>OU860780.1:7261186-8511779 GCA_917862395.2 Heliconius sara | reverse complement strand
GAATGACACATGATCTCCTTGAGCGGGTGGGTCTAGGAAGGATTTTAAATCGGGAACGCAGATAGGAAGGAAAATTTTGATAGTTGAGTATCTTAAACAGGAAAGATAGGATATGCTTATCACGGCGAAGTCGGATAGGGAGCCACTTAAGCTGAGCACGAAACTGAGAGACGTGATCGTACTTACGTAAACCGTGAATAAAGCGAATTGCAAGATTTTGCAGACGCTCTAATTTGCTAAGTAGCTCCTCAGTCACATCCAAATAGCAGACGTCGGCATAATCAATAATTGGCAGGAGAAGACATTGCGCTAGCATAATTTTGGTCTTATGAGGAAGGAAGTATTGGAGACGCTTAAGAGAATGATAAGAGACATGCATGCGTTTACTTATTTCATTAATATGAGATGTCCAAGTCATGTTGTTGTCGATAGTTAAGCCCAAATTCTTTACTTTATCATAATATGGAATTGTAACCCCAGAGTACATAATATTAGGCAACAAATCCCAATTGATTTTGCTTTTAAGTCGACTACTACTAATAATAATTACTTGTGATTTTTTTGGATTTACCGCGACACCGAAAGAATCACTCAATCTTTGGATAGCATAATAGCATTGTCGTTCATAAAACCAATTATCTCGGGCAGTTCGTTCGTCATTAGTCAGACTTTTGTCTTCAGCAAACAGTTTAAGAATTTTAATGTAAAGAATATAGCTAAATATAAGCATATGTATGTATATGATGTGGCGCATTTGCTGAAATGTACATAAAACTATAAGCTAGGAATGAAGAATGTAATATCTTAACTGAACAAAAATATTTAAACAATTTTACATTCATTTCATTCTATAATAAATAAAATATTAAAATATCAATAGTTACCATAAGTGGAGCATTTTGAATACTCAAACCGATTAATAAAGTATAAAAAGGATCATTGATTAAAGAATGACTGAAGTGTGAAGTAAACATGAGTGCTCATATGTTCTTCTTTCTAACCGCCGTAGTTACAGTGGCATTAGCTAAATCTTTGCTTCAGGACTCGGATCTTCGTTCTAAATTTGAGGAATTTATCAAAGATCATAATAAGGAATATGAAAATGAAATTGAAAAGGCAATGAGATTTGGGATGTTTATTAAGAATTTGGATATTATTGACTACCAAAATAAGCTTAGTGAGACAGCAACATACGGTAAGATTGTATTATGATATACATAATAATCTATGATAGTAAATTGATTATTAATTTTATTTTATTATAGGAATAACACAATTCGCTGATTTATCTGACGAAGAATTTATTATGAGGCATACTGGATACAGACCACCTAGTGATGGCAGAGATTGTAAAGTGGTCATAGATGTTGGTAATAGCACAACTGATAAGGAATTCGATTGGCGCAAGAAAGGAGTGGTTTCGTCAGTAAAGGACCAAGGACGTTGCGGATCGTCTTGGGCATTCAGTGCAATTGGTATGTATAATTTGTACTCTATGCTGTAATTTGGTTTATGAGCTATTAAAAAATGAGTGCTTAAATAGTTTTTTTTTATATGCTGTAAAAACTTTCAAATTATTTAATTTATAGGAAACATGGAAGGTGTTAATGCCATTAAAACTGGTAAGCTAGTAGAACTTTCGGCACAACAATTAGTAGACTGCGACATGAGATCAGATGGATGCCACGGAGGGCGTATGAAACTGGCTTTGTCGTAAGATATTTGTATATTATATTTATAGTTTTATTTATTACACAGCGGAACAATATAAAAATCATATCTCAAATATAGTGCTTTTCATCTCTGTTTATTACCCTTTAATAGATTGCATCAGCATTAACTTCGCTTCAGTTTAAAAAAGACATGATTTTGCATTAGAAGCAAAAATGTATATTAAATTAAATGAAACTATTTTAACCGCATTGGTCATGTATTTGATATTGTACGTCTTTGGGAACCCGACATTTCGAACACTTTGCAGTAGTCCGTGGTCAGTCTACCCGTGTTTAATACCAAATATACTAATACGCGATTAATCCGGTTAATAGTTTCATTTAAAATGTGTAATAATCGTGAAAATCAAAGAAATTATTAATTTATATATATTTTTTTTGTGGTGAACGTGGTGCAATATGATAATGCCTGTCTTTTAACATGAAGGTTGGATGTCCGAATGTACATTTATAGGGATAATTCTATGAATCTATCTTCATTTCCCAATTTTGGTAATGAAAAGCGTATGGAGTCTCTTTACATTAGGTTTCCTTTGTATACTATACAAGATTTCTTTCAGGTACCTAAAACGCAACGGCTCTGAATCCAATGCTGACTATCCATATAGGGCAGTTGATGGAGACTGTAAATACGATAAGTCTAAAGTCGTCGTAACACCAAAAGATTGTCATATACTTTTAGTTGGAGAAGATGCCTATGCCCAAAAACTGCGGCAAATAGGCCCACTGTCTATAGGTGAATTAAATTAAGTTAATCATTTGAAATATAATTACCAAGTGCATCGTAACTTCATTCTTACCATTTTTTACTTTCTCACTTCTTTTGTTTTTTATATCTCTTGTTATTGATACAGATATTTGTATTCATCGTATTTGAAAGTGAAGTCATATAATAATATACGAGTATGTTATATTATACAAGTATGCTGACACAAATGAGATTACCTAGAGATTATTTTTAGGCATCCAAAAATCGATGCTTTAACTAGTGCTAGTTTATTCTGTTGCTTTTTGGAAAACGGAAAGTATATATATTTATTAATTTCAGCAATTGATGCCTGGCCTCTCATTAATTACAAAAAAGGTATAATAAAAAGTAGCCACTGCAAGGGTTACCTGGCAAATCACGGAGTACTTTTAGTTGGTTATGGAGAAGGTAATTTGATGTTTTTAATGTATTATTCCCCTGTAAAATATTTAATTAACCATAAATAACTAAACTAATGTGATCTGTTTATCAGAGTTTATACGTATAACCCACGAAGATACTTTATCATTTGTTGTGTTTACGGAACAAACTGTATTAGAGTATTCACTGATATTTTTTTAAGCATTCTAAATATTTCATTTGCTTTGTCTAGAGAATGGCACTAAATACTGGATCGTCAAGAACTCATGGAGCAAAGATTTCGGGGAAAATGGATACTTTAGGATGCAAAGAGGTGTCAACTGTCTCCTAGTTACAGGGGCGCCACCAGTGACTGCAGTGATGTAAATGGATTTTTAATTTGTTGTCTTAGTATCCCTTAATAAATAAAATAATAAATTTAAAAATGCGTAATAGATGAAACGTTGTTTGTTACTTATGACTTGGCTAACTTATTAAATTTATACATCCATTATTAGCCGCTCGCAATTTCGTTTTCATAAATTATTACCAATTTAAATAAATTAAAAGGCCAGTCGTGTGACTGTTAAACTGTCTAGTTGTGGGTTCGATCCTTACTCGAGGGGATAAAATATTTACTAAAATTTATATTTCCATTTCTTCGCTCTGGTATCAAAGTAAACTGGTATCAAAGTAAAACTCGGCGTTGCGCTGTGCCACTCAACACACAATGCCTCTAGAGTTCGGCAGAAAGTGGGAAACGGAGTGTCTTAACACTAGGTTCCCTTGGCATACCCTGCTGTGTGCGGGATACAGCACACAACAGCTGATTTTGATTAAATATTTAAAATTAATTAAATATCCTCTTGAACAACGTCAGAATTGATTAGAAATTAGAATAATAATCTCTTTTATATTAATACTAGCGGCCCATTTGCGGCTTCGCTCACATACTACATATATAATTGTTTTATTATAATCAATATGTATTAAATAATAAATATAATTTACACATTCAATAATTTTGAGAAATAACAATAATTCGAAAATGTATGAAAGTTTATAAAACCGTCAACGCCGTTTGCGTTGGTCATACTATGCCGCCCGAAGGCTAGGTCATTTTGAATTAGTGACATCTCCTTAATTATTTATTACAATGTTTTACAGTAAACTATATTTTCAATCTAGATAAAATGCTAAAAGTGACTATTATATTTATGTTAATAAGGATGAATATCAAGATATAAAAAATACATTTACAAAAACCCAATAAATTTAAAGCAAATTAATTAAAATGGTTACTTTTGCTCAACCTTCAGAGATCAACATATCCATCGCGAACTTTTTTAAACATTATTTGAAGAACAATTTTTTTGTTAAGCATTGTTTTTATGTATTTCATAAGGTTGAGCGCATGTATGCGTTAAGCAAGTTCATTTTGGGTGATATTTTCTTAAAACAACAAACAAACTTTGTAAAATGTTGCTTAGTAACGGTCGGCTGTTATCAACATGGGAGAATAAATTGCATGTCAAATCAGAAAGTATTTTAATATATTAGTATATATGTGTATTGTAATGTTATATAGCATGTAGCACTTCTGAAGAATGCAGCTTTCATACAAAACAAAAACAAAGTAAATCGAATCAGTAGAACAAGAGATCTTAGCGTTAAACTATAACAAACACAAACAAAAAACTCTTCCGCTGTATTATATTAGTATAGACAAAATAGGCAAAATGTTTGAATAGCAGTAAAACAGTTTAAAGTAACTATAAACAGCAAATAAATTATCTATATTTATAATAAAATCATAAAGGATAAGTGTCTGGTGTAAGGATAAGTCATACTTAGAAGAATTTTAGATAAAAAAAAATTGAGACAAAAAAAGAATTTTAAAAATTTTGTATGTTCGTCTGTTCGTATGTTCGTCAGTTCATCTGTTTGTCTATATATAGCGATCTCGGAGTTATTCAATCGTGGGCTGAATCTTTTGGTCTATTAATTAACAATAGAAAGTCTAACCCTAGAAAATAGTGGTAGAGAGATGTGCACCGGTTTCACCATCGCGAGGAGGTCGTGAGTGGGTTCCCCCGCTATTACGCAGATTGAACACTTCCACCCTCTCGAGCATATAGCTCTTGCGCTCCACTCTGCCGGCCAATAAAGGCAAGCCAGAGGTGGAGGATAGATTACTATTCCCGTCCGGGGGCTCAGGAAACAGCTCGCCACAAGCTGCCCTGTGGGTTTATTATTATTCTTAATAATATTTCTTTCCCATCTTGGAGACAGCTATCTAAATACAAATCAAGCTGACATGAGGCAACCTT
Organism: Heliconius sara; assembly: GCA_917862395.2. Classification (NCBI taxonomy): domain Eukaryota; kingdom Metazoa; phylum Arthropoda; class Insecta; order Lepidoptera; family Nymphalidae; genus Heliconius; species Heliconius sara. The sequence continues at coordinate 8,506,608 of OU860780.1, read as the reverse complement.
GTTTAACATCCGATTGGATGTGAAACCACGGCATCATACCAGCTCCTACTCGCACGCAGGCTGAGTGATCTCTGTAAAGAGACTTTATAATCTGCAGCAAGGGTCCGCTCACATTGTACCGAAGTAGTATCTTTCATAATTTCGCTCTTACGACTCTGTCATACGCCTTTTCCAAGTCTACACAGCACAGAAAACTGTTTGGTTAACGGCCAACGGTTACCTCTTGTATATGGTAAATTTTAATTTAAATTGATTCGAATGTGCATTGTCTATCAGTCACTTAATTGTAGAATACATTTATAATATAGTAGAGGCTAGAAAATGTTCTAATAACTTGTTTATGTGTACAAATTCAGAATACTATGAAAAATTTAGATTTCATACAAAAATGAGCATCTTTTTAATTATTTAGGAGTTAAGAGGGAAGAGCAAACCGACAACCTACGTGAGAACTCTCTTGGAATAATTGGGCGAAGGGCTCTACCAACCTAATCCCGGCTTCAGTTTGTATCATTGTACTAAGGGATATAATCAATTGCTTTTATTGATTGGCGCTGAGGATTTAACGCTTCATATCAAAAATTCAATAGACTGCCGTTTCGTTTGAAAACTAGAGGTATTATTATGTATTCTATTTGAATAAGGGGTTTTTTTATTATATTATATATTATTTTCAACTTTACGCTGTCACCCGCCTGTACTAGAAGGACCCTTGTATTAAGACATTCAGTTCCCCACTTTCTACAGCATTCTGAAGGCATTGCGTGTTGAGTGGCGGAACTCAACGCCGCGACTTTGCCTCGACTCCAAGGCGAAGAAAATGAAAATATTAAATATTTCATTTCCTTGAGTGGGAATCGAACCGACAAATTCACATACAATCACACGCTTGTGCCCATGCTCCACGACTGTCTAGATGCTATTGTATACTTAAGTTTTATATTTTAATTTCAAAATTACCGTTCTCCTCTTTTTGCCCAAATTTGTGTAACAAATGTTAAAATAGCCTTAAAATATAATTAGAAAATTAACGAACAAATTATCTCGTCACGATATTCTTTATTTTAGGTCAGTGGTGGTGCAGGACCACAATCAAACAAGTGCTACAGATTGTCGGTTCGAATTCCACTCGAGAAAATGAAATATTAATATTAATAGTAAAACTTTTTTTAATTAATATTAATATTAATAGTAAAATTAATGGGAAAACGCATCATGAGTTCCGAGTCTCAACACGCAATGCCTGTAGAATTCGGTGGAAAGTGAGGAACGGCAGCAAACCTCTTAATGAGAACTGATTGTCATAACACTAACACTTAGCACTAGGTTCCAAGGTTCCCTCTGCGGTATACAGGGTGAAGCTAAAAGAACCTACTTTTTCAGCTATGCCATAGGAGCGTGAACCTAAAAAAACTATAATACTTCGCCATTCATATTATTTGTAAGTATTATAGTAGCCACGTCGGCTACATCAAGCCCCTAGTAAGCCTAATCCCACTTAAGACGTTTTCTTATAACAATCGAATATTTATTCCATGGAAAGGAAGACACAAAGAATTGCTTGTAACAATAGTCGGTGCGGTGCCGCAGTGTCTGGAAAAATTCATTAATAGTATATCGTGCCAGGATTTTTTTTACAAAAGTAGTTGTATGACGTTTTTGTGGCACAGCTTCACGCTGTATCTCGCATATAGCAGATAGCAGAGTTAGCAGAGGGAACCTAATGTTAAGACAATCCGTCCCCCACTTTCCAGCTAATTTTCATTTTCTAGGTAGCGAGGCAAAGCATGGCATTGCACAACGAAACGCACAGGCGAAAATACTTGACTTGTTGAAAGTTGGGTGGTAGATTATATATATGTATATAAGTGGGTTCCATAGTGAAGCAACCCCCCTTCCACGAAAATCTCGAAATAAGAGAAATTTATCGCCCAAAAACTAAAAATGAAACTGTTGTAGTGGACTTCACAACGACTACAAGGAAATCAACGTTCATAAAACATGTTATTGCCTATAATAAGTCACAAAAACTACAACACCAACCAACTCTCAATACTTCGAACCTTAATATGCAAGGCCCACCTAAAACTATATTTATATCAGACTACTTAACTACGAAGGCTCGTCGGTTATATTTTTTAGCCAGGCAGCAGGCAAGAGAGCACAACTACTACAGGTGCTGGACCTCTTTTGGCAGAGTTTTCATCAAAAAACAAGAAAAATCTCCTATTACGCGTATAGAGGAACAAGAAGATCTCAGAAAGATAATGTGATTTTACTATATATTCTCGATAAATATGCGACCTCTTGTTTGTTTATTTTACTATCTACCTTTTATTTTTTGCTTTATGAAATATATACTGTATCTAAAATTATGTTAAATTTTAGTTTAATTAAGTACAATATACAATACATATACAAAACTCAACAAAAAACTACTTACACCTATACAATAGCTATTTATATATACAACCCTGTAGTGATTTCCACATTTGTTTATTTTTATTTTTTAAAAGTTATTTGTCCAAATGCTAAGATAACCTACCTTGTTCTAATTATATATCTAACATCAGTAATTACTTATTTTCTCTGTTACTCCTTAATATGTGTCCCCCTATTTATAAATAAAATTCGATAATTTTAAAGGAGACATAGAAGTAATCAATAATGGCCTCGATGAATGCTCAATATCACACTCTTCCCTATGTAGTATTGAAAATTGCTCAACACTACTCCCTGTTGCTAGTAAATGTCTCAAAGTCATAACACAGAACATACGTAGTTTAAATTGTAACATTTCTAACTTCCTGACACTGATATATAGAAGCCAAGTTAAATGGGATATTATAATATTAACTGAATGTTGGCTACCATCTGTATCTCATGTCCCGCTCATAGAGGGTTATAGTAGTTCTTTTACCACTTGCAACTTCACCCAAAATGAAGGGGTGGTTGTGTATCATCTCGAAAGTATCAACATTAATATTAAAGAGGCTAACCTAAGTAACGCAAATTGTTTAGTACTAAATATTAACAATGATATTATAATTATGTGTATCTATCGAGCGCCAGGATATAGGGATACCACTGGTTTTATAGAAACTCTAGAAACACTCCTTAAGAGTTATTCTAAATATAAAAATATAATAATTACAGGTGACATTAATATTGACATTGTGGAACACTCGCCCGATACTAGAAGCTATAACTATCTGAATATTCTGGCTGAATATGGATTATTAGCAGGGCATACCCTTCCCACACACGGGCGCACTTGTTTAGACCATGTAATGATAAAAACTAAACTAAATGCATATTGTTATGTCGCCCAAACGTCAATAACTGACCATGAGACCGTTTTCTTCTTTTTAACTTTAGATTAATTTAACTTTAGATTCATATGTTACACAGGCTCCTAAAAAACATTCTTGTCAACGTATTAACTTTGAAAAATTGGATACATGCATTAACACTATCGACTTTTCTGAAATCTACACATATAATGACGTAAATGGAGCTACGGAGTACTTGATTTCATTACTAAGCAATTTAATACTGAGTAACACTAGATTTATACATATACCTAACAGAAAAATAAGGACTAAGCCGTGGGTTACTCCAGGGATACTTAGGTGTATGCGTAATAGGGACAAAATGCACCAAAAATTAAAACAAAAACCAGATGATGAAATTTTGATAAAGACATATAAAAGGTATAGAAATTTTTGTAATACATTATTGAAGAAACTTAAAAGAGACTTTGAGAGTCAAGATATCAAAAAGGCAAGCTCTGACAAGAAAAAACTGTGGGAAACTTTGAAAAAGACTGCCTTTCCACAAAGCAACAAGTGTCAGCCACAAGTCTCATCTCTACCCTAGAACCCCAAAACAGTGTTGATAAAGTAAATTACTATTTTGCTAACGTTGGCAAAAATTTAGCAGAAAAACTCTTACCTAACTCGTGTCTACACTCCTCTTCCACCAAAAAAATATGGAGTTCTTTTATGCTATTTCCTACTGACGAGATTGAACTGAATAAAATTATAGATAGTTTAAAAACTGATTGTGCCGTAGGTATTGATAAAATATCCAGCAAGCTTATAAAAAGGTATAAAGATAAACTTATCCCTCCGTTGATGTACATATGTAACCTTGCTTTTTCTTCAGGAATCTTTCCTACAGCATTTAAGACTGCCTTGATCATCCCTATCTTTAAAGGTGGAGATAAGAGCCGTGTTGATAATTATAGGCCAATTTCGATTTTACCATCACTATCTAAGTGTCTTGAAAAACTAATTAACAATAGATTAGTCCATTACTTAGAAAGATTTAATCTTTTGTCACCAAATCAATTTGGATTTCGTATGAAAAGATCTACATCAGACGCGGTACACTCCTTAACAAACCATATAGTAACAGGATTAGATAATAAAGAAAAATGTATTGCAGTTTTTCTAGATTTAGCTAAAGCATTCGACACGGTTTCAATTCCAACCTTAATAACTAAGTTAGAATGCCTAGGAGTTAGAGGACTACCACTAGAGCTCTTCAAGTCATACTTAAATGGTCGCTCCCAGATAGTTAAAATTGGTGATTGTACAAGTCTACCCCTATCAGTAATATATGGAATTCCGCAAGGTAGTGTGCTTGGCCCTACGCTATTCATAACTTATTTAAATGATTTATGCCAACTTTCTCTTGTTAATGGTAAAATCATCATGTTTGCTGATGATGCGGTCCTCGTCTTCAGAGCTAGCTCTTGGACTGAGGTGTTTAATCATGCTCAGGAGGGTATCGACAAAGTCAAGAAGTGGCTAAATGACCATCTACTTACACTAAATGTTGAGAAAACAAAATATCTAACCTTCTCCATTCACCATGTGTCGATTACATCTAACCTTGAGTTAATTGCTCACGCTTGCAACTTTTCTCTTCAGTCTCGCTGTTCCTGTAAGCCGCTTCAGCGTGCTAAGGTGATTAAATATTTAGGAGTGGATATTGATCACCACTTAAGCTTTGAGACGCATATTAACAACCTATCAATAAGATTACGCAAATTAATTTTCATATTTAAAAATCTACGCCACATCGCTGATCGTGATATTATTAAAACAGTATATTTTGCTATATGCCAGTCCGTAATTGGCTATTGCATCACATCATGGGGAGGATCCTACAAGTCTCAAATGCTAAAACTGGAAAGAGCCCAAAGAGCTATCTTAAAAGTAAGTGCGTTTCTTCCAAAATTATATTCAACAAGTGAACTATATAAACTATGGAATGTCCTTACTGTTAGGCAAATATTTATACTGCAAACGATACTTAAAAAGCATACAGAATTAACTTATAACCCAAATTTAATTATCAAAAAGCGAAGAAAAGGTACTGTATGCCCTACAACCACCCATAGAACCAATTTTTCTCGTAAGTTTTATGCTTTTCTTGGCAGCTTTCTATATAATAAGATAAATACAAAGTTGCTATTTTACGGTATGACCAAACGGAAAACTAAAAAAGCTCTTACCGACTGGCTACTAGACAAGACGTATGACTCAACAGAAAAAATATTAACTGCTCAATATACATGATTACATAATGTGTTAAATGTAAAAGATTATTCTGTACTCCCTTATACCTTCGTAATACTCCATACCATCATTAATAGAATAAAATAGCTACACACACACACACACACACACACACACACACACACACACACGCACGCACACACACACCCACATACAAACACACACACACACACACATAGACGCACAATCACTATCTTAATGTATTATTCATTGTACTGTTATTTGTTTTCTCAATCATATTTATAAGAATTTGTCAAGTATGGGTGCATACCAGTATTCTATCCTTTCCGCGAGTGGGAACCTGGCGACTGGTAACACAAGCTCAGAGCTTAGTACAAGCGTCAGTCTCACATGATACTAAAAAAAAAAAAAACTTTGTATGTATCTAAATGTAACCTTATCTTTTTGTATACATTGTGTTGAGAAATAAAGTTTATTATTATTATTAAAATATATATATATATATATACATATATAATCTTTTTCTTGTATTTTTATCTATGGTTTCTATGTATATAATTCACTTTGTCTACTCTGCCATAAGCGGGAGATGTATGTAAAAATATTCCTTTTCAAAATCGATTTACCCAAAATTCGGTGTTAATAAATGACGTCGCGATTGTAGCCTTCTCATTATAATCCACAAATTCGAAGAAAATTAATAAACCATTCAACAGACAGTGTTCATATTATGAATGAACATACAAATTCGGATTACTAAACTATAGAAGTAACAATATATTACTTTCAATGAATTTACTTAGCGGCTGTTCAAACGGCTAAATCGTATTACATTTTGAACTTTAGACCTATAGGAATAAGGCTTTTGTTATTTCTTTAACTAAATCTCCTGTTGTAAATATTTGTGAATGAACTTAAGCCTGGTTGTATATGTATAGAGCGAGATGTGCATTTCTTTATTCTTTATATTTTATTAATCGCTAGCGGTAGCCTTAAATGCGCAGTCCATTCAGTAATATTAGAATAAGATGGATCGACTAATACAGTAGTATTGTATTCAAATTTCAGTTAGTTTCGTTCATTTTTTATGTTGTTGCTGTTAATGCTATTCTTGATCAAATGTTTTCATTTTTGACTCTTTTAAATGCACACTGACATCGTAAGCAATGATTTACTCAATAACCATTTGTATATTTTAATATGTTAAATGATTTTATATGATTCATAAACACACATACAAAATCATTCTATTTATGCATTTTTAGGTCAAGCCCACTAACCATTGCAATAAGCAGCGCGAGCGAAGCGAGACAGAAAAAATATGACACCTGAACAGCTAAGTACTTAACAGTATTGACACTTAAATATTTTATTACCAATAACAATAAGACCATCTGTCAGACATTTCAAGTGATCACATTTTCTACCTAATTCGTTGAATATAGACAGTCTATTGGCAATCCGCTCCACTTCCGGTGTTTAAGCATTTTAATTGTGCAAAATCCACGAAACTGACCGGATATTGTCAGTGAGATGTATAGATGAAAGAAGTCCTATAGAAACGTCTATAGTAATAAGTAGTACAATATAACAATATTATAAAGCATTTTTATGTTCTGTCACCCTTTAGAAGTAATTACAAGGAAATTTTGTATGAAATGATTTTTCTTTTGCTTTGAGCGGTAAAACCGACCTTTAAGAATAATTTGTTAAATTTTTATCCCATTTAAATTTATAATCCAAGAATAGTTGTGCTTAACCTATTTTACTTATTATCAATGAAAATACTGGAAAAGCTTTTAGAAAGAAGCTAAGTGTCAATTATTATACAATAGCAGCGTGTGCACTAGCACATGCGTTCGACTGTCAACGCGACGGTCGGTGGTTCGATTCCCGCTCGGGGGAAGTTAATATATTTAATATTTTCATTCTATTACTCTGGTGACTAGTTCAAAGTGTGACGTTGAGTTCCGGCACTTCAATCCACAATAATGCTTCGAAAATAGTGGAATATTTAAAATATTCTTATATTAGGTAGGTACATGAGTTTTTTAGTCGTAAATAACTTAATAACAAAATAAATTCTATAGATAACAACAATAAGGTCAACAGTAACTAGGGCACATATTTTTTATTGAAATTTTGATGTTTATATTGTCGTACGCTGCATACTGTCATGCTTGTGAATACAAAAAAAATCCTCTAAAGCAATATTTAATATACCTATGGGTATATGGGCCAATTGTTGCGCAAGTGTGATTTTAAACGAGACTGGCTTTGGGTTCGATTCCTACACGAGGAAATGAAATATTTATCTATTGTATTACCATTTCTTCGATCTGATGGCGACACAAAAGCTCGGTGTTGAGTTCCACCACTCAAAACGCAATGGCTCCAGAATTTAGTGGACAGAAGGAAGCGGAGTGTCTTAAGACTAGATTCCCACTGCCGCTGTATGCGGAATACAGTGTGAAGCACAATAAAATAGAGGTCTGATAACTAAAAAATGGTGTTTCCTCCCACCACCGGATGAATCACAAAAATATAGTTGTAGGCTACAACACTATACATACTCCTATTACTATTATAGCTGTATATGACTAGAGTTCTTAGTCGGTTTCTGAGCCACGTGGTTCCGACTCTCGTTAAACTTTTCCTCTTCTGCATATTAAATCTGTAAAGGCGGAATTGTTTCTTAGCTTTACGGTAGTATACGGTAGTACAGAGGGTATACCCTGGGTTAGTCAGAGAGAACGGAGCGCCAAATACTAACGTTCCTACACCTCTTTCGCCTCTGACATAATACATCCCTCCTCCGCACACACCCTCCGGGGATTGTCAAGTCTTTTACGCGAACCTCCTCCAGCATCATCAATGCTGTATTCCCAAAAGTCTCCTTATGCCTCTCAAGACTTAATATAAAAAACTGGAAAAAATAATAAAAAAAACTGTTTACAGGATATAACAAGTGTCTAAATTTGTAAAAACATCAAACTTTCGAAAGAGCTTTTAAAAAAGCTTAGCAAGTAACTCTATGTAGTTCACAATGACAATAGTATCATGTACCAAATTGCAGATATTATCTTATGCCGGATGTCTCGCGTTCTCTACAAACAAAGAATATGTGGAGACAGATTCACATTATAATAAATCGTGTTAGTAGGTGGAATAGAAATGTTGTAGAGCTGGCGGCTCTACAAGTATTATTAAAAAGTTTTTTTTTTATATTTTAATAAAGTATATTAATTATTTTATTATTTATAATGTATTTATTTAGTGTTTATTTATTTTCATTAATTTATTTAAGATATAAATGCTTATTACATGTACACTTCTATGAAGCCATCGAGGCGCAATATTGTAACATTCTGTGAATATAAACGTGACAGTTCTAGGTTCATTTGGTTCCCAATTGAAAAAATGAATTATTTTCATTAACCGAAATCTCGTAACAAGACAAAGTGCGAGGTTGAATGTCGCCCTTATTATGCAATGTTTCAAAAGTTAAGCATTACGTGGGCAACAGATTATCTTTATATTGGTTTTTGCTGACCCTCTTTTAGGCGGGTACTGTTAAGCTAAAAAAAATAAAATATATAAAAAAAATAAAATAAATAAGTATATGTATAGTACGAGAGCTCCATCAGACCATGTTCTAACACCCAAACGCGCGGATGATGTTTATAATTTCATAATATTAAAATGTTTCGCATTGATCTCTATAACAATGTGTCGAACAATCGCAACAATAGGTGTACCTAACAATGACACTATGGCAAACATATGAAATGACATTTAGACTAAATATCAAAAAGATTTTAACCACTAAATTAGCTATAGATATAAATTCAAGCTTATGACCCCAAAAATAGAGTTGAAATTTGATTGCTTTATTGTTTTGTAAAAATAAGATGAAATCTATAGAAGTGCCTACAATTGTAGAACATAAAGGTAGCTAAGGATGGGCGCTTTGTGTCCATTATGGCGGGTGTGCGAGCACAATGATCGTGATCATGTTTAGAAAATTTTCGGACGATTTTTGGCTTTTTGCAACGGGTTGCACCTTGTTACAGGGATGGACTGGTGCATTAATTAATAATTTCAAATTAAAAAAAAAACATTTACAAGCCAAGCGTAGAACGTTGATTAAAGTTGATTGCCGCAGTTTCGTGTATGTGACTGACTATGATACTTAAAATACATCGTATTTTACGTTTTATAGTCAGTTTGCCCATTGGCGTAGAAATTTCGTGAAATCCTTTCATGTACTTGTCAAATTTCTTCTTTTTATGTCCAATAGATACTTCCATGCGTCATTTGTCATTTATTCAGTAACGGAAGAGTTTTATACAATAAAAATATTTTTTTAAACCACGATTTTTTTAATAGAAATTAGTCTCCACAGGACTAAGTATACCATTCTATACCTTTCGTCTATTTTAAAATATTTCGAAAAAATCAAATCAAATTAAATCAGCTTCACGCTCTATCCCGCATACAGCAGGCTAGGCAGAGGAAATACAATGTTAAGGCACTCACTTTCTACGCGGAGTGGCCGCTTTTTGCCTCGAGAGACCACGAAGAAATGGAAATATAAATTTAAATAAATATTTCATATCCTCGAGTGGGGTTCGAACTCACGACCATACTTTGTAATCCAGCATCACGTCTCACAAAAACTAAAAACACAATAAATAAAAAAATTTGTTAAATGTTTATTTATCCCGATCAAATAATTCTTTGTTCAAAATATTATTTTTTTAGAAAACTCATCTACTTGTACCTTACATAATAATTCCTTATAACAAGATTCCAAGCTGTAAATACAAAACTTACCTTTGACGAGCGTATTTCGCCAAACATAACTTTTCGGAACCCAACATAAAAAATTAAATAAACATTCATTTAAACTCGAACCCTAAATACGCCCCTGCGCAAATTAGCACAAGCACAACAGGGTGGTATATTTTCAGAAACTTGCCACACCACAATACAAAGCGCAAAACTACAAGTAAAGCAACAACAGAAGTAACAGCAGTTGCACAGTGTCCACAGTAAGGGAGCGGGCATGCGCAAATTTCGCCCAACATTAGCTGGACCAAACGTGCGTAAAAGAAAAAAATGTATGCATGAATGAAGGTATTGTCCGGCCGTTGAATACTTGCATGACATTTCCCTGTAGTTTAAGTCAGTTTTGGTATTATTTTGATTGGGCTGCAAATAGATATCGTTCATTTTATGCAACAATGACGTAATTGCAGTTTTTTTTTGTATTACGGTATTTACAAACCGTAATTGAGTCTTCTGAGTATTTTCCGTACAACGTGACATTAGCGAAGTGAATTGTGCTCAAGTGGCACGCTCGAAACGCCACGAATGAAGAACAGTACTAAATTGAGTCTTCTACGATATTTTCAGAGAACAAAGGCAAAGCTTGCGATTGTAAACGCGAGGATTGTGGGTTCTATTTCCACTCAGTGGATTAAAATATTTAATAGTTTTATTTCCTCCTCTTGTTATGAAGGAAAACACAACGTTAAGTACCACAACTCAATAACTCAACTGAAAAGTGGGGAACGAAGTATCTTAACATTATGTTCCCATGCTCCCTTTATTTCTTTTTTTTCTGCCTTATATCCGTTCATCCTATGTGTAGGATAAAGCATGTAGATAAAAAATATAACTGTACTCTTTTCTTCTTCATGTAGCGTGGTAGGCGAAGAAATCTTAGCGTTACAACACTTTAGCTGCAGGTGAGCCTTGGTCTGCTCCAGAATAATTTTGCAGTTCCTTCTTTTTCTTAATTTTTCTTTCCAATCTACAATACTCAGAGTCTTAAGGTATTGTTCAGGTCCGTTAATCAATTTAACGTTTAGCCTGCCTCAGTTTCTTGATTTCTCCGTACATCCGGATTACCCTACAAATAATTGACTCCCAAATAATGTTTACTTATTTTGTTTTTGTAAGTAAAAGCTTAATTTAAGACTAGCACTTACAGTCAAGCTTGGTTTAACTCACTCTGAGTCACAATTTCATTAATTTTTGTACTTTGGAAGTATTAAAATAATAATAATTTATCTTTTCTTCTTCTTTAATACACCTATATCCTTTTATCATTAGACGCAATTTACTTTATTATGACCCTTTTAACAATGCGTAACATTATTTTAAACAACTTGCTGTTGTAAATATATTGTTTAGAGCATAATACTTTTATATTCACATTGAAGAGCCATGTGTATCGCTTCAGGTTACAGAGCGAATGTCTCAAGTTATAAATGAGTAAACTAAAAGAGTAAACTAAAATATTATTCGATATTTTTTGTTCATTTCACGCTGTATGGGAACCACCTGGGAACCTGGAACCTGGGAAACTAGTGTTAAGACACTGCGTTCTTAATAAGATGCTTCCGTTCTTCACATTCCGCCGAATTCTAGAGGCATTCCGTGTTGAGCAACGGAACTCAACGGCGCGCCTTGCCAGAGCGAGGAAAATGAAAATATTCCTGAAAACATTCCTCGTGTGGAAATCGACTCAGCAATCTGTCGCGTTTACATTTGCCCCTAGCTCTATGACTGGCCTTAATATATTATCTATTTTTCAATTTCTGTAAACTTAACTCAACATCGCGCCCTGATTTATAATCAGAGCGAGGAAATGAAAATAATATATCTACGTTTAAAAATCGAACCCACAACATCGCATTTATGCTTAGTATGATAAAGTACATTCAGCTTATACCTTGGAACAGGTAAATCTGAAGACATTATTTTGTAGCGCACTTTGCATGTACAATACAAAATACTCTTTTGTTACTATTTACAACGCCATATGTTTTTCTTTGTCCGTTAAATTTTCCCCTACAGGTACGTTCTGTTTTTCAAATTTATTTCAATAATAAATTATACACTAAAATAAGGTTTTGTTATTAAACCTTGGTATACAACAGGACAAAAGCAGATGAAAAAATCAACTTCACGCTGTATCCCGCACACAGCAGGGTAGGCAGATGGAACCCAGTGTTAAGACACTCTGTTCCCCATTTTTTGACGAATTCTAGAAGCCTTGTTTGGTGAGTGGCGGAATTTAACGCCGCGCTTTGCCTCGACGCCAGTGCAAAGAATTAAAAATATTAATCTAAATAAATATTTTATTTCCTAGAGTGGGGATCGAACCCACAACATTCCACATATTGCGCCCCTGCGCCACAACTGGCCAGATGAATATAATTTAGATTTTTTCAGTTTTAATTTTTTTTAATCTTGCATGGCAAAGCTTAAACGAAGAAGATATAAAAATTAAGACACTTCAATTTCTTCCAAGGTTCCAATAGACTACGACACTACAAGCGGTACATTCCGTGTATATATTACAAATTGATCAGTGCCAGTGTAAAAAATATAATATACATGACGTTTAAATCGTAATTTTTATCATAGTTAAAAATTTAGTTTTAAATCGTAATTTACAACTAGTTCCATGAGACTGAATGAAAATAATTAATTTTTCCGGCTGGTTTTGATCTAATATTATAAAGTTCAAGAGTTTGTTTCGTAGAATGTGATTTTTACCTCAGGAACTGCTTCGGATTGGAAAACTACTTTTTGTGTTGGATACTCTAACTATGTCGTACAAAATCTTGATATCTCCTGTTGTACGTTGCGTATGTTTCTTCTGTTAGTTATTTTCATTTGAGAACATGGGCAAAGCCGCAGGTAAACGCTAGTATATAGTATTACTTTAAATTGTAAAACATTGAAAAATATACAGACTATCGTGCTATCTCAAAAACAGTCGTAAAATTGGTAAAAATTCTTACAATGATATTTCTATCGATATGTATCCTTGGCATACTATTCATATAAAACTGACTGATATCTAAATTACACCAGAAAAATGTATTTTATTATGTAGGCATAAGCTCGAAATTCCTTTGGCAATGTTGGTTTATGGCTCAGTCTATCGAATGTAGGATTTAGTTTATAAATAACACACAAATGAGACTCGTTGGTTGGACGGCTAATCCTGATTTAGTGAGGTGCCTGCGCTGCGCTGCGGCGGCGCGGGAACCTTATTGATACCTAAAAAACAAAATGTGAACTTGAGACTAATTTAATATTTTAAATATATTATTTTTGTTATATTTATATACCTAAATAATATTATGAGCACATCTGTATATATGCAAACTTGTCGTTAAAGTATCTGATAGTAGTGTGGATGAGTACACAAAGAAAGGAAATTTGTAGAGGAATAGGAAGTATGAGATTTTACGTAGGTACGCTAGGTACAATTCGAGAATCGGAACTTGCGGGATACAATTCGTTTTATATAAAGTAATGGTCTGTCGTGGCACAACAGAATAACATTTGACTATAAATACGATGGTTGTGGGGTCGATTTCCACTCGAGTGAATTATTTTCATTCCCTCACTCTGGTAAGAAGACAAAGCGAGGCATTGAGTTTCGCCGTTCATCATGTAATGTCGGAAAGTTGGACAGAAAATAGCTATCAATGTACACTCAAGCTGTACTTCACATATAGCAGGGTAGGCAAAGGGAACGTAGTGTAAAAACACTCCGTTCTTCACTAACGTCAGTAACGTCAATCAATTTAGCGTGTGCTTGTCTGGGAATTGAACCCACAACCGTCTCGTTTACAGTCGGAATCTGTACCGATCCGCCACGCCATATTTTATAACGACGACTATTTTATCATTTTTTCCATATAAAAAGCATAGAGAATTTACACCCACGGTCATACATCAAAAATTATTTGTAATAAACCTCGCGACACTAAAAGCCAGTTAATTATTTATTTTGTTTAAACATGTCCACACAAATCAATGTGTCACATGCGTTTTATATTGTTATTGATTACGTATTGTAATCGGTCGACTGAGAATATAAAACTTGTGTTCCACTTATGATTATTTAATCATTTTTGCCTAGATTTGTATATCTAGTGAGAAGTCACAGTAAAAAGAAGGAGAATTCGTCATGTCGAGAAAATGAGAAACGGAGGCATGGAAAAAAGATTTACAAAGCAAGAGTAACAGAGGCAGGAGCAGACCTCGGTTAAGGCTAAATTTCGAGGACAGTATCGATGTTATCGATATTAGGTGACAATAATGTGAAAAAAGTAGACACTCATTTATCCAATATTTTCTCAACAAATTTGTCTCGACTAGTAAATGGTAAACGCGGTGTTAAGTTTCGCTACTCAACATACAGTATAGTAGAAGGTAAAAAGTGAAAAACAGAACATTTTGACAAAGGCTTTCTCTATCTTCCTTGCTACGTAGAATATAGCATGAACTGCAAAATCAGTAATAATGCAACTGCAAAATAAGTAATATTTCAGTGTATCACAACCCCAAGCCTAGGACATAAGTTAGGATTTCGCTGCGCTGTTTTCGCCTCACTGAAGGTGGAGGCGTATAACGTGATACTAAAGTACGACGCGTTTTGAGTTGTAATGTTTTATTATTGTTTATATGATTGCCGATTACTCTGGACTTGAATGGAAATGTATGGTTATTTAAGTATTAAAATATGTATAATTTGTATAAAATATTTAAGTACATAGAATAAAATTATAATAATGTAATATTTTTATTTGGTCGATCGGTTAAGGAGGTAAAACATCAAGAGTGCGTCGGAAAGTAGTGAATAGAAGTATATCTAGTATATCTAGTATATCTTTGGGAGCAGAGTGGTTTAGCAGTAAGTTTCCAGGTTCCCTCTGCCATATATACACGATACATCATGGAGCTAAAACAAATTAAACTAGACACACCTAGATACAAAAATTAAATTATTCAAATCTATTCTTGACCGGTCGTATTTTCTCATAGAGCGCATCCCCAAGTTATATATCTATATTAATTATACATTCATACACAATGTAAACACAGGGCATTGTTGTCGCACTTTTAGATTCTTACCCACCATGCAAACTACAATATAATAGGCTAATTATGCCTTATGTTAATTTTATTACTCAATTTTTGTATACGGCGTATAATTTAAGTGTTTCTTTTGCGTGTTTTCTAAAGATATTCTTAGGGAATGCGTGAGATCTAATGTGTGCAGTGACGTTATGAGAGGATTACGGTTAAACACGTTGAGATGACATAGCTACATTTTTTAATCGCTTTCAAATTGTAATATTTTATTTAGAACAAGTGAGGGCCCTTCATTTATTTTGAGTTATGTAGTCAAATTATAATATAGTGAAGTAAGGGTTAAAATATTTGTTATTTTTTTCTGTAGTATGTTTTTTTTTGGTTAGGTAGGAAGTTAGGTCAAAATTTTGGGTTAATTTCCCTTACCTTATATAAGTCGATTGCAATGGCGTATGTCATGGCCCAAAGACGTTTTACAGTTAACATATACGTTGTGGATTATACCACTCAACACATAATGCCTTCAGAATTTGGGAAAAGGAGAAAGCCTGCCTGCTATATGTGTACAACGTGAAACTAAAAAAAATAAGAAATCGGTCTCCATTTCTTGTTAGCTTAGCAAATATATATTACTATGAAATAGCAAAATAGTTAAAGAAAATCATTGAATTGGTAAATGAATGACGAATTCATGAAATTAAAATTATAAACTTTTGTACGTAAACTAAAACGGATAAAAATTATTATAACTTATAAGGGTATATGGTAAAATTATTTTCTCACAATAACCTATAATTTTGCTATTCTTTAACTATTAGAGGAAGTACCTACCTTCTGTACTACGTATGGGCGGGCAGCGCTGTATGAGTCCAGCTCAGCGTGAACGAGAAATATTCTCAAGACAATATGCACGCCTATTACTATTTATAACATATTAAAGTAATAGTAATATAAGTTAAAAAATATTTTTTGTACACAATACATAAGCAATAAAAAATATTAAAAATATATTTTTTTTACTAACAGAAGGAACAGTATGAGAGTTACCCAATGTCAAGCCACTATGTTCTCTTTTTCCCGTCCGAATTTAAGACATTGCGTATTTGCGGAACTCAACGTCGCGCGATATCTTGTTAGAGCTACAACCATTAATCACGTTTATAGTATACATGCTATTAATGTAATTCAAAATGAATGTATATTGAATTTTCCACAATATGCAACAGTACCTATATTGAAGTTAAATATAGAGGTACAAAATTGAATTTTTAAAAATACAAAAAAACAAATAATCACAAGAAAGAAAATTGGAATGTAAAGGCATCGGAAATAGAAATACATTTCTATTTTCGTCACATTTGAAAATGGCGTGCCTCTTTATGATGTATTGAGGAGTCTACAATGTATGAAGACCTCCTGATATTGAAGTTGCGTAGAAAAATGTTCATATTGCTTCATTCAATGTTCATATTTGAACCTGCACTGCTACAAAATATTTTTTGGATCAGTCATTTCATTAATTATGTGCGCTTTGATGCTTCATTTTAATATATTACCGAATAAATTTGTTTTCTTTGATTATATTATCTCAAATCATTATTTGACATAATATATCAGTATCACACACTAAGCATTATTGTAAATCGTAAGTTTAAAAAAAGTGTGTCTATAAACGCAACGGTTGTGGGTTCGATTTCAATTCGGGGTGTTTTCATTTCCCTTTTTTCACTTAAGACGTAATATCTCAAAATTATGCAGAGAGAATTTGGGAGATGCTGCGTGTGAACACTCACACTCTTCGTAAGAGGGAAGTTCCCTGTTACGAAGAAGGACAGAGTTACGTTAAAATTACGACATAACAATCTTGAACATATAAAGAGCTTCATAAACGCTTTAATCAAGAGTTCTTATAATAAATATATAAATTACCAATTCCCGAGGCATTAAAATCCGCTGATGAACATGTAAGATCTTCAAAGTTGAGCGGAAAGTTGTGAAGGTAGTGTCTAGGAACTAGGTTTCCTTTATTTACCACGCTATATGCGGGATAAACCGTGAACCCGCTTTTTACAAATTCTCATACACTCCTAACTAAATTTTTATAACAATTACATTCGTGTGAACACGCGGTAGTGCAGTAGTGATGGGCGGGCAACGCAGCGTGATCTTTTCCTCGGCCCGCCCAATACCAGCACATTCCCACAGACACTTTTCGATATACGAATAAAGACATATTAATAATTATAATTAAAATTTTGAATAGTTATATTGGTTCCAAATATAAATTATTATATATATATATATATATATATATATATATATATATATATATATATATATATATATATATATATTGAATTATGTACGTTTTTAATCGAATCTATGGGTAATGATATAATGAGGGCAATTAGATGCTTGTTTTATTATTTCATCAATATTAAACCAATTGGTTTAAGTTTAAGGAAAATATAAGGTAGAGATTTTTGTTACAATTTATTCTCTATTTCTTTTGTAAGAATTGCACAAGTTGTAAAAGATTATTGTTATTAAATAAAATGGTACAATGTATATCATTCAGTATGTCTGGCTGCAAACGCGACGGTTGTGGGTTCATATTTTGCTAGGGGGATTGAATTATTTTCACGCTTTGGCAATAAGATAATGCACGACGTTGAGTTCCACTTGACACGGATTGTCAGGTAAATTGGTTATTGCGCAGGGTTCGGTTGTGTGTTCAGAGTTATAATTATTAATAATACTAAATTATTTTTGTCTACCGTACATAAGTACGTACTTTTTACAAAATTTGTTACTTAACTGAGAGTCAAAGTGCTTAAAAGTTCCATTCACTAATAAAAATTAAATTCTAGTTCATTTTATAATGTATAACAATGTTAGTTACACGACTATCACTGCAGGGTGTCCACCCTTCGAGTATTAAAGTGGGCAGAACTGTCTTGCTGGGCCAAGGTAGCGGGTACAAATAACTTCAATTTAGTATAAGAAAGGGCGGAAATTGTCACGCCCAGTCTTAGATTATGATATAATAAATATTGTGAGAAAAATTTGGAATTCCTGCGGATTAAATTGATATTTAAAAATATTTTTTTTGTATTGGGATGTGAAATATTCATATATTATTAAGTTATATTTTTGTATACTGACTCAGTTGTGTGAATTCTTTTCTATTAAAAATGAGTAAGTTAGCTGGAATAAAAAAGTTTTTTAAATATTCTACTGTAAGACAGGAAGTTAAGTTTTAAGTAAAATCTCGTGGTGTTAAGCTCCGTTACTCAGCTTACAATATCCGGAATTCAGGCGACATATGAAAATTTAGTATCTTGATATTATAAGATTCTTACCTATAGCCCACCTTGCTCTATAAGATAAACTTTGAGCGTCACCAAATATCTCTACAAAACATATATTTAGGTCACTGTTATACCTAAATATTTATTATTAAAATTTAATTTAAAATTAAAGATTTTATTTGTGATGTTTATTATTTTTTTTTTTTAAATATATTACAAACTAAAAAGTCTAAAACTTTTTGCCTTATAAGGCAAAAATATGGTACAAGATGCTTTTATTGTAGCATCAACTTCATATTGTACAAGTGAATTACAATCATCGCCATAAATGTTTTAAATAGTAATTTTGAAAGTGACACTGCAGGCTTAAGCACACAATACGATAGAACCCCACAGCTACATCCGGCATCTTCACACACAATGGACCAAATTGATCAGCCTTTGCCTCTAAAGATTCAGGTGTCAAAAAATTAAAAAAAATCCATTCAAAACCGTCAGCGCATCTTTTTACAGAAAAAAATATAATAAAAAAAACACTGTCACAAAAGAAACTCACGCAATCTCCGAATCCAATACTTTTGACAAAGAATTCTGTTATTTTAGGATCAATGCTACTGTTGTGTAGTTGGATATTATTTTAAATCGATTGATTTAAGCTGTTCTATTTGTGAGAGTAATCTTATATTAAATTCTTAAAATAAAAAACCACAGACAAACATGCTTTAAGAACTCGAAATCTGTTAAGTTATCTATTTAATTAATAAAAATAAGTATAAGTGTCTTTTACGTTAGCTTTGTTTTCTATTTTGAATTTTTAAGTTTTCAAAAAATAATTCTGAATAGTTAAATGGAATTTGAGCCTATAGGTATCACATGTATTTACACTTTATATCATGATTTCTTAGCACAAAACATATTTTAATAAAATAAAACATAATGTTGTACTTGTACACAGGTATAAAATAAATTAAAAATATAAAATTGGAAGACATATAAAAATTGTTCCAGAAAAACAAATATTTGGAACAATTTTTATATTTCTTCCAAATCTTTTATTGAACTAAATCTTTTATTATATCTTTTATAACTTCAAGGCTTAAAACGTTCTCTTTAACACAAATACAACGAAAAAGAGTCTAAAAAAACACAAAAATCCAAATAACCAAAAACTAAAAATCACTCAAATTGTTAAAATACAAATGAAATATTAAAAATTCCAGTCCACATCGATAGCATTGGGCGAGCGGACAGCCAACATGGCTGTCGGTGACACGCTTTGTTCACACAGAAAAGGGCTATTTTTTATCTTTTTCTTCCTTTTATCTTTTCGTCTTCCCGACCACAATGGCGGCCGCTATTTAAAGAGCTCAGATCAATTATATTTGTCGCGCACCATCTTTTATTATAACTACTTTTTACTAAAGTGCGCTATAAAACTGTATTCTTTATAATGTAAAGATAATTTGATATAAACAAACCGTGTATTGTTGCACGTGTCTTATAATTTAGTTTAGTATTGACAATTTGGTATTTTATGTATGTTAGCGAGTCCAGGCGTGGTGTCGCACAAGCTTGTGACTACGAACCAGATAGGTTGTGGGCTTGATTCTCCTATTGATTTATTGATTTTGATTTTATTGATATTGATCGTATTGATTTCATATTTTTTTATATTAGCTTACAATGTTTAATTTACATAGCTATTTCAACGCCCAATACCTCACCTATGCAAGACGTTACCAAGAAATCACCAAAACTGACCAACCGCTAGATACGCAGAAATCCACAAATGAATGATCTATTCTATTTACCGACATCCATTCATACTAAACAAGATGTTACCAATAAGATGCTCGACCAAATAATACATATGAAAGAAATGTGGCCAAACCAGAAATACCAACGACACACTCATAATTGTTAATGTTTGTATAACAGGCTATTCAATGTACAGAAGCCGAAAGACTTAAAAATACAAAGGTTAGAAATTTCATCTTTACTTGTCTCCTCAAACAAAGCTCTTGAGTAGGCAAACCGTGAATAGACCAGGTTAGTCAAAAACCAAATATTATCACGTGCATTTCGAGTTCAGCTAAACGTTATAGACCATTCGAGAGTCTAGGCCCAGCTGTGAACTGTGGAGAACAGGCTGATGATGATGATTATGAAGGTAAGAAAATAAGTAAAGAATACATAAATATTATAACGAAAATATAACCTCTTTCAATAATAACACTTCTTATTATAAAGAAAATCAATACCGTTTTGAGTATCACACGTGCAGACGTCAGAAGAGATCAGAGGGTCGTACGCCTGGAGCGTTCGTTACTTGAGACAATTCCTGTTTCGCAAATTCCAATGGCCATTGTCCGATACAATATGAGGTGAACAATATCTTTATTGTCATAAAAATAGCCATTAGCTCAGAAAATGACGGGTTATGAGCGGCCGTGGAAGAAGCAAACTTTGGATATTATTGTACGTTTTTTGTTGTTAATGTCCTCGGGGTGATCGAGAGCTACAATGCCACCGTGAAACGTATTTATAACTGATATATACGAGTATGAATGAAGAATAGCAACCATTATGTGGATAACAATTGGCGACCTTGGTACAATTCGGAGATTAGATTTGTTAGGGCTTGGACGTCGTCACGATAATTGATGAATTGTTCACCTTTCAATGTAGAATAGTTGCATCAAAATGTGTTACAAATTTTGACTTTCTCATATACAATTGTAAAATAAGTTTACGTGGTACAGTCATTGGTACATATATTATGTAATTAAAAGTTATGAATGTTGACGCAGGAGCACAAGCGTGCGACTGTACACGGTAAAGGTTCATATGATTCCCACTTGAGGAAATAAAATATTTCATATTTTCATTTCCTCAGTTGGACGGAACGGAAGTGTCTTAATAAGAACGGAGTGTCTTCACACTGATTCTCAGGCTGCCTACTCTACTGTGTGCGGAACGCAACATGAAACTAAAGAAAGTGTTGGACGCTGCAATTAGAGTTGGAAGCCCTGAATATTATGCTTATGACGCAAAATAAAACGTGTATCTATATTATGATATTAAAAATATTCTCACTTTATTATCAATCAAAATTAAGTCTATCTACTAATAAGTAGATAAAATTTGTAAATAAAAATATACTTTCCTGATTATTAGATATTTTCATAGATAAAAATAAAACAATGCCAAAATACTAAATTTATAATTATTAATACAATTCTCGGCCTATATATAACATACGATATGTATGTTTAATATACTTTGAATATTATACTAGCTTTATTTTGTAAATTTAATAATATTTATAGTCCAATAGGATTAGCGTTAAGCTTCTTTTTCAAACAATACATCACATTCGTGAGAACATCTTTGTGACAACGTATTAGGAATACATTCTATTGAATTAAGGCATTAGAATGGAAAAATTAACTCAAGCGAGGTGCTAGATTTATTTAGCAAATTAAATATAAATAAAGAATGCCTGGAGCTGAAAAGAAACTTTCAATTATATAAAAGGTGGTTTGATAGACGTATGGTAACTCTTTGATCTTTTGTACTACCTTCCCTTGTCTTACTGATTTTGGTCAGATAACGTATCTATTTTAATATTGTCATTGTTATTGAGTTATTATTTGGTTCCTTTGTTGTATAGTTATATTAAGATAGCACCATACTAAAACGTAATATGTGAACTGGATGAAACGACTGTCAATTATTTTCAAGGTGAGTTATGCAATAACTCAAAGATTATGTAAATAGGAACCTTGCTATACAGCATGAATCACAATTGTACCTCGTAAATTATATAAAAAAAACAATAAAATTAATACACACAAGTTAAAAAAAAAATTTCATTCACCCGCCATCATCTTGAATTCAAAGAAATCTTAAGACGTCAAAGCACTTAAAACTAAAGCTTTTGTAACAAAAAAAAACTTGACTCCCAATTACTTTGGACTCTCGAGTGTCATTATATACTTGCTACGACATTAATTGTACAATTATTACGAACCATTGTACGAATCGAACGGTAGTTGATTTCTTTGTAACATTTGGTGATTGGCACGTGGTCGCCGTAATGAATAAAAGGACCACTCGACCACTCTTTAATAGTCTTGCTTTTTTAAATCTTGACTTATACAGTGGCAGTGGCTTCATACAGCTGAGCCTCACCACTTAAGCCTCTATACAGTCTTATTTAGATGTTAATATGACTGTATAAGATATATTTGTTGGAGGCAAAAAAGGTTCGTTAATTTTGACGGGTGGAGAGTGTCGGAGTGGAAAGCCTAGAATCACTTATTTGGATCCACTGTGTGTAATTATTCTGTCATACATTTGTCTTGTACGGTTAGGAAATTGTTTTATCATATATTTAAAGTGAGGCGTTGTAGGATTTAATAATCTTAACTTTAATATTGACAGTTGAAAAGATTTACTTTGATTTATAAGAAATGACTTTTAATTGGCATTAGTACTTGAGGTCATTAAATTTCTTGTTTATTTCTATTTCTATTTTAATTGTGATTAATGTTTTAAGCAACCATAGGAAGGATAAAATGATTATCAATAAAATACCAGTTACAAAACAGTATTTAAAGTTTTTTCTTAATAAATAAAAATCAATTATTAAAGAAGCATGAAAAGTCAAGGATCATACAATCTCAATATAACATATAAAAGCATTAAAATTCTAACAGGATGTTGATCTAGAAGCTATTCCAAAGTTCACTGTGCGTTGGCTATTCATATCATGCATTTATACACTGACAACCGGCCCTAATACCACTGTTATATAAAAAAAAGATCAATAGAGAACCTCTCATAACCGAAATCATAGAATTGAATACGCTGCATTGTAACTAGTTTTTGTGAGGCACGGCCAGACAGACCGACGCCTGCGCAGGCGCATGGAAATATTTCGAAATAAGTCCTTTAGATTTTATGGATGAGAGTATATTTTGCTTACTGAATCTTATAACAAGATATTGAGAATTTATTCAAAGATATGACTATATGGCGATAGGCCTATCTGATTATATTCAGCGTTTAGTTTATATTCAGCGTTTTTAAAGTGTATATCTATACATATAAAAGAAAAATACTTTTTTATGTACATGTTGAAATATATTTTAGATATTGATTACACAAGTTTTCAGTCTCAAGATATAACTCATATTGTAATATTTAAATGAAGTTAATTTAAATAATTAGTTGAGGAACATGATTAAGCTGTTTAACGGCTGCATACAAATGAGTGAATATATTATATAAAATAACTTATATATGTATATTTATATGAAAGCGACATATACCTATAATAATTTTATAAAATAAAATTCTAAAGAATGCGGCTCCAAAGTATGTAAAGGGCTGTGCAACTTAACAGGTGTATTAATTTGAAACATTCAAAATCCACTTTAGGCTTTAATTTAAATAAATATTCAATTTAATTTCAACCCTACATACAATAGAATAACGTTGAAATTGGAACAAGCTTTTGTTATTATTAAAGGTCGTGCCTAAAAGTTCGGTGTGCCTTGTTCTGTCAACTTAACGCCATTTTGTTTTTATTTGTCAGATACATATGTTTTTTCTATGATGTGTCGGGCATTCCATTTGATTAATAAGAGGCTAAGTTGATCATATCAAGATAAAACGCTTTGTGATTTCTTAATAGACCGCGTCGTTTTGTTGATAAACTTTTTTTTTTTGTGATAATTAAAAAATTTAAGTGTTTTTTTTACTAGATCTAGTGACGTCATTATTAAACGGTTTTAATTTTGGTATAAATATTCCTGTAATTCCCCAAGATTTGATTAGACATATTGTTACTAAGTATTTTTAAACAAATGAGAAAATTTTAAAGAAAAAGATCTGTTTGAGAGAGAGAAATTGCAAGCACAATGTGGCTGCTTGGGAGGATTTCGTCGGCGGTTAGGGCGTCCCCTGCGGGACTCAAGGCATAGGCAACTCGTTTCGTTGTTCCATTTCCGCTAAAATTTGAGACATTGCATTTTGAGTAGCAAAACGAAATGAAAATAAGTTATTCTATCGAGTAAGTATTAAACATATCGCAATGGCGTTTAATGTCGACGCCCCGGCAGTTTTAATAAGAATGTCTTTAATATACACAAATTCCCAGTCCGGTGACGCTGTTAAGACCATACCAGGTCAACAGCATTAAGACCATCAGAAAAAAAATATACACATAATACTCGAATGTATTTAAAGTTACCTAATATAATAATTACATATTTTAAACAATTTTGTATTCCCAAATTAAAGCCGACAAAGCTAGCCACTTAAAATATTAAACTTACACTATAATATAAATAGGAAATAAAATGTAAAGAAGGCGGCACTTCAAATAATTCGAAAAACGGAAATCTCATAATATAATATCCTAAAACGATTATTTTCAATAATTCATAACGCTCCAGTAGACTTGCGCAAAGGCACCGATAAATCTATATAAGAAATATTTACACAAAAAACAACCATGAGAAATATATGAAAACAAGGTAAACTATGAATTATAGTAATCGTCAGTACTTCCATTTTTAATGATCAAAACGTAAGCTTAAAAACAAACTCTATTCGATGGAAATAGAGTTTGTTTTAGTACAAAAACTGAAATTTCTAAATCATTAGGCAAGTTGCATCGGGTCGTTTAATTCCGACCGATTTAGCACTTCAAGTTTGTAAACGTTCAATTGCTTTACTCGAATAGATCGTTTTTTCTATATTTTAATGTATCATTGTGTTTTCTATGGGATATCTCTTACATTGCTTTGATGGGTAGCGGTGTGGAAATTTGATGATCGCTAATATTGCCATTATTATAAATCATATTTTGTTAATATTAATTTATGAAACAACATATTGTGATTTCGTACAGCTATTGATATAATATATTATAATTATTGTTTTCAATTTTAGATTTTCGATAAATGAAATTTCGTTAATGGATCATTATGTTGTAGGCAAGTCGTGGCGCTCAAGCATAAACGTGGGACCATAAACATTATAGGTTATGGTTTCGAATTCCACTTGAGGGAATAAAATATATAATATTTTCATTTCTCTGGTAATGGCTAAAAACGCGACGTTAAGTTCCGCCACTTACAACGTAATGCTTCTAGAATTCGGCTCACAATGGTAACAGGGAAGTGTCTTAAACAGAGACACAGACACAAAGAGCGCACAGAGGAAACAGTTTGACTTAAAAGAATATAATTTTTCTTCTATGTTTAATTTGTAGGTTGGAATGTGTAGAAAAACATTATGAAATTTTCTCAAAAGTCCTACAGAAACGGAAATAAACGGAATGTTCCTTAAAGTCCACGCTAATAATATTACAAGTGACGAGTATAAAAAAAACATATATCTAAAAGCTTCTTTAGAAGATTTATTTCTATTACGAAATTAAATAACAAATAACTAATCTGAGAGTTCCATTGCCACTAGAGAAATGAGTAACTATCATTTTTTTTGTTCTATTATCAAATTATTATTGTTAGATTCCACCTAAAAAATTATAACAAATCAATATATTCCATGTCAAAAATTTAATTAATTTAATGTTTTTTCTTTGTTTTATAACTTATAAAAATACCCAGCTGGAACGACTACTGCTTTACGCTAAAAAAACAATAATAGTGTTAAGAATCCTTTAAAAACACGCGAATATATCCATGTCCACCATAAAAATGACCCAAAGTGCGTCATTATAGAGTCGGCAAGTAAAAGATATTTTATATCATGTTGTAAAGGACACTATACATACACCGACCGATTTAAAAAATATATTTTTGTGTGTAGTATAATTATAATATATTTATGTTTAATATAAAAAGTATCTGTCACCTTTTCAACTATCTTAAAATAACTATAATTCGATACACATCGCACGAATTACTGGACTTATAATTGCATTTTTTTTTCATTTTACGCTAAAAATAGTCCCGTTATGTTTCTTGCGCCGATTTTAGTTAGGTCAAAGCAATTTTAGTGAACTGGTCGCAAATTATTTGACATTCAAGCGATGATGTATGTATTTTTTTATTTTGAATAAAATTATGTTATTTTACATTTTAAAATCCAAACCGTATCGCGGGCGACTATCATCGATAATATATAAAGAGAAATTTTGTATACTTATTAAAACTCCTAAGTATATTTTCCAAAATATATCGTCTAACTTTAGGTTCCATACCAGTGTACAATATCCACGAGGCGGTCACAGCAGGACGCTAACCGCCGCCAGAATCGCATAAATTCAACATTTGTCACGGCATTAACACTCAAAAAGGGGTTTTATCATGTCACCCCCGCATCCGGTGATCGGACACTGTTTTACCATACTTTTTATGACCCTTGAAAAGTTTAAGTTAAATTTTGAAACCTAAAAATTTGTATAGAAAAGTTATGCTATTATTCATATTGTTATTATTTAATTTTATTTTTACATTAATATGTATGAAGGTTTAAAAAAAATTACATAAAAAACAAAAATGAGAGTTTTAACTCTACTTTGAATTGACTCGTCAATCTTAGTTATAATAGTACCTTACATGTTATTTTTTCGATTTTCACAAGAAACACTCTTAATTGTGCTCGAGGGGATCTATGGCTTGAATATAACTGACTAATCAAACTAGGTAAAATGAAGGATAAAAGGGTGCCCTTATCATAAAATCTTTAACCCTTACACCAAATACGAAAGGTGTTCAAATATAAAAACAATTATTACATTTATAAATGTACCTATCGTTAAATACAAGTTTGAAGATATTACCTCGGACGCCTTATGCTATTCCAGTTAAATACTCCTGTGCTCTAACGACCGTCCAATCAAAGAAAAATTTGCAATAATCCTAAAATCACAGCAGGATACACAATAAATCTCATATCGAATTTAAAAACAAAACAACATTTTCGTTGACATTAAATTGCCAAATAAAAAATACTGTCATATTAAAAACACGAACTCTTATACGAATATAATAAGGTTTAGAAGTTATTATATGAAATGTATGTTTGTCTTTGTATTTAATTCGGTGGCGAAGATTTTATGGGGCCAATTCTTAATTTTAATTTAATTTGTGCTCGATTTTACTTTGATTAATATTTAAGGTAGCGTAGCTTACACGTAGGTATCTAAAGATATATTTTTTTTCGTAAGAATATTTATGATGGTATTAATTATTATATATTATGGCAATTATTCATAAAAAGCTGCATTTGCTTTGGCTTTTATATATTCATCTTGTATTCACTATGTGTCGTTAGAGTAATATGACATTATTCAAATTGTATTTAAAAAAGTTGAGAAATTAATTTTTGTTACTAAGCTTCACGCTGTATCCCGCACACAACAGGGTAGGCAGAGGGAACCTAGTGTTAAGACAGTCCGTCCCCATTTTTGTCGAATTCTGGATGCATTGCGTGTTGAGTGGCACAACGCCGCGCTTATCCTCGACACCAGAACGAAGAAATAGAAATATAAATTTACTCAGTTACTCAGGGTAATTGAATATTATTTAATTCAACGTTTTCATAAGATAGAGCATAGAAATTAAAAGCTAACGTCTACGTCTACGCTACGTCTTCTGCTACGTCTTCTGGACATTCGGACTGAAAGTCAACCACCATACTAAGTTCCCTCTGTCTACCTTTGTCTAAATCATTTTTTCTGCTTCGGGAATCTAATTTTAAGACGCTACGTTTTCATCGATCCCACGAATGGGAATTGAACCCACAACCATCGTGTTAACGCCTTTCTGTGATAGGTATATTCTGACATACTAACGTCATATCCCGGCGCGTAGAACAGACCTGGCCGTCCCAATTTCTCACGCCTCAGCATAAACGTGGCAGTCTGACATTTACAGTCGCTGTACCAAATCCGGTATTGTCTCCATTCAACATGTGCATTAATAAGCAGATAGATTAGGTATATCTATATTTTATACCTATACATGAATGTATAGAATTTAGTAGAAGATAAAAATACGGCTCGGCGTATGACCATAAACGCGACGGTAGCGAGTTCGATTCCCACTCGAATGTATATTATTTACATTTGATCGGGGTTTGAGGAATGGAGTATCATAACACAAATATCCCTGATTTCCTGTGCTTACCAACTACTATGCTGTTTAGTAACTTGTGTGAATTTAAAATAAAAAAAGATACGTGTTTTAATAGCTAATATTTAAATATGATTTATTTATTCGATTGATTCTTTCTGTATTCGGAATATGAAATATTATAAGTCATTTAAAATCTGTAACGTTTCTTGTTATATTATAATTAAATTACTATTTTTATGATCAGAATGCTTTAAATTTTTAATTTAAAAGTTAGAGTTATTAAATAGTAAGTATAATTATTATTTTGTTTCGTTTTCTACCTTAATTTAACTCATTTTTACATACGTTTCAGTAGATAGGTAGAAATTGAAACTTATCTACCTAACAGTTCACCAGAATTTTTCTATTTTATAATTTGTATTATAGAATATATTTTATTAGTCGAGCAGGGTCGATACCTCCATGGGCGGAATGTTAATTGAACGCGATGTTATCTCATAATAACTCATTGTGCCTCAGAACACATTACTGCGCTACCGGCCTTAGGTACCTACAGCCCAATCCTTCTGCTATCGTACGAACAGAAAGATTATTTTTTATGTTAAGATATCGAAAACATTATTTTTATTGAATAGAATATAAAGCGATAATTGCACTCAAAGACGTTAATTAGCGAATGCGATACTGTCAAATTTATATTTTAATGTCATTGAGAGTAAGTGTGTGGTTAAAGTGTGTAGAGAGTGTAGTTAAAAATAACAGGTATATATTAATGATATATTATGGTAATATTGTAACCAATGGATGGATAAATTTCAGTTATAATTTACTATACCAGTTGCACTTGCCAGTGTCAGATGCCGTTAGCTAATGAATTTTCATTTTCTCGTTTCCACTACTCCTTACGCAGTATCTCGTAATCTGCGAAAAATGAGAAACAGAGTGTTTTAACTCTATATTCCCCCACCTATTCTCCTATACGCAGGATATTGCGTAGACATATCCGTGGCATTTAGTTACGGAACCCTAATAACCCAACTGTTTTATTATAATACATATATCAAATATATTATCATATAAAAACATTTACATTCTCAAATTTTATATTAATACAAATTGAATTCTAACCAATCTACGATAATAAAAATTATGGCAGTTCCCAAAACGTTCTGATGATACATACCTTTATACATAAATACATAACAATAATATGTTACTAGTGTAATAACAAAACGTTTCACAATTTTATAGGTGCTACTGTACCTATAAAACAGACGGAGTGATATATAGAGCCAATTAGACGTGTCGTAAGTTCGCGGGCCCCTAATGACGGGCTACTGGCGGTTGTCCCGTGATGTAGGAAGCTGATAGAAGTGACAAATAAATTAGTTATTTATTAATATATGTATATAAAACGTGTATGTAAAACGTTTTGTGTATTTTGACGTAAGTTTTAAAAGTTAGCGAACGAGAGGTTTTAGTGGATAATATTGTATTTAAAATGAATTAAAATTGATTATTGTTATTGTATTAGTAATAATAATCAATTTTATATTTAAAATAATCTTATATAAACCATAACAATTATAACTTTACAGTATCTAAAACGATATATAAAAGTTTTTATTGCAGTAAATGCCTAAATTGTGCCCGATATTTTGTTGCTTTACAATGTTTCCCATTAATAGCAGAATAGGGAACCTAGTAATAGAACACTCTGTCTCCACTTTCCATCCAATTTCCGAGATATTGAGTATTGATTAAGGATTTTTTTCAAAGAAAGAATCGAACCCACGACCTACACCACAACATTTTACATTGTCGTGATATAGTAATTTTATGTCTTTAACAACTCACACAACATTCATAGCTCTATGGTTTTCTTAGACGCGTTTACAACATCATAAACGGTTTTTAATTAAGGACTTGAATCACAAGATCATCGCATCGCCTAAGGTGATTTACGACACCTTTCTCGATCCAATTAGCACTGTTCGCTTTATTCACATACATATTGTGGATATATTATGGTGAATGAGACACTTTAAGTGTTTAATATTTGATTGATTTATTTTTTGTGGTCAGTTGTGGCGCAAGGATACAAATGTGAGACTGTAAACAGAACAAGTTGTAAATTCGGTTCCAGACGGAGGAAATGAAATTAAATATTTAATATTTTCATTTCTTCGATCAGGTAGCAGAGTAAAACGCAACTTTCAGTTCCACCACTCAACACGCAACGTCTCCAGAATCTGGCGGAAAGTGACGGAAGGGGCGGAAATGGAGTATCTTAACACTAGATTCTCAGGTAAAAAAAATTATAGCTTCACGCTGTATCCCACGCATAGCAAGGTTGGCAAAGAGGACCTTATATTAAAATAATTCGTTCACACGACACGCAACTCAAATCCGCAAATTTGTTCTGGTATTTCTGACTCAATGGAATGATTATTATATTTAAGCTACTGGCATTTTCAGGCTTCCTTTTAGGATATCCTAAAGGTAAAACGGCATCCTTTTACTAAGATCGACTGTATTTTATGTACGTTGTATTAGTTTGATAATTAAAATTTCCACAGATTAAGTATTTCTGTTGTTGCTTTGACAACAAATACTAAAAAAACATAACAAAATAAATATTTAAGGAGTTCTCATATAAAAAACGTAACTTTTTGGCTATATACATAATAGTATAAAGATGGCAAAAAATTCATTTTTTTCTCCTCCTCTCCTCTGTCCGTGCGTAAGTCTAACTGGCATTTGGCCGATTCTTTATCTCTAATAAGACATAGCGCTGCGTTGACTTCCTTCACCCAACTTATGTTGGGCTCTAGGTTCTGTTTCTCTACTCTACCATAAGACGACATTATATATTTTACATCCTCGTAAATATATTAAATAAAACCAAGGATTTCCCAAAAGCCTGTCTATAAGAATAATAAATTAAATATTGATTTCAACTTAATAATCTCGAATATATAAATATAAGACATAAATTAAAATTACTATAACGTATGTAGATATATCATTATTTTGCTGTGGCTATTTGATTTAACACGGTTTCTATAAGAAATGTATAATTTGTATATAAAATTAATTAGAGTATAAAAAATTTGCAATTTTAGATTAAGCGCTCTCTCACTTCGCCACGTCAGATTCAAACGGATGGACGTTAGATAAGTGACTCAATTTCGTTAGACGAAACGAACGAATGAGGATGACTATAAAACTGTCAATTCAAAATAACCACTAAAATTATACATTTAAGCATATATGATGTAAGCTATAATATGATAGCTAATATGAATAATAAACTAAAAATATTAAAATTTGTAAATGAAGAGAACGGACGTTCCTCAAATTCTCTGAGAACAACTTTGTTAGTGTCAGTGTGGGTTCACTGCGTTTCGTCCTTATTACTTTATTAAAAACTGTGGCCTTAAGGCTTCTAAGAATTTTGAGACATTCATATACTCCAACATGCCAAATTTCGCCATTCCAGTTTAATAATTCCATCACTATCACTCACTCAATAACGGAATCCTATATATAAATGGAAATTTTAGTAAGAATGGATGTTTGTTTTTTTTTCAAGTAAAAACTAGTAAACGGATGTAAATGGATCCTTACGGCAATATAGTTTATAAGTTAGGTTAACTACAATTTTTTGTAGAATTTGAGTATAATTTAACAATAAGTGTTATAAAAAATATTATAAAATATTAAATTAACTATATAATATTACTACATACTTTCTACTTTACATGGTAGATTTAGCAGCTTCATAGTTTATCTCGTGCACAGCAGGGTAATTTGAGGGAACTTAGTTCGTACCCAAAGACACTACGTTTCCCACTCGCATAATATCTGGAATCAAATTAATAACAAAAATTTTGTTTCAAAAAATACAAAATAAAAACTATATAATAAGGACTCACAATGTACACGCTTGTCAAATCCAGTCCATCTCATAAACTTTGCACCATAAAATTGACGCGAGACGATGAATAACTAATTATAAAATATCAATGAAGGACATTCTGCGGTTTTGAAATGGATTCGAGGTGTTTTATGATTTGCAGGTAACCGGATCTTTAAGGCTCTAGTGTAAATGGCTACACCAGTAAACATTTGTTATTTATACATCTATACTAATATTATAAGGTTGAAGAGTTTCTTTGGTTGATTGCGGTAATCTTAGGAACTCCCGGTTTATCTACCACTCGGGCAAAGACATTAAAAGCTAGCTATTTATATTTTTTTAAGATTTAGCAAAAGAATTCTTTTTTGGCTTCACACTATATCCTGCATGTAACAGGGTTCGAGTTTCGTACCCAATGGGAAAAACGGGACCCTATGACTGATATATAAGCCGGCTCTGAAGTCTGAGATAGATCTTAAGATGCATCACCTGGTAATAGGTTACGTAAATGTTTACCATCGTCCACTGGCCTTTACGAAGGTAGAAGCACTTTTTGAGGGTACCCATATCGTACCTACTCGGAATGCAATTGCGTTAGTAAGATTGTAATGTCGATATATGATATTTGAAGTTATAAAAACATAAATATAGATATTATTTTTCTACTATAATACAATTAACTGGACAAGGATCTCTGAATATAGCAAAGCACTGCCGACCGCTTTGTCAACCTCATCCTTATCGGCGCATCTTAAAAGCCACATCGCTAACAATAAGTGAATCTAAAAATAAGTTTCTTATCATTTATCAAAGGTAGAGTTTATCTAAAACGATATATATTTATCTTGTTTTATTTGTGTTTTGTTTTGTTTTTAATTTTGTAGACAATATGATATATTAATATATGTTTTTTTGGTTTCCATTAATTTTATTCTATGTGTGACCGTAGTGACTCATTGCTCCAATATTCGAGTGAAAATGGACAGGCAGTGGATTCGATTCTTACTTGATCGAGTGAATTGCATTATCTTTTTCTCACTCTTTTGTTTGTGAAGTATTCCGATGAATTGTGTCATTACATTTGCTTTAGCTTCACATTGTAGGTACTCTGCATATTATAGCAAAGCTGAAGAAGCCTATTGTAAACGCAAATCATTCCCCACTTTCTGTCCAATTTTCATCGGGTTGGTATGTATGTTGAATTGTATAATGGTAGTGAAAATAATATAAATATTACTATTATAAAAATTCCCCCTAACAGGAATGGAACCGACAACTGTTGCTGTTATAGCCAGACGCTATCATACTCTATAGAAGTAATATTTTTATTTAAATAAATTCAAAACCAAAAGTTACTTACTGTCTTTTACTAGATATCAAATATAATCTTAATATAAATCGATACAGAGAAACTTCCCTTTAAACAGATCAAAGTAAGCCGCGTCATCGCTCGCAAGGTACCTTTGGTGTCAATTTTCGTAAATATTTTGCGGCTATCGTGATACAGACGAATGAATACAATTGTTTGATCAGTGTCTACAATAGTATAGAAATTTACGTTGCCTCTAAATGTTAGATTTAAGCTAAGATAGGCTTATATTTAATGATTCGTTAAAATATCATAGTTCGATTATATCTATAGATATATACAATGAGGCCAGTCGTGGCGCAGGGGCACAAAGTGTTACTGTCAAACCGACTGGTTGTGGGTTCGATCCACACTCGAGAAGATGAAATATTTACTTAAATTTATATTTCCATTTCTTCGTTCTGGTGTCGAGCTAACACACAATGCCTCCAGAATTCGGCTGAAAGTGGGGAACGGAGTGTCTTAACACAAGGTTCCCTCTGCCTACCCTGCTATGTGCGGTATACAGCGTGAAGCTGATATATACAATATATTGCGGTCGTAATGGCGCAGTGGCACAGCGTATGACTGTAAATGTAACGGTCGACTGCCACTCAAAATATTTATTTTTTTAATTTTTTATTCTGGTGTAATTTTTCAGTTTTATATTTTTTGGCTTTGTATTCTGCATTTAGTTGAGGTAAGAAACATCTAGTGATAAGACCACTACTACACTAATTTCTGTCCAATTTTCGAGACATTGTGGATCAAGTTGCGGAACACAGAGCGAGGATATGAAAATATTTTTTTATGGTTTTTGTATATATTCTTCTTATTTCTGAATTTTTTTTTTGTTTCCACTCAACACGCAAAAGTGTTAGGTGAAGCGTTGACCAATGAGACTTTCTTTCTTTTAGTAAATGAACGGATACTTACACACCTTATTAATAGTTTTAAAGCTTTATTATATATAATATAGTTTTAAATTCTTTGATATATCAACAAAATACGATTACAATTGAATACTTCTTCAACAGGATAGTTTATAAACGCCGAACCTTGTAAAAAGCGGACGTACATTGTGGCCCTTTGAACACTGATCAAGCGGCTAAGATACATCAAAATACGTTTTCTTTAATACTTGAAAAAATTACTTTCTTTCCTTATTATCTAGGCAATAGAGTCGAAAACTCGTTAACAATTCACTTTGTTAGTATTTAAGGGGACATAATAATGTTATTTGACTCTTTGAAACGTGTGGGATGATCAGTCTATTCTGTGTTAAGACGCACCATAAAATTGTGTTCATAGTAACGTAAATAGGCAAGTCTGAATTCATATTGTTATTTTATTTAAACACGAATGTGTATGGAGAAATTAAATGGTACATTTGGGGAGACTTAACGCAAATGTTTTTTCAGTTTCACCCTGTATCCCGTATTTAGTAGGTTTGATGGATATTGGTAGTGAGACCGTTCCCCACGCGCTCATCCAATTTTTCAAAATATTTCGTGTTCATTTGTTTTTTTACATTACCAAGTCACGCCATCGTGACTTGGTAATGTAAAAAAAACACTTCGACTGGGAATCGAACCCACAACAGTTGTGTTTACAGTCAGAACTTGTACATGTACATAAATAATGACTTAAGAAATATTTTAAAATATAATAAAACTTAACATTTAATTTAAAGAAAGTGAAATTTAAGTCAAAGGAAAGAATACAAAATTTTTATTTAACAATCATAAAATGAATCGATTGATTTAGTAAAGATAACCCCTAAAGTTATGTGATACTGACGGGACCGCATTCCCGAGATATCACGGGCAGACGGACCGACGCCAGTGTACTCACACATGTAAATGACCTCCTTGTAGGTTAAAGCTTTCGAAATGAAAACTTTTTTAAGTTGTGTTTCTTTGGGATGTGTGATTCATCTTCTTGTTTTGTATTTAGATGGGATTTTACGTTACGTACTTATGTAACGATCCTATTTATTTTAAATTTAAATAACCAAGGTAGGAAAAGAGTGAGTACGTCTATTAAGAAACTGTTCCCCCATGCATAAAATATTTACTCTTTCATATGGGAAACGAATTCAAAACTGTGACGTTTACAGTTAGAGACAATTCTGTTTCTTTCTCTCTTTCCTAAACAAATCGAGTATCTACCTTAAAAGTATACAATTATAAGTTTAAAAAATGACAGTGTTTTTAGACTGACTTGAATAACACAGATTAGTAACTGCTACTTCATTGAGCACAAAAAAACATAAAATAAATATTAATTTTATAATCATTTAATAAAAAAATTAGCTTCACGCTTTTACTTACATGTTAGCTTCCGCACAGAGTTCCGCAGAGAGACACTCTGTTCTTTAATTTCTACTCCACCCACCTAATGTTGGTGTCAAATGAAAGAGTTTGATTTCTAAAATATAATACACCAAGAAAAAAACAACTAGAGTCCAGAAAGTATAAGTAACCTTTAGAATAAATTCTTATTATTTAAAAGGTTTTATTTATTTTATACTTTATATCAATATAAATAAAAAAAAAGGAATAATACAAGTAAAGTACCTCAAAGAATGACACTTTTGAATAAAACAAACAAATTGTGACCAAAAATAATTCCCTTAGGGACACCTTTATAAGAAATAAAAGCATAATAGCTTTCACCACATAACGAAATACAGTCACTAAGCAGAAGCTACTCTTTGTAAATAACAAAGAATTGTAAATTTATTTAGAAGAAAAAAATATATATTATAAATCTTGTTTGTATGTTAGTGTACGGCTAAAATGCGGAAAAAAGGTACCTTGACTGCGAGACCCCCTGCAGAATACTGGTAAACGGTGTACCTTGAATCTATTTGCGTTCAGTTTGCTTCGGTCTTAAAGGTAGCTTATATTTTTAAAGTTGGAGGCAAAGATTATTTCCAAATAAAAATTACTTAATAAAAAAATTCAATCTTGCTGTTACCCTCGCGAATGTTTTAATTACTAAATAAGTGGAACGCAATCTTGACGTAGTGCGACAGCGTTTGAGTGTAAACGACGGTTGTGAATTTGATCCCTAAACGGGGAACCTAAGTATTTTTCTAATTAATAAATTATTTTTATTTCGACTGGCAAGACAAGGCACAGTCGGTGCTAGTAGAGTCGGCTATTTTATTCGCTTCTCGTTGTATTCCGCATATAACAGTGTAGGCAGAGGAAACCTAGTGTTAAGACTCTCCGATCCCCACTTTTCGAGGCATTGCGTATTCAGTGGTGTAAGTTAATTTCGTTCATACTCCGGAATGGTGAATAGACCGCACAACCGTCACGCTTACAGTCACACACTTGTCCCACTACGTCCACGATGTCAGTCTCCATCAGTCTCCACCAGTGATTTATAACTAAAATTTTATTTGTATTTATAAAGTACATGAACAAATTAACTACAATCTATATTATATATGAAATATAATATCAGAACAAAACCTTTCATGTCCACATAACAACTTGTATAGCTAATGTGAACTCATTTGTATAACAATCTTCTCTTTGACTTAGCCAAGAAGTCTTTAAGCTGTTTAAACTCAAATTTGTACAGGATTTTGCATAGCACAGCCATACATATATTTATTTATATTTTTCACCCGTAACGGATCATTACCATCTATTGTTATATAATTTCACGCGTTTGGCGACAGTGCGGGCGCTTCGGCTGGGACTTTTAGCGGGAACTGAGTATAAAAGATTGTTGAATAAGGGCACATTTGTTAGTCATTTTAGTATTTTAAGTGTTTTCTTTGCATTTGCGGGTATAATGCACAATGTCGGGTATCCACTGTGACCAATTGTCATCTTGTTTAAAACAATGCATCTATTGTGTGGGTTCCAGCTTTTGTGGCGATTGTAAATCTAAGCTTTCAATGTTTTATGGTCCAACCATATAGCCATATTCTGTTAATTTGACTATGTAAGTAAGTTTCTTGTTTAGTATTTTCCTAAGTATTTTCCTAAATCAGGGCATCCGTAGAAAATAAATTAACGCGCTTTCAGCCAAGGGCTTAGCTTACTACGTGAGGTTTACTAGTAGTACTACTAGTGAACCGTCCTGGTCAACAAATCAAGCAACAGGTCAAGCAATATCACAGGAAATGCGGACAGCGTTGCGTCGATTGTCGTAAAGTTCCTGAGTTACGATAATGATAAAGTAACTGTCTGAAGAAAAGCGTCACATATTTACGTAAGGCGGTGAAAAAGGTAAAATCGTCCTTTAAGAAACTATGAAAGTTGTTAATATTTAAGAAAAAACATAATTATTGATGATTAATTAACATAATTATGATCTCAGGTTCTCTTTGCCTACCTTGCTATGTTCAGAATACAGCGTAAAGCTAAAAAAAAAAACATACGCTCATAAAACCTAGTTGGCTTGGTACTTTGACGGCATCCACTAATGATTCTTCACGGGTTCGAATCCTCCTACAGTATTTCAATAAGCATTACTCATCTATATAAAAGGTAACGTGTCCTAACAATCCTTTTGTAGCGGCAAAAAGAAAGCACTTTTTTATATTAACAGAGGGTGCTGGATTTGAATAAAATAAACTTTATCCCATAAGGAATTACATACAAGTAAATCTCTAAACGACAATGAAATTTAACAAGCACGAATAAAATATCGACTTTTGAACCGACCAATTTAGGAAGACACCCACGAAATAGTACTGAAACTTTATCACGTAGTAATAAATGTTGTTTTGGGTGTTTTTAATAAATGTAAGTGTCAACACGATTTGGGCGGTTGTTTCTATAGAACTAAGGTTTTTCGTATAATCGACAGCGGGAATTGGAAATATGGGACGTCTCTCGGGAAAACTGTTGCAGGTGATAATGATGTGTTTCTTTATTTTTTTAATTTTTGTTCTAGGTGGAAAATAACATTCTAATTTCATTTTCGTATTTATATATGTTTATTTTTTGTTGTAGTTAACTTTATATGGTGGTAATTTTTTTTTTAAAGAGATAAATAATATATTTCGCGTAATATATTTTTAAATTTAAAACTTTCTCCCGCATATAGGTATAGTATATAAGAGAGATCCCGCATACAGCAAGTTATTTAGAATTTAAACATTCAATTTTCGACTTTTGGCCGAAGTTTGTGGCGAGTGGCGCAATTTAACGCCGCATTTAATATAAAAAAATATCGCACGCCGAGTATAAATCTGTGGTCCCAATATAGACGACATACATATTTAAATAGAATAAATTGTATAAGCGAAATTAATGAAGTCCATTATCACGGTACAAGAGTGGAAAGGGTTTTTCTACATCACTATAAGAAATATCCCTGACAATAACATGACCTTTTCTCCTACAGACTTTAGGGATCAATGTAGGTGCTTTCGTTGATGTCGTTTTCAACAATTAGTTATATATTAATGTAGTCTAAAATCCACAATAATTTATATATGTATATTTAAAGAATCTGTCATAATTTGGAATACTTACTTTTTTAAGTGAGGCCAGTCGTGGCGCAGGGGGGCACAAAGTGTGACAAAGTGTGAATCGACTGGTCGTGGGTTCGATCCCCACTTGACAAGATGAAATATTTACTTAAATTTATATTTCCATTTCTTCGCTCTGGTGTTGAGGCGAAGCGCGGCGTTGAGTTCTGCTACTCAACACGCAATGCCTCCTGAATTCGGCGGAATGTGCACTAGGTCTAGTCTTAGCACTGGGTTCCCGCTGCCTACCCTGCTGTATGCGGGATACAGCGTGAAGCTGATTTTTTTATTTTACTTTTTAAGTGAAAAGATCGAAGTGAACAGAAAAGTTTACTTTCAAGAGAAATCTTAAATCGTCGTGCGTTGACATAATAATAGTACTCTTCTTGTAAAATTTAACTTATAGACATAGAATTTAAAGATCTATTTAAATTGAAAGTGCTCTTTTCATCCAAAAATTAAAAAAATAACTATGGGCTTAAAATTATAAAGCCAGTCGTGGCGCAGGGGCTCAAGCGTGTGACGAGAAACAAGATAAGTCGTCGGTTCGATTCCCACTCGAGGATATGAATTATTTAATATTTTAAATTCTCAACCTGGCAACGAAGTAAATTCCAGTATACGACGAAAATGAACGTGTATTTATGGGAACGGATTATTTCAACATTAGGTTCCCAATTTCCCACTACCTAGATAATGCCCCTGTGAAGATAAAAAAATAAAAAAAATAATAATGAATCGTATTACATTAACGGGAATGCCAGATTTTCAAGTAGATTTCTGATAGAATCAACACGCGGCCTCCGTGGAGTGCTGTCGCGATTTTGATAATGTTTTCCCCCTTATAAGAAACCGCGTTTTGAATACGAAGTGAAATTTAGTTTACCAAAGTTGCCTTTCGATTTCAAAGTTATATATTGTTACCGTGAAAGGTTAGTTTGATAGGAGCTTTTGTTAACAAGCTTTTATTTATCGTCCCACATTTATATTTAACAAGTATTGAAATATACTATGGAGATAACCTGAAAAAAGCTTATGTAGGTATTTGCTTAACAATATTATTTAAAGAAATGTATAGAAATATATAGTGGCTTATTCTGTGTTGAGTTCCGCAAATCAATACGCAATATCTCGAAAGTGGGGCATTATGTTGGTAATAAAAAATAATAATAAGTAATAATAATAAGTTCTTTCTGCTAACTATGTCATATGGAAAAAAGTAATAAGCTGTTATAATATTAATTGCTAAGGTAAATAAAAGAAGTTGAAAAAACGCTTCTTATATTATAAAAAGATGTTCGTGGTTTTGCTTCATAGACTACCACTAACCTAGATGATAATGTTTGGCAAGAATTATAGACTGTTTCCAAAAGGCATGGGGGGCATTCGATTCCTGCTAAGTTAAAATTTTTGTACTACACTTATCCTAAGAGATACATTATTTGCTCTTTAGTACAATTTCTCACCCTATGTTCCACAAGCACTTGTGCTACATAGCAATTCCCTGCCTAAGAATCGAACCTACAACCATCACGTATTCTAAGACACATCCCCACTGTACCACAACAGCGTCACATTCCCACAATGAATCACAATACAATTGAAACAAACAAGTTTCCATTGCAACCTTTAATAGAAAAACACTTGACTTCGAACACCACACTCGGATTTAATATAAGCAACAATACTAATAAAAGTCACTAATAATAATATGTTGATCTTGTCACACTGGTCGTCCATTCATTATAGATGAGTTATAAGGCAGGAATCGTTATCACGTAGGCTGATGTGTCGTTACAAACAATAAAAGTAATTTTTACGACTCCAACCCTTTTGGTTAATAAATTAAAAAGTTTAAAGGGCTTAAACAATACCACTTCAGCCCTGTAACGGAGATTTGTCACCCTCGGCTTGGCTAGGGCTATACGATAGTAAAGTAAGATTAGTAAAGAAAAATATTTTATTTGTTAATTGTAGAATTTTTACGTGTTTTATAGTTTTTTTATGTGCATATAATATGTAGAAAAAGGAAAAACAAAAATTTATATGAGAAAAATAAAGTGTGATTTTTATATATGACGGTTGTGGGTGATTTTGGCTTTAATCTCGAATTGAAATATGTAAATAATAAAATCGTTTTTCTAAAATTAATAAAAAAACAATATTCTTCACGTATCTATAATGAATGCATTCATTCATTAAAGATATGTTGATCTTTTGTTATTACTCAAAGTTAAACAGCATCACATATCTCATAGTATATTAACTAACATAAATTTTTGGTAAGACGAAGACGAAGTTAATGAAAAAAAGCAATCTTTCTCTAACATTCCAACCCTGCCTAGTTAGGGGTTGCAACTGATTGGGTGCTTACACAAGTTCCGTCGAGTACCCCAAATTAATTTTTGAGAACAAAATCCATTAGCGAATGAATCTTTTTACTTCCATTATGTAGGGTACCCATAATTTACGTTTTAACTGATGGGGCGGCGAACGCATGCTAGTTACCCACTTTACGCCAAATCGGTTAAAACTCACCACATCCTTATCTTAAACGGTACAAGGTTCAATTTCCATTGAATATTAAATGGCTATGATATTTTTATGGTGGTACATAAACATTCTTGTCAACTCTATGATTTATACCATCCAATTGTCTATAGAATGCGTGTAAAGAGAATCTTTCTATTTGAAACGACCAACTTTTTTTATAGTTTTATGTATGTAAGGGTTTAAATTTAATTTGGTATTGTCATGTGGCAGTTATTGCTTGCCTGTGAAAGGATGTTTGTATGGAACACAATACTGTCTGTCGTAATTCACTATTATTTAGCAAATTATTGATTGTAAATATTGTTATATCGATAGATATTTGTTGTGTTTTGTGTTAAATTCCCAATGGTACAGATGTGAGAAGCCTGATTGAATGCGATGGGTATAGGATCTAATCATAATGTTGAAATATTTTAATTTGTAATAAAAGTATCCTTAAAATTTAATACAATGAATATTAGCTGTAAGTGCAACTCCCATATGTAGTATAAAAAATAGCAAAAAATTGCAGACAAAGCAAGGTACTGCAACACGTATAGAAATCAATTGCCACACAGAACAGTATAATAGAACTAAAACCTCCATACATCCCGCTCTGGACGCATTAGGGTACACTGTTAAGCTTATTGTATTTTTATAGTTATTTTGATCGTATACATTGTGGATTATCCTGTATGAATACAAAATTACGCTTTTGTACTACGATTGCATGTACACAGCTGATGCAAAACAATATATTTTGATATACTCGCTCGTAGGTACCTACCTACGAGCGCGTTTGGTGGTTTGTAATTTATAAGTGTATGACTATTTGTAAAATTATTTGTTAATTAAATGATTATTTTTATTTTCACGCCCTGATAAGAAGAAGAGTTGTGTGGCGGTGGGTTCCATCACCCAACACGCAATTACTAGTCCCTAAAGTTCGCGTTGAGACCAGAGTGCCTTAACACTTGGTTCCGTCTGCCTAACTTGTTATATCCGGAATACTGTGTGAAGCTGAAATATAGAAAGAGTGTGCAAAAGAAGGGCTCTACCTCTAAGCTGTTTGTTTATAGAATTAAAGTAATATATTTATGACGATACTGAAATCAAAAAAAATTGTAAATTGCCTTAAAATTACAAATTTTTATGCTTTAGTATAAAAAATAAACAATAGTATTTGCTCTATGGATTTTAAATTGGGATTTTGATTTCCAAAATAGCCGCTTTTAGTCATCTGTCCCTATTTATGTATGTATTAGCAAAATATAACAATTGATATAATACTATTGCGCTTATAACTTTATAGTTATATAATATTATTTAATTTACAATATAATAATAGGTTACAAATAGTAATAATGTTGTAACGTGCCGTTATTTTATTTATCGTGTAGATATCGTACATACTCGTATGATATAGCAGAACCAGGTAACCTGCTTCACTTCCGTCGTCAAAACTCGCAAGTGCTGGTAGTAACTTTGATCGCGGGGATAGTGGATTCACATCAAATCGTTTAACGTTATGTAATTAATAAATGGACTATCTAAAACAAAATGATCTTTTTAAAACGAACAGATAGTTCCTGAGATAATTGCGCGAATGTCTAAACTCTAATATAACAACTCTAAGCAAATTCTTTAACATTTTTTTATTAGCTTCACGCTTTATTAGTATCCCACACACTGCAGGGTAGAATTCCCCATTTTCTGGAGCCATTTATGATATTAATTAGTATTGATAAGCACAGAATGTATCCGTTCTCATTCCCAGTGCGAATTAAACAATAACACTATGTAATATTTAAATTTATGATTGGATATCGAGCACCGTCGACGATCGACGACGACGTCGACGATCGACCAGGCCAGTCGTGGCGCAATGGCACGAAGTGTGACTGTAAAACCGACTGGTTGCGGGTTCGATCCCCACTCGAGGAGATGAAATATTTACTTAAATTTATATTTCCATTTCTTCGCTCTGGTGTCCAGGTAAAGCGCGGCGTTGAGTTCTGCCACTCAACACGCAATGCCTCCAGAATTCGGCAGAAAGTGGGGAACGGAGTGTCTTAACAAAAGGTTCCCTCTGCCTACCCTGCTGTGTGCGGGATACAGCGTGAAGCTGATTTATTTTGTTTATTTTTATGATTGGATATTTTCTTTAAGGCCAGTTTTAGTTTTATCTCAAACATTTTGTAGACAGAAGTATATTTTTGAAAATAAATACTGGTAAGTTACTATCGTAAAAGAATTAACAAATTTCTACGTCAACATTACTTTTTATGCAACGCTAAACTAGAAAATCTATTCATAAAATATAATGAATTATGAATTATTTATATATTTGTATCCCATTTTACATTATTTTCAGATTTACTTTAAAATTGAACTGGAATCTCTTGAGACACTATCAACCGAAGCAAGCCCAACAGCTTACGTAAACCGTGCTACGTTCAATTTTATTTTAACTTCACGCTGTTTCCCTCACATAGCCAAAGGAAATTTTAGAATCTAAATTTAAGACACTCCGTTCCCGTTAAAACACTACAACAATTTTAACATTTTGTCTCAAATAATTTATTTTCCAAATATGTGTAATAACATTTTAAAAAATGCTTGAAAGATATTTTAAAAAGATATTTTGTTACTTTTTAACAAAAATAATATTTTTATTCAACAAAAAAAACGTTAAAAATGACCGGAAATACTATCGTATGCTTCCGTATTAC
The DNA here is from genome assembly GCA_917862395.2 of Heliconius sara. Taxonomy (NCBI): domain Eukaryota; kingdom Metazoa; phylum Arthropoda; class Insecta; order Lepidoptera; family Nymphalidae; genus Heliconius; species Heliconius sara. The sequence goes on along the minus strand of OU860780.1, from coordinate 8,461,684 downwards.
TGTACCATTGTGCCAGAGAGTTCAAATAAGAACTTTTTCGACGACCCGACCAAGCAGCCCCCCAGCTGCCCTTTATCGGACCATCTAAATCTCTACTTAGCAAAAATACTTATTTATCTTAAATACGATCAGGATCTTGACTAATCTGTTCTTTATGTTTGTACGTTTGTTTGTTTGTAAATTTTGGGGTCGCTTGTGCAATTAGTTTTAGTTGGGGTGTGAAACGTAGCTATGATATGTTTTGATGAAATATTTTTTATAATTTATTGTTTACGGATAAGATTTTTTTTCAAGGTATTTGTTGAAGATAGAAGATAAGATAGTGACTGTAAATTCATCTCGTTGGGAATTCGATTCCCACTCGAGTAAATGAAATATTTAGTAATTGAATTCCTCGCTATTGTAACGGGGCAGAAGCGTGGTGTTGAGTACCGCCAACAATTTATGCCTCCAATTCGTCGGAAAATAGGGAATGGAAGTGTTCTAATGAGAACGTAGTGTCTTAACACTAGGTTTCCAGGTTTCCTCTGGCTAGACAGTCGTAGTTGTCATCTACCAAGACAGGAAGAACGGATCTCCGATTTCTGCCTGAATTCGAAGCATTACATGTTAAGTTGCTTTCTATTCGAGAGAAGTATATATGAAATTGTTGTTTTATAATGTTTCTTGTAAGCATCCAATACGCAATGTCTTAAATACGCAATGAACGCCATACGAACGTATGGCTCAGTGGTCAGAGCGCCTGGTCGATTTCCAGGAGGCGCGGGTTCGAGTCCCGCTACGTTCAAATTTTTATACGTTTTCTAATTAAGTATTTATCTTTCCTAAGTGTGGATTAACACTTTAAAAATGTTTTAAAACGCTATGTCTTAAAAAAATGAGGAACAGAATGTCTTAACACTAGATTCCCTCTGCCTACAATGCTATGCAAGAAAATGCGTGAAGATGAAAAAAATGGTCTAGATTTACAATCTCCTAATCGAACCAATATAATAATTTCTAAAATAAATAAATATAAATATGATCAATACCATTTTCATCTTACCAACTTTACGCCCTGCAAGTGACAGTCCTAATTGATTGTTCTCCTTTTTCTTCATCCTCTCTAAGATATTTAAAATTTACCAAAGTTCGTGCAAGTTATGATTGGTTTTAACTTCTATAGTTAGTTGAAATCTGTATTTCGTTTTAATGTACTTTATTTTTTGCAAGTCCTGGCACAAATATGACGGTCGTGAGTTCGATTTCCCTACCAGATCGAATTATTATTTATATTACTCATTCATTTCCTAGCTCTGGTAAACAAAGGAAGCATAAATTCCGCTAATCTACACTCAATGCATTCTAGAATGCATTCTAGAATGGTGTCTTGAAACTAGGTTCAAAAAATTTCTGTTTTATTCTTGAGGTATTGCATATTGAGTTGCGGATATCAATGCCGCGCTTTGCCTCAACCGTTGCCGCCCTGCACGACCACGACGGCCTCTGTGTTAGTATAATTCAAAGAATTAATTTATTAGGCTAATCACTTTTGGAAAAAAATACTAATAGAACGTTAAATTGACAAAAGAATATAACAATGTTATGTAGTAAATCAATAGTATAACTATTGTATAAGTGTAATATTGTTCGTTTAAATTCTAAACTTCTAAACTTTTCCCAAAATAAATATCTTATTATTCCAAGAACATCACCGTAATAATTATACACCCATTACCATTTGTTGTCACCAAAAAATTTGTCACGCGACTGATTTCTTCATAACCGCCCTTTAGTGGTACCGAAGCAGCGGGATTCTGCCGACGACGGCAATTACGTTTGGACTAAATACATAGAATAGAAAATAACTGCACAATATGTTCCGGTAACCAAACCCTGTAAATACAGTTACATTTAAACTTTCAAACTAACCATTGTTTCAGTATAATGTACCAAACAATCCTTCTTATAACCATTGTCCGAGAAACAATACCGAAATCATAAAACAACAACAGCAACAGAATGGCAATCGCTAAGCAGAAACTATGGATCTTTTTGTAATGCCTTTCTATTGAGTGTGTCGTTAAAATTAACTAAAATGTACGCGGCGAAAGCTTTGACCGTCAAGACGTTACATCGAAAGCACCTAACGCTGCATCAGATATCAAAAATGAAAATTCAATCTTAACTTACTTAAAATAAAGTCTATTTTAGATCCAATGCCTTTTATTACTAATAAAGTCACATTTAATTCTTTTGTCTAAACAATTACTTGTATTGTAGTACATTCATTTGTGTTTCTATTGATGTCACTTTTTGTTGGGTGTCCGCACCGCATCATAAATCAATATCAAATTTTTACATTTGTAGTGAACATTTTGAACTTTAATACTATAGAATAGAAGAACGTCAGGTGTATAAAGTATTGGTATGACTAAAAGCGCACGCTTCTTAATGCTCTATTGATATGTCTATTCTAACTGAACATGAAGATGTTTTTATAAACGATAAATTTCTAACAGTCAGCCATTGTGAATTTGCGTTAGTTGCTGGTCAGTAAATAAAATTAGTACCCATTATATTTATAATATTCTTTAATTGTGTTGTTGGAAATCTTTATATGATCGTGTGCTTCAAAAACATGAGAATATTATATACTGTTTTTTCCGATCTGATCAATATAGACAAACATGTTTTCCTTAAAAAATGAGCAGAAAATAGAAAAATAGACTGACTTAGTCCTAAGTTCTTCTTGATTGACAATCAGTAGAGTTCTGAAATATCTTTTCTTTAAAATAGATATAAAAGGAGATTTGAAAATGTAATACATCAGATGCTTTCTCTACCATTTAGGGACGAAAACAAAGTAAACTGTCATTGCATCACTAAAAGAATCACCAATCCAGCTATTTCACAATCATATTATTAAATTGTGCAATAAGATTTCTGACCACACGGAAGTTTCATACACTTTTGAGTCAAATGCTATTTGCTTTTATCTATTGTATAGATAGCTGATGGAGATATGATGTGAAAAGATTGTAAAGAAACGCCAAAAGTCAAGAGTCAGATATTAGTTAATCATCTATTGAAGCGTGTAATCAGAAGTATTGAAGTATTAACATACCTCTGTGTATGTATATACGTTCATCTATGTACTATGTACCGCAGTGGAATAAGGATGCCTGTGGATAGCTGTGGATTCGATTCTCAACTAGGGGAAATGATTTTTTTTTATTCATTTTCATTTTTAGGGTTTCGTATTTTTAAAAGAAAAAAGGAACCCTAATAAGATCACTCACACGCTGTTGTCCGTCTGTCTGTCTATCTGTCTGTTAAGAGCCTTTATCTCAGGAATGCTTAGAGATATCGAGTGGAAATTCAAACTATATACTCAATTTTACGGCCCCATGATTTCCTGAAAAAATTGTAATTTTACATTTGCTTAAATAAATGTTATCTCCCTACATTTACTTAAAAAGATCTTTATCAAAATTAAAAAGGTACTTCCGAAGCTTGAGACTTCCAATTTTTGTAAGGAACTGCGGTGGGCGAAGCCGACTAGCGCATATCATATTTTTCTGCTTTCAACATGCTATATCTCAAATTTGAGTCGAAAACAGAAGAACACAGAGTTCTGCGTATCTGCTTATACTGTTGTGAGGAATAAAGCGTGAAGCTGAAATAAAATTGTGTGTAGTTATATAACAGTACTTAGGTATATTAGCAAAATACTGTTATGTTTTGAAAATTTTAATTTTTATGCAACTATTTTAAAATGAGGCGTCTGTTATTTTTATTTATCATTTGGAATTATTGATAAGACTAAAAAATTATGTTCTAATTTCCAGAAAAGAAAAACCAAAATTCAAATCTGTTACTTCTTCAATAAGCAAATAAGTGGCTATTAGATGGTGCTGGGTAGCATAAGACATTTGTAGCTAAAAAAAAATATATTATATAATAAAATATATTATTATAAATATATTATTATTAAAATATATTATTATTAAAATATATTATTATATATAACATAGGCACTACGTACCACACTTTCCGTTTAATAGCAATATCCGTCACAAGATATTGTGTAATGAGATCTAGAATTTTCATATGATTACATATTTTAAATGGAACTTTTTAACTATGGACTATTAAAAGGTGTTCTTAATATACGCGATTAACGAAGTCGGTTAAAGAGATTCATTTAAAATGATGATATTGCGTGTTGAGTGGGGGAGCTGGATATCGTGATTTTTATTATTACCAGAGCGAGGCAATGACTTTAACTGACTCCTCCGAATGAGAATCGAACCCACAATGGTATAATCAAGCCACGATGCCCAAAGTATCAAAATTAAATTAAAGAGCTCTTAACAGCAAAATAATAAAAAAGTACCTACATAATGTTACAAGTTACAAAATCTTTTGTTATGAATATTTTTGATTGTGTTCTTTTAAAACAAAAAGTTTATTCGAAAGTTTAGATCAATAATGTGTTTTGGAGTTTTACCGTTCTTCCAAAAATTTTTGATGAGTGAGTTTTTCTCTAAAATCCCTATTGTATCATATTGAGTAATACAAACTTCATAACAATATTTCAAATTCTTTCCAAATAAAAAAGCTAAAGTTAAAAAGTTATTTTTCTTTATTTTTCTACTTCTATATTTTGTAAAAACTTATTATTTAATTGTTTCTTGCTCAACTGTTACTTTATTATTGCGTAAATTTCTTTATGATGTTACTTTAAATTTGATTTATCGTTATTTTCAATGACTTCTTGAAGAAATGTTATAGGTATTTACAAAAAAAAATCAGCTTCACGCTGTATCCCGCACACAGCAGGGTAGGCAGAGGGAACCTAGTGTTAAGACACTCCGTTCTCCACTTTCTGCCGAATTCTGGAGGCATTGCGTGTTGAGTGGCAGAATTCAACGCCACGCTTAGCCTCGACACCAGTGCGAAGAAATGGAAATATAAATTTAAGTAAATATTTCATCTCTTCGAGTGGGGATCGAACCCACAACCAGTCGGTTTTACAGTCACACTTCGTGCCGCTGCGCCACGACTGGCCTCTATATAAATTATCCCCATAATTAAATTCCAAATCGGAACGATCATATGTCCAAAACAAAAATTACCATATACATAATGGCATACTACACTGATTTATATATTCCAGTCAAAGATAACACCACAATTAAAACTAACCTCACGCATGGATATCCCGTTTTCACCTCAAAAGCAACCACTTGGTTTCCTCCTCAACGCCTTAAACGCTAATCGCTGTGAAGATCAATTGCCATTCCAAGTCTTTTGTTCCAAGTCGACGGTGCAGGCGCACTTTGCTCCAACTCTCAAAGAACCCTACGCACAATCTTACAATTAAAGTTCTTTTTTCACACAAAAATATCTTTTAACGTATAGAACACAAGTGACAAAGTCCCGTGAATAATCATTGTCGGCTTAGATAAGCTTACAGAAGTGTCTGCCTTAATTAGAAGTTCGTCTGTCAAGCTTGATAATACTCGCTTTGCCAATTACTTTATGGCAACTTTCTACAATTTTAATGAGACTTTGGCTTTTTGGCAGTTCTGTGGTGTCAAAGCATGGTGAAACAATTTGGTCGCCACCACCACCATGCAACTTTGTATGGGCTGTGTAAGTGTTTATTTTACCGACGGATAGCAATTAATGTCTCGCTGATGAATAGATACTTGTTTACAAGTATCGGTTTCTTTTTAATCGTTTTTTCGCTTTTTTCTACTAATTAAGCTTGGTTGTTATAATTAAAAGCGTTATTTTGTTTTTGTTTTTTTTATTTTTTTTATAAATTAATTTGAGTGTAGAGTAAATTTATGTTTACTGTACAGTAATTGGTAGTGTATATATAATTATTGTGAATAGTAATGTGATTATATAATTTCATATTAACTATATAAATAGAGAACGTATGGCTTACTGGTGAAAGCACTTCGACGGTTTCGAAGAGGCAGGAGTTCCAATCCAATTCAATAAAAGAAATATTATCATAATTTTCCCCGTATAAATATAATCCGTAATATCCGTATAATAAATATCCATAGAATTAACTCAAATTTTTACTCTTAAGTACATAAGTTACAAAAACCAAAATTCAAAAGTTTTAATTATTGCCACATAAAAACCTTCCAATTGCAAACTTAAATCAAAATTCTAAAAATCAAAAGCAATATATAAATAAATAACGATTTAGCCATTTTTAATAACATTAAAAAAAACGTGACCACGATTAACAATATGAAAGGAAAACTCCGCACCACCGATCAAAACGATTCATTGCTAATTAATAGAATAATAAATTAGCACTAACCAAAAGTCGGAGTCAACTGAGTAAAAAATTTACGAGTGAAAAGTTAATTAACGCGGCCTCGCTGTTTTATATCAATATTTTTAGTTTAAGACACCCTCTCTAAGTGTTTCGATGTTGGAATACAGTGCGCGCTGTTACTGTGCTCAGTTTGAATAAATATGGGTAAAATAATAGTTTTTTATTTTGTGTTATTTATTATTAACTGTGGCAGTCGATAAGCATGGAAGTTTTGGATTCGATTCCTGCTATGCTATGTGGAATGAGTTAGTTTCGTTCCCTTACTCTTGCAACAAGCCAAAGCGCAGTAAAGTCTCACCAGTCAACACGCTATGTCTCGAGAAATAGTCAAGAGGGAAACGGAGTATTTAAAAACTAGACCCCCTCCGCCTGTGTAAGCAGAGGCAATCTATATTTCCAGGCTTAGGATGGTCACTAAATCTGGAATACAGCGCGAAATCAATAAAAAAATACAAAATGAGACATACCGCCTCCACCACACCCAACATCCGCAAGCCACAACTACTCGACATCATAATTGCATAAGGCGTAAGAGCAAGCGTCGGCAGAAACGCTAACTAATTGCCATTGAAAAAAGGTGAAATACCGGCTGAAAACATTTCCCGGCCACCTTTGAAGTTTTTTTCTAAAAACCCCGGCCTTTGCTCGGGCTTGATAAGCCACACTACATAAAGAGGTCGTTAGGCACTTTTACTTTACTAGGTGTGACGCACTGTATAAAGATGAGTGACGTTGTGCATCGCGTCGAGAATGTTTTCTTTTAGCGCGTTTAGCTGATTATTGGGGTGAGTGCATGTACCTATCGTGGTTAAACGCTTTGAATTGTATATAAGAAAGCTAAATAAGCGGTGTTTTTTTTTAATTTTTGTATGTATGTAGATGTGGTTGGGATGTGGTTAGTTATATACTTTTGGAGTTATATAAATTTTGTGCTAGTCTGAATAGGTTGTCCGAATATTGCTAACGAGATAGGATTATGTATTTTTTTTATAATATTTAACCATATTTGTTAAATTTATTCGAAGTATTATATGTGTCATGTATGTGTTGATTAAGACCATGGTGGACTTATTTAAATTAATTACGTACTTATTTTGAGTAAATTAATTATATAAAGGGCACTAGACAATTTTTCAATACATTATTACATACATCACAGTTTATGTGTTTATGTACACGAAAAAATAAACATTACAATTTTATTTCCATATAGGTATACCCTGGGAATTTTGAATAGTCGTCGAGTAAAATAGCTAAAAGCTATATATCTAAGCTGTTCGTAAGATGTTGAAATTCTTTAACACATCTGTATTAAAATTCGACAACATTACGTACTTAATACGCGGGTGAGTCTCCGAGACAAAAACTTACAGTGTCCATTCCCGATCTTGATCGAATTTACAGTAGCTATCAGGCCACTCGAAAAAAAATCTAATTTTCCAGGTTTTGGTGATAAGATAAAGCGCAGTGTTGAGTCCTACCACTTAATGTATGATGTCTGGAAAATATGTCAGACAATGGGAAACGACTACCTTGCTATGCAGGATACAGCGTGCAGCTAACAATGAAAAAAAGATAAAAAGTCGCTAGTACTAATTAGAAATTTGATAACAAAAGTGATCTTTTGTCATGAAATTCAATTTAATCATATATTTATACTACAATATAAACATATCTAACAAACATATACATACATATACACATATAAAAAACAACTAGTCAATTAATGTGCACGTAACGACAACGACCAGATAAAAAATGTAACAATAGTTCTAACACCTAGCGTTTGTAAGACGGATGCCGGTCACACCCCCGCATTGTGACGGTTAATAGCGCCCACGATTCTAATTATGTATACCTGTTTAAGCTACCAACGGCGTTGATGACATTTACAGTAACTATACGGAAACGATACGACTGCGATTATTAGAGTAATAATTGTTGATAATTCTTAATGTTTATACTATTCGAAATATAGTTTTGTAGAATGTGAAAGTGAAGCTGAAAAAGAAGAAACATATTCTTCTTTTTCAGCTTCACGCTGTATGCTTCATGTAGCAGGGTAGGGAGATGGGGCGTAATATTTTTCACAGAAATCTTAGGTATTTATTTGTTTCCTGATAATTATTTATATTTAATTACTCTATTATAACATTTAACTCTAAAATAATATTCTTAAATATTAAAATATATCTACTAACAACAGATTTTTTATATGTTTTTAATTTATAAAGTAAAAATCGTGTCGTACCCGTTGCGCCTACACACAATAATATTCAATACTTGTTCCATACAATGACACATTGTTTCGTGCGGAGAACTTCTGTTGAATAATTATAATAGTTTTGTTCTCTTTGTACTGTTGTATAATTATTCTACAGCATCCGATGACCACATTCGACAGTGTTCTAGACTTATGACTTTGTAACTATGAAAAGAGAATACTTTTACGTCAATTTGACGCAGTTGAGGTCGTCTTGACGCAGTGATATAGCGTGTGACTGTACACTCGGCGGTTACTACTAGGGAATGTAAACTATTTTTTATTTTCATTTTCTCCCTCTGGTAACAAAAACAAGTCACTACTCAACACTTAACAGACAGTCTCCAAAGTTAGACATAAAGTGGGAAACTGAGTGTCTTAACACTAGGTTTCTTTTGCCTGTCCTACTACTACTATATTCGGGATACTTGATAAATTAAAAAAACGACGCTATTTAAGAGATTGTAGTAGGTTAAAGTTTATCTTACGAAAATATGCATACTTCGAATAGATACTTTAGTTAGGTAAATTTGATTACATTTTGTCTTTCAATACCTTTGTTTACCTTGCTGTGTACGGGATACTGGAAGTTGGGAAAAACGAAGGAGATTTATTGAAAAGCATATAAATCACTTAAATTTTCAAATTTATGGGTTATTCTTAAGTAAGTTCTGTCCCGAAAAATGTATAAAACGAAACACGAAAAACATTCCAATAAAAAATTAGGTCAAATTTTATAAACAAACACAAAAATCATGGCCAAACTGTCAACAGGATAGAACTGTACATCCGTTTCATTTACCTCTTACAAAAATCACAAATCACAAAACAATTTCACAGAGGTGTGAAACAATTAAACAACATCTATCAATCAATGTAACGCCATATTTAATGTAAGTAAATGTACATAAAAACTAAAAGAAAGAAGAACATTAGAGAGTGCCGCCACCTTTGTTTCCTCGTTGCCTCGCCACCGACACCGGCCGAATTAATTACCTCTAATTGAATTTCGAATTGAAACGATGACATTTAAATTTTGGCGGTACCAAATCACTCGGTAGTGATGTGCCACAATAAAATCGATTTCCACAATCGAGACCGCCCGTGGTTATGCATAATACGTTTTAAAATCGGCCGACAGCATCGAATAGATCTATGTGTAATGAGAATTATCTATACTGCTCCCGTTGGTTTGTAAGTAGTTATTATAGAACCGTTAACAATATTCTTTAGCCCATATTGTTGGAGGTGCTTTTATTGTTACCCCTTTTAGATCTTCTGAAATTAAAATTGTAATCAGTAAAATTATTAGATTGGTTGCAAAAATATTTTTTACCTAGGTATACCTATTAATTTGTTCTACAAACACTACATTTCGATAGTTAAGTTAGTTGTTTAAAAGATATGGAGAACGAACTTAATAAAAACTAGAATCGTTTACCATATAAAAACTTCTTTTCGATAATTTCTTGGACTTAAAACTGAGACTTCTATGAAAAAAAATAAAAATTGCATATTTTCAATAAACTCTTCATAATTAATCTAATAATACGTAGTACAGATACTATATAACAAAGGTACAAAAAGTTTACAGATCGCTGATCCCTTCCCCAGCTCCGGTAGCCACGTGGGGACTCCCCGCGGTGACTCTGATTGCCGACGAGTGCCGCTTCACACTGGACATCGCTAGTGAAACGTTATTTAAGTATTTTTAATTGATCAGTTGTTTAATATTAGACGTTTTGTTAATGAAGACAGTTTTTACTTAAGTTCATGTTATTTTTTTCGCCTTAATCGTCGTTTGCGTAAGCGCAAAATATATATTTTTCCCCTGTCCTGTAAGAATTTCAAGAAATCCTTAGTGCTCCTCCACTCATCCCAATAACTCTACATGCAAAATTGAAGTGTTCTACGCCGTGTAGTTTCGAATGTGCTTTATCTATCAGTGACTCAGTAACGGAAAAAGTTTTATATATCTAGAATAGGAATGTACCTACATACCTTTGGTGATATATGAAACTTTCCCGTTTAACGATATGCTATAAACATAGATTAGAATGTCTAATCTTAAGTTCTCTGCATACCATATAATCTGAACTAGTTTTGTGATCATAAAAATTAATCATAGGTATCATAAATGAATATGAAATGAAATGTTTTTTTCTTAATAATTTAAGTAATTTTCCGGCAGAAAATGGGGAACATAATGTCAATACTAGGTTTTCTCAACATACCCTGCACTGCGTATATGGTGTAAAGCGTGAAGCTGAATAGCTAAAGCCTAAAGATCTATTTAAAAGTTACATTTACATATACATTTCTAATCTAAAGCCAAGCAAAGTCGCAAGCAAAACACAGTCACTATACATTATTAAATCTCAAACACTTTCCAACAAAGCGATGAAACGAACACGCAAATTGTGGTATAATTCGCGTGAAATTAGCCACCTGGTATTGCCACTTATTAATTATATCAGAATAACACATCAGAATAAACATGCCAGTCATTGGACGATTCCTAATAGTCTAGCGAGGTACGTGTCAAGAAAATCTTAACTATTTTTCTATATGTTTATAGATATTACAGAGTAAAAGACAATTTTTATAAAACTATATGATTATTTTCTTATTATGTTGGTCGAAATAAATAAAATAAAATCAACTTCACGCTGTATTCCGCACACAGCAGGGTAGGCAGAGAGAACCTAGTGTTAAGACACTCCGTTCCCCACTTTCTGCCGAATTCTGGAGGCATTGCGTGTTGAGTGGCAGAACTCAACGCCGCGCTTAGCCTCGACACCAGAGCGAAGAAATGGAAATATAAATTTAAGTAAATATTTCATCTCTTTCGAGTGGGGATCGAACCCACAACCAGTCGGTTTTACAGTCACACTTCGTGCCACTGCGCCACGACTGGCCTCGTCAAAATATTTCAATATATTTGATTGCAAGCGGTTTCAAATGTGAATTACGACGTAAGTCAGCTGTTTATAAATCTAAGGTTCTAATCTAATAATCTAAGGTCTAACCTATGAAAAGAAATGTAGAGCAGCTCTACTTTGTTTATTTATGATTACTTAGTTCATAGAAAATTTATTTTTTAAATGGAAATTATTAACAGTTATTTAGCCCAAGCTAATTCTGACCACAGGAACAAGAGGTTACATTTAAATTTACTTATAGCTTGATGAATGGATTATAGAACCCAAAAATATCTTTACAATTCAAACTGGTAGCTCCTGACATTAGCAGGTTCAACCAAATAAACGCTTCTCATATAATAGTTGCCATAGATTACGGCTTGTAATTTTTATTGGTGTTTGTAAGAAGATAAATTGTGCGAGGCCAGTCGTGTTGCAGCTGATTTAATTTATTTATTTTTAAAATTGTGTTTCGAAATTTCTGCAAGCTTTCTTCAATCAAAACTTCTAAACGATTTATCGCCCTAGGTACGCCACAAGAGATGTCCGAATGTATGCTGTTTTGATTTTAAGCAGAAGGGAAACAGTTATAAAATGTATATGACTCATATTTTAAGTTATTGTTTGAATTATATTTAGTGCCGCCAATTTACGTTAATCACAAAACATATATGGACCATAATAAAATGAATTTAACAATATGAATTTACAATTGATTATATTCTCGTGTATATGATGAAAACTACAAAATTTACAATATTTGTGTTTAATAATATTTTATCTTTAGATATAATCATTATAAATTGTAAAATAACACAATTAAAAAAAACTCTATCTTTTAAAAACTACACTACTAGAATTAAGCTACATTCCGATACATTCCGTTCAAAATTTTTCCCCACCTATATAATTATTATTTTCATTTCCCCTTTAATTGGGACGAAAGAAAGAATGGGGTAAAGGGGAACGAATTATTCATTCCTTCGATTTGGAATCGAACACTTGCTGTGTGATCCCGGCCTAGAATAGGATCATCCTGGTACTGGTGGTGTCGTAAGAGGCGACTAAAGTACGTGTGGTAGAGTCACTTCGCAAGCAATGGCAACACGCATGGGCAGACTTGACCGGGTCATTACAACCCCCGGCATTTAAAACCGGCGTGAAGTAGTGGCTTTATGCCACTGCGTTTCGCATCAGGTAATGCCGGGCCCCGGCGCCCAACCCACCTTGAAGACCGGCAACGCTCCTGTAAAACCTCTGGTGTTGCATGGGGCCGTGAGCGGCGGTAATCACTTACCATCAGGTGACCTGAACGCTCGTTTGCCGTGTCTTTTCCGTAAAAAAAAAGAACACACAACCATCGCAATTAAAGCCAGACGCACATAATTATACATAGACTTATAAATCATTCTCAATCTAAATTCGACATTAAGGAGGTCTATATATAGACACGTTAACTGTACCACGCATAAAGCCATCCAACAGATAGAACATCACATTCAAACATCGAAACCTAATTTCCTGTCTCAGATACAGCGTCCATGCCTAAGCCTAAAGACAAATACATTGAACCAAGACCAACCTAAACAGAACTGCCACCCTTCTCTCATCCATACTACACACTACAAGGTTTTAGGAAGTGAGATAGATTGCGAGGATCAAATTATATTGGTCTTCGAGTAGTATTGAAATGGTAAAGGAGGGTTGAAAACTATGGACGGTATAAATTCGTTTCAAGGGAATATGTGATGATGTATGCTGTCGTGGTTTTGATGTATCAAATGTTCTGTATATGCTCTACCTAGACATAAATTCAATACCTTTTGTATTTCTATATTAGAATATCCTAAATGAATTATAGTTGTAAGAATCTCTAAGAAGAAGATTTTGTTAGAGATGCCAATTTAGTGCACAAATTACGTACTTATATACCTATATTTTTAATTGTATACATTGACATACTTACCCTTTTTTAAAGTACAGTTACATCATTGCCACATCATATGAGAAATATTATGTTTATGATACCAGTTCCCAGACACGTCTTGGTCCACATAGATCTGGGGTCCGCCGCCTTGACACTCACTAGTAGTAATCTGGTCTAATTTGTCTAGTTGAAATCCTTAAAGGTTTAACTTTGCTGTGACCACGCTCACTAGCTAGTCTAATTCCTCTTCCTTGATGAGGTACTCCGCTCATCACATTGCACCTTAAATTAAGATATTAAATGTTGAGTGGCGGAACTCAACGCTACAGTTCGTAGTGCCAGAGAAAGAAGATGAATGAATTCATTCCCCTGAACGGAGATCGAACTCACACTCTTCGCGGTTATAAATACGGTCTCACTGTGTTTACCCAAACCACATTAGATACTTTATAAAATTGAAAATACGAAAACAGTATAATTCTTAACTTGTACCAAGCCTTAGAAAAACTTTATTGTACTTTAGATCTGGAGTGGTTTGTAGAGAAACCTTAGTTAGAGAGGTACAAAGTTTAAGAGTTTTTTACCATTAATACTTTTCCTGTTAATTTCGGTTTTTATTCAAGAGTTTTTTAAGGTTTTTTATCGGCTTAAGTTTTATTTGGTATCCACCTGCCATTGCGAAGTTTGTGACTTCGTTCGTACAAAACGCTAACGTAACTTCTGTGCTTCTATGTAAAGTCTACGTACCTACTTTTGTTTGTTACTCAAAAATAAGAACGGAGGGTAGTTTTCGAATTTGTTTCCATTGTGTGCAGTATGATTATGTTTGACTGTATGTACAAACGACGGTTGTGAATTAAAGGTATCGGTGCGGCTCAGCGTTACAGTACTGTAAAAGCGATGAATGTAGGTCCGAATCCTAATCAAGGATGGAGCTTTTTTTATATTGTCGTTCTAGTTACGAAAATCAGCGCGGCATTGGGTTCCACCAATCAACGAGCAATGACTCCATAATTGGGTGAGAAATGCAGAAACAAAGTGTTACTATATCTAATTTCCTTTGCCTACCATGCTATATAAGAGATACGTCGTGAAATTAATTTATGTCTCGATTTAGCAAATGTTTTAAAACAATTGTCAACATCTTGTTTAAGATTTGTATATGTTTTGTAATTGCATTGCATTATCAAATAGACTGTGTTATTAAAATGGATCAAAACAAAATAATGAATGTAGTGTAGGTAATATTTATCTGTCGTGCATAATACCGGAGATATGTGATACTTGGGTACCATCTTAAACTGATAATATTTTAAAATTTAAAATCAAATGAGTTTTTTTTAAATTTTAAATCAGCTTCACGCTGTATCTCGCACACAGCAGGGTAGGCAGAGGGAACCCAGTGTTAAGACACTCCGTTGCCCACTTTCTGCCAAATTCTGAAGGCATTGCGCATTGAGTGGCAGAACTCAACGCCGCGCTTTGCCTCGACACCAGGGTGAAGAAAGGAAAGTATAAATTTAAGTAAATATTTCATCTCCTCCAGTGGGGATTGAAACCACAACCAGTCGGTGCTACACACAATAAAAATAGAGACGAATTATAACGTAACGGTTTTACATTTAAACAAAGAAAGTAAAAAAAGTTAAATTGCAAAGAACAAGACACAATATAAAGTTAGAAAAAAAATTAATTCAAAGAAAATTTTTTTTTGGCAAATGCAAATACTATTCGCATGTTGACTCCAAAACAAAATTGCCCTCTTCGAATAGAGATGGTATCACATATAGTTATTCCGCCATTGTTTCCCCATCAAGACGTGACAGTGTATACAAAGGTTACAGAAGAAAGGTATGAACTCTGTTCAGTTTTGCAACAAAGAGAATGCACTGTCAATCAAAATTGTGACACATAATAATAATATTGTAAGAAGCTGTCGACTTTAACTTTTTGGGAATGATAACGGCCAAGCTTCTGTTAAGTTTTTTTTACTCATCTTCAGCTATTTTAGGGTAGGCAGAGGAAATTTTACAATATGTTACTTAGATTTATGCTTTACATGTTAGTATTTGAATATTACGATTTCGATATCCAATGTGATATTTTTCATAAACAGACCTTAGATCTGCCCATATCCTCCGAATAACACTAAAGCAAAAGTAAATATATCGGTAAGCTATGCCTTTTTTAACTTCACGCTAAACCCTGCACATATCAGGGTAGTCAGAGGGAACCTGGTAGCCTAATTTGCGTGTTGAGTGGCATAAGTGAACGCCTTGCTTCGCTTCGTTACCCTACTCTTGTGGGAATCGAATCCACAGCACGTTTGTGCTCCTGTGCCACGACTGACCTCTTATGGTAGCTTCTCGATTATTATTATATATTTTAGATGTGAATTATATATGAAATCAACGATTTAATCATTAATTAAATCATGGCGTTTAGCAAATATTATACAATTTTATCAATATATATTTTCTTCATCATCCAGTATCGACATTACACAATAATTCAATAACAACTTTGCAAAACAAAAATCCATTGTAACACATCTAATCCTTTACACTCAAGTAACTTAAGTAACAACTAACAACCACAACAATGCCAAAAATTATTCATACTCTACCTCATCAACAGCTCATCTAGTTCGGACTAGAAAAATTACGCAATATCACTCTCTTATGACAATACTTCGTTAACTTCGCTCTTTACATAAAATTGTCTCACGAGTCCTAAGCTGCGTTAAAACAATCAAAAATTACACGCAAAAATAAACTTTTAGTTAAAGAAATAAGGCATAAATTCAAAAAGGCATTCCCATAAATAGAATCTTCGTCTATGTTTACATATACCACGTATAAATCTTTGAGTACTCACAATGAGAACAAACGGCTCTCACCTCGCTCTGGTAATATGTTAATTTATATTTAATATAATAAATTCGTGTGTGAATAGAAATGTCCGGGGACAAACATATTGTAATGTACAATGGCAGCAACCTTCAATTGCGTTAATCCATTTTATGGCGTGTCACGAGCACTTTTTTGTCGACGTGGACGTGAAGGTATAGGTTCGCAGATAAAATATTTTGCAGAAATAATAGAAATAAATGATTTAGTTCGTTTACTGTACTTAATTAATAGCAAAAATTGGGAAGTTTATAACAAAAACACAACATTATGAATTTATATACAACTCAACTATATACAAAATAACAAAATTTGCTTGAAACAAAATATTTTTAAGTAAATTATAGGTGTCATTCGTAATCAAACTAATTCCTAGTCACAATAGACACACAACTACATATACACAAAAAATGTACATGCTATCTCTACTTAGAGCTTTCTTAAATTCCGGTCCCCTAAATCATTTTTAATTGTCATAGAAAAAGTACCATCGATGTAAATGAGGTCCTAGGGAGATAGATTAGCACTCTGAATCGCTGTAATTAGAAGATTTATATGCAAAGCCTCGTTTGTGGTGCACTTTATGTTATTAAAATAACTTCTAATGCTAGTTTGAGTGGGCCTTTGTTAGCCAAATTTGTGGGTCACTCCCATTGCAACAGATTTATGACGCGTAATGATTTAATAAATATGTGATAAAGGATTAATATTTATGGTTGTACGCATTCCCAGGAAAGGGAAACCGTTGGTCAGCATCTGCTTAGCTAAGATCATATTACTGAGAGTATGAAATGAAATAAAAGTTTCGGAGAGTTCGTTCGTTCGTTTACATAGAAATTATAAAACAAATAAATAAATAAACAAATTACAAGCTTCACGCTGTATCCCGCACACAGCAGGTAGGCAGAGGGAACCTAGTGTTAGGACACTCCGTTCCCCACTTTCTGCCGAATTTTGGCACTGCGTGTTGAGTGGTAGAACTCATCGCCGCGCTTTTGCCTTGACACCAGAGCAAAGAAATGGAAATACAAATTTAAGTAAATATTTCATCTTCTAGAGCGGGGAACCAGTCGGTTTTACAGTCACACTTTGTGCCACTGCGCCACGACTGGCCTCAGAAATTATAGTAAAAGATGGAATATAAAAATCAAATGTTTGTGGAAGTGACCAGTGAAAAACTCAACAAGTGTTGCCCGTTAATTTATTACTCAAAGTCACAAAACAAATATTTTTTTTACTTCATTTAATTAATTAAAAATCATTTCATTTAATTAATTATTAAACTCTGCATAATTCCAAATTAAAATCAATTTAATTTTAATAATGTAAATATTATTCTACTCAATATAGTCATTGCTAATATATATTAGCAATGACTATATTGATGCGATAATGCGTTATGAGTTCGGTTCCTACGGGGGAATAACATAGTTTCATTTTCTTTGCTCTTTTCCTTTCGCCACTCAACTCGCAGTGCCTCATTCGCCGAAAAATGAAAAACGAAGTGCCTTAACACTAGGTTCCCTCTGCCTACCCTACTATATGGAGGACAAAGCGTGGAGTTGTAAATAATAATACATTCACACAAAGCTTTCATCCATCAAAAATCTCCAACTAATAGCGAAACAATAAAAAAATACAAAACAAAACTTTAATCGTTTTATAGAAAGGAGCTTATATATAAAATTGTTCAAATTTAAAACATATTGTACTAAAGTCCATACAATATACTGTACTATGCTGTACTGCAGTACAGTAATAACTCCGTAATCCCCTCTAAACGGGATAACCGACGCCCCCATAAGTGGTTCTTTAATTTTATTGCCGAATTAATTGTCCGATTTGCTATAGTATGGGATAGATGCATTGTCCGCTTGTTATTATTATTTGTAATATGTGTTTGTATTTTGTATTGGCTGGTATTGTTGGGACGGAGGTAACGGATACAAATCTGTGTGATTTGCTTCAATCTTGTTGAAATAAAATATGTTTATTTATTTTTTTAAAGTTTCAGAACCCAGTGCTAGGATAAAACTTCTGAGATCCAGAGACTGCATATTAAGATCAACGCTGCACTTTGTTTACTGAGCCAAGAAATCAGTATTATTCATTCCCTTTAGTTGGAATCGAACCCCTCAAAAAACCGACCGAATGAAACAACCCTATAATAATTATATTAATTTTTCACAATTAAATTATTATTTACCAAATAGTTAATAATTAAAGTCACCAAATTTCATATAATATACAAAGTCACACGCAAAACCTAGTACACCCATATTGTAAATAAACAAATCGAATAACCCAATACTGTAACACAACACTTATCCTAATCGACCCTTAAACAAGCGAAAGCTACGTAAAAATCTGAAGAGCTATCGAGACGGGATTTAATTTTCACCCTCCATAGATTACTCTTACTGGTCCCGGCGGACCACCCTTCTGTGCCAGTGCTAATATAACATGAATAATTGAAACGCAAAAATCTATCAAATTGTTTTTGTTTAACTTTTATAATTTGATTTGGTTTGTTTATAGAGGCTATCCTGGCACAGTGGTACGGTTTCTGAGTATGAACGCGATGGCTCTGGGTTCCATTTCCATATGGGGGAATCAATTATGTTCAATGCTTTGCTCTGGTAACAAACAATCACAGTGTTGAGGTGTACCTCGTAACACCTGGATTTGCTTGTAGAGTCCTTAGTCTTAAGAATTCGGCGGTAAATGAAGAACAGAAGAGACTTATTATGAAATGAAGTGCCTGCCTCCCTTGCTATGTACAGGATGCAGCGTAAAGTTAAAAAAAGAGAAATAGGTAAGATAGAGACGATGGTTAGAACTAAAATAAAAAAATATATAACATAAGTAGATACCTAAGTCCAGCGACGCCAAATTAATTTAGAATTTGAATATAAAAATGTATCCTGTACACAAATTATTCAATATTAGCAATAATATTTTACAATAAAGTATACTCCAAAAAATAAAACTAATAAAAAATAAAATTTACTAATACATTTTTTGAAAAAAAAATGGCCCAAATTATCACGCATTCCATTCATACAAACACAAAGCGATATATCGTTTTTATCTATTCTGTCTTTCACCACACATTACTAATATAAAATGACACAATGTTTAAACCATGGGAGGGTCTAAAACCATTATATATGGCAACTTAAGCCATATCAATACAAACAATATGCTTCGAGCTTCGTTAGCCCGGCGAGTATCCATGGGGTGTCATGGGGTTTTCTGATTCGTAACGTATGCTGGAAATTAAGGTCTTTTAGCGCAGTGGTGAATTGTCCAGCTGTAGATAGAATGCTTGTGATTTTGATATCTACTTGTGATTAGATTTTACCAAAATTGACGAAAATATTTTAAAAATTAAATTAAATTAGCTTCACGCTATATCCCGCACACAGCAGGGTAGGCAGAGGGAACCTAGTGTTAAGACACTCCGTTCCCCACTTTCTGCCGAATTTTGGAGGCATTGCGTGTTGAGTGGCAGAACTCAACGCCGCGCTTTGCCTCGACACCAGAGCGAAGAAATGGAAATATAAATTTAAGTAAATATTTCATCTCCTCGAGTGGGGATCGAACCCACAACCAGTCGGTTTTACAGTCACACTTCGTGCCACTGCGCCACGGCCGGCCTCAATATAAATATTTTAATATCAGGATTTCCTTTTTGCTAAAACTTACCTTAAAACAGAGGGTTAAAAAATAAAAATACATTTTAAAGATAGGATAAATAAGATATGATTGTGATAATTACGTGTATAAAGCCCAATCTAGAGAAAAATATTGATTAATAAGTACTAGCATTAGGCCACGCGGATGAAACGGCGGGCAAAAGTTAGTGTTATATATGGTAAGTTAAACCATATCAACTTAAACAATATGCTTGATGCTTCGTTGCCCCCCCTGAGTATCTATAGGGTGTCCTGGAGTTATCTGATTTGTAACGTATGTCAATAACTATAGGGTAGTTTTATGTTCCAATATTGTTCCAAATATTGTAGTGCAGTTGACATGCTGTTATCCAAGTGAAATCGGTTGTAGATTCATATATTTGTTCTTATAATGTACCTATTTATTTAATCTAAAGTAGAACAGAGAAAAAAATAAGAAGTAGTATAGCTTTCGACTAGTTTTTATACCTTTAAAAAACATTATTCCACACTAAGGATAGAAAAATATTTTAGAAAAACGTATAAAAATTTAAACATAACGGGTCTTGAACCAGCGCCTCTCGGAAACCGCCCAAACGCGTCAACCTGACCTGGTGGACTGAGCTATAGGTACGTTCTTAAAGATTATGTCTTAAGTTAAATACTTAAACGCTTGTTACAATTTGTTTGTATTATTTTCTTAATGCTTAACTTTCAGTTTTTAAATAAATATATACGATAATATGCTGTAAAGAACATTATGTTAACATAATTAAAATATTTATATGACAATATACAAACTCTATACTGAATTATAACTTTATATAATAATAAAAACAATACCGGTTATTAGTCCAAAATATTAAGGCAACAATAACACACCAAATAGCCTAAATTAGACAAAATATTGTTTCTTTACAGGAAATTAACATATACGACTACACTATTCATACATACAATACATACCTACTGATCATTTAAATATAATTATGAGCATTTAAAAAAAAATTACCAAGTACCGTATTGTTACATTTAATACACAATGAAGTGAAAAATTGTCGTCACGAAGTCTTCTTTTTGTTCTACCATACTTATTAGGGCAACTACCGTAACAGAAGTTGAGTTATATTGTTTGTACGTGTTAGTTTACTACTGACAGAAGCTTGTACGTTTACTGGTACACACTGTATGAAAATGGTTGAAATATTAAGACATTATGGTTCGTTAGGATAGGTTGAAAGATTGCCTCTATTTCACTTTTTTAGCTTCTCGCTTTAATCCGCAAGTGACAGAGGGATTCTGGAAACATTGCGTGTTGAGTGGCGGAACTCAACGTCGCGCTTTGCCTCCTGATCTGAGCAAAGGAATCAAAATATTAAATGTTTCATTTTCTCGAATGGGAATCAGACCCACAATCTGACGCTCTTACAGTGGCACGCTTCTGCCCCTGCGCAAGGACTGGTATTGGTGGCTACAATGTCATAATTTTGAAATTATTAAAAGTGTTCGTATTCAATGAATACATGTGCTACATGTGTAACCAATGCAAAGAAATGAATATGATAAAAAATGATAGTTAATTTCCCCGAGTGTCAATTGAACCCATAACCTGTTATGGGTTAATAATATATATATATATATATATATATATATATATATATATATATATATATATATATATATATATATATACACACTACACCAATACTTATTTATTCAAACGGCGTATCGATACAATCTACATGACAATACCACTGAGCGTGTACCACACGCCTTTGTTCCACAGGCACTGGTCAGCCTTTGGAATCTTAGCTCTTTGTGGATCCACTTACATTAGTGACGCCAGTCTTTACTGACTTTGAAAATTAATAAGTGACTTTGTCTCAACCACTCACTCCTGTGGACGCATTGTTTTGTGGCTGATGTCTTCACTACTATTCTATACTATACTATACTGTAATATATTATACTACATTGTATGAAATATGTATTGTTATTTCAATTACAATTCTAATGCAATTGTTTAGATTTTCTATTTTGTTATTTACGTTTACATTACGTTGGATAATAAATCCTTGGAAAGAGTTGTTTCTTTTGTGTGGTGCAGCTTTACGCCCTTTTCCGCATAGCATGGCAGCGAGTTAAGACAAATGATTTTATTTTGACGAATCGCGTGTTAAACTCAACATCTTACGGTTTTTGTTTATATTAGTTTAGTATTAGGTTTTTTGAAGATTTTAACTATCAATTCGCTTATATATTACAATATATATCTTATACAGGATTATGCCATTTTATATTTACTCATTCAAGTGCTTATGCTAAAAATATTTTTTTTATTTCATTTTATATTAGGTGTTAAGTTGAAGCTGCTGACCGTAACAATAAAATTATCAAATCATATTCAAATCTATAAAATTAGTATAATATTTGAAAAAAAAAATAATTATTATCCATGTATTTTTAAATATCAATTCAACTTAGCACCATAATAAAAACCGTATACAGCGTGTATAAAGAAGCTGAATGAAAAAAAAAGCTTAATCGTTCTTCATACATTGAACAATGCTTGAATCAATTCACCGTTCTAATATTTTTTGCACATCCCTTTGTTAAGTACAATAGGGGGATCAAAGTGACGTCATGAATATAAAATTAAAGCCCTTCTAGACACCAACGCGGAGCGACAGGATCAATTGTAGGGAATAGTCAGCGGTTATAGTGTAGGTATATTGTTAAATCAAAAATTTTATGTTAAGTTGAAACATTTTTCTAATTTAATAAAAAATATTTTTTTTACTTATATCAGGAAGGAACTTTTCATTCCTCGCTTTCCGCTGAATGTTAGAGGCGTTTTATTTTTTTATGACGATAAAGATTAATGACAATAAATTATTTTTATTATGTGTTATTTATAGTTAATGTATTTTTTAAAAAAAATATATATAAATGTATTAAGTGGGTTAATAGTGGCTTTAAATAAAAGAAATCAATATGTTATTAAATATAGACTCGAAAAATATTATCAGTCAAATATGGGTATCTAAGAAAATTACTTATAAACTGAAATACATGACAGATAAATATAATATTTATATAATAATAATTTCTCCACTCCAATATCACCCTCTATACAAAACCTACTCTGTTCAAAATCAAAATCACCTAACAATACCTTTACTTTCATTGTACTGTATTATGAAACAATTGTATAGGGTAACATATGACCAATGATCAGAGACCCCTTTAATTTTTATTTTTAGTTATCAACTCTAGCAGTATAGTTTAAATTCAAAGTTCTTTTTATAATGGATGGTTATTTAGTTCATATGAACGGATAAACGTCTGTATACGTACTGTTTAGCGGTGTTATTAGGGATGCTTGCCATCGTTTTGGCTTGTATACAAAGTAAAAATTAATATTATTTTCAGAGAACAGAGTGTCTTATAATAGCTTATTTTTGTTTTCAGGACAGACAGGAAAAAGACCACAAAATTTTCAACTGTACAATAAAATTACGTTTATCTTTGAGGCCGCTTTTGACGCAGGAGTGTGACTAAACGCGACGGTAGGTTCGATTCTCTCGTTGAGTTCCGTCAGTAAACTCGCAATGCCTCAAGAATTCGGCGAAAATGGGGGCCCTAATGTCTTTATGATACACACAGGACGTGAGACACTCCGTTGAATGTCTTAAAACAAAATTTCCGGGTTCTCTGAACTGATACGACATGAAGCTAAAAAAACAAATAAGTTGTAACAAGCGTATAATTTTTTGTTGTAGCTTCATAAAAACGTATTAGTCTTAAAAGTCAGAACATCAGAACGCTTGGACGTTTTCAAGAGGCGCGGGTTAAGAAGTGTTCCCTAAAAGATTTCAAATAACATTATAAACATTATTTTTATGACCTGTACACACAATAAAAACGCGAAACACACATAAATATAACATATAACATATTTACAGTAGCAAAACAGAAAAAAAACTCATAATTCAATAAGTCACACAACTGGGAATCGAATACGTATCCTTCGATCGCGTGTACACATCCCATATATCTAAAAATGCTAATCTACGCTGCAAGGCGTCACGGTATAAGCGCGTAAATCCATCATAAAACGCACCTCAATGGTTTGCCCGCTGCGTTTTGTTAAAGCAAGTTTATTACTTTTAAAATATTTGTAGTGTTAATAAGCTGTAGCTGTAGCGCAGTTGTTGCAGGTTCAGTTCTAAAATAATCCTAGTTGGTCTCCACTAGGTTAGGTAACACTAGTACCTATACCTTCCGTTACCGTGTCATACCGTGCATATATCGAGGTAGAAAGAAAAGTATAATGTATACTCCGTTCTTTTTTTTGCCTGAATTTGAAGTATCGTAGAAATCAGAGAATGGAGTGTCTTGGACACTATTGTACACTCCATTCTACTTACAAGTCATGAAGCAATATAAATAATTAAAACATAGCACAATGAACATATAACAAAAATGTAATCTCGTGTCATGTCAAAATAAATCCTGCAAAAATACTAACTTTAGTTTTTATGGTCAATATTTTACGCTTGTAAGATATCAATAGAAGGCCCACTATTGAAAGTAAACCTTATCTATAATCTTATTAGTTGTAAATAAAAAAAATACAAAGCAAATAAAAAATTAAAGGCATTGTGATGCAGTTTGAGTCTCAAAATAACATTATGATAGCGAGTTCATATGTTACGCAAGAGTATATTAGTTTTTTTTTATACATATAATTAATGCATATAATAATCTAGGTATACTTAAAAAAATAAGTCGACAATATTTTTTTTCCTTTACGCTATATCTCGCATATACATATCTAGCAGGGTATTCAGAGAAAACAAAGTGTTAAGGCACTTCATTTGCTACTTTATACCGAATTTTCGAGACATTACGCGTATAAAATTATTAATCACTTTTAACATGTTCATCTTCAAAATATTTAATACCTTCATACATACACAAATAAAGTTAAATATTTAAGTTTACTTTTAAGCCCTACAAAATTAAAACGATATACACAATATACAAAAACCACAATATAATATTTGCATATAATAATATTGTATAGTATACTAAATCACACAAACTCCATCAAAATATATCTTTGTTTTCCACAATACGACGCGATCTCATTGCTTTGTGGTCGAAACCCTTTCAAAATCATCTTCCAATACCACTCTTTAAGCACTCGGTTTGAAAAACACAAGAGAATTTGGACTTTACGGGCTAGAAGTTTGGAAAACGGTGGACTGTCTCAAATGTATCAGTAATTTGGTCCCAAGTTATAGGTCCTGAGTTAAATGAAGCCGTACGTCAAGAGCGGTGGGCTAAGAAGGAATGGCTTAGTTTATGTGATGATATATCAATATGCTTACGAGACCCAGCCTACATTTGTTTCGACAACACAATGCAATATAAAAAGTTTTAAAGCTCTAATTAGTATGACTTGTGTCTGTCGAAATGTGAGTTTTGCTCAATCGAGGAGTATAGCCTTTGAGTCGTGAGATTGCAATAGTGATATTCTTAATATATTTTAAAAAAATCTGTCACATATTAGTAAAGAGGTAAGGCCTTCTTCGACGTAGTGGCACAGTAGGGTAGTGCCCGACTGTAAACAGGACAGCTGTCGACAGCAAATCGAACTTGTGGATTCGATTCCCACTCGGAGGATTGATTGTATTTAATTTATTTTCTTTTTTTTTCGGTCTGGTAAACGAACAGCGAAGTGTTTTAGCTCTGGAACCTTCTACTTACGGAAGGAACCTGAATTAATTAGGTAATATATTTTAAAGGCACAGATATATTAAAAAGTAGTAGTATTTAAAATAGTATGTATTTCCCTTTTAAAAGAACTGCTATTTACAATATAAAAATATTATTTTATTTTAGCTAAAGCCCAAAAACACTATTAGTTATATATATATATTTATGAGTATTTAACTCGAACTGTCTCACCTAACTCAAAATTCAAACACAAAAAACAACCAAGTTAAATGACTTCTAAATCAGATCTGCGGCACCTTTCATATGTGAATATTTATTTTTTTAATATATTTAGATATAAGAAGAAAAAGTAAACAATCTACGATTGAATCAGTCTACCCATTGCAATTATATGTTTAGTGGCTAATATCTACATAAATTAAGTAGGAACAGAAAACTCTTTCCACCTCCTTTTCCACATCAATTTTTACATAGACACAGGGGAAAAGCACGTCCACATCCTAGCTCTGGAAACCCAAAGCATAGCGTTAAGTTCCGCAACTCAACACACAATGTCTCGAAAATTGGGCAAAAAGTGACAATCGGAGTGTCTTGTGTTCACATTATGTTCTATCCTGCTATTTGGGATAAACCGTAAAGAATAAGAAAAGGAAATTGACTAAGAAACTACAGCATAGATAATTTTCTAACATGTTTCTCATTTTTTTTTATTCTTTTTGAAACCATTATAGCGCAGTAGATACCCATATGCATTCGACTCCCATTCTTCAGAATTTCGATCAATTCAATTTGCCTGTTAAAGTCAAAGCACGACATTAAATCCCACCAATCAATACCCATATCCCGAACCCGAGTGATAAGCGAGGAATAAAGTGTTTTAACACTAAATTTTCTCTACCCTACCTTGCGGAAACGGGCGTGAAACTGTATTTTTATTATATATAAAAAGTAAGTATATCCGTTGTTTAAGCTAGTATGTCAGTATGTAGGTATAAAGGCAAAGTCTTACCGCACGTCCGTTCATTCACAGGCGTCGCGTCTTGATCAGTTTCACTATTTATTTGCCATTGTTTCGTCTACATAAACTTCGCACTTTACGACCATCTTAACTGCTTAGTGCCAATAAACGATGGTTAGTTTTGAGAAAATTAAGTTTTTTACTTTTACGGGCTCGCGTTCAGCTTTTTTTTGTTTGGTGTTTTGTTTTTTTTTTAAATTCTATATAGTTTTTTGTATACTTGAGTGTATTTATAAGATAAGTTTTTAATAAAAACAGGTTCATAGCAGAGCATCCTCATTGTTTCCACATAGCAGAGTAGGAAGAGGATCCTAATGTTAATATACTCAATTTTGCAATTTACCGCTGAAGTCTTAGGATATAACGTATTTTTCCATTCAGGCAAGACAAAATACTGCTTGTTACTTGGTAGACCAAGTAACAAGCAACGTCTCCAAAATTCGATTCGAAGCGTAAAGTGGGAAGCAGAAGTGTCTTAATATGAGCAGAGTGAGAGTCTTAATTAGGTTCCTAGGTCCCCGCTGCCTACCCTGCTATACGCAGAATAAGGCTTAAAGCTGAAAAAAGTTAAACAATTAAGAAATATATTTAAAAAGACAATTTTACCAGTATGTAGCCAGAACAAGTTCTTTAGTATTTTTACTACATACATTACAAAAACCAAGTACAAATAACAACGTATTATCGTCCCTTTGTAAGTGAACAAACACAGATATGACAGTGTCAAATTCAAACCAACTTCGTGATTTCCTTTTTGGTTGCTTCAGTAACTACTAGCGTAATTTACAAACCTTATTTAACTTATGCTTATGTAAAAAATATAAATACATTTATACATAAAACTACAATCCATGTATAACATGTGACAGTGGTGACGCAGCGTGACTGTAAACACGGCAGTTTTGTATTCGATTCGCAGTTTGGGGGAATTCATTATTTTATTTTCTCTAGTAAGAAAGCATAGCGTGGCGCTTATCTAAACGCAATGTTTCGAGGAGGGATAACGGAGTGTTACGACTCTCCGTAGCATTGAATTAAAAAGAGAGCGTTAGAGTAGCTAATATTAATAAAACATTCCCAAAGTACACTAAAAAATATTCGAGACTTCGAATTCTGAATGGCAGGACTTAGCTTTCCTTAGTAAAAAAAGTGGGAAAATAAAAATAATCCAAATACATATAATCACTGTATAGAATCAAACCCACAACGATTGCTTTGAAAATCATACACTGCATAATGGTATCAACTATATAAACAATACATTTTATTCGTATATACATAATGTAGTTTTAAAATTATTCTTAACGCAATGTCTCAGGGAACGGAGTGTCTTAACACTATATTCTATTTGTTCAACTTTAAGCTTAAAAAATATTCTTGTTAATATAACGCTAGTTTCAGTAGTAATAAAGAGTGGGACAGACATATACACGTGGGTGCGAAGTGGAGGCACTACACATATTAGGTTTGTTTAAGTAATGGACTCTGCCAGGAACATTGAGAGCAGAAAATTGAAAGATGTAGAGCGCTTATTTAATTTTTTTTGTTCTTTTTTTATATAACTGGTAACTGTATTTAACTTACGTTTTTTTAATTTATAACTAATATTTTATAATTATTTATAAATAATATTTATATCATTTATAAATAATATAAAAAAACTCGCTGACTATAACTTGTTGAAAGGTTAATTTACAAACTTCGGATGCAACACCTATTTCCTACATACATATTAATAAAAATCGACTCCATTCCTCTCAAATTATCTCTAAAGGGCGTCCTGGAACATGTCGTTCTTTATTTTCCTAAGCTACCCTTCTAAGAAACGTCACACACAAACTAAGTGGGGCTATGATCACTGTTTGAGCAAATTAACACTTTTAAACAATATACACTAAAGAATTTCTCGCTGTAGAATAAATATTTTGGTCTTTTTGGTATACTTGGGTTATATTAGTGTTAATTTTCTTAACTATGGTTACTATTATATGACCTATAATAAGGTATTTAAAGTGAAGCCGAAGAGACGTCCTCTCGAGACACTTGGTAGAATCTGGATTTTACACAATAGGGGTTTGTGGGTTCGATTTCCACTTGTTAGTCTTAATTAGAGAACACCAGTTTGAGGAACTTGACACTGAGCCAAATAAAATATAGATAAATAGGTATACGTATATTATGACATTGTGTGAATTCAACAATAATTTAATAATTTACACAATGTGATAATATACGCCAGAGTAATACATCAGCACAGCGTCTGCCTGTAAACGCGACATTCCTTGCCTTAATAACAAAACATAGCGCGTCGTAAAGTTGCGGGGGGAGTGTCTTAAGCACTAGATTTTGATCGCGTGAGACTAAAAAAAGAAACTACAAAAGTATCATTAAAAAAATTAAAAGTATAAAATAATAGACAAGAATAAATTTTAATATTTAGAATTAGAACCCGTAATATAAACAAAAAATTACAGTCAAACATCAAAAAATCTCTGCGCTATAGGGATAACAAAGTTAAGTCTCACATAAATTTATCTACTAACATAACAAAGTCCACAGTAGGCATCACTAAACAAATAAACTCAGTAGACCACTAATTAGACGTTCAAATATGAAATTGGGCCAGTTCTAAACATCAGTAGCTTGTGTTAAAAAATATATATTTCATACAAATATTATAACTTCTAAGAAAAACATATATTTTTGAAGTGTTTAGGTATATTCATTTCTATAAAAAAGCACAATCACTCTTTGTACCACCTAACAGAGCAAGCAGAAAAAGACGTTATGTTAAGACGTTCTCAATTTCCACCCAATTTTTCAAGTCATTTCGTGTTAAATAGTGAAGAAACTTAACGCCGTGCTTTGTCTATGAGAGCGGAGAAATTAAAAAAATAATTAAAGAGCGACCTATATATTTATATATGTAGTAAATCAGCGCCAAGTTAATTTAATCTTCACGAATAATATAAATGCATTATATTTTACGCCTTTCGGTCAAATATTAACATTTCGTGTTGACTGATGCATCCTACACTGTACAATCTTATCAAACACTCGAGAACCGAGTGATACTCTATGCCAGTTGTATAATAATGGAGAGACAGTTTGGTAAAACCAAACGCGAAGTTGAATTCTCTCACTTAAAAGTGAATGTCTTGAATTTGAGCGAAACGGTAAAGCAGAGTTATGATACTATATTTTTATTTTTACCCCACTATGCGGCAGAAAGCTTGAATCCGAAAAAAAAATTATAAGTACAATTAAAAATAATTCAAATATAATAAAAATATTGTAACAACGTGTAACAACAAGTCAAGCAGGACGTTGGACGGTGCGTTGGCTCGCTTGTCAATCACAGCTAATAATAGTTGACGGTCCCGTCAAAAGTTGGATAAAATCCTATCGGGGCGTCGACCCGAACTAACAACTTAGACCAAAATCCCTCAATTATCCTACTTTCACTGGCCATCACAGACAACCGTGGGGCGATCTAACAAAACATTATTTTCTAAGACTCTAAAAAACACATTGTAAGTAAAATAAACTATCATATAATATCAATAATGTATTCACATACGCACGGACACATGTATTTTAAATACCTATTATGCGGAACCAGTTCATAAATTTCTTTTGGGGAAGGGTTCAGGTGGGCTTTGTTGGCCATCGCTTCCTAAGAACCCTGATTGAAATTCCCATGCTTTGTAACAATGGTGTATCGATTTGTAGGGAAAAGGGAAACACTTAGATGGTGAATCGTTATGACGTGTATTTATACTGTTTTTGACAGGAGCGTGACGTGTTTTGTTAGTTTGAATTCTTAAATAGAATTGAATGAATGCTTTTGTAGTTTATATGAACTAGATATATCTCGTAAGTTACTCTAAAAATTATGAAGTCAGTTTTGTTAATTTGGCCTAGTCCCGTGAATATGTCGTAGAACAAGTATCACAAACTCATTTAATGTGAAAAGAAAAAAAAATGGAAGGCTAAGTGCAGCGTTAAGATCCTTGGTTCCCTTTTCCTATCATGCTACATGCAACATGCAGGATACAGCGTGAACCTAAAAAAATCTAATTACTAAATAACCATTTAAAAATTTTGATGGGAGTATTTCCGCCTAGCCTAGGTAGCATATGACAAAATCATTGTGTAATCATCCCTCACCTTCATCACTGTCGTGAAAATTTTTCGAATTATTAATAACACTCTATATGTTTACCTAACAGTACCTATTTTTCATAATTACAATGTTTTTGTTTGGACAACACTTACACCATAAATACCTTAAAATGTAACAAGATTGAGTTATCTTAACTCAAAAAGTTAGTAGATATTTAATTTTACAGATACAAATCGAATCTGACCAATTCTTTTGTACTAATTATAAGCTAAACTTCCTCACCACTGAGCTGTAAGGGTGTCTAGAGATATATTAAAAGGATTCAATCATACCTTTTGCTAGGAAAACGCCATAAAATACAACTATCACATGCTTAGACGTCCATAACTCATCGTATTGTGACGGAGTTATTAAACGGGACTTCAATCAATTTTTACGAGCGATCTCTCGTAAAAGTATTTAACTGTTTGTTTGCACGTAATATTAACGATAGTCATTATCGAAGGATAGGAATGTTGCCTTTAAACCTGGAAGATAAAATCCTTTATTTGCCGAGATTACGTGTGTGGCGATTGTGTTACTTTGATTGTTATAAACATTAGCTATAAACTATACTAGTATACATATGTATATAGCTTATAGTGACGCGGATAGCTGTCTTGTCTTACCTTAGCTACTCAACTCTTGTGTGCAGGTTCATTTTTATATCTACAGCTTAAGAAAAAGTAGGTATAAAACACAAATTGTTCTAAGGTCAGCTTCATTCCAATTGAACAGCTGTTTATTAAATATATGTATTAGGTTCCCAGGTTCCCTCTGCCTACCACAATGTCCAGGATACAGAGTGAAAAAATTTAGACGAAGGCACCATTTAATAAAAATTCTGTTTCATTGAACCATATTGGAGCAGATGAAAAGTTTTTATTTAAACTAGAGATGGTCTGGTGCCGACAACAATAGGGGGTGAGGGCGTGGGTTTGATTCTATTGAGGGTTAGCTTGTTCGCTTGCCTATTTGATTTGGAATCTTCGGAACTATTGTTCAGATCAATGATATTACATTAGTTTAATATTTCTCTACGACAATCTTGTAATCTGTTATCGATTCTTTTGTGTGAAATGGAGAATTTTATATATATATATATATATATATATATATATATATATATATATATATATATATATCAGGCTATCGTGGCGCAACGGTTAGTGTTTCATAGTACAAGCATATGTGTAGGTTTGATGCCACTCGCCGAATTGAATTATTGTTATTTCCTGGCTCTGATAAAGATAAAATACGGCGTTGTGTTTTGTCACTGGAAAATTAATCGTAAAATGGGAAACGGTAATCCATTTTGGCATACAACTTAGTATTAGGACACTTCTAAACACAGGATTTCCTGCCTATCCAGATACATGTGGGATGACGACGTGAATCTTAAAAAATATATCATACATATCTTATGGAGATACCGCTCCAGCCCGCCGTTTTCATTGATCAATGATTGACAGAAGCACAATGGAGCACTCTTTATGACTCTCCTGCGAGACGTTTTCTTATCAAAATCAAGATTATGAACCGTCCAACGTAAAATATCCTAAGTGACACTTCGCTTATACTGACAACGTTCCATCCGAACTAAAAATGTATATACATACAACTCTGTCATAATAAGCTCTGTGAACGGTTATGTCAATGATATTCGTCCGTATGTGACAAGTAAATGATAGTTATTATTGTTTGACGAATATCTCCGTAATGACTCTCGTCTTGGATCTGATAAGGGTTTCTTGTTTTATTTTAACCTGGACCATTGTCTGTCCGTGTAGTTTATTGTACGCGGGACAGGGCAATTTGTTATAGTTAAACTTTTTTGCATTTTGTTCGCGACTTGGTTTTTTTATTAAGCATTTAATGAGGCTGTCGTGGTGCAGGGGCGCAATGATGTGACTGTAACGCTATGGTTGTGGGTTCGATCCCCGCTCGGGGAAATGAATTATTATTTATTAATAATTTAATTTTTTCGCTCTAGTCCCAGGGCAAAACCTGACATTGAATTCCGGCGCTCAACACGCAGTGTATTAAAAAAATCGGCGGAAACTGGAGAACGGAGTGTCTTACCAAACCGCTCCCTAACCTGCTATATGCGGAATACAGAGTGAAGCTGATTTTTTTAAATTTGTTTGTTTTAATTTTAACGCTCTGGTTACAAAACAAAACACTGCTTTGTTTATACTTTCCGTCACCCAACATACAATATTTTGAAGAAAATTGGGCGGTGATTGAAAACGGAGTGTATTAACATTAGATTCCTGCCTGCTTCTGTAAGTTACAGCGTGAACCTAAAAAAAAAATATAATAAAATTCCAAAATTCTATACTATTCTATATCGTCGCAATGACAATATTCAAATTTAGGTTACAAAATACAAACGTTGACCATTCTATTGTTAGCTTTGTACTCTTTGAAGAAAAACCACACACGATTCTAAAACATACAATACGTTCTTTTAAACGCGGATGTCAAAAAGCGTTTCCACAAGACACACGTCAATCGAACTAATTTTGTATGAAAAACGAGAAATTCAAACAATTCTGCTTAAATCACCTGCTTAACCCTTATTACACTGTACTAAAGTCAAAAATACTGTATTTCTTATATCTTTGAAATAATTTGAAACAATTGGTGTCAAAGAAATGGGTATTATTGATGTATGTGGTTACATAAACTCGGACACCGACAGATTGCCTTGTTTTCCACATTATTTTGAAGAGCGTAGGAAATTTGTGAAAGAACTTATTGTACAATGTTAGCGTTTGCCAGTCAAGCTCTTAATATATCAGAGGTGGATTTCATTTTTTTTTGTGTTTTTTTTAAATTTTATCTTTAGATTATATGAGCAGGGGAGGTAGAGAAAATTTAATATCAAGACTATTCTTTTCTTCTCATTCTTTTATGAGTGTTTAAACTTAACGTAACTCAACTCAACTTTATATTTCCAAAGCGGAATTTTGATTAATACCCGAGTCATCGCAAATTCCAATTTTTGCCCGTAGTTATTATATGCTTACAACGTAACTTTACAAAATATATGAAGCTACACTGCATGTAACATCAGTATATGACGCCATTATTGTACTGTCTAAAATATAGTTTAAAAGTATAATAGTGGCGTCAATGCCTACTATCTATTGCCATTTTAAATGTAAATAAAAAAGGAATTTGTTTCTTTAGTTTCACTTTGTATCATGCACACCTATGGCAGGATAGGCAGAGGGAACTTCAGTTTGAAATACTCGTGCCCCACTTCCCGCACTTCAATTCCAGACGCAGATTGAGTGGTTGAACTCAACGCTGCGTTATGTCTTATTTTCAGGAAATAAAACAATATTCACAAGCAAATATTTGTTTTTACATTTACGCCAACGCTTACTACGCTTTAGCTGTATCCTGCACACACTAGGGTAGATAGAGGGAAACTGGGAAACTAGTGCTAAGACAATCCCATTAGGACACTTCCGTTCCCTATAGTGACGGAAATCAACACCGCGCTTTGGCTCGTTGCCAGAGCAAGGAAATGAAAATATTAAATATGTAATTACCTCGAGTGAGAGTCGAGCCCGTAGCCTGTAGCACTTACAGCCGTATGCTTGTGCCACTGTACCATGAATGGCCTCACCAGATATAAAAGATTTATGAATAATAACTGAAAAACTTTGTTCCAAATTTTTATTCATTTACTTTTAGAGCAGAGCAATAATCGTGTTTTGTGTAGCTTCTGCCATTATACATTGATTTGCATATAATTTACAATATTACCTAAACAATTAGCGGAAGCGTAACAATGTTAGTGTCGTTACTAGAATTATGTAACTTTTTTCCCTGTGACAAAAATGAAATTTTTAACTGCTGTATTTAGTTACGGTCTGTATATCTGCTAATATTTGTAAAATATATTTTTTATGAGGCCACAAAATGTTTTTAAGGCCAGTCGTATAAGGCACAAATGTGCGACATCACCCACGATGTTGTGAATTCGATTCCCATTCGAGGAAATGGAATATTTAATATTTTCATTTTCTCGTTCTGGTGGCATTGAGTTCCGCATGGCATGGCATGTCACATTCCATGTACCCGAGCAGGTACAGTGGCTTGCATGGAAACCATTACCGCGATGTATTACAACCTTTGTCAATAAACGGAATATCACCGAATTCATATGGAAAACGGAGAAATCAACGTGTTCGTCAAACACTAGGTTATATCTACCTATCCTGTTATATGCGGGATAAAGCGTGAAACTGAAATCTTTCGTTCTGGACGCCACGTTTTTAAGATTTAAGATCCTCAGTAGTAATTGCTTAAAACCAGTCATAAAATATCCTAACAGTAAATCTCTTATTAAATTTGCAATACAAAATCTCCGTGAATAGCTCTCAAGTCTCAACATATTCAAAATGACTCTTTAGACAATCAATCTTGGACCCTTTTTAGGTAAAGGTCTGCCCACATCGACTGGAAGTCAGTTTAGAAATAGATAACAAAAGTAAAGCAAATCTTAATTATGGAAAAATCTACTTTATTATAATTATTGCAATTACTAATTGAAATTAAATGAATTATAATAAAATATATTTTAAGTATAATAACTATACATTTTTATATTTCCATCCCATGAGACCCCGTCTTACTACAGTTGGGTGTCTCGGTATGCTTAAGATGTTTGTGTCATTTATTCTATTATATTATAATATGTATTTTATATTATAATATGTATTTTAACATTGCCTGTCCTTAAGCATGGAATAACAAAATATCCGAACACTACTTTCTCCTTCTCATTCATTTTAGAAAAACATTAAAATATACGTTTAAAAATAGAATACTCTCAAGAAATTCCTCCCCTTTATATGAGAACTACCGAGTGTAGAAACTTAAGGGTTAAACTGGCAAGTCACGCGTCCAGTCCCGGGGGATGATCCACTATGCATAGCCCATAGCCCTCGATTAGGATCGCTGTGAAATTGTTGAGAACTTAATGCGATGGAAAGACTGTGATGAGTCTTGTTTACTTATTTATATTTCTATTAGATTTTTGGTTGATTTATACATTTTGACACGTTTCCTTATAGTTAGTTTAACAAAGTATTACATTTTAATTTTTAGAATAAAAGTAGTTTCTTTAGCTTTTCTGACAAGGCACAAATACGAACTACGTTTATTATGTGTACGCAAATCTTGCTTATAGTAGGGTAGATATAGTGATAAAAACCTTTCAAAGGGAACCTAGGGAGTGAAGACATTCCGCTCGGATAGCAGCGTACACCAACGCCGCGCTTTTTCTTCTTACCGGAGCGAAAAAATGATAATTAATCATCCCTTCAAGTGGGAATCGAACGTGAAACCGCATACAATATAATATATAATGGTATCATACAATATATAATTCAAGAAATCAAACCTACTTCTTCCAAATATCACAAATTTATCCAGTAACAACAACTATACATTACAAAACCACATAATATAACATTCTGAAGAGATCACAGTCAAAAACTACCTTCCCCTTTAAACCAAATTGAAGGTATCACTTACAAAACGGATGCGGCAACTTAAAAAAATACTTATAAACTTATCCTAGCCGCTATGTTTAATCAAATTTAAACTTAATTTCTTAGACATAAGTATTTATTTCTTTATTATATTCTACAGTTCATTTAAACACTGTAGCCACTTGAAGACCGGAAAGCTACGTCAGTTTTCGCGCACTACTAACTCACTATACATCCCAATTCCCAACGTACCTCCATATAATGCCTATCATTTTAATATAATAATAAATACAAAAGAATTTAATAAATAAGAATAGATGGGATTAACAAAAGATGAAAAAAGTGTACTTTAGATTGAAAAGATATCGAGTGGCCATTTGTTTCTTATTAGATAAATATAATAAAAATTATTGTTTGCCAGTTATTTTTTTACAGCTCTTCAAACCAGTTACATATAATACGTATCTATATTGAACAAACGATGTTACAATGTACCGTAGTTTCTTATATATTCATATGGAGGTCGTATTGTAATATTTGTCTTTTTATCGTATCATTTCCTGTAGAGCGCAGAAAAAAATAGTTTTTTTAAAATTTAGTTCTTTGTCTCTTGTTTTACCGGCTTTTGTTGCCAGAGTCTTTCGACTAACTCTGATCTACTTTGCACGATTCTCAGCATCCACAATTATCCTGATTGAGTCCTGATGCAGGAATATTGCTTTTTCCTTTCTTTGTCCAGGGAGTCTTACTCAAGGAACAGGCTTAGCAGATATTTTCCAGGCGGGCATGCAGCTGCTTCAGCGACTCTCGTTTAAGTTCCACCAATTAACATACAATATCTCGAAGTGGATTGAAGTGTTTTGACACTAAATTTGAAAAAATTGCTAAATCTTCCTCTATTTACTTTATCTAGCCATATTCAAAATCTTTGCATAAAGCAATTTTAGCTTCCAACTGTGGTAACAAAAAGCGCGGTGTTTAGTTCCGCCATGTACCATACGCAGTCTCTATATTTATCTTCGGCTGTAGAGCGTGGTGTGTAGCATTGGATTATTTTAATAATATACATATTTCTTATATTTTCAAATAACACATATCTTCTTATATCCACATACTTGTAACCGGTGTACCATAATAACATGTGACCTACTTTTATCACTTCAGATTTGTATTATTCCGCGACAACGAATACCTTTTAAATTATGTTTACTATGATATACAAATAGTACAAAGACTCGAGGACGTCGTGGCGGAGCATCTGAATGTAAGCACGAGGGTTCGATTCCCACTCGTGGTAATGAAATATTTTAAGTTTCTAATGCGCAATGTTTCGCAAATTGGGCGAAAGTTTGTAACTATTGGAGCAAATTTTAATAGATGGGTGGTCGTTTCAGCGCAGGGGCGCAAGCAACGAAATAAACGCGACGGGCTGTGGGTTTGAATTTCATTTACCGAGGAAATGAATTATTTAATATTTTTAAGTATCATCACTGGTAACGAGGCAAACCAGGACCTTGAGTTCTGCCACATATCATGCAATGCGTCTAAGATTCGGTGAAAAATGGAGAACGGGAATTGATACTCTGCCCACCCTGCCATGAGCAAATTCATGACACACGTAAATGTTTTAAGGTTTTCTCTCTTTCATAACTCGTATACAGGTAATAACTTAATGCTAGCAATTTTAGGGTTCTGAAGCCAAACGGCAAAAACAGAACTCTTAAAATTTCGTCCGCTACCGTCCGTCCGTATGTCACGGTCATTTAACTCAAGACCATTGGTACTGTATGGATGAAATTGGGAAGGTATGTGTATTTTATGAAAATTATGTTCTATTTTGAAGTGGTTAAAAAGTACTTCTAATTATGGGAGGAAAGTAAAAAACCGGACATGCGCGAGTCGGGCTCGCCTACCAAGAATTTCGTACAAAAATTGGTGGTCTCGAGTTTTCCCTGAAATTCTGCTTCCAATAACAAGCTCTTCTTCCATCTAATACTTTAGTCGACTCGGGGCTTTAATATCAAGTTTTGCCCCTTTTAACGCTATTATTTTGAGGGTATAACCATAAATATTTAATTTTCAGATTTTTTCATGGGCTAGTACCTACTATCTGCCAAATTTCTTCATACATAATTCTTGGTCAACAAGTAAATTTCTTCATACATAATTCTAGGTCAACCGGAAGTACCCTATCAATTTTTATGTCGAAATGCACATTTTTGGCGACATAAACGGCCATATCTATTTTTTAAGGTCAGTGTAGAAATACGATTTCTTCAGAAAATAAAAGGACCGTAAATCTGAGTACAAAGTATGAATTTTGATACAAAGTATGAATTTTGTTTGAACTCGATTTCTCTAAGCTTTCCAGAAACAAAGGCTCTTGACAAACAGACTGACAGACGGACAACAAATTGATCTTCTAAAGTTTCCATTTTTCCTTTAAACCCTATGGAACCCAGAAAACAAAGAACATGCTGTGTAAAGTGCAGTAGATGCAAAACGTGCCATATACCTCAAATAATATAGTGGTTTATAGTGGTGAAACCGAGTCCGATTCGCCCTTGGCCGGTTTTTGTGACTTCATCATTTGGTGCGACAACGACGTTTCTGTATTTTAGAAAATATAAGAGACGTAAAAATATTATAAATATTTTTTCTTATACATTG
Source organism: Heliconius sara (assembly GCA_917862395.2). Lineage (NCBI taxonomy): Eukaryota > Metazoa > Arthropoda > Insecta > Lepidoptera > Nymphalidae > Heliconius > Heliconius sara. The sequence goes on along the minus strand of OU860780.1, from coordinate 8,422,527 downwards.
CCATAATCAATATATCTTCTGTATCTTTTTATGGTGCAATTACGATATAATTAGCGATATAACAGGGAAAGTAAAGGGAACTTATTACTATGGTTCAATTATATTTATTATTTTTTTATGTATAGTACATACGTACTTCTTTAATAATATATCACCAAAAAATATTATTAAAAGCATATTTAATCTATAAAACTTTGACAATCCCTGATCTTCGAGTCTCGTTATAATATTTAGTGGCACTCGTTGCTCTTGGGGACAAACTGCACGGAAGAAAGCACACCGTTAGCGACGCTAATGGTAATCGATTAAATTGTTTATACCTATTGATGGTTTGTGTTCGTGATATTTATGCGCGTGTTTTGCTTTTTCATTCTACAAGGTATTATGGGATTGATTCGACTGACATTGCTGACATTTTTTAATGTTTTCATGATTTTTATTGGCTTTTGTTTTTAACTTTTCCTCGTTAGTTCCTATGTAATTTAATCAAACTGAATTTGACTATTAGGATGAAGTAAGAGATTAAAACACATAACATAACCGCATAACTTAAACCAAGAATGGAATCCACATACCAAAACATTTATCCCAATAAAAACCACATAAAAGAGCATTAGCAACGGCAATTTTATAAATGATACTCATTCGCAAATTTATTAAATCCCTACAAACCGAAATTGACATGCAAACAGTACCTACCATACAACGGAGGGTACACCATAATGGGTATGCAAATTAATCTGTCCTCAAACAGAGGGTTCTTGATGTGTGAAACTTGCAATAAAATTACTGATTATGCTTTTGAATGAATATTTGTTAATGTATGACGTGTTTTTTTAATTTTTTTTTGTATGAATGACTGACACTGTCCTTTGTGGCGGCGGTCGCGGGTTCAATACGCACGAGCCATATTTTTATTGGTTTTGTAGTTGTAGAATGGCATAAGTATAGCTAGGGCTATATATTATATTTTAGCGTGTGGTCTGTTCTTAATTATTTTTATATCATTTAAAATTTATTTATAAATAAATATTTTTAGGGGAAAATAATTAAGTCGTGTCCTTACGGCACAGTAGCTGGCTGTAATCGTAATAGTTATGGAGTCGGTTACTATTAGGAAGAATTAATAGTTTTCTATTCGTAGCTGCGAGAACAGCACAAGGTGAGGCGTTGAGTTCCGTCACTCTTCATGCAATGTCTTTAAAATTGAATAGTGTAGGGAAAATCGTATATTCACGCTACGTTCATTCTACCTATATATGTCACATATAGCCTACCGTGCTATATGCCATACAGCGTGAAGGTATAAAAAAACATTTTTTCCGCGTCATGCTTTGTCCCTGACTGGTTAGACAGAAGAAACCTAGTGTTTAGACACTCTAAAAAACGTAAATATTTTTATGACATAGGAGCGGCGAAAATTTTGGATTTTCATTTCTAAGATTAAATACCTATATTTCAGTTTGTTTCGAAAGTGCTATTATTAATTATTAAGCGACTAATGAACAATACATTACATTCTTGAACAATAATTAAACAATTCACCAATACAAACGCTATAACCAAATCGATATAACAAAGAAAAAAAAATCATATAAAACGATCCGCCCAAAAAACTTTGCGGCTGTAACCATTGTAACCGATACATAATTCACAAAGAAATCACTTGAGTCGAATATAAAAAAAAAATCCAATACACATATTTCTAGTACAAATGAAAATAATACATCCACTCGAAACACATTAGCTTTTAGAGTGTTGAAAAGAAAAACAAAATTAATGATTTTGAATAATTCGCAATAAAAATGCCACATGCGTACAAATATGAGACGGGGGGGACAATTATAACAAATTAATAACGTACACTGTGCCCTTAAAACTCGAGTGGAGATTTGCGTTCAATGATTCTTGCTTTTGTTGTATATTCTTAGTACGAACCAGTCAAAATCATTCCTATTCCTTGCTGTGAATATTAAAATTTTAATAAAAAACCTAGCGTCGGTTACGGCGTTTCTCCTTTGATAACCACATCAAGGGTCATCTTGGTTGTATATTAGAATTTAGACCTTATAACCGAACTTTAAAGCTGCAAACGAAAGCTCAACACAAAGTCACTTGAATATTAAAAATCTTGGTAATTATTCAGGAATCCATCCATCATTAATCACTGGGGGTTGCGAACGCTGTAAAAATGATTGTAGAAAAGATAAATTAGGAGATATGTTGGTTGGTGACGTTTATTTCGCGGCTACACACGTGGTTTTTGTGACAGACAGACTTACATATTGTTAGTGTTATATATGGCGGTACTATTAGCGGAACTGTAGGGCTTTGTTATGCAAAAGAATTGGTTTTTATTAACTTTATACAAAATGAATGTGTGGATTATTAATAAAGGACAATCATTTGTAATAATGTGTAATAGTGTTAATATATTATTTATATTAAAATCTATTAATAAATATTATACGCTTGTCTGATGGTACATTTGTCTGAAGATTATATAGATTGTATACACATTTATTCAAATAGTGTTTTTTCTGTAAATATAAGTGAAAGGAATTCCTATAAAGTACAGAAAAAAATAAGATAAAAGGAAATAAAGGCATCATGGCGCATTGGGACAGCGACTGACGTAAACGCGACGGTTGTGGGTTCGATCCTTACTAGGAGGAATGATTAATATTTAAACTTTTTTAATATTTCTGATGACTGGTAGACAAACGGTGGCGTTGACGTCTGCAAATTAAAACTCAATATCTCAAAAATTTGGGAGGAAAAGGGAGAAAATTTTGGGAGTGTCTTAACAGTATATTTACACTGCTATATACAGGATACAGCGTGAAGCTAAAAATAAAAATAATTACATAAAACTACTAGCAGAGGTTTTAATAAAATAATTAGGTCACTATATAGATTATACTATAAAATAAGCTTAAATTGAAGGAACTAAAGCTTATTGGCATAATTTTCTGGTATGACGATCCCATAGTACGCGTGGCAGTCACGCGATATTATTTACAAGATTTTTTGTATTAATTCTTGGTTTAGCTTCACGCTGTATTCAGCATATAGTAGGGTAGATATAGAGAGCGTAGTGTTAAGACACTCCGTTGAAACTCAACGCCGCGTTTCGTCTCGTTGCCAGAGTAAACGAAAATATTAAATAATTCCTTTCCCCAACTGGACACTAAGATCACAACCGTTGCGTTCACAGCCACACGCAGCGCCACGATAGCCTTGAAAAAACATAAGAAAAAACTATTTATATCTTCATTGTTTAGTCATATTCTAATATAATTATTAATAATAATAATGAAACTACTTGAATTTTCTTATTTAAAATGACAAGTACATTATTATAACAGGTACACAACCCCAAAAGTCATAGACAAAGTTGGGAAATTATATAAATAGTAACTAATATACAATATGTAATATTATACAATCTTTGATTTATTGTTTCTAACTTTACTCGTGACCGTACCGTGATTGGAAGGAACCTTTCCCCTTAATGTAAAGTTCATGTCATTGTTTCTTTGAAAGACCACTACTATAGTTAAAGTTATTCTATAGAATAGAAGTATTGATATAGTATATTTGTAGGGTACCTTAAAAGGTTCAATAGGATATTGACATCAGAGTAATATATGTAGTTTTATGAGGTCGGTCGTGGTGCTGGGGCACAAACGTGTGGTTGTGCTGTGTGGTTGTGGGTTCGATTCCCACTCGAGGAAATGAAATATTTAATTATAATAATACATATTTATTTATTGCAATACCTCCAGAATTAAAAAAATTGAGAACACAGTGTCTTAACACTAGGTTTCCTCTGCCTAGCCTGCTATGTGTGGGAAACAGCGTGAAACTAAAAAAAAGTAATGTGGTTGACACGTATATAACTGAACGTAAAGTTAGAAAATGTGGATTCAAATCTCACGCACAGTAGTTCAATAGTAGACAAAAAAAGGAAATGGAAAATATCTATTTGGTAGGTTTACTTTTACTTTTTTTATTGCTTTACCTCCAAAATATGTCAACCCGATGCTTATATTGAAAATATATAATTCCTTGCAATTCGACATTGTATTTCGCAAGGAACGTCTCGGGTGGAGAGTAAGAAAACGGAGAGTCTTGTCCGTTCCGTTCCGCCCTAACTACGCTGCTATCTGAAAAAAAAGTGAAGCTGAAAAAAAAGAAAAAATATATTCGAATTTATGACCTTTCGTGATTTACCATATGGTCTCCCCTTCTTCAAGACCTCAACACATTCACATTGAACATAGAAAATCACTCAAACATCATACAAACGAATCGTAATACAAAATCAACGGTATTAAATTCAAAGCACAATTCTACTCGAAATAAGGGTTTGAATACAAGAAAAATACAAAATAATGTATATTTTATATGTTATTTGTATACCTCTTCTTAATACACGTACCTACATAATGTGTAGGGAGTTGTTCCCTTGGATATGGAATTATTTGCGACCCAATTTAATAAATAAGCAATATTTTTTTCATTTTCTAAAGGTACAAGAAAGAACAGCTTCACGTTTTGTCCCATCAAGCAGGGCAGAGGGAACCTGTTCACGTATAGTAAAAAAGAACACTAGGTTATCTTTCTCTGTATATCTTTGCTTATATTTTCAATGAGACCAGTCGTGGCGCAGAGGCACTAAATGTGACTGTAAAATCGACTGGTTGTGGATTCTATCCCTATTCGAGGAGATGATTTATTTATTTTAATATATATTTCCATTTCCTTCGGTCTGATGTCGAGGTAAATCATCGAGTTACGCCACTCAACACGCAATGCTTTCAGAATTTGGCGGAAAGTGGGGAACGGAGTGTCTCAGCATTAAGTTCCCTCTGTCTATCCTGCCGAGTGCGAGATAGAGCGTGAAGCTGATTTATTTATTTCTTTATCTTTGCTTATTGTTGATACCAAAACAATCTTCCTTTTACCCTTATTTCGGCTGTCATAGCACAGTGGAACAGCATTGCACTACAAGCCGCAATGGTTATGAATCCGATACCCACTCAGAGGAATAATTATTTAAAAAATATTTTCAATTCCTCTCTTAATTGTTAAAAAATGTGCGGCGTTAAGCCAACACATTAATGATATAGGTAAGCTCATAGATTCGCTGTGGTTTCAATCGCGGTGTTGAATTTCACCACTCATCGTGCCACTTCCATTCAGATAAAAGAATGGTTTTTATGTCTTAAAAATTGAGCGATGAGCGGGGGTGAAAATGGAGTGCCTGAGTATTAGATTCCCTCTGCCTATCCTACTATAGGTATGAGAGATACAACGTGAAACCAGAAAATCTATTAAAATCTCACATTTCATTATAAAATGTTACAAATTTCTATGAACAATATTAGAATCAACAATTTTGTAATAAAACAGAACTATAGATACATACGATATTAAAGGAAATACTTACAAAAAGATATAATATAAAAGATAATGACTGTGCAATAATAAATATACAAAGCTACCCGTTCTTGCCTAACTATCTATTAAGGCAAAACACCTTTAATTAATCTTGACAACGCAACAGCCGTATATGGATATATCATTTATCATTTGATAGCAGAAGACGTAACGTTAGAAAAATTTTACTCTAGTCTATGATTGGTGATCTTTTATATTGAAGTATCGATTGAATTAAATTGTTTAAATTGTAAATCTTATATTGAAGCCGTGGTGGTGCAGCGGCACACGATCAGGCTTTAAGCGTGGTATTTGTTGGTTCGAGTGCCATATGGCAGAATAATTTATTTTCATTTTCTCGATCTGATCTGGTCACAAAACGCGGCGCTGATTGTTGCTTTCAACATACAATGTCACGAAAATGGAAATGGAAAATGGAAAATAATGGCGGCAAATGGAAGACAAAGTGCTTTAGACTAAGTTCTGTCTGTCTACTCTGCCGACAGCGTGATGCTTAAGATTATTTTAAGGAAGCCGATAATTAATCTCAATAAAAAAAAATATGCTAATTACTTATAATAAATAAAATCTTTGTCTGTATGTTAACGCGATGGTACGGGTTCGATACCAACGCGTGGAATGATTTAATTGATCAGATTATATTTATTTTCTTGCTTTAGTAGACAACATGCGGCGTTGAATGCTCATTCTAACACAATGTCTTGAAAAATAGGCAGAAAGCAAGGAACAGAATTCATTTCAACACTACGGTTTCTCTCTGCCTAGGCAAAAAAGCGGAAAAGAGCGTGAAGCTGTTTTTTAAACAAAATTTTTTCGTGACCGAGTGACGTCATATAGCAATTAAATCATCAATTAATCTTTATCAAGGTTGCATTATAAAATGATAACATAATAGAATGAATGAATAGTTCATAATGAAGCTTTTCATATAGACACAAACGTGTACGAGCTTAAATACGTACATTTTATAATATTTATACGTGTATATTGATAATTAACTATTAACAACTTTTGTAATCGAATGTATTGTAGTTTTTGTTTTATTGTTACTTTATGTATGTTTGTATGTGTATTTTTAAATAATAAATAATACCAGAGGTCGTTGTAGCGGCACATCATGTGAGTGCAAACGCGGCGGTTTTGCATTCTATTCCCACTCCCACTCGAATGAGTGAATGGCTTTCATGTCACCGTTCTTGCAACACGACAGCGCACGCAGTGTTGATTTCTGCTAGTGCGCAATGTCGCGAAAATTGGACGGAAAGTCAGGATGGAATGTCTTAATACTACATTTCCTCTGATTACCCTGCTATAAGGAGGATACAGCATGAAGCTAAAAATAAATAATCTTATTATCGACTTTTAGAGGCTACAGACAAATACAATTAACTCGAAGAAAACCTTCTTTGAAATCCCAACTTTGAACAATTACCTATAAACTAATGATTAATTCAAGCGATTTCAGAATCCTTTTTTGTGTGTGGCCATTACTTTTGCGTTTTAAACTAAGAATAATGACATAAATTATATATTTTTTTATTACATTACTATGAATTTAGAAGTCAATTTACGTAGAAAAATATTAATATTCTATGAATAGTGTGCCATGTAATATGGATTACACAGTCAAAATTTAAATCAAAGACGAATAATTGTAAAAATTTGAAAAAATGTTTATAGAATATATGTTAGACAAAGGCGCTGTGGCACGAAGTGTGTGTAAAAACGACTGGTTGTGGGTTCGATCCCCACTCGAAGTGAATATTTACTTAAATTTATATTTCCATTACTTCGCTCTGGTGTCGAGGCTAAGCGCGGCTTTGAGTTCTGCCACTCAACACGCAATGCCTTCAGAATTCGGCAAAAAGCGAGGAACGGAGTGTCTTAACACTAGGTTCCCTCTGCCTACCCTGCTGTGTGCGGGATACAGCGTGAAGCTAATTTACTTATTTTTATGACAATATGTCATTATTAAGGTAACAAGTTCAAAATTATAAAAAAAATACTGAAGTTAATCGCGTCAAGCAGCTTATATTTATTTAAAAACGAATTGAAACGAGAGGTCTTTGTCGCTCTGAAATTTAAATATAAAAAACGAACTCACGACGATACGCGGAAAACAAAGTAATCCTAATCTGGTCCGTTTTTTTCTTTTGAGGTGCGGAACCCTAAAAAAAATAGACAATCAAAAGGTTAATCCTGTCACGAAATAATTTTATGTTATTTAGTTTTTTTATTACTTAAAATTTACAAGAAATAATCCTAAAACATTTGACACCGACAATCTAAAAGCTCAACAAATACAACAGACTAAAATAGAAAACAATTGAATCGAAAAATCCCCGGAATCGGGCCGTAATTATTAAATTGAAAACCAAGTTCGTCACCGTTCGTCGTTCGTTCGTATCAGCAAGGGGTGGCCGAGAGTTCTATTCAGTGCCTACATTATTAATAAACGAGGAGCAAAATGACAATACCTTATCCTTTTTCATTTGATCATAATGTTACTGTAAATATTATATTATATAATAAACGGATGAGATTTATTTTGCAAGATCTTTTGCGTGGACTATGAAGCGTAAAATCGAAGGAATTTTAAGAAATCGTTATTATTAAATTAGTCTCAAGAAACCTACTTGCCATATTTCAGTCAGTTACTCAGATAATAATGAAAGAGTATTTTATATTTTGAGTTGTAACCACCCTCTACTACTTTAATGTGAGCTATAAAACTTTACAGTTTTCTCTGTTTCCATAAGAATTTCGAAAAAATCCTCGATTAATAAATACTCTCCTATATATGCCAATCTTCAGCGTTCTACATCGCATAGTTCCGTTGTCTGTCACTGTCGCTATTAATTGTAATAGACAGACATAGACATTTGTTTTTAAATTTAATTGCCCAAAACTTAATTAGCATGAACGATAAGAAACAAGGTGTTTGTCTCTGTTATCATACAAATTTCAGGAAATCCTCCTAACTCCCCAAGGAACCCACATGTCATTTCAGCATTCTAAGCCGCGTTGTAACGATTATTAATTTATTTATTCATCAATCATACAGAAACAGTTTTATTTTAAGACGACATTTTTTGTTTATAATTTTAATTATTATCAAGTAAATACTGTAACTGTAATTTTAAAGAAAATTCTTATACGTATCTCGAAGCAGCTAGAAAAATATATTTCGATTGTCGCATAAAGCTCTCCAACAATCCTTTCGCAGAAGCCAGTAGCGCCATCTGTCGAGGTCTTTCATTGTAATCTTTCCTTAGACTTACACACGTTGTTCATACTACATAGTATACAATAGTTTATATTATACAAAATGATTGTAATAACATTTATTTGGTGCAATGATGATAAACTGCACTGTAATATAGGTACTGTACTATTATATATATTGTAGGAGAAAATAGGATAAATTTTCCTCATACACTGTAGCGGGGAGACAGCGGAAATCTACATAACCTAGGTTACCATTTATTTTAAAGCACTCCGTCCTAATTAAGTCCCTTCTATTTCCAATTTTCTGCCGAAAGCTGGAAACACCCATTTCCTCGAATGGGAATTGAACCCACAACACTTGTCGCTTTTATAGTCATATGCTTGTGTCCCTGCGCCATGTCTATCTCTTCTCTATTTTATTTATTCTTTGACAATATTGATTCTTAAGTAAATTGTCGATGATTAAAGATATTTTAGTTTAACATCACATTTTCTAAGCAAAGTTATGTACCTAAAGCTAACAGAACTTAAATTATTGTTTTCTTTTTTTTTATTTCTCCAAATAAAGACAATGTATATTCATTTTTAATATACTTTAAAGTGTATATTATATTATATTAAGCATAAGTCACGACGGTTATATCTACTATGAAATTTTAAGGCATACGTAGTGTCTTAACACTAGATTTCCTCTGCCTACCCTACTATGTGCGGAATACAGCGTGAAGTTGATTTGATTTTTTTATTATATTCGTCCTTCTGACAAACTATATTTTTTTAAAATCTTATTGTACACAAAATAAAAATGAATAGACTAAAAAAATTTTTTTTTTAAAACACTCATATATTTCAAGTTATTTACAACACCGATGGTATCAATATTAGACGTTCAATATTTTTAATTATAGTTTATATTTTTACTAGTTAATCGTAATATATATTTTAATGTGACTTAAATAATTATAGATTATTACATTGTATTTTTATATGGTATTAATGGCACGTTAATCTGTTAAATACTAAATTTAATTTTGTTACTTGACCATTTAATGCCGTCGGACACGTCGGACATGTTGTTATTGAGTTGAGTTCTTGTTTAAATTTCTATATTTTTTTAAAGTTAATGATATAGTTAATGATATAGCTGTATGTGTATAATAATTTATTTAAATGTTAAGTGGTTTAAATTAGTTTTATAATAAAATTAAATTTGAAACTTTAGAATGATTTGACTTTCTTTACCTACCTGACATCATCCCAATAATCATTAGATAAATCTCAGTAATCAATAAAGATAGATAACTGTATTTTAAAATCATTAGCTATATATTAAATTTAAGTTTCTGTTAGTATTTTTTGTAAGCCTATAGGTAAATTTGTAAAACTGTCCTGTGTGTGTTGACCGTAATTTTTTTTAAAACTATACTCAATAAAAAATAGTACTGATTTAAGTAACTGGTTGCTAGAACACAAATTTGGGGTAAAACAACACAAAGTAAAAGAAAACAAAGTTATAAAATAAAAACAATTTTGTTTATTCGTATGGCGTTAACAAATTCATTCATCAAATTATATAATACATCGTTGGTACTGACATCGATTTAGAATTACAAACTACTATGTACATTTGATAGCCACTATTCACTTACAATAAAATCGACTAATTTACAAATACTCCCAAGTAAATCTACACTGGTAATAAATAAATTACACGAACCGATGCAAAGCGAGGATCAATCATCAGAAAATCAGGACTGATTAAACTTAACACGTTACGCTAATACAATATAGAAGAACAAAAACCAGAATTCACATGGGGAACTACAGCTACTAAAGTGTGACTGGTGCCTACTTAAGTACATGAATTAATCTCTTTTTGGTACCGATCTCACTTCACAATATAAACAGTCGCAACTTACATATCTGAAGATGCGCGAAAACAAAAAATCACAGTCTAATAAACTTAATACGACACCCACTAACGGGCCTACGTCTCAACATATTTACAAGCACTGATATGAAACACACTGGATTTACAATAGTCAACTAAGCGTAAATCTAAAAACAATAAATAATGTCCTCATTTGATCGTCTTTATTTTAACACATCACTGCCATACCCTAAAAGATGGATCCTTCAAGGAAGGCACGTTGGTCTTCAATATATGACGGAGACCGGCCGTCTGAGCTGGTCGTCGTGCGGGCTGTGCTGCGTCGGCGTGACCGGTGACACTGGCGATGATGGGGCCGCGCCGTACTGGTGGAACAGGGGTGAAGAGAAGTGTTTGGGCGGAGCCGGTTGCGTGTACAACGAAGAGTAGAACGAAGATACCACAGCAGCAGCAGAAGACGCCGTCGGCAGCTTCTCAGCGGCCGGAGCCATAAGTTTTGAAAACTGCAGGTGATCTAACTGATGTGGGAAATAGGCTGGCACACCTGGATATGGTAAAGCATCTAATGGTCCCACAGTGGGTGCTGGACCCGCGAAGTAAGGCAGCGGGAAACTCGGAAAGGCACCGGCACCTGGAGCTGAGCCTGGTGTGGGGGGTTTGGGCTTCCTCCTCGGCCTATATTTATAGTCGGGATGTTCCTTCATGTGCAACGCACGAAGCCTCTTGGCTTCATCGATAAACGGTCTCTTCTGCATTTCAGTCAACAACTTCCATTCGGCACCGAGACGTTTAGATATTTCCGAATTATGCATCTTCGGATTATCCTTGGCGATTTGCCGACGCTGGAGCCTCGACCAGACCATGAAAGCATTCATGGGTCTTTTAATATGGCCCTCCGATTGCGGCGAGGAAGCAGGCAACGGCTGCGGCGCGCTCGGGTACTCCGGGAGCATACCGGGATGCATCGAGAACGCGTACGGGTGATGACTTAGTGTCGACATATTGACAAATAAAATAAACACTGAGTTCTGTTAGAACATTAGCTACTATGGCACAATGGTGAATGAGCACAGACGAGAGACTGTTTCGCGTCGGACTCGGGCGGTAGACTGATGGTGTGTCGTGGTGCCCGTGTGGGCCTCGCGGCGGGGGGCGCGGTCGAGGCAGCGGGCGGCGTGGCCCTACCAATGGGTAGCTCGCGAGTACATCTCGGGCCCCTCCTCACGGAGTAGCGGCGTCTCTATCCTACCTGATACAGTTTGTACCCCCTACTCGTCGCACCAATACCCCTCGGTACTGCGGAACGTACAGCTGTTTAGAAGCATATCACAAGCTCTCTTATGCATGATATAACCGCTGTAATAGAACTCGGTCTTAAATTTACCTTTATGTTTAAGTTTTATTTCTTTTTATATAGAACATTTTTTTATTAAATAATAACATATAATAAAGATAAAATTAAGGCACTACTTACACTATAGTTCCACAAACTTTTTTATAAATGCACAGTATTTTACATACTTATGGCTTGTACGCTGAAGCATACTTATCTATAAAAATATTAAAATATGTAGCTAACATGCCATGTCATGTCATGACATAGTATGTCATAAAAAAATATTATACTACCTTTTACATGCGGCTTTGCATAGTCGAACTGAAATAACTCACACACGTGGTACATTCTAAGTACCCGAGGTAGTTCCGACCGCAGGTACAGTGGGTTACATCGTATCAATTTACGTGATGCAATATATTACATATACCTAAGCAATAGCCCTCAGCATTACTATATTAATACCGATAGATTACACTATACACTAGATTCATTAAATAATATAATTATCACTTTAAAGTAATAATGAAGTACCCAGTTTAAAAAAAAATACCTTAAGAAATTATTTAAAACATTAAAAAAATATCCTTATACTTTCATATATGGTATAAAATAAAACAAATGGGTGATGGAAGTGAATAGACCAACATTACAAGATTTACGATCGCTAAACGATACCTCGTAAAGTTCAAACATAAATAAAATCCTTTAAAGACCAGACTTATGTTATTAATGAACAATGCGTGAAAATAATGAAACGTGGTTTCATTAACTCTAAAATAATGAAATTATTTATCATTTATCATTATTACAAGTTCTTTTATTTCATTCTTGGCTTTTGTCATAATATAGATACTTAGAGGTATATTGTGTTATGGTGTTAATTGTTGTATATTTATTAACAATAGTTTCAATTTTAAACTTTATATTGAACACTCAAAGATACGTAGTCAAATAAAGGTGTCATCTAGAGACCATGGTAGCCTCTGAACGTAACCACGACTGTTGTGGATTGGATTCTCATACGGGGGAATTCTCATGAATTATTTTCATTTCCTCTCTCTGGTAATAAGACAAATCACTGCGGTAAGTTTCGCCATTCAACATAACTATAATATATAATAATAAATTGGTGAAATAAAAATAATGTTTAATCTTATTCTTATAGCCCGGTAGGAACGTCGAAGGACGTTTTGTTAAGAGTTTTTAATTTTAATTTTTGCTGCAGACTGTATCCTGCACATAGCAAGGTAGGCAGAAGTAACTTAGTGTTAAAACACTCCGTTCCCACAAAGATACTTCCCCACTTTCCAGGCATTGTGATATATGTTATGTAAAATATAATATCTCTACGTAGGTGTGTGTTAAATTTGTTGTAATATATCTTGTGCTCTATTTGAATTGACTTAATTTAAAAAAAATGCATTCGGTGTATAGAAAATTAATAAGTTTTTAAGAACTTAATAATAACTTTAACCAGACGAATCGTGTTTATTTTAACATTAGGCACCTTACATATTTTCAGAAATTTCTGGCGGAATACTTTCACGAATTTCATTTAAAATGAGTAGAATCGCCAAAATCATACATATCTATAACTTAAAAGTTTACTTTTAAGCTATAGATATGTATGATTTTAATAACTTAAAACTTAAAAGTTTACTTTTGTATTGTTTTGTATTGTTGTTTTGTATTTGCATCTTAAATGTGTTACAAAAACTATATATTTAACCATAAAATTAATAAAAGATTATTTAATTATTATTATTACTAAACAGTAATGTTATTGTATATAAAAGTCTATTTATTGTCATTCAGTATAGATATACTTACACGTAATATATACCTGTATAATATACCTGTCTTTACATCAATACCTTTTGTTAGAGGCGTCAGACACGCTTCGATGCCGTTGTTCATTTGCGGCACAAAAACAATTGAACTCACTAACGGGATGACCACCATAAAATATTAGAAACCATCATAAAAATATTACTTAACACCTACAATGCAAAAACCACCCAATTTTTACAAGAATAGAATTCAAAATCAAGTCTCTCCAATTGCCATTATAAGGCAATGCTTCTTACTTCTAAGAAGCCCCTTTATACGAATAATAAAATAATAATTATATCCTGAGCTAGGCATTTCTTGTAATTTTTATTGCTGGCGAGGCGCTATTGTCATTTATTGTTGATAGTTTAAATTGCTTTAATGCTAAAATGCCAAATGCCAAGTGCCAAATGTGTTTGGGCTTGAGAGCTAAATATATAGATAATGGTAGAGTATAAAAACTATTTATTATGTCATTTAATAAATCTTTTGTAAGATGTTTTCGAGGTATAAAATCAATTTCTTACTCTAATCCAACATCATTGTATGTACATTTTATGTTAGAACGTTACTAACAGCGCCATCTGTCTTTTATTTTAACAACAAATTTTACGAAGCTCTATCTAAATATATAATATCATCTGTACGTGTATATAAAGTGACCTTTATTGCAAAAATGAAAAAATATATATCCGATAACTTAATTAATTTACCTTTTGTGCCGTGTGATTCCGGCCTAGAATAGGATCATCCTGGTACTGGTAGTGTCGTAAGAGGCGACTAAAGTACGTGTGGTAGAGTCACGTCGCCAGCAATGGCAACACGCATGGGCAGACTCGACCGGATCATTACCACCCCCGGCATTTAAAACCGGCGTGAAGTAGTGGCTTTATGCCACTGCGTTTCGCATTAGGTAATGCCGGGCCCCGGCGCCCAACCCATCTTAAAGGCCGGCAACGCACCTGTAGCTCCTCTGGGGTTGCACGGGGTCGTGGGCGGCGGTAATCACTTACCATCAGGTGACCCGCACGCTCGTTTGCCGTGTCTGTTCCATAAAAAAAAAAAAATTACCTTAACTTTTATTAAATCATTGATTTGTTTCCGTACTTTATGTAGTAGGTACCTAGATATAGAGTATCATGGATGTGTATCTAATATAATATTATTATCAATCCCTAATTTTCACCTCAAAATATTGATTTGGAAACCAGAACCCGATATCTCTGTTCAGTTAACAACATTTTTTCTTAATATTACTGCTAAATACTACTAGGTACACGTGTCCATTATCTGTTGGTAGGTGTATAAAATTGATATAATTTTAGGGCATAATTCTATTTCTCATGAAATGAATGAAAATAAAACATATATATTAATTTGATTTAGTAATTTTCTCTACATAGTTTCTCATAATAAATTTAAAATGAAACTAGTAACGCCATCTAGTTGTAATGTTAATATTAGACGATTTTGTATCAATTGAAGATCAATATTTCAATCCTTCGTTCTGGCGCTAATCACGCAATGTCTTTAAACTAGGTGAAAAATGGAGAAAAAAGTGTCTTAGCACTAAGCTCCCGCCGCCTACACTGCTACAGTATGAAGGTATAGTAAAAAAAACAAGCGGCAAGTCCTCCGCTTGTTAAAGCGAGGTATAGGCAAAAATAAAAAAAACTTATAATACTTAAACAATTTAAAAACATAATATCTTTCTGAAATGAATTTAATTATTTCGTGAGGTTGTCGTGTGCCGATATTTTTTTCAATTTAAAAGTTAACTTTAGTGCAATCATAAAATAAAACAGGTAAAGAAAGAAAGAAAGAAACGCATTGTTAAGAAATCATAAATAATCATTAAAATAACAATGTCATTTGTAATTTTCAACTATTACGCAATTTGCTCATTTATTTTTCGAAACTAAAACTTTTGAAGCAAATTAATATTGTATTAAAATTTTACGCCAATTTTATAGAATTGGGACATTTCTATTTGTAGATTATTATTGTGAATGCAATCTTTTTTGTACTTATAGAGAATAAGTTTTTTTATGTATAGTTAGATACATACACGATTAATAAAAAAAGCTTTTACTTAAAAAAAGCTACTAAGATTTAATGTTTTTCGTGGGGTTTTTGTATGTTACAAATTAAGCCATTTCATTTTGTATCCACATTAGATGGATTTTACAAAGATTTGTAAACCGCCATTTTAGAATAACAACAATATTAATAAATCAGCTTCACGCTGTATCCCGCACACAGCAGGGTGAGCAGAGAGAACCTAGTGTTAAGACACTCCGTTCCCAACTTTCCTTCTGATTCTGGAGGTGTGTTGCATGTTGAGTGGCAGAACTCGACGAACAACAATATTGATTACATATAATCAGAACTGAAGTTATAATCCAAATTTCACATACACTAACACGGCAAGCTAAAAAAAAGCTTGTAATAAAATTCTTCTGTTACTCTGTGACTGACATAAAACACACAGACGAACCCATCAGACTTAGAAAGAATGGAAAATATTAAGAAACGTTGCTCTTGTCATATTATTCTTAGGAATAAGTTCATTGAGTAGCGTAAATTTACTAAAATCACATCTTACAGCTTGTAAGGAGTGTCTAAAAAAGCCGTAACTTGATAGAAACGTGTGACTTAATGGCGACGGGCGGTTATCAAGAGGCGCGGGTTCGAATTTCGCTGTGTTAAAAATTACTTAAACCACCCACGGGATGAAACCTTAATGTAGGTGTAATGTTGAAAGGAAACGATACTGAACGCTGCATTGCTTATTTTAAAAGAATTCCTTTATAATTCAGCAATATTATAAAAATATAGTAGTCAGACATCCAAAAACATTCAAAATAGCTACATCTCAATATAGACAGACATCTACACAAAGATATAACACTCATCATTAAAAATAATTAACATCAACTAAAAAAAAAGCCACCCCTTCCTTGGCTATGTAAAAAAAAAAATAGCAACCCTATATAATAACATATAATATAATAACATTATACAATAATAGATCTCGCACCTAATTACTTACGGGGGCACAATACGCGAGGCGTTTTTCAACGGGGCTTGGTTCGCAGCCAGCTAGTTGCTACTCCCGTCGACAATGGCATCCGCAACCTTATTCGCCCTATCTTCCTATTTTAATTTACTCAAATTTCCCATGACACCTCAGTCTACATACCATTAATTTTTTTCACTGGCCCACTACCTCGATGTTTTTTTAAATATATATTTTTAAAAATATATGAGAGAGTATGTTAGATTTTTAGTTGAGTTTCTTGTTTAATTTCGACGTGGTTGCGGAGTAAATTATGTATTTTTTTACAGCATGTAGGTCATACAGAAGCATTATTGTGTGTGTGTGTGTTTTTTTTAATCTAAATTTAAAATTAGCTACTTGGTAAGCCTGGAGAGCTCTTGACGGTTGTATAAATATATTTTTTCGAGTAAATAATGTACTGTAATTGTTAATAAAAAAATTAAAATATTCTACTTTCGCGTTTCTAGGCGTAATTGGTCAAATGGAATTAATTAACGAAATGAAACGAAACTTGTGTTTCAGTTCAGTCACTGTGACCGTATATACAGTATATACAGTATTATATATAGGTAACATCAAATCGATTTACATTATGTTACATAGCCTATAATATTCCTCAATAATTGAACTATTAATATTAAAATACTTTTTTTCAATTTCACACACTCGCTCCTGAGATGAATGCGTACAAGAAAACTGAAATTTTTGATATTCGTATAGAATCGTATTAATTCCAAAATGGTTCTTTTTTTAAAAGTATATGTAGTTGTACTTCTGCACTATTTTAAATGTACTATATTAAAAACTAAAAGAACTTCATGACAATAAATACCTAAGTATATACCAACTGCGGCTATTTCTGTAAAGAATATTCTTCCACACATATATGCGTTTTCAGCATATTTTTTCTATTTCGCTTTGCTTTAAACTATTGAAAATAAACAGAAAACCGTATTATATAATGCAAAATATTAAATAAGAAACAGAAAAGAATAATGATTTTACTAACTAAACTAAAAAATCTTATAAGCCCATATAACTTTATATATCTTATCGAATCAAAAACTAAAAATTCCACAAATAATACACAACTGAAGAGTTTGTTAGTTTAAATGCGCTAATCTTAAAAACTACTGCTTTGTATTGGAAAAATATAAAAAAAATATAATTTTGAAATAACCCACAGCACCTGCGGACAAAGTTAACTTGGACATTTAGAATTTTAGACTATTAATATCGCATTCAACTATTAGCTAACCCCACATGACCAAACATACAAAACCGCCTTAAAAAAAGCTAGTTAAAACCAAAACTGAAAACTGAAAGCCTTAGTTAAAAAAATATATATAAATTAAAACCGAGTTCAACGTTGCCACCGAGCCTCCCTATGTGGAGGGGTCTATTATTTTTCATCAGAATGCACTCGGTTAATGCCCACCAATGATAATACGTATTATGCGTCTCGTCTCGCGGGCAATCTCAATAATGTATGAGTATACATTGTGAGACTCGAGAGTATTTAATATTATTTTATTAAGGTAATGCTGTCGGTATTGGATAATTAAAGTGGATGTGGGTAGGTATGTTTTGTAAATTGTGATTGTAGATCAAATTATAATTTTGTTTGGTGGTTTCGTGGTTTTCGGGGATTTGAAGGGTGGTCGTGGATTGGTATTCCGAATTGGGGGCAGTGTTTATTTAAAATATAAATAGTTTTTATTAAAAAGTTGTTGCACTTTAACTTTAGCTAATGTTATAGGGTCAACTGTTCACAGATAATAAATAGCAAATAATCCATTTTTCTGCATTTGATTGATAGAACGAATATTTTCTTAAAAAGCTGTTTTTTGAAAATTGAGTAACTTAAGAAGCAATAAAACTATATAATAGTGTATGTTATGTTTATTCGTAAGATATGTGAAAAATTCTTAACAATCTTGACTTGTCTCATATATGAAATGACATTATCGTGGCACAGTGAAGACAAGACAAGACATAAAACGGTATGCGCGACAAAATCTTATACTCCTTATATTATGTCTTAGCAGTGATCACTTTCTGCCTTTCTCTAATTTTTATTATTAGTTTTGTTACAGCCACAAAGCATTGAAGTGCAAAGTGATTTCTTCACACAAAAGTCTCTTTCCTATACACATAAATGACAATATTACTACAAATAATAGACATTTTACAACGAGCATACAACCAATAAAATAATAAATATTTCTAATATTACAACAATAAAATCCTTATGGTGGCAATAAAACCATTTGTTTGTATCTAACGGCTTGCTTTGTTTCTCTCGTCGTTTAACTCTAAAAGTTAAATGTTTAATTTTAAGTTCAAATTTAAACTGCTAACTTTTTAACTTTTATAATTAGCCTTTGTCCATTTTATAATTACTGTTTTGTTTTTACCGATCGAACTCGTCCTAATTACCGTTTTATAATTTTAAGAACAAAAAACGTATTCCTTGTACTAGCCTTTTATATGTTTTTGTTGAGATATCTGATTCAAATTCAAAAGGAAAGTAATTTTGAATTCTGGAATTTACATGAATTCTACTAGAAGTTTTTTTAGCATAACATTATATAAAGGGGACACGACCGAGGGAACTTAGTTTTTGGACATTAGAAAGTGGGGGAACTCGCTTTTCGCCTCGCAATTTTTGAGACATCAAGAATGTCTCAAAAATTGCGAGTGTCTGTGTTGTCGGCGGAGCTTAACACCATGCTTTGTTTTTAACTTTGCTACAATAACAAAAAAACTAAATTAATATCTTCTCCTGAGTGAGAATCGAAGCCATGAAGTGACGTAATAACTAACTTCTAGTTGCCTCCCTCCTATGTATATGGAAGGATGCATTTCGTTAATAAGTCGCGTATAAAAAATATTTATCAAAGAAATTACTCAAAACTCTCTACCTCTCCTTTTTAAGATTCCGTACCCAAAGGAACTCTATTACTCTGGTGTCTAACTCGTAATAGTCAGACAATTGAAATTTTAACAAATGATGTATTTCTGTTGTCGCTATAAAAACAATTACTATTTTTTTTCAATAATGATATGAAACCCTTTACGCGTTAGTCCGACTCACACTTTGCCGGTTTTTTTCGAATATAACAAGATCTATTTCAAAGTCACGTTTTGTTCCACCAAACAATATTTTTTAACGAAGTGTCACATCATACGCTATACATCAAGTACTATTCAAACAATTGTGAATACGTACGAAGAGCAGCGCTTCTTAAAGTTTATTTCAATTTTTGCGAAATTTTCTAATTAACCCGCGAACACAATAACTGTGAGCCACACATAAA
Source organism: Heliconius sara (assembly GCA_917862395.2). NCBI lineage: Eukaryota > Metazoa > Arthropoda > Insecta > Lepidoptera > Nymphalidae > Heliconius > Heliconius sara. The sequence continues at coordinate 8,402,392 of OU860780.1, read as the reverse complement.
CAACACCGAGGGTGACAAGAAATGTTAATAGTACTTCCTTTAATTATATACAACTATTCGAAAATAAACAATTTTTTACTTAATAGCTCATAAAATAAGGTTCCAAATCGTAATTGTAACTAAAAGACTAACTAAAACTTATGTTTATGTAAAATTGAGCTCTATTTTTGTGATATAAAGTAAAAATTTAGACAGCAAGTAGTTACAAAGTTGCACAGGGTTGTCACAAACAAGTTCATTATGCACTTAGACAATTAGTGTATGCCCGCGGCCGCCTTGTCATTGTAGGCCCTGGGCCCTTCCGTTGTACCTTCCTAGGCCCTACCACCTATTTGATTATGCTCATTACGGAACGAAAGCATTTGAAATGCAAGCTTATAGATAGGGCGTGATACTGTTTTAGTTTTAATATTGTTACGAATATAATGGATTGTGGAATTAGTAAGATTATGGTGGGTATGTGGGTTTTTTTTATAAAAAATGCTAAATAAAATGTATATCAAATATTATTATATAATTAATTATTGGTGTGGCGCAAGGGCACAATCATATCATAATTCATAGCCATAACTCGAAGTCTTCGTCTAAGTTCATCAAAATTTTACATTACGCTTTAGGTGCCAGATTAAAACGCCTCATTTTGTTGAGATACTTACAAATGCACTATGCAAACATCCAAATCACACCTGAAATTATACAAAAATTCACCAATTTTACAAGCACAGTCCAATATCTAAGCAATTTAAATTCAACATTTATACATACGAATTCGAATACTATTTCTAGCATTTCTATGAGAAGTCCCAATTTTCTAACCCGAAGTAAAATACACGCTAGATGCGCATCCGGTGTCCATCGTATCTATCCATGCGAAATCCGGATACAACCAGCGTCGGAATCACCCCGAACCGGTTATAACCGGACAAATCCGGTTAACGGATCAGTGCTTGGCTTTGGGTAAGCAACGTATGCGGTTACGTTTAGACATGTTAGATATTCGTAATAATTTAACTAAGTTACCTATAAGCCTAATATGTATAAAGCTTTTAGTAATTTTGATTTATCCCATATTTGCATAATTAATTCTAATATATTAATATTGTAACATGTCAAAAAATAAAGTTTAGAAGAATAAGTATATTGACGATAAAAATATGACAAAAATGTAGAGCAATATCTCGTTGTGACATATTTTTGATGTTATTTTATTAATTCATAATTCTAAAAAGACTTCTATAACAAGCTATTTAAGCATATTTAATCGATTTTTTTCCAACAATCGTACTGCATGCTACCATTTTTTCCCTAAATTCCCATCAAAAACACTGTACACCTAATACCACACGTGCAATCCCGCCCAGACCGCCCTCACACTAATCACTACGCTAATTTATGGCTTATTTATCAACAAATCGAAACACCACAATACGCTCGCTACACAATTGCCTGTTTTCACACACCTCTGATTATAGTCCAAAGCTACTGTAGAGGAGTGTGGTTGCATTATACATGGATTTTGACAGCTAAATTGTATAGAACGCCTCCGAGATATTATGACGTGTCACATAAACACTGTACTTAGTGGTCGTGGGTTCGATTCGATGTATAAATTATGACATTTGACGATCAAATGGAATTGTTGCCCACTAGTTACTTTTTGAAAGTCAAATGGCAATATTGAAATATTGTCACTATATATAATCATATTATGATTATATTAGTAAAGTCTATAATAATATTTCTATTTGTTTTTATCAGTCAAGAGCAGTATTGGTTAGTTACCTACCATATTTTGCATATTGAGAAAAAAATACCCTTTTTTTATTTTTTCTCATAAATCTCTACTCAACGGTACGGTATAACAATAAAGTAAATTACTTAAACAATATATCGCACAACATTTAAAATCATGCAAATTATATTTTTTCATACTTAACAGCAATTGATGATTAATGACAGTATTAATTTTTTTATCAGCTAATATACAAATTTGATATATAACTGAGCGTGCAATGGATCTACGTCTATAACAGAGACTGGAAGCAAATTGTTAGCCGCGTGATCGTGTAGCGCCGGTAATGAGCAGAATTACAGGCTTTAGATCAGCCGGCTTTGAGTTTGCAAAGCTTTTATTTCTACTAACCTATGTTGTAGAGAAACATTCTTAGAATTGAATAAATATAGTGTATCTAATATTTATAAAGTTAATTTGTAATGTAAATAAAACATAAGTATAGTTTTTGCAATTGCATTCTTTATCCCTTTTATAGCAAAAAGGATTTACTTATAATATAAATATTTTTAAATCAAAATTTCCTATTTTAATAAGTCCTATTTTTTTCTAGAAACCTCGAAAAGCAAAAATAGTGTACTTATAATTAATGCTCACAAACAGAAAAGCTTAAGTCAAATATAAAATACAATTTATTAAAATAAAAATATAAAATAAAAAGTAAGAAAGAAGATTGAGAGCCACTGAGGATCTAGGTATCATCAAAATTTTTGTAGGTAAATAACTTTTTAGAAAACGTATAAAAATTTGAACTCGCACCTCTTAGAACCCGACGCTTGTAGGAAGATTTAAATATTAGCTACAAATAATTTAGATCTTGCGCCAACAGTATCGCAAAAAAGAAATTAACTTAAGTTTCTATAATATTAGTTGAGATTGAGTTCATCTCAATCTAAGTAATCAACTTTTTTAACTGACTTCATAAAAAAGATATTGTCAGTTCTACTTTATATTTGACTAGTCGTGGCCAATGAGTTTGCTTGCGTGGACCTTAAAAGTCAAATGAATCAATTTTTTTGTGTTTTAAATAAAGCAATTTCAAAGTGTTTTTTTTATTATTTTGACAAAGAAAAATACTAAGCACAGAAATTAATAATTTTTGTTGCAGAAATAAAATAGATTTTAACTTTATCATTTTGCATAGGCAAAAATGTGTATACATGAAAAATTCTTAACAAAGCAATCTATATTAGAGTGGGAATCAAACCCACTACCATTTAGCATACAGCCAGACACAATGTACCACTATAGCGTCTTTACAACTTTATTAAACAAATTATAAAACATACATTACAATAAAAAGTACTTCATACAAATAACTAACAAATCAAAACTAACAAATCAATTTTAATTAATTTCTACATACAATAACTTTCCGTTCAATAGCTAAACAATTTTGGACTAGAACTAGAAAAACAAGAAACAACAAGTACACAACAAAATCAAACACAAACAACGAATAAATAATGGTTCCATACAAAAAAACCACTGACCCACAAAGATATCATTTATACCAGTTCTACAGTAGCTACTTAATCACTTATCGTAACATCTCTAACAAAGTTATAAAAAGAAAGAAATCGAGGTTTTATCAGATTGAGTTCAAAATACAAGTTATTCAAAAACAAAGGTTAAGTCGAGTGGTTCTCATAGCGTTGGGGTAGGGAGTTCGATTCTCGAGTGCTCGAGTGCTCCAGTAAGTATACACTGAGAGCACTGTAATCGATATTTATTATTAACGATAGGTACCTGTAATGATGTTAGCCGCGTTATTCACACGTTCGCTTTCTATGAAGGAATTTATTTTTAATTTTTGCGGTTGTTTTTTTTTTAAATTAAAAGCGAAGTGGTTAAAAGATTGCGCTATAATTGTGCAGTAGAAAGGTATCTGGTTGTGCAATGAAGCTAGTTGTATGTAAGTTCTATTCCCAATAGAATTAATGAATTCCCAAAATAGTTTAATTATTAAACCTAAATACTGCAACGTTTTATTTAAAAACCTATTTTAAATTGGGAATAAGATAGAGAGCGGATATATCATAATAATCCCCTCTTTTTACTTAATATAATAAAATCATACAACCTTAAATATTTTTATGTAGGACGTTTTTTAAATATTCACTCTTAAAAAAATCAAAGGTGATTTTCTGTAAAAAGTTACTTTTAAAAGTTAGGCTAAGTAGTATAGTATACTAACGAAAAAATATATTTTACATCCAAAAATTCGCCCTTAGAAGGGTTTGAATCCACAACCGTCACAGCTACATTCAGATGCTGATTTACAGAGTACTCTTAATAAACATTATTTTAGGTACGTATTTAAATAAAACGCTTACATCACATTAATCTCTACATTAAAAACAAAAAAATAAATAAAAAGGACACAATCAATGGAAATGCAAGCGTAGCAGAAAATGAAATGTAATCGAAATACGACAGCCTGACATTACGTCCAGATAAAAACTTCGAATTGTATCCAGAGGCACGGAGGATTGAGAGGCGGTATCGTATCTGCTTTGTCAGTTTTTATGTCCGTTTATAGTTTTCTGTGTGGATAATAATATTATAATGTTTATTCCCGTATAACGGTAGGATTATTTAATATACTACTACTACCTAGAAATGAGTTGAAAATTCAACATACAATATGTTGAATTTCGATTTTAAGTGGAAAACGAAGAGTCTTGACACCGGGTCCTCTCTGCCTGATTCGCTTTATACGGGTTAGAATGTGAAACTGATATAAATACGTATTATTTTAAAATTATAGAAAAAAATCATCTTCTTTCAACGCTGACATATTTGAGGATAGCGAGTGATAAGTCACTGTTTTATCATTTTTTTATTCTTTTAAATTATAAACCGTTAAAGAAACATTAAACGCTAGTGTTACATTTTAATTTAAAAAAATAACGCAATGAAGCGTATTACGCAGAAGTCCGACATCGCACTTTTTAAAAAAATTCTGACGTTTTCTATATTCTGTCTTATACTGTACGCCACACATAGCAGAGTAGACAGAAGAAACCGTGTGTTAAGACACTCCGTTCTTATTAAGACACTTCCGTTCCCCCCTTTCCACTGAATTTAGAGATATTGCGGTTGGAGTGGCGGAACTCAACGCCGCGCTCAGCCTTGTTAACAGAGCGAGGAAATTAAACTATTAAATATTTAACTTCCTCGAACTTACAACTTGTCGCGTTTACGGTCACTCGCTTGGCCTTAACAGGGACAATAAATAATATCATCCATAGCTACGTTATTATAAATTTCAACAATATTAAAACGACAGATGATAAATTTATAAATAATAGATTTTCGTTTGCATTTTTGCCCCATTGTTTCCGATTTTCCCAAGAGATTTTTTTTATTTTTCTGACGATGGAAAGTTCCTTAAGTCATCTCTTTATCTAAAAGCTACAATTTTTCATATATTTTTCAGCCTCTATTTTAGTCCTTAGGAGTAAATTTTTCAATTTTTCTTTCTCAGTGCTCACTTATGGTCGTCGTGAAACAGTTTCCTTTATTATGGTTCTGGTATCAAAACAAAGCACGGGGTTGAGTTCCGCTTCTTCAACAGGCCTCTTTGGCCTATTTTGCTAAAAAAAGCGTGAATCTGCTTTCCCACATACGCTCTACATGGAACCTACTTGTAAAACTTGAATATCTGTATCGAGATCTCTAAATGTAGCAATTTCCCTACAGATTTATATAAATGTATAAAGAAGATGACTAATAAGAAATAACACACTCGCTTACTTCAAAGGTCTCATTCCCTATTCCGTATATAAAAGAAAAAATATATAGAAGAGTTACAACAATATGGAAGAGTTATAACAATAAGTAACAATACAATAAGCAAAGTGAAATAAATATTATTATATAAAAAACAATGATCTTACAAACAGAAATAATATATGAAATCAATTTTTTATATGAAAAGAAATAGAGCTTCTTTTGTATAATGCAAATATGCCCATCTGTTATAATAGCATACGTTAATAAATACTCATATTTCATATATAGGTACATTGTATGTAATACAAAATAAAATTAATAAATAGCTAAGAAATCAAACAAAACGACTCTTATATTTTAACTTTTATTAATAAAAACACAAAAGTTAACACGTTTAACACTCAAACTCGATTTGAACTTAGTTCTCAAGAAAGCAATTCCAAAATTACTGGGGTATATTACAAATCGTATTAAATTATAAAAAAAATCATTTCAAAGAGAAATATATCAATAGTGCAAAGTTGAATGTCGACTTGAAAAACTCTCGAGGTCCTTAGAAAAACTTTTTTTTTAAATACTGCCCGTTATACCGTGAAACAATGGGGATGGAAGTTGAAATGGTGAAAACAAAAAAGGCGCGATTACATCTTCAAGTGGTTAGTACTCTTTAGTGCCCGCGGTTTCTCATGGGGTGATGTTTTGGTAGTAACGCTGAAGGGAGCCGTTGCTAATAGGGTGTGTATATGTTACGTAGATCTAATACTCTCAGTTAGCTTGGATGGTTTCTAATAGTGCAAATTCAAATCTATATATTTTTTAAGCATGTTTCTTTCTTAAGTGTGAATTAAGATTTTAAAAATTTTATAGGATTATATTGATCTACACTTTGTTAGTCTTAATAATCTGACTAACGATGATAATTTGAATATAACTTAATATTATATCTTTAATAACAAACAATTTTTTTGCAAATCTAAAAAAAACTAACCAATATTTTTTTATTAAAAGGCGTTATGGCTAAAATTGTCAAAGAGAAGAATTGCTTTACGCTTTAACCCGCATGTAGCGTAGACGACGCTCTACGTCTCCATACCAGAAAAAGGAGTCATTTAAAAATATAAAACTTTTCTATCCTTTATTTAAAAAAAAACTACTTAATGGTTCACCATACACAATTATCCATAAAGACCCAAAAGTATACTCACATAAGGGTATAGCCCGCGGCGATCGGCTCCCACGGGCGTGGCGCCTCGAGTGCGAATTAGCGCTCAATTAGGCGAATGATTCGATTTGCACCGCCCTGGACACTGATCGGGAAACATTGGACGATGGAAAATTCACGGGAAAAAAAAAAGATTTTGTTATTTCCTTTCTTATAAAGCGTAGAAGCTGACAAAGTAGAACCAATTCTTTGTTTTTCTAAGTCAATTTTTACTAACTTAACATTTTATTTGTGTCTGTCTTTAATTTAATTATGGAATTGAACGTTAATTACTTCGTGTATAGTGAACACACGAAGGAGGTTGTACGTCAAAAAAGAGATGCTGTTACACAATAGCAGAATGCATGTTAAAAAGGGAGCCAATTAAATCTCGCGTCAGTCAAATGGCTTTAGAGTAAACGTTATTACATCATTAACATTTTACATCTAATATAAAAGAAAGTTTCAGAAAAAAAATTATGAAAAAAAATTGAAGCAGTTGAAGTATTAGACTACATTTTTTATAAACCTATCTATTCTAAATAGGCAAGATCAATTTTCCTTTAAATTTAACACAAAAATACTTATACCTAATCTGTGAAACTAAATTAAGACAACACCTGCAAACTCGTTCAGTTGTTACAATTTTAATATAATATAATGACAGCCAAGATATATGTTAGTTTCCTATTCGTTTTTACGTTAAAGACGTTTAGATTATAGTGTTTGGTACCTTTGATAATTAAAAAAACGCCTTTTTTTTCTTGTCCAAATTAATTTTACAACAATAACAACGTACAAATGTTATATATGGATCCTCCGGAGGGCATCTTTGGAGAGCTTGACAGAGGACGAGGCTAAAGAGGTATAAAAGATGATGATGCATTTGGCGCTACGTTCACTAGGTATACCACATTTGGGGTCTGCATACGATGTTCCTACCTACCCTCTTTCTTTCTTTGATATTGTTATGAAGAACTTCCTGCGCAATTAAAGCCATCTTGGTGTATGTGACTATAATGGTTTGGCGATGTTTGTGGTTTCGATTCGAGAGAATGATTATATAAAATTTTCCCGTTTAATTTTTCAACACTAGATGTCACGAAAAATTCAATAGATTTTTTTAGTCTTACACTGTTTTCTGCACTGGAACCTGAGAACGTAGTATACACTTCGTTTTCCATTAGGATACTTCAGCTTCCCAAATTCCGCCGAATTCTGAAGGCATTGAGTTACAGAACTGAAAACCGCACCTAGCGTCGAGACAAGAAAGGGGAAGTGAACCCACAACCTCTCGCGTTTACAGTCACACGCTTGAGCCCCTGCGTCACGAATGGCCTCTATAGATACATAACAATAACATTTTTTTATATCTATATAAATATATTTTTATTCTAACGCCTGTTCAACACATCAAAGCAATGACTTGCGAATGCAACATAAACTTTTGTCATCCACTTACTGTTATTTTCTAATTTAAAGCACTCGATTATTACACCAAAAACACGACGCCAGCTAATTCTAATTCTATACGATCACAAAAAGGCATACCTACCCGCAATTATTTGCGACGAGTCCGTGAAAAAGTTTGCAGAAAAAGTTATTAAATGTGACAGGTTAGTTGTTGCAGATAAATTAACTAAGAGATGGTAAGTTGGAAACGGCAAGTCGATCATTGGTTCCGCGCGTTTTATTATAATCAATTATATGTTATATATAATTGATTATATGTCTCCAGAATTATATATATATATATATATATATATATATCTATAATAAAACAGAGAGACGAGATGGTGCAGAGGACCAAGTGTAGTGTTGTGAACACAACAGAGTGTGGGTTCGATTCCCACTATCTTACCAGGTCAGTTAAATAAAAATAGCTATAATTGCAGTAATTACCCTGAGGAGGGATCAATGTAATCATATGTGTTGTCAGTTGACAGATAGACCCTGATGAAGAGTAGCTACGTCACTTTGTTAAATACATATTGCATTTTCGCTATTTGTTCATTTTTTTTACATGTGTTCGGTTCTCATTCTAGTTGAAATAACATAAAATAATGCGTTGATCTCCACCACTGAAGATATTAGGCTGATCTGCTTACTCTGCCATAAGCGTGAAACATTGTTAACGTAGCAATGCAAATTTATCATCGTGACTTGTAAAAAAAATAATATCAATCTAGATCTTGTGTATGGAACCTTAAAACTACAATAATTTAAGCTTAGTCATGGCTCTAAGAAATTTTAGTTAATAAAATGAATAAACGGACAAGTGACACTTTTTGTAGCGTCCGTTAAAATCCTATTATACTACTTCAACTAAAAAGCTTTATAAAAAATATCGTCCACAGTTTCTACTTTAAATTGTTTCACATAAAAAGTACTTAGGCGATAACATTCATTTTTTTTCCTTCATTGTAATTTGATACACGCGTGTGTAAAAAAAACAATAGATAAGTAACAATAGGTAACATGGGCGTTGAGTTTCGACACCCAATGCTTCCAAAATTCGTCGGAGAGTGAGGAGAGGAAGTGTTTTAACACTAGGTTTTCATTTTCCCTCTGCCTACCCTGCTATGTGCACGATTTTTTATATATAAGCGACAATAACGTAACAGGTATTAGATTATACATATTTAAATTATTTATATTTCCTTATAATGTTGGAAAAAGCGCGACGTTCAGTCATCACTCAAAATGATATGTCTAAAAGTGTTCAGAAAGTGAAACACTATATACACATGAGTTAAAAGGTCAACAAATCAAAAAGGTAATTTTATACATAGATCACGACTGATGGCGCGTAATGCAGTATATTTAGAAAAAAATCCATGGATTTATAAAAATTATTAACAAATAATAATTATGATTTAAACACATGAATTTCGTCATTGTAAGAATTAAATTTCAAAGCTAAAAATGTTTCTATTTACCACGGTATTAATTTTTAAATACTTGTTCATAAAACATTACAATAGTAGTGATTCAGTTGTTATTTTTGTTGTTTTTATTAAGTTTCTTGTTTTGTTAAGTGTAAAGTTGTTTTCTAATTATTTTGTTTTTGTTATGAGGCCAGTCGTGGCGCAGAGGCACAAAGCGTGACTGTAAAACCGACTCGTTGTGGATTCGATCCCTAAGGAGGAGATGAAATATTTACTTAAATTTATATTTCCATTTCTTCTATGGTATCGAGGCAAAACGCGGCGTTGAATTCTACCACTCAACACGTAATGTCTCCAGAATTCGGAAAACGCTGGGAACGGAGTGTCTGAACACTAGGTTCTCTCTGCCTACCCTGCTATGTGCGGGATATTGTGTGAAGTAGATTTTTTTGTTTTTGTTATATAGATTTTATTATATTTTAAAACATAAATGAACCTGGACCAAATTAAATAGAGATTAAAATGTTACATAAAAATTTTAGAAATAGTATTTCTTTAGTCATTTTTAAATTATTATTCCACACTAAGGAAAGAAAAATACTTATTAAGAAAACGTATTTTTATACGTTTTCTAAATAAGTACAGTATTTCTTTGTTAACATTTTGTCTCGTGCCAAAATTAATGGGGTATAGGTTCCCTCTATCTACCGTACTACTCGGAAGTTCAACCTATGTGTCCCACAAATAGCAGGGTAGGCAGAGAACCTGGGAACCTACCGTTAAGATAATCCGTTTACGCTTAAACACATCTATTCCCCACTTTCCGCCAAATTAAATGGATGCACTCAACTTTGAGTGCCGATGCCATACTTTGTCTCGTTACCAGAATAAGGAAATGAATTTCATTTTCTCAAGTGGAAACCAAACCCACAACCGTTCCGGTTTCCAATCGCATGCTTTGCCACACGCACGCAAAATGCTAGAACTGAAATCGAGACGTGAAGTGAAACCGAAAATAATTGATGCTACCTCACAAAAAGTGCCAATTGCGTAAACTAACGGTCGCTTAGCAACGGTACTTATCAAAACAAAAGGTATGCTATGTTAATCAGGGCTATAAACTATTTTTCTGACGATGCCTGATTTGGGGCCGTCGTGACGCGAAAGGTTCTGGATTCCTTTGCTACTCGAGGAAATAAAATAATTAATTTTATCATTTTGGTAACAAATCGCGGTGTTCCGCCTCTCGACTCGCTATGCTTCCAAAAGTCGGCGGGAAGTGGGGACCGGAATTGTCTAAATGGCAATGGAGTGTCTACCTACTGTTAACTAGGTTCTCTCTGCTTACCCTGCTATGTGCAAGTTATATATAGCGTGAGGCTATAAATAAAAATTAACTTAAAAACGTGTTAAATTCCATGCGAGCAATTGCGAATACCACTTTACAATATATATAAAAAAATTATACAATTTAAGTTACAGATCAAAGATAAAAAGGCTTATGCAACCCAAAACAAAAATATAACCCAAAAAATTTCACGTATTATTTCGTTCATTTTTAACAAAATGCGAAAAGACTCTTTATGTTCTTTCATCCATTATCTCATACAAACATATTCTGTATTTTGGTTTGTATGTTGTGGGGAATAAGGGTGTTGTGTTCACAATGGGCAATGTTGACAATGACCGCTTTCAGTAGGCGGATGCAGGTTTTTTGACAAATGACCAGCTGTGATTTGTCTTGCGTAGGGCGGATTTGGCAAAGAATATGTTAGAAAAATTCTAGTTTCTCAGTTTGCTTCTTTCAATTTTTTTCGCTTTTTTTCGACATATAGTCCTGTACGTAGAGGTTACTTAGTCTTATTTTCTGTCAAATTTGTGAGACATGGACTATTGAGTGGCATTTTAATTTAACTATAGATAATGTCATTTCTCCTCATTAATACATTTAATACGACGCCCACGATTGAAAACGATTTGTGGGACAGCTTCTGACTATAACCGTGGTTATAGTCAGAAGCTGTCCCACAAAGTTATTCACTGCGCTATTATATATTAATATACTAGCAACTCGCTCGTGACTTCGCCCGCTAGAACTACATATTTTTTTAGTTATTAATCTGAGTAATTTTCGTGTTCTATAAATAATAACAATATTTAAAAGAGAAAATCCGTACATTAAATCATTTTTGATATCATCAAACGAAGATTTGCCTTTTTAAAAGTAACTGTTTTAGCAAGCAATTTCCAAAAAGTGTACCACTTAAACGTTTAACTGAGTATTACAAAGATTAAGGTTCGTATCATCCTTATATGAGAAACCATTTACATATATATATATATATATATATATATATATATATATATATATATATATATATTTTTATGGAAGAGACACGGCAAACGAGCGTGCGGGTCACCTGATGGTAAGTGATTACCGCCGCCCACGGCCCCGTGCAACCCCAGAGGAGCTACAGGTGCGTTGCCGGCCTATTAAGATGGGTTGGGCGCCGGGGCCCGGCATTACCTGATGCGAAACGCAGTGGCATAAAGCCACTACTTCACGCCGGTTTTAAATGCCGGGGGTGGTAATGATCCGGTCGAGTCTGCCCATGCGTGTTGCCATTGCTGGCGACGTGACTCTACCACACGTACTTTAGTCGCCTCTTACGACACCACCAGTACCAGGATGATCCTATTCTAGGCCGGGATCACACGGCAAAAATAACTAAATTTGACACTATTTCGCCTCGGGGGCGAAGCTGTCTTTGCACCCGAGGTGAAATAGAAATACCTAAGAATTGATTATGACACATGACTCATTGATTAAGTGCCCGAGGTAACTCTAGCAAACAAAAAAAAATTAGAACCAATAGTTCCCGAGATTAGCGGGTTCAATCAAACAAACCCTTCAGCTTTATAATACCAATATGAAAGTATAACGTTTACCTTTTTTTCTTATTACTTGTCGTATCTGATATTAAGATCTTTGCTGTACCAGGGCGGGCCCAGCGGTCATAAAGGATGTTATGATATGACGTCACACCGCTCACGTACATTTCCGCCGCCTAATGCCTCCACAACATTAATATTATGGATTATTTTCACTTTTGCCCTTTTCCCAGGTCTTTTATGGTTTAATCGGGGGAAGCTTTTATATTTTCTTTTCACGCACGGCGCTGTTATAACTTACAAATAGTTTAAGTTAATCATAATAAATTGATATGCTAGAAGTCAAAGAATTAGGATTAAGCTGAATATTAAATGATTTATTCAACGTATTAAATATATATTACCATTTTTAAAAGTGTTATTTCACACTAAAAGCCAAATATATAATATAGTAAATATAAAGTTTCTAAGAATTGTTTTACAAAACGTATAAAATTTTTAACGTTGCAGTACTGGAATCCACATCTCTCAGATACCAATTGGTCGAAGTGCTCGAATGTGGTGAGTCACTCCGTTCTATACTTTCTGTTTACTTAGAAGTCGGTAGTTTGCTAGTCCTGAACTGACAGTGACAGTAGCTAACAAAACAATCCATCTACTGAGATATGAATCTGAGCTTCAAAAAAACTGATTAAATCAATAAAATCGAACGTCGTTTTTATTTTGTCTTATACGATTTTAAAATACTCACTTTCCAAAGTAAGCACCAGTAAGATTTTTTTGGGACAATTAAAAAAGTCTAGTTAGACAAGTGTTGCTTTTGGACCGTTGTCAACAGTTAATTGGAAAAATGATTTTATTTATGCTGATGTTTTATTCATGTTGACCAAGCGCGGCAGTAGGTTTCGCAACCTGACCCATAGTGTCCGCAAATGAAAAAAAAAACTTGAAATAACTGTGCTTGTAACTCAGCATACAGTCTCAATACATTTTTTGCTGTAAGAGAAATACCTAAAGAATTGCCACTTACTTCTTAGAAAATATAAAATCAGCTTCACACTACACCCCGCACTCAGTAGGCTACATAGAGGAAACCTAGTGCTTAAACACTCCTTCCTCCATTCGTCTTATAAAATATAACATCCCAAATGAAAAAAAAATCAAAATAACCAACAGTGTCAACAACAAAAGCTCGCTTTGATACAATAATCAATTAAGAAACTCTCAAGCCTCTCAAGAAACTAACTTTTCAATACACTAAGTAAAAGTTCCACAATAAGCTATTTAGCTCGCACTGTGGAATAAAACCGTCATTATCTGAAATGCTTTAACCGATCCCCTTTGTGCCGGCTCGATCACTTAGCGAATGAATGAGAGACAAAGTTGCTTCTAACTCAATCAGAGAATTGCAAGAAATGTGGAAACGATTTGGAAGATGTGGAATTCTTGAATTGATATTTAATATTTGGGTGTGGATGTACCTTTTTTTGTCTTATCTTTAGCTTAATTTTTCTATAAAATTACTAGCTATGTTAGAGAATGTTATGTCTTTACACTAGATTTTCTATGTTCAATCAGTATTCTGCTTAACTTACGTTTCAGATCACGTAAAAGCTCTAATACGATTTTTAATAACCTTATAAGATTTTAAAAAAGTAGTATTTATTTACTTTTTTAGAAAACTTACAAATTTTTTAACATAACGATATTTAAATCCGCGCCTCTTGAAGACCCTCCAAGGAGACAGACGCCCGCTACATTAGATTTTTAAATTTCCCATAAAAGTGTTTTTGTCTCCTAAGTATTTAATTTGAAAAAAAAATAATAAAAATGTTATATTTCCTGAGGCACGGCGTTGAGTTTCGCCTCTCAGTGTTTCGAAAAATTTTTCAAACATTTTACAACGGAGCGTCTTAAGGTTCCCTGTGTTAACCCTGCTATGAAGTAGTTAAAACTGAAAAAAGGCAGGTATCTACATAATGCAGTAGTAGTAATTATGAAAATAATTTAACACAATAAAAATATTGCAATAATGCCGACTGCATAGCATTTTTATTCTTTCGATAACTTAACTCAGTACTTTGAAGCTATGAAGTGACCGCACTCCGACTAAAGAAATTTGCATTTTACGTTAATAGAAATTGTATATTAATTGCTTTTTTAGTCTTTGTATATAATAAAAAATATAGATATAAGCGTTCTTTTAAAAGTTTATATAAATTATTCATCAGAAGATGCTCTTGTTTTTCCACTACGTTCCTTCTGCATACCCTGCTGTATGCGAGATACAGCATGAAGCATTTTTTTTTAATTTCTTTTATTTAATAATTACATCTCGATCAGCCTACTAAAAATGTAGGTTTTATTAAATCCAGTGGTCAAGGCGTCAAATGATGCTGAGCTAATTGAAAAGTTTAATAGAATCAATACAAGTAGACGTTAGTGTGCACTCACTCCCACTGTTTGAACATCTGTCGCAGCAAGTAGGTACACACATTTTTGGTGCGGGGCGATTTAGGGCGTTTATTACGTTCATCATATGTTGTTTATTGTTTATTTTTTTAATGGAGTGATTGAGTTTGTTGATTTTTAGGGTTCCGTACATTTTAAGGAAACAAAGAACTCTTATAAAATCACTTTGATGTCCGTCGGTCTGTCTGTCTGTCTGTCAAGAGCCATTATCTCAGAAACCTTTGGAGGTATCGAGCTAAAATTCAAATCATATATTTAGGTTTCCGGTGCCTTGATTTTCTGAAAAAATCGAATTTCTATATTTACTTAAAAAACGATATGGCCGTTTATATCGCATAAAATGGGGTACTTCCGGTTGACTTAGAATTATGAAATATGACAACTAGCATCTAAAGGATGTACTCGTTTAGAAAACAATCTGAAAACTAAACATTTGTGGTTAAATTCAAAAAAAATAGTAGACCTCCGATTTTGTCCAAAATCCTCGGTGGGCAAGCTCGACTCGCACTTGTTGGGGTTTTTTATAACTTTACGCTGTTTATAATCCATAGTTTTTATAGTTTATATATGGTTTTTAGCTTTACGCTGTATATAATCCATATAAGCCGTGCATACAACATTATGTGTTGGTAAGCAAACGCTGCACTTCTAAACTTTCGCCGCACTTTAATCTTGCTAGAACATAGAATGAAAACAGCCCTGTCACCGAATATAAATGGAACCCACAACAATTCGCATTCTTATAACCAAAAGCTGTTTCACAAGACCACAAACATAACATCATTATCCTTGATTATTTATAATTAGAGTTCGGTAGAAAGTGGGGAACGGAATGTCTTAACACTAGATTGCCTCTACCTACCCTGCTGTGTGTGGGAAGCAGCGTGAACGTATTCCTTGCATTCGTCCGAATGCAAGAAATCGCGTGTTGAGCTGCAGATACAACTATTCGTCTACCACAGCAGCGAGATGAAAATAATTTAAATATAATCATTATCCCCAGTGATGATCGAACCGACAACCATCGCGCTTACTGTCGATGACTGCCTCAATGACTAAATGGATCATACCAACCACTATATAAATACAGTAATAAAATATTCCATACATTACGAAAAGTAAACAAAAGTGATGTTAGTTCCTCCAGTTCCGTATCATTTGACGCGATTAATACGTTTCCGTACACATTACAGATTGTCCAACTCAATACACTCCCTATTGTTGCCCATACTTAGGGCATTATTGGGGAAGATTTCTTATAATTCATTTGCTAACTTTATTTCGTTATATAACTGACAAATTGTCTTTGATGGCCCTTTTATGTAAATGTGGCTAAGTGATTTTTATTTTTATTCGAGTAGTTTTGTGATACGGGCAATGTAACACGGATGTTGATAGAATAATGTTCTCGTTTATTATCATATAAATAGTAGGTCGGCGAGACGCAGTGGTTCTCTGACTGTAAACGCGATCTTGAGTTCGATTTCGAGCTCAAATCAAGGAAATGAAATATTTAATAGTATTAAATATTTAATAGTCCTTCGCTCTCGCGGCGAGGAGTACCATCACCAACACACAATGCATCTAAAATTGAGCGGTGGAAAATAGCGAACGGAGTGTCTTAACACTGAGTTCCCTCTATCTACTCTCCTGTATGCGAAACACAGCGTGAACCAAAAAAATTCTTTAAATTTTACGATCTGTATATGCATCAAATTTTTATTTATTTTTTTATCATGAACCAGAATGAACTGAAGATACACAACATTGTCAGAATAGAACTACTTCTATTTTTACATTCATTTTACCTTTAAACTTACTGTCTCTTAAAGCCTCTACACATAAAATCCAAAAACTGAAAAGAGCATTCACAATTTCTAAAGTACGTGTAAGCTTTTGAAACAGTGGCATATCGCAAAAGAGCACCTTTTGTAAGGGAAGTCGTTATGAACACAAATGTTAAATATGACGTATAACAGACAAAGTTGATCGTTTCCAAATATAGAATACTGCAATGTTTAGATTTAAAATTTCACTAGATATTTCATATTATTTTTAGTAAATTTAATTCATTTTTTATATTTCTGTGATAAGATAAATTTGGGCCCAGACTAAAATTCTGTAAAGGATATTTGTATGCATATTAAATAGATTAAAATTAAATTCATCCTTCTCTCCTCCTATTTTATAATTTGTCAGATCTTAATATGGATGAAAGAATGAAAAGCTTGTCACTTTTAATTATTTTATTGTTTTCGATCTTTTTACAGAGAAAAAGAAAATTCATAGACGAGGCCGTCGTGGTGTGGGGCCTAGTTTTAAACGTGATGGTTGTGAGTATGACTTCCATTCGGGGGAATGAATTATTTCCTATTTTTCTGGTAACAAAGCAAACTGTAGCGTCCAGTTAGACCGCCCAGCAAGAAAAGTATCGAAAATTGAACAGCGAGTGGAGAACACCTAGTCTCAACATTAGGTTCCTTCTGCCTTCTCTACTTTGATTGGGATACAGTTTAATATTAAAAAAGAAAATAGCTACTATCAGCATTATGGTATACGAGGAATTACTATGAAATAAAAATTGTGTCAATTACGAATGAATATCATCTCAGATGAGCATTCCTACGACTACGGACCGCTGTAAAATATTTGACACGTTTTATTCATATCATTTAAATTAGACGTAGTTCAAATATATAAAGTAAAGATTATGCGTAAGTTAATATATTGATGACCACACTACATTATAATAGTAACTTTCCACCATGGGGAACGAAATGTCTTAATGGTAACGAAGAGTCTAAAGGTTCTAAAGGTTTCCAGGTTCTGTGTACCCTGCTAATAAAAAATAAATAGAATAAAGCCAGTCGCAGTAGGTTGTGAGTTCGATTCCCACTCGAGGAAAATGAAATATATAATATTTTCATTTCATTGTGTTGGTGTCGAGGTAATGCGCCACGTTGAATCCACCTTCAGAATTGGCGGAAAGTGGAAAACGGAGTGCCTTAACACTAACCTCCCTCTGCCTACCTTGCTACATGCAGGATACAGCGTGAAACTGAAAAAATATTTATAAAATGTATATAAAAGGCAAGTGAACTACTTTTATTGTTAAGTTCTTAAACAGCTGTATCAGTAAGTTCATACACATCAACTGTGCCACACCAGTACCTAAATAGGCGCTAAATTCCCATTTTAAATCCACAAAAAGCTAAGAAACCCACGCCCTAGAACATGACAAAAAGGTACAAAGCACGTGAAACTTGAAAAACATAAGCATCAGAATGCTTCCAGTTCGTCCTATACATCTTCGCACGTCCTATTTTCTATTTTCCGTATACAACTTTTGGCCCATTTGCGACTGCTTGAATGTACATAGATCAGAACGACCACTTTAACTTTGATAATCTTGAAATTACTCTATTCTTTATTACTTTAAAATAGAGCTTAAAATCGCTCAAAAGCTCGCTATTTCAACTGATTCGGGTATTTGGTTGCAGCATACGCAGGAAAAAGCTGGAATCTGAGAACGATTCATCCATCATTCATTCTTCGTGTTCGGTGTGAAAGACGCCGTGACGATTATGTCGTTCGCTTAGGTGTGACAACTATTACATGCATCCAACTTGACTTTTATAGCTTTGACATAAAATCTACTTTGCCTCATTTCAAATAATAATTTAGATTGTAGTACTTTAGACACTTTTGTGCATACCACGGGATTGGAAATGTAACGTAGAGTTATATTTTTAGGAATTTCAACCTTACGTCGTAAGTTGTAATGATCAAAAACGTGTATAACCACTTCAATTTGCATCATTTTGATATGTGAGTGAGACGTAACTAAGCCTTGATAATACTCCAGTTATTCGAGAGAATCGTATATGAATTTACAACGGCATAAGGGTGTCTTAGGGTTTGGGAATAAGGGCGGTTGTAGCTTGGAACAGAGTAAAGAGAAAGGAGACTCTGGTCATTGTTCGGAGATGATTCGCTAGCAATACGTGACAGCGATGTGTGTAAGATTTTGACAAGAGATGTATCATATTGATCGAAATGAGCAAAGTTTAATGATGTACGAATATGGTACATATGCTTAAAGATTTCAGTCGGCCTTCGTGGTGCAGTGGCACATGACACAAGGTGTGTGTGTACCGCAACGGTTATGTGTTCGATCCAAAAGTTCGAAAATTTGGCGGAAAGTGGAGAAAGGAGCGTCTCTCCGCCTACCCTGCAGTGTGTTATATACAGCGTGAAGCTAGTTTATTTGATTTATGTATACATAAATGTATTTATTTTTCGTAATTTTGGCTTACACTGAATTTTACATATATATACTTCTTAATTTCTACCACAACGCCGCACCATGTTTAAAGAAATTCAAAATATTTCAAGTATTAACATTGTACTCAGCAGGATATAGGTTATACTAGGTTTTGTTGAGTTTTTTTATTATTAATATAATAACTTTTATATTATTAATATTTACTTATTTTGTTTATTTTAATTAGTTATGTATTTTTTCTAATATTAATAATTTTATTTACCTAACTTAGGCCTACTTATTACTCTTTTTTGTTTTTTAATTTATTTTGGTTATATTTGAGGCTTATATTTTCTTACTTATCCTATAGAAAACTGAGAAATAATTTCATAAGCCAGTACTTATTATATTTTAAATAAATTAGATAGAAGATTAAAGATTAGTGTGACTGCAAACGCGACTGGTTGTGGGTACGATTCCCACTCGAGGAAATGAAATATTTATTTAAATTTATATTTCCATTTTTTTGCTCTGGTGTGGAGGCAAAGCGCCACTCAACACGCAATGAGAGAATACGGCTGAAAATGGGAAACGGAATGTCTTAACTCTAGGTTCCCTCTGCCTACCTTGCAGTGTGTGGAATACAGCGTGAAGTTGATTTTATTTTTGTAATTTTACAAAACAATAAAAATACAATACAATACATTTAAATAAATTACATAAATATTTATTGTACAGGTATGTATTTATTAATATATATGGGTTAAGCATTTTTCTTTACTGTACATAGAATACAAGTAACTAATTTGCTCCATTTTCTTATACTTTACTTTACTTTTGATAAAGGTGCCACAGCAGCAATAGTTTAAAGTACAGAAGTGTCAAATTATTCGATACGTTTATAATTACATCGTCAGTTTGGAGGCTTCTTTAATTTATTTTGGCATCTTGCGTACTTTGGTTAGTGAGTTTTGATATTAGGTTCGCAAATATTATCACTATGTATTCAATAATAATAATATTCAATTTAAAATAATAATTTACACATTTTATGTTCCGAGAATTTTTATTTAAGGTCTTATTATAAGTCCATATAAATAAAATTATAAATTTATATAAATAACTTGCTAGTCGCGGTGCGTGACATGTGTACGTACTGTAAATGCGACGGTTATGAATTCAATTCCCACTTGTGAGAAATATTTTTTTAATATTTTAATTTCCTCGCTCTGGTGATAAGGCAAAGCGCGGAAGCAAAGAATAATGTAAAATAAAAATAAAAAATAGTCATCAAATTGTGTTGATACTTAACAAAAAATAAGAAAAATAGCTCGCTCAGTTTCTTTTATTTGTTTAACCATTTTTTCCAAACTGATAATAGTGTCTCGACTTTCGATTAACAAGATGTATTGACGGATAACTTTTAATTTAAGTTATATAAATATATACCACCATGCTGTAACACAGAGTGCTTGGTGGTACAACAAAAGGTTTTAGGTTCCATTTAAATTAATTACTTCCTAGTAATGGTATCAAAAGAAAGCCTAAAATTTTGAGTTCTGCCACTCAAGACGTGGTGTCCCAAAGATTCCGCGGTAAACGGGGAACGGAGTGTCTTAATATAAACAAAGTAAAACTGTCAAAAAATAAATAGAGTTCAGCTCTCACAAAATTAATTTATCAAAAATTATCGATAATAACAAATCTAAAACAACTCAATACAGCTATATCAAATTAGAATTATTGTTGTTTACGCAAAAGGCAGTTTTTTCAAGCAACCAGGGGAAGAGAAGGGGGGTTTCCGGGGGAGACAATTTAATTAAGCCCGTCAGATTTCACGCTTACGAATTCGTTTGTGAGCCACGTTTATGCGAAATCCAATCTTGGTAATTACAGAGTTTCATTCACGTGTCAATTGGTTTGTAACATTTTCATATTAACGGCTGGTTGGTATTTAATAATTAATATTACTTGTTACTTTATATGATTAATTTTAAGTTTCTATATACTTATATAGGTATGTTAGTGTGTTTTCGTCTGAACTTTTCATTGTAGATTATTTTTTGTAGCTTCACGCTGTATCCCGCATACAGCAGAGTAAGTAGAGGGAACCTAGCGTAAGACATTCCATTCCTCACGCACTGGTCAAAATTCCTGATGCGAGGAAATGAAAATCATTAATTTTCAAAATGAAAATCGCCACGACGACGACAATCTCAACGAATGTCATACTAATGTTAAAAAAACTCTACTATAGTTACACGATTCAAATATCTTTTGAAACTTTCCCTTTTTTTCTAATTCTTATACTGTGTGAGTTTTATTTTTAACTGTATTAGAGTGAATTATGAGGATGAGGTGGTTCAGTACGTAATTTTTAGAATCTAACGTCTTTACTTACCAAAATGTCTTTAGCAGTATGATCTATCTATGTTAATATAGGTATGCAAACTATATAGATCTAAATGATTATTTTATTTGTAAAGTTACACATTTTACTAAGCTATACATAATCTTTCTTAAAAATGTAAACCAAAATCATATGAAACAAATTATTTGCTTGCTTCTTAGAATGCCTTACAAAATCTCATTATTTTAATAATGTTACAATTTTAAATATGCTATAAATACAAAAAAAATATTATACAGAGGCCGCCGTAGTGTAATGCCACAGCGTCTGAAAATAAACGTATACTCAAATAATTAATAATTTCATTTCCTCGACCTAGTACACAAGATATAGCGCCGTCTTACGCAATACCTCCAAAATCAGCTGAAACTGGATCTAATCTAAATTTTTTAGCACTAGGTTCCTTGGTTCCCTCAAGAGCGTCAAAAAAATAACAAATTATAATACCATTCAAGCACAATCACACAGATCTCACAAACACTCGCTAGTTTGAAACGCGTATCCCCAAACAGATACCCTTTGAGCATTATCAATTTAGAGTTCCATCGGATCAAAAGCGTCACGTCATCTAACGCACATTATTTCTGCAGCTTCCGACGTTTAGTTGTGCAAATCATTGCTGAACGATCTTTTAATCCCGAAGGGAAGTGACAGAATCGAACTGGAAAATATTTTGATCCTAGTTAATGAGGCGGTCGCGGCGCAGTGGGCTATTTGACTGTGAAGACTGTGGATTCGATTTCTAGGCAGGGTAATTATTCCCATTTCTCCACTTTAGTAGACAAAGTCTGGAATTGAGTTGCGAAAAGAGTGTTGAATTGACATGAGGGTACCCTCATGTCAGTCAACCTGGTCAAATTTACTGCATATTCATCAATCAGTACTGATTTAATTGAATGGTATTATAATTTGTTATTTAATGTCCCTTAAAATTGGAATAATATAAATTAATATTGCTATCAATTTCAGTACAAAACATGATTGATTAGATTTTCGCCAATACAAAATGGAGTCTAGCACAGAGGAATATATGAAAGACAAAGAAAAATGTAAATATTAACTTATATTTATATAAGAGTATGTTTGACAAATAAAATGCACTATAATTATATTTATAACATAAACTTTGGTATTAGACTTTAACTAGTTATATTAATACTAAAAACATAATAAATTTACTGTTATTAATATTTTTATATGAAACTACATAACAAGTATTAATTTACTAACATTCCATATCGTATAGTCTACATACGAGTATATAGTACATACGTATCCGCTATACAATCCTCAAGCCTCAATCAAATCTCTTGATATTGTTATATTACTGAACACTAAAAGGGTAATGGTAGGATATCCTAGCGACGTCCTCAGGCACGTAATGCAAGTTGGGATACGCTTTCACCATCATTTGCTGGTTCACTACAGCAAAAGGACGAGACGATATGCTCTCAATTGACGGCAAAGGTCTCAAGTCAATGCTAGGTAAAGGCTCCTCTTTATTTCTCATAGGCGACATGAATGGAGGCTGACTTATTGGCACTGAGTAACTTATAACGTTATTGTACATGTATTGAGGATCTGAATAGTTTATAGGCATTTGATAGTTCGGCTCAACTCGAGGCTCAATTTCTATGAAGGTCTCCCTCGTCGTGTATAAAGCTGGGTTGCCATACGAAGTGTCCAATCTATTCTTCCGACGGGGACGGTATTTGTAATCCGGATAATCGTGCATATGCTTCAGCCTCAACCTTTTCGCCTCATCTATAAATGGTCTTTTCTCCGTCTCGTCCAAACTTTTCCATTCCAAGCCGAGCCGCTTAGAAATTTCTGAATTGTGCAACTTTGGATTCATCATGGATATTTTCTTTCTTTGCAGCCGTGACCATACCATAAAGGCGTTCATCGGCCGCTTGATATGATAAGGATTAGAATTTCTTGGTAATTTCGGCAATTTGGACGGTGTAGACTCCAGTTGATATGCCATCACGGTTCCCCAACTAGTTTACAAGTAAATCATCATTTATCAAGGAACATGGTTTTGCAAGTAATATATCACGGTCTTGTATCTCACATTGCATAGAGTACAACAAATGGGTCCATTTATCTAACAATTGAGATCGCGCAAAGGCTATCAAGTCCGCGACCGAGCCAGCACTGATGACCGGTTCCGAAGCCGACGGCTCTGAACGCTGTCATTAGACCAACAATGGTCGGCGCACAATGGTAACGACAATTTTCCATGTATTATTTGCCGTTGAATAAAGAGCGGCGACAATGCATTGATTGCTCACAAATTGTCAAATGATACTGCTGTATGTTTTGTATGAGGCGCGCCTGCGAGTGATCTATTAAAATATCTCCGCTGTATTCTTGTATCTGCGAATTACCCAATAACAAATGTGAACTTATAGCAATTTTCTTAATTTAGATATTTAAAGATATATATAAGAGTCATTTTCTTCTAGCGAAACAGGCTGTCGTGTCGCAGCGGTACAAGGTCTGTCTGTAAATGTGATTATTTTGAGGTCGATTCCCAGTGGGAGGAATGAATTATTTTCATTACCTCGCTCTGATAGCACGATAAAGCGCAATGTCTCGAACATTGGGCAGAAAGTAGAAAACGGAATGACTTTACCTTTGCGAGACAAATGACAAATGTAAAGCTGCTGCAGTAGCGAAATTTATAAGAAGTAATGACAAGATTTTTTTTTTATATTTATGATAGTACTTAGATTTTAATAGGTATATATTTTATGAAAAGGTTAACTGTTTACACCTTTGCCTTTTTTTCAAAAAGAATCGTATGTTAAGTTCTTGCCTTGTATCTGAATAAATTTAAATTTGATTTATTTCACCACGGAACTTATACAGAATTTTTAAAATCCCTGAAGTCACAGGAAAACCGCGATTTAATATTTTACGTCTTAAAATCCACGCAAGCAAAGTTGCAGCCGACAACTACTCACATATAAAACAGAAATCTATAGGTGTTTTTGCAATTGAAATGTAGATTAGGTGTATTATGAACTACTGTAAAGGTACAGTGAGGTGTGGCTTAATCTTCGCTCATAACGCAGTATTGACTATCGACCAGAGTTGATAAACCTTTTAGAACTTTTATATAAATATTGATTTAATAATTTAATATTTGAGGCCATCGTGACACACACACATATCCCAAGATATGTGACGGTTGTGGGTTCGGTTTCCACTCGGGGGAATGCAATATTAAAAACGGAAACGGGGAACGGAAGTGTTTTAATGAGTAATGAAATGTCTTGTCAATAGATTCCCAGGTTTCCGGTGCCTACCCTTCTATGTGCTGGATACAGCATAAAGCTATGCTAATTGAGGCAATCGTGGCCTAATGGAACGTCTGACTGTAAAAGCATCGATTGTGGATTCGATCTCAGTCAAAGCAATTAATTATGTATACAAAATGCATAGATTGCGAAGAAGACAGGCAGGCACATCTCTGCCTGCCTGCTATGCTCCTAAGGCGTGAAGCTGTTTGTAAATTTTTTAATACTTCAATAAACTAAATCCTGTATGAAATCTAAGTGAATTAATGCTAAAGATAAGATTAGAATATAACTCTGGAAAGCCTTAAAATAATGGTAGGATTTAAAAAGGTTGGGCTTTCCTTTTTTTAGACCATAGACCAATATATCACCAATTGTTACACTACAGGCTTGGTTGTTACAAATAAGTTATCTAGTATTGAGTAACTGGCCGTTTTGTGTGTAGTAATATAGTAGATTTGTTATTGTAGCTATTTGTAAAATACTGGTATTAAATAATACTTTGTATTTAACTAGAGACCTAGTAAATATTGTTAGTCCATATAATAAAATACCTTACTTTATTGTTATATTCAGTTACAACTTTTGGATAACAGAAAAATATTAAAACAAGTTTCTGTTTCAATATTTTTCCGTTTTCCTGAAGTAAATGCCGTCGTAGCGCACTTGGAATATAAATACTACGTTTGTGAGTTCGATTTTCACTTGGAACGAATTATTTTTATTTCGTTGCTCTAGAAAGAAGACAAAACGCGGTATTAAGTTCCGCCACTCAACAAACTTTCTTGATAAGTGTGGAGTCTTAATCAAATCTCTTGATTTGAGAGTATTAATGGTTAATGGAGATTAATATGAGATATAGATAATAAAATATCGCCCTTTTGGGCGCCCTCCAGCTCGATGGACCGACGACCTGAAGAAGGTTGCTGGCTTCGACTGGATGCGGAAGGCGGAGGATCGGGAGCTTTGGCGCACCCTGGGGGAGGCCTACGTCCAGCAGTGGACCGCAATAGGCTGATTTGATGAACATTGATATTGTTTATTGTTTTTTAGCTTCATGATTTACTTTTCACAACAGTGGAAATAGATGGAACTCAACGCCGTGTATGAATATATAAAGCTCTTTTCCACTGGTCCCAAAGACAAAAATATTATTTATTTAGTTGTATAGTAAAAAGCAATAGCATTTTTTATATTATTTAGAAAAAAAAACAAATTATTACAGTTAATTCAATTAATTTTCACCTTTTATATTAACTTTGTATCTTTATTACTAGTGTTTATATAAATTATAGTACTAGTAGCGAAATCTCTTATTCAATATTGACTCTATGTAGAGCCACAACTTATGGCTTATAGTGTTATCAACTTATACTGCCATCTACCGTAATTTTCTAAAACTATTTAATATGGTAGAGTTGGGACTAACTTTATAAGCAGCTTATGGCGCCATCTTTAATCATTATTTAGTAAGGTGATAGAGTTTTATAGATGTCGTTACTTTACATCATTCCGTCCAATATTTGAGATATTGTGTGTTGAGTTACGGAAATCAGCTCATTTCGTCTTGCTACCAGATTCAAGAAAATAAATTAATTTATTTAATATTTTTTTTATTAAATTAAATGAAAAAAAAATTAAAAATAATTTCTTATTATTATACAATATATTAAAAAAATACATGTAGGAACTTTTAATGCATTATCATTTTAATAAGTCAGTGAATATCATTAAAATTTATGCATACAAGCTTCATCTAAAATGAAACTCTTGCCGTAAGAACTAAGCGTGGCATCAAGTTTCGCCAGCCAGTACTTTGCCATTGTCTTTAAAATGAACGAAACTGGATGAAAGTGCCTTAATACTAAAACAAAAAAGCAATTTATTAATAAAATTACAAAAAAAAAGACGCCGTCATGCCACAAAGACATACGTACGGCTGTAGAGGTTCGATTTCTACTCGGGGGTATGAAATATTTAATATTTTCATTTCTTCGCTCTGGTAACGAGGACAAGACACGGCGTTCCGCCACTCAACACACGCAATGCCTCGAGAAATCGGCGTAAAGTGGGAAAATAGAAGGGCTCTTGATGAGGACGGAATGTTTTAACACAAGATTGTTTTGCCTATCCTGCTATGTGCGTAGTACAGCATTACGCTGTGTGTTACTATATTGGCTACTTTATTTCGAAATTAGAATTTTGTAATGGTCTTTTTTTCGTCTGTACCTTTATTATGTCGGTGTTTTTGTAATTTCTTTATGTTCTTTAATTGCCGTGTATAGTGTTTTGAAAGGGCTAACTGAGCTCCTATAGAAGTCTATTAAAATAAAGCTTTAATTTGAAGATCTGATAAAAGTCCTTCCAGAAGTCGCTTCCGGTGTTCGCTTTCTTATTTTTCTTTCAGGCACGTTCTTTGTGAAGGATAGTCGTTTTTAAAACTATAATGTAATAATTAAAACACACCACACAGGAAATCATCGAATATACAATGACAACAAAAATACAAAGTCCTCTCAGCCTACTCTTCTACATGCTAGAGGTACGCCCAAAATAGATTTTCTACACATTTTGCTATATATATACGAGTATACGGAGAAAATTCGTCATGATCTGTATTTTCTTGGCAAGGATTCAGTAATAAATCTCAATAAACGTAAATAGATGCACAGCCTCACGGCGGACCGTTTGAAAACATAAAACTGAGGCTTAAAACCCGCAATAACAATAAGTTACAGCTTATGCCTTGTTTATACTGTACGATATAGTCATTTAAAATATCTTTATGTTATTTTTTTATTTCAATAACGTCATCGTAGCGCAGTGATGCAGCGTACGACTGTAGGCTTTGGAAGACAAAGCGCGGTAGTTGAATCCGACATTCAAAACGCAATGTCTCTAAAATTGAGCGGGAAGTGGGAGACAAAATATCTTAATACTAGTTTCTTCCGCTTACTTTAGGTAAGAATTTGTACACATGTAGAAAATATGATCTAGTTCACTAGACTATATTTTACACGGACAAATGCAGCCGCTATGAACAGCTACGACATACAAACCAAAAAGGCAATCTAAATGGTGTACCTAAATTATTAACACAGACTCTATAATTAAGTTAATCTCCATAAAAAAAATGTACATAAAAAAATATCTTAAATAAAATCGTATCGCATAGCTTCAACAATCGTTTTCCTCCGACGACAGTGGCGCGGTCGCTTTTTGTATTTCACATTATAGCTTTATAGGATCTTATTTTCATAAATATGGCGGCTTAAATACCCCCTTTATGTCGGCGGTGATTTACAAACACCCGTGTTACTGCAAGTTTACGAGAGTGAATAAATTCACAAGCATTTATTTCAGTTTAGTTTTGCTTTCAATTGCTGGGAAATCTTGAAGTTTTTACTATTAATAATTATTTTGTAAAATTATTCATATATTTTTAATACCTATATAATTTTTTTTTATTACAATATTTACATATGTACATAAGTAGGTGTAAGAATGAAGCCAGTCGTGGCGCAGGAGCACAAAGTGTGACTGTAAAATCGAAATGGTTGTGGATTCCATCCCCACTGGAAGAATTGAAATATATTTACATTTATATTTTCATTTGTTTCCTCTCGCGTCGAGGCAAAGCGCGGCGTTGAGTTCTGCCACTCAACACGCAATGCTTCCCGAACTCGGCGGAAAATGAGGTATGGAATGTCTTAATTAAATAACTTAATAGATTCCCTCTGCCTATCTTGCTGTGTGCGGAATACAGCGTGAAGCTGATTTAGATTTCTGTAAATATCACAGGAATTCAAGGTCATACGGATATAATCGGGGCTTGGTGTTAGTTGTCGTTTAGTCTGCCCGTATCTAGTCAACATCCGATATACTGAATGCAGTCTAAAATATAAATACTGTTATTGTGTTCAACTTCTCTAAAAGAATGATAGTTTAATTGAATGAAATAATAAATAAATATTAGGTGCCCTTGAGTCATGGTTATGAACATAATAGTTGTGTTTTTTTAAACATTTTTAAAGTGTTAATCCATACTTAGGAAAGATAAATACTTATTTAGAAAACGTATAAAAATTGAACGTAGCGGGACTCGAACCCGCGGATTCAAGTGTGGATTAACACTTTAAAAATGTTTAAAAAATATTTAAAAAAAATAATATTCTCTCTCGTCAAACGATAATTCTTAGTAATTATCTTTGGGTAGCGGAAATTTGTAAAAATCTCCCTACAGAGATGCTAACAACATAAATAAGTTGTAACAAGCGTATAAGAATTTCGACGTAGCTTGGCGAGAACATATGGCTCAGTGGTCAGAGCGCCTGGCCCGTTTCCAGGAGGCGCGGGTTCGAGTCCCGCTTCGTTCAAATTTTTATACGTTTTCTTAATAAGTATAATAGTTGTGGTTCGATCTCCACTTGAAATAATTAAGACCTCAAAGCCAATGCCTTGTTACCAAAGCAAAGAAATGAAAATATTAAAAATTTCCCCGAGTGGGAATCGAACCAACAACCGCCGTGTTAGGTACCGTTGCTCCACGATGGTCTCTGCTCCATAATTGAATAGATAAAAATAATATATATTCACCCCTATTAAAATAGTGACCTATCCTCCCGCCCAAGTGTAAATACGATTATTCCATGTAACTCAGCTCATAAATTATCAAGATGAAACATGAATTACTTTTCAATTGAAATGTATAGGCTCAAAACTTTAAAAAGTCCATTAATTATTTTTCGACCAATATATATTTTTCTTACATATCATTATTTAGTATAACATCACAATATTACTAAGAATTAAACTATTTCATTTCCCGTATGGGAATCGAACCCATATCTGGGGCCGGTCATTAATATTAAAATATGTTGTTGATGCACAGCGTTGGGTTCTGCCATGCCACCAGTTCCGGTGACTACGAACTATCTTAACACTAAGTTCCCTCTGCCTACCCAGCTGTGTGCGGAATACAGCGTGATGCTGATTTATTTATTTGTAATAATGTTATAGTATTATAGATATTTTAATAAAGTACAGATTGTACATATATTAGAATTTAAGTAAGAAACAGACTCATCGCGGTACACTGGGACAGTGTATAACTACAAACACTACGGTTGTGGGATCAAATCAGGAAAATTATTATATTTAAATTATTTTCAATTCTCCGCTGCAATAAGAAAAAATGCAACGTTAAGTTGCACCACTTGACTCGCAATGTCTCTGATTATCGATTAAGTGTCTTGACACTAGGTTCTCTCTGCCTACACTGTTATTTGCGAGTTACATGAATGTGAAGTATTCGATATAATATATATATAGTAATAACAAACAAATAAATACAAATGCAAAGTAGAATAAAATGAAATGTCGCCTTCGCGTCGATAATAATGCTCGTGTCTCATGCTACGCGATGTTTTACTGGTAAACTTGTCCGAAGATATCGTTGGATAAAATCTATATTTATATAAGAAATTATTACTTAATATTTTATATTATAAATAAAGATTACGTTTATTTTCTAATCCTGATAGTCACAGGTTCAATAGAAAAATATTCAATGGTTAAATACGGATTCTATTTATGTTTTTTTTTTTTATGGAAAAGACACGGGAAATGAGCGTGCGGGTCACCTGATGGTAAGTGATTACCGCCGCCCACGGCCCCGTGTAACACCAGAGGAGCTACAGGTGCGTTGCCGGTCTTTAAGGTGGGTTGGGCGTCGGGGCCTGGCATTACCTGATGCGAAACGCAGTGGCATAAAGCCACTACTTCACGCCGGTTTTAAATGCCGGGGGTGGTAATGATCCGGTCGAGTCTGCCCATGCGTGTTGCCATTGCTGGTGACGTGACTCTACCACACGTACTTTAGTCGCCTCTTACGACACCACCAGTACCAGGATGATCCTATTCTAGGCCGGGATCACACGGCAAAAAATATGTATGTATATGTACAGACAATTCAAAATATCTAAAAAGGATTTGAACTTCTATTTTTGCTAGTATCGCAATATTGATTCTTCTCAATGAAATCATTTGGGAAAATTGACATTCTAGTGTATTTTTTTCTATAATTATGGATTTTTTTCGAGCTTCATGCTTTATTTTTCAAATATAAAGGGCATAGGCAGATACCAAGTATAAGACACTCAATTTTGTGCCGTGTGATCCCGGCCTAGAATAGGATCATCCTGGTACTGGTGGTGTCGTAAGAGGCGACTAAAGTACGTGTGGTAGAGTCACGTCGCCAGCAATGGCAACACGCATGGGCAGACTCGACCGGATCATTACCACCCCCGGCATTTAAAACCGGCGTGAAGTAGTGGCTTTATGCCACTGCGTTTCGCATCAGGTAATGCCGGGCTCCGGCGCCCAATCCTTAAACCTTAAAGGCCGGCAACGCACCTGTAGCTCCTCTGGGGTTGCACAGAGTCGTGGGCGGCGGCAATCACTTACCATCAGGTGACCCGCACGCTCGTTTGCCGTGTCTGTTCCATAAAAAAAAAAAAAAAAATCCCCACTTTTCGCCCCAATTCGAAAGACTACGTGTTGGAACTCAACGCCGTTCATTACCTTGCCGGAGTAGAGAAATAAAAATATTTCATTTACCCAGTGGAAACCGTATCATATGCATTGAGTAAGGAAACTCAACGCTGCGCTATTTACCAGGACGAGGAAATAAAAATATTAAATATTTCATTCCTCCAAGAGAGTATCGAACCAACATTCATCGCGTTTACAGTCGTACGTTTGTGCCACTGCATCACGACGGCCTATATCTACATTTTACAAATATTTTGACATAAAATAATTTAATTATTCCACTACATTAGTGTTGTGTTATCTTAAGACCAATCTTCATAGCCCAACATCATGTATACCAGAATTCTCAACTCCTTTATGCCTCTATTGATGCGATATTTTTATATCCTCCGTTCAATACAAGACGCCCGCTTTGTGCGAGCTTTTCTGCTTTCTTATTCACTTATAATATACAAAGAAAGCAAATTTCCCATATACTCGCTATTCTATACGAGATTGGAAACCTTTTGATAGTTGCTGGTTTTTCTGTGAATGTCAAGTAAAATATTCCTCAAATACAAGAAAGGCAAAGAGAACCTAGTGTTAAGACACTCCGTTCTCCACTCTCCAGGGTTAACGGTCAGATGCTGTGCTGCACCACCACGGCGACCTCGAAAATACTACGATGAGAATAATAAATGCTAAACTAATAGAAAAAAATTAAAAAACTATAAAAGTAAAATGAGTTATGGATTCAATTCCCACTCCAGGTAAAGGTTATATTTAAATAATTTCTTTCCATTCAGTAAGAAAAAGTCAAGATCTTCAATTTAACCGGAAAGTGAGAATGAAGAAAATCTTCTATAAAGTAAAATTGTTATGAATCGATCTGATCATCATTGTCTAAAAAAAAGATATCCTAGTAGTGATTTTTTTTATTTAACATGACAGGTTAATAATATAATAAATACCCCAATTGTTTTTTTTATTATTATGTACATGTGTAGACACATGTATTTAATGTTAAAGATAAAGATAGCTACGTACGAGAGCTACGCCGTAGCATTATTAATTTTATTTAGTTTGGTTTGTCAAATCAGCTTCACGCTGTATCCCACACATAGCAGGGTAGGCAGAGGGAACCTAGTGTTAAGACACTTCGTTGCCTACTTTGAGTTCTGTTCTAGAGGCATTGCGTGTTGAGTGGCGACTCGACGCCGTTCAGTTTGTGGATTGGTACAAATTAATAATTAATTAAAATTGAAATGCTATATAATCTTTTAACGTATAAACATAAAGTCGATAAGATAAAATCACTTTAAGAAATTATGTATTTAATCATTTAATTTTCTCACCCTGATAACGAGATAAAACAAGCGCATTGAGTTCGAATTGACATGAAATGGTTGAGAATTTGGCGGTAAGTGGCGAACAGAGTGTTTTAACACTAGGTAACGAGATAGGCTCTGGCTACCCTGATATGTGCTGGATATAGCGTGCTTAAGAAATACAGTAGAAAATATAAACAATATAAGTAATTCTGCATCATCTGATGATGCAGATGATGCAGTGCTTATTGCATCATCAGAGTGCGAGTTGCAGGCATTAGTCACCACTCTGAAAGAAGAGTGTGAATATAATGGTCTAAGCCTCAATGCGAATAAGACAAAGGTTCTGATTTTTGAACGAGATGAAGAAAGGACGGAATGCAAGATCAGTGTAAATGATAAGATATTAGAACAGGTGAATGAAGTGGTATATTTGGGAAGTATGTTCAGTAGAGATGGAAGATACGAGATGGATGTGGAAAGGCGTATTGCTGCCGGTAACAAGGTTAACGGGGCCTTGGCTGCATTGATGAGACGGCGAAACGTCAGCACAGCTGCGCGTTTGGCCGTACACAATGCAGTTTTGGTACCGACCCTGTTATACGGCAGCGAAACGTGGGTATTACAGAAGAAGAATGAAAGAAAGATGAATGCTGTGGAGATGCGATCTCTTCGTAGGATATGCGGAGTCAGCCTAGCTGATCGAATCCGCAATGAAGAGGTACACAGAATGGCAGGTACCAGCGAGGATGTCACGGTGAGAATGAAGAAGAACGTGCTCAGCTGGTTTGGGCACGTCGAACGAATGAGCGAGGAAAGAATGGCAAAAAAGATTTATGATGGAAAAGTGAGTGGTAAGAGAGGTAGGGGGAGACCTCGGTTGACCTTCGAAAACACAGTATCAAAGATACTGGAGGAAGGTCACGTAAAAAGCATGAGGATCCCCCGGAGGGCATGTATGAAGAGGTTGATGACAGTGGACGAGGCGAAAGAGGTATGTAGAGACCGTAGCGTTTGGCGCTCCGTTCTCTCTGACTACCCCGCTAGGGATAAAGCGTGAAGTTAAGTTAAGTTAAGTTATAAGTAATTCTTATGGACGCTATCATAGCGCAGATATTTTTTTTAATTTCTTGGCTTTCCATACGTATGGTCACATTTTTCTCTGAAAGTACTGAACCGATTTACTTGAAGGTTTCACCACTTCCTTTGTTGTGTTGTTGTTTCATCAAAATCGGTTCATTAAAAAAAGTTGTCGTCATTTGAATGAACTCAAGTCATTAGTTTGCCTGCGAATGTTATACAGCAATCGCGCTGGTAAGATTCTTGGCCAAAGAATGACATTCGAGCCATCTTGGTTATATGACTGTTGATAAAAATATATATTTTTGAAGCACTATTATATAATATTTTATATAATAAAGTAAACAAAATTGATCGAATTTTCAAGATTGAATTATCAAGTAAATACGAAGATTTTTTGACACCCTTTCAACCTGTATACTGTAATAACTACATACTTACCAATTGTACATTCATCTAATAATATATGTGACTAATTTAAAAACTACGGGAGTTAATATGCAATTATTACAGTTATTTTATAAAGAATATTATGAATCATTATGCAAATCAATCAAAAAATCGTATTAGAATATTATAGATTAAAGTAATAAAAAATCATATTAGAAGTAATTTTAGTTGTCAATCAATTCTGCTTATTAAATCAATAATCATGTAGTTTAAGCAGGCGAAGCCACGGGCGAGCCGCTAGTATATATATATACAAAACTACAGTTTCAATCAAAAATAATAAATACTGCAGGACCTGTCGACATACGTGAGTAACGTAGTTTGTATAACAATGTTAGCATGTCAACCGTGACACCCTGAAAACACCAATTGCGTGCCAGTATCGTCGTTTCGCTTAAAAATGGCTTAAATTGTAAAGCATTTTCATATGACAGCTCGAACCTGTTATAATAAAAAATATCGCTATGATATTTAATATAGATACACAAGTATCTATATTAAATATTATATACATGTCTTCAGAGTATTTTTTTTTAATTATGTAAAATGAATTGTGAATTTATATATTTTTTTCCACAATTAAAAAAGTTTTTTTGCCACAAGCGTACGATAGTAAGGTGAGAGGTAATGGGTTCGATTCTAAATGAAATATTTATTATTTTAGTTTTTTTCACTCTCGAGGCCAAGTTTAGTTACAACCCTCAATTTAAGATTAAAATAAAACACTTTTGTTATTCTAAAAATAACAGAAAAATAAACATCGTTTTTATGAAAACATAAAAAATATATATATATTTTGGCAATGAAGGCAAAGAGAACATAGTGTTAAGACATTCCATTCCATACTTTCCGTATAATTTTCCAGACGTTGCGTCTTTGTGCGATACTCAACGCCGCTCTTTACCTTATTTTTACAGCGAGGACAAAAAAACGATTAATACCCTCGAGCGAGAACCGAACTCACAACTATACCCAAAACCAAAGCATTTAAACATAATTTAGTTTATTTAATATTTTTTTCATGTCACCTTCAGAACGTCTCGTCTATAAACTAAAAGCATACATAAATAAATATAAAGTCATATTCAATATGTCTTTATAATAGACAATATATTAAGCAACTATATCAAAATGCCTTACTTTCAAAAGGAAAATAGTCTAAAATATACTTTAATATATTGAAATAAGATATCTTTTTGTATGAATATTCTTTGTTATTTGGAAGGTTGATGGTTATAGCGCTTGCGGCAAGGCAACAGAGCGGCAAAATGGCACATAACACGATATTGTGGCAGAACACGCTGGAATGGACACGACGAATTGTTTTATGTACACTATAGTTATAATAGCCAGATTTGTACTAAATCTAACTCCGAGATAGATTATAGCCGTGATAAATGCTCTTCTAAAATCTTATATTTCTAATATGACATTTCCGTAGTTTAAAGTACATTTCTAAAAAAAATATACTTAAGAAAAAAACTGTTTTCTACACTTCATGCTACAAGTTCCACAGAGTGTGCTTAGAGCTTCAAATTATATGAATATGAACTCGAGTGGCTTACTAGCAACCTCTGAAAAGTTCCACTGGCCCTATTATGAGATCAGTTCGATGTTAACATATTATTATATTGTCATCAAAATACTTAAGATAATTGATTCATTTCTATGATTTTATTACATACTTACGAAAATACAAAGCTAACCGTTTACTTATAATATAAAAGGGTCTAGTGCGAGACGGACTCCATTGATGGTTCCGCACCAATTTCAAGCTAACGAGAAGTACAACTTATTAAAGTTGATAAATTTGTAGTTTTCTACTATATATTGAGTCTATATATAGTGAGTAATATATATTGAGTCGTCGCAATAGACATTTTTTAGTATGTGGTATAATGATTTTCGTGCGTTATTCTGTTGTGAACTAAATATATTTTTATGAGCGTGAATTTACTTTAAAACTATTCTTATATCTGAAGTATAACTTTATCTTTAAATTTCAAATAATTAAGTAGTGGCCTCTCAAATACAATTACAATATTTGTATCATTATCAAATTTTATACTCTAAACATCAATAGGTTCATGAAATTATGTTTTTTTTAACATTGAAAGTTGGGGGTTAGTGAGCGAAGCGAATATAAAACTGCAGTTTATTTCATAATTGAAATAAACTTAAAGTTTGTAATTGTTTGTATCTGTAATGTAAATAAAAATGTCTATTTTTCCAGAGTTTTTCCTTTATTTTTAAATTTTAAACTGTAGATCCACGGAAAGTATAACCTACAGAATTTAATTATGCGGCGAATTTTATACTATATTTACTATATCAATGCTCCAGAGAACGATAGACCTAAATATTTGGTAAAAATTTTTTTTTACATTTTTAAAGTGTTATTTTACATTTAAGAAGTAAGAAAAATACTTATCAAGAAAACGTATAAAAATTTAGTGGGGTTTGAACCCGCGCAAAAATAAACAAATTTGGTATTAATTTCTGACTGATACATCTACTCGATCTCGAGATACATTGTCTTGATGGATAACACCCACCAACAATGACCCCATAAGACTTATTTTTGATGGACGGAACCCTGAAAAGTGTTCTTATAATAATGTTCATTAGTAAAGTTTATCCTTACGTCCAAGAATATCTAACGTATTACATACATGCGTTGGAATATGAACTTCATGGAAGATAGATATATTTTCGTATTATACAATTAAATTATAAAATTTGTATGAAAAGAGCAACGCTCGAATTTCTTGACGGCTCTTAGCAGGACTGCCTTTCGAGTCCTTCCGGTGGTAGCTTTATTTTTATTCGTTCGTATCTTTCAAAAAGTCCATGCCCTTTGACCCTTTCACGCAAGCCACGTCAAAATTCTTATACGCATGTTACAATTCATTCATGTTCTTAGCAACTCTAAAATGTGAAGATTTAAAAAGAAAATCCGCTACCCTAAAAATATTTACTTAGTACTTCAATACCTAATTCAATATAACGTATAGGGCGGTGTTCAAAAGGTTTCGATTCTCGAATTCTCGATTAAATGCGTCGTATACAGCAGGAAGGCACTGGGAATCTAGTGTGTTAAGACACTCCATTGGCAGAGCGAGGAAACATAAAGTGTCTTGCCAGAGCAAAGAAATACCAGCAACTAATTGCACCAATTCGGAATCGAACCCCTAACCATCACATTAACGGTCAGCA
Organism: Heliconius sara; assembly: GCA_917862395.2. Taxonomy (NCBI): domain Eukaryota; kingdom Metazoa; phylum Arthropoda; class Insecta; order Lepidoptera; family Nymphalidae; genus Heliconius; species Heliconius sara. Next base: position 8,364,825 of record OU860780.1, on the reverse strand, counting down.
CCACGACGGCCTTAAATTAAATTTCTATCTTATTATTCCCAACTAAGGTAACAAACTAAAACTAGAGGTATATCACCAATCCCTTTACACCCTTGAATGGACAGTCCATTAGTAACTAAGGGCGGATTGTTTGAAGGCTTCAGACGTGCCTAATTCATATTCATATTCGAAACCGCAGCCATTCTACACTGATTGCCTTATTTTGCCCACAATACCTTATGAATGTATGGGGACACGTATAATTATACAAAACAAAATATTATAAGGCCGTCGTGGCTTAGTGGGACATGTGCGACGTTTGTGGGTTCGATTCTTATTTGGGGTAATAATTTCTTTTTAATTATTACTAACTTCACGCTCTGGTAGAGGGGGTTGAGTTGGGCCACCCAAAACGCTATGATTCAACAATCAAGTAGAAACAGAGTGTTTTAGTATAATAAGTTGAAATAGAGAGGGAGCTGTCTACTCCACTATAAGCGGGAAAACGTGATGCTGAAAAACATTGTAATCATTTACAATGTTTTTCAGCATCACGTTTTCATCTGATTTTGGATAAAAACTTGAGTGACAATGTTCTTCTTGTTTTCAAGACAATGAACACGGAAAGACAATATATTAGAAGTCTATACAAATATTTTAAATACCAAACTGTTCTTAAGAGAGTAATCTATAAAAATATTCCCGCATTTATTTTCTACTTAAATATAAAATTAAAATAAATAAATAGATAGTAGACTGTTCTTTCTAAATAAAAGTATGCATTGACTATTACAAAATTAAACAGCTTATCTAATTATCATATTTCAACAAAAAATAGATCAATTAAATGTTGACAAAGTGCAGTGTTCCGCCACTCAACTTGCAATGTCTCGAAAATTAAGTTTAGTGCCATTTTCTCTGCCTAACTTGGTATTTGCAGGATGGAATGTTAAGTCAAGAAAGATAATAATTGTTATGTTTACATATTAATAACTGAAGATATCTATTACAGTCATACATACTTTACATGTAAGCATACAAACAAATAAAATACCTGCCTACTAAAAATCAACTCACAAAATCGAACTTCAATTAAGCTTCATACAATCAAAAGACGCGGTTTAAAAAAGAAATTTAATCTCTCTAATAAACATGCTAACAAGACCACGCAACACCTGTTGTATTAAGCGAGACGTTTACTAAACGAGACGCTTTCTCGGCCAATCAGTGGCCAGCGGCCGCCCATGCTCGCATCTGATTGGCTGCCGCTAAAGGGAGAGGGGTGGCGGTGTAGGGAGGGGGAGAGCACGATCTAAGCGTTAACGTGACACTGTCAAGAAAACCGCCGCATCGAGCTTTCGCGAGCTTTTCACTTGCGCGCGTGAACACGACTTCGGATTTTTGTAATAAAAAATATTAATTTTATTTTGTTTATTACAAATATAATAAATAAGTTAATTATATATCATTTATAAAGTGTCAAATTGAATATTTAATTAGATACTAAATATTAAAATATATTTATTATCAATAGAGACAATGTTAAATTTGAGTGATAGAAAAGAAAAATAATTAAAATTGAATATATTTATTTTCAACTTAAATTGACTATATAACTAAATATGTCACTCGGTAAACAACCGTCTGACCATATAAAAAGGCCCATGAACGCTTTCATGGTATGGTCTAGAGGTCAACGACGGAAAATGGCTCAAGATAACCCGAAAATGCATAATTCAGAAATATCCAAGCGTCTTGGCGCTGAATGGAAGTTACTTACTGAGATGGAGAAGCGACCGTTTATTGATGAAGCAAAACGATTAAGGTTAGTTAAATAAGTTACACCTACTGGTCCAACTTCTTTAAGTTTATACAAATTTTAAGTACGACTAAGTATAATTTTTATGTCTTCTTGAAGTACTAGAAGAAACATATTGTGAACATTCCCTTTGAAGGATTTCTTTTTAAAGTTAAATTCAAATGTTGCAAATTCAACACTCAACACGCAATACCTCCAAAGATCGGCGGAAAGTGGGAACGGAGAGTCGTGACACGAGGTTCCCTCTGCCTACATTGTAGCGTGCGGGATACAGGGTGAAGCTGATTTATGTTGCAAATTGAGAGGTGGAACCCACCAAAGCGATGTTTCTAGTTAAATATACAAGATTGTACTAAACATCTGCCTAAAACTCTAATTGCGTGGATTTTAAAACGTTAAATGACAAATATCGTTTCGCTTTTTCCCGTTCCTGTAAGAATTGCGTATAATCCTCTCTTAGTGCTGCTCTACACTGCCTAGCCTATCTATATACCTAACTTTGGCTTTCTAAGTCTAGTACTTTCGTCTGTGCGTTGTTTGTCAGTAACTTAGTAAAAGAAATTTGAATTTTTATGTATAATATATTAATACAAAGTAAACAAAACAAGCAATAGGTTAATTTGGAGGGATCTTATTGACTTAATGTCTTAATATATTTTAATGTATGAGGAAAAGGATATATGAAAATTTTAATAAAGCCATATTACTTTCTTTTAATTGATTTTTATCTTAAATAAACATACAATTAATCTCGTAACCTTAACCCCTTTAGTGCTGTAATAAAAGGGGGTCTCGACCCCTAACATTATTTCTTTTTAAGCTATCTATATGAAATTTACAGTAGTCATGACTTTTTAATTGGTGGAAAATTGTATATTTATTTTACCTTCGCTTTAAAAACTACTTTAAACTTATATATTTCTTTTTAAGACAGTTTATTTAATAATTACATGTAAAGTTATCTTTGAAGCATGATAAGTACCTATTTGTAAATAATATTGTCTTCAAAAAACACATATAGCTTAAGAGAATCATTGACTTGAATAACTGTACTTAAATTATTTTAATTTCCTTACACGTGGTGCAGGGGCAAAAAGTATGACTGTAAAATCGATTGGTTGTGGGTTCGATTCTCACTCGAAGAAATTAAATAATTACTAAAATTTATATTTTCAATTCTTCGGTGTCTGGGGTCGAAATAAAACCTACCCTGCTGTATTCTGTAGATAAATTGTCCTTATTTTACTTTATACTAAGCTTATACTTTAACTAACGTTTTTTTTCTCTACGTATCTCATCAACGAATAATCTTATGAACATAGTAACAAATCAAACAATAAGCACTTTTTACCTAAATACAAACGAGCCCAAAAAGAAGTGAGAAGAGATATGTTTTAGCGCATATGTATGTATTGTCCGTTTTTTTGTTACCTCGTAACTGTTAAACAAGTGAATCCATTTTGATAAATGTTACATCGTTGAATTTGACTCTATTTTAATATAGTTTTTTGCCTATTATTATTTATATGTATATCTTTTAAAGCATTTAAAAAGCTCGCACCTATCGTGCTACTACGGTGACATAATTATCTAATAAGTATTTATTTTATTTTATTGTATTTTTCAAATCTATATGAATGACGATTTTACTCGTATATAGTATTGTAAAATTAAAATTTAGTTTCTTTTTTCAAGATTCAGTTTTCAAACTAAGTAGGTTTTTTTCCGAAGAGAATTTCAGCACTTTTATTGAAGTACAATTTTACTTTCACAAAATATTTATTAATAATTTGTGAAAGTTTTATTTTATTTAGAGGAATGAAAAATATGTAGCTACTAGATGATCCTGCAATAGCAGAAATTAAAAAAAACACTTGTGATCTTATCTCTATTACATATGTGATATTATTAATAACATCATACATTATTAGGCCACTTAGTGGCCTAATAATAATTCGATCCATTTTCATCTATATCTATTTTTTCTTTAATAATTAATAATAAGCTTTACATAATGAGGCCAGTCCAATGAGGCCACTCGTGTCGCAGGGGCACAAAGTGTAACTGTAAACGCGACAGATTGTGGGTTCGATTACCATTCGAGAAAATTATATCAATAATTAAATATTTTACATTTTCGGTGTCGGGGCAAAACTTCGAAAGTGGGGAACGAAGGTGTCGTAATGGGAATGAAGCGTCTTAACATTAGGTTCCCTTTGCCTACCCTGTTACATGTGGGACTAAACCCTACCACAGCCCACTCACTAAATAAACTATAAAACAAACGACAAAAAAGCTACACAAACAGATTAAGCACAATTCTACAAGAAAAAAAGAAAAAACAAACACAACACTCAGGTTTTATATTTAATCAAATCCTTTATAAGCATTTTAATTTCTTATCAAGACCAACAGACAAATGAAAATAAAGCACCTGTTACTTATCAGTTATCAGTGAAACAAAAAGTGGTTGGATGAGTTAGCTACAGTGTCTAGGTTATGAGATGAACGGAACAAAGCAAATACGCGGACGGATGTCGCCTTATCTTAGTTTTATGTTTGATTTGGCTGTATAATTATATTTTTTTCTTGCTGGTTAAATAGTAAAACTATTCATATATTTATTATTTTGTACTATTCATATCGTATTAACGAAAAACTTAAAAAAAATTATATAGCATCTTTAGTCTGTTTGTAACGATGTTTGTTATTTCCATCTCCACTAGGGGAACTGAATTATTACGTCTGCGATGTTTTGGCAACCACAGCGTTGAGTTCCACCACTATATGCGTAATTTTTAAATTTGAGCAAAAGCAGAAATCGGAATATCTTGTCGCTAGGCTTACTCTGACTACTATTTAATAATAAGCTATATTTTTTATATATTTTTAAAAAATACTATTTTAAATATTTTTATATAACAGTATTTAAATGCAAAATACTTTATTTCTTTCTTATTGTATAATATCACTATATAAAATATTCTTTAATTGATTCAATTTAAAATAAATATAAATTAAAAACGAAACGATATAGACTAAATTTATACTTTCCATTGGGTCGTTTTCCTCTGATCTAGAGGCAAAAACGTAACGTAGAGTTCTGCCACTTAATATGCTATGCCTTCGGAATTATGAACAAATTTTAAGCCGTTGTAGCGCAGGGGCAAGCTTGCGACTGTAAATATGACGGTCGAGGATTAGATCCCCACTCGGGGGATGAATTTTAAATATTTCCATTTTTTTGCTGGCAGCAAGGTAAAAAGCGGTGTTAAGTTCCACCACTAAATACGTAATGTCTCCTGAATTCAACGGAAGGTAGGCAATGTAGGTTTGCTTTTCGTTCGTTCAATAACATTTAAAATTTGTCTTCTTTTGATATGAAGAAAGACTATATTGCAAAAATAGAATCACAAACCTCCGCACAAAACTAGTTATATCAAAGGTGCCATTAAAAAGTCAGTGTTAAAAGCATTTTGTGGAATGGCGTATGATTCTGTATCGGACAAAACAAAATATTATTTAGTATGTTAATGTCTTATATAAAAGATTTTTAATATTAGTTTTAGTATTATATAATTTTGTATATATAATTTTATTTGTATTTTTATAATGTATATAGGTATTACAAGTAATTTATATTGTATTTATTATGTTGTATGTATTTTGTTCTTTCATTAATTGTTATTGTTATTTTTTAATAAATTTTTGAATCAAAATTAATGGGATACTTCCGATTGTTTTAGTACTAGTTCAGGATAAAATATGAAAACTAAGCATTTGTGGTTATATCCTGAAAATTAATAGCCTTAAATAGCAAAAAATGCGTATCTCTACACTATAAAAAGTGAATCAAAATTAATAGGGTGCTTGCAGTTAACCTAGAATTATGAAATTTGGCTTAGCCTTTTTTTTTTTAGGATCCAATGTATTTCTGTCTATTTCTCTTTAATCTTCCTTTCTGCTTTAAGCTGTATCCTGCATGTAGTAGGGTAAGCAGTGAGAGCCTAGTGATAAGACACTGTTTCCCGTGTCCCGAAGAACTCTGGAGGCATTGCGGGTAAAATGGTGAAATGTTTCTCCCTGACAAGATTTTTTTACCTAGAAAACAATCTTTACCGATAATTTTTTCTTTTTTTTATTTAATCGACCTCAAGAAACTCCCAAAGGTGCGTTATTTAAAGTCTTTTGGGTAGCCCCAAAAGACTTTAACTTTGTCCACTGCGATAGATCCGCGCTCGCCCTGTGTACCGTTCTAAGTATTTGAAGATGAAAATAATTACAAGGTGTTGTATCCTATTTTAGACGAGATATAGGACGAGACTTTATTCATTAAATCAAGGAGCAGTTAAAAATTAACAAAACATTTATATACCAGTCCTTCTCCATTGTATCAATTTAAAAAAAGTCTAAAAATGCCACTTGTCTAAAAATTAAGTTTCATATTAAATTTGAATTTGTTTGAAAGTTGTTTCGATATTAAATTCGAATATCGTAACCGTAAAATAAATTAAATTAAATCAGCTTCACGCTGTATCTCGCATACAGCAGGATAGGGAGAGGGAATCTAGTGTTTAAAATAGTCCGTACCAAACTTTCCGCCGTATTTTGCGTTGCGTAAGGGCTTTTGTCTTGATGCCAGAGTGAAGAAATAAAAGTATTAAGAAATAATAATTATACTACCTCGAGTGGGAATCGAACACACAACCGTCGTGTAACAGTCACACCCTTGTGTCCCCTCTGCCACGACGGCTTCAATATCGTTACGTGTTACTTTTAATTTTAATTACGAGGTAATTTGTAAGATACACCATTTCTGACCATTTGCTACTCTTCACTTAATATATTCAAGAGCCTCCTATATGCTTTTATTCATCAAATTGAATATATCAATACATAATTGTTTTTAACTAAGATTTTTTTCTTTAGTACATCCATCAAAATTTTAAATATCTATAGGATATGTTCTTTATTTTAGCTTCACGCTGTAACCCACACATAGCAGGGTTGGCCGAGGAAATCTAAAACCTAGTGTTAAAACACTCCTTTCCCGTTAAAGCGCTTCCGTTCACCACTTTCCGTTGAATTCTGGAGACATAACGTGTTGAGTGGCAGAACTCAATCCCAGGCTTTGCCTCATTACGAGAGCGAGGCAATAAAATTATTAATAACAAACAAATTATTCCCACTAATGGGAAACGAAGCCACGACCACACCGTTTTCAGTCGCACGATTGTGCCACTGCGCCACTACAGCCTTAACATCAAGACTGAGTTGTATAAAATACGATCTGGCGGCCATACCACTTTCAATATTGAAGACAAAATGAATGAATCTACATATATAAGAGTATCAACATTTAAACGTCCTAATGGCGTACCCTCATAACAAATCAATCCAAAAAGATCCCAAAGACAATTATCTGGTCGCATTGTAATAATATCTAGCATTGTTGGGGCGAAGCGTTATCGGGGCGCGCCAGAGCTATAAAAACAAGCTTATGCCTCCAGTCTAGCTCTTTGTAAAAGATATCCGGATATACGCGCGTTTGCGTTTACGTTTGTGTTTGTGTTGTTGGTGCTTGGGATGTGGGTAGTTTTAGTCTTTGGATTTGGTTTTTGACCTACTTTTTTTATATTTGATAGCTAGGTATTTTTTATAAATCTAGAATTTAAAATCGATAAGATTAAGCTATTGTGGCGTTGTAAATGTCGAACTGAATACAATGATTGTAAGATTTACAAGAAGAAACAAAAATCTATATGATAAAAATATATTTCAACTACAAAGTTTTTATATAAGATATGTATCATGTACCATGTGCTTATATAAAAAATCATACATTTACTTATTTGAGATACATACAAGATAGAGTTGTGGCGCAAGGGTTCAAGCGTATGACTGTAAACGTTACAAGTTGTATTTTCGATTCCCACTCGAGGAAATAAAGTATTTGACATTTTCACTTTTTTACTACGATATCGATGCAAATGGGGAACGAAGTGACTTTACTCTCTCTCCCTATCTTCATGTCTGCGGGATTTAAAAACGTACTTATAACGGATCACAAAAATAGAGCATTACACAAGTATTTCTCTTAAAAACAAATTATTTCTCTTGTCTTAATATAAGTACAGCGTTTAAAACCGCCACATAACACGCGATATTTATTGGGCTGCAAGAATCACTTATTCTGTCTCAATATACTTAAACGCAGCGCTTAGTACCGTCACAGAACACGCAATATTTGTAATAGATACATATATGCGGGATACAGCGTGAAGCTTATAAATAAAATATCGAAAATAAAAAAAGACTTTTGAAGTAAATACAAAACAGTTCGTTTTTCAATGACACCCTTCACAATAGTTTTCTTTGGATAGTGCCCCAATCAAATAATAGCTACAGGCGCTCAGAAGTTAATTTGGCGATAGTGTTTACTTCTCTTAATAGAACCTCTTGGCTTTGGTGCGTTATCTCTTCAAGTATATGCACTTATTAAACTTTAATTTTAAAAGTTTTAGTTTTAAAATAGTAAAACATATTGTATTCGAAATTATTTTATTACAATTGATAAAATATTTTTATTTATTTTAATTTTGTTTTTGACGTCACTGTGCATCGTGCATGTTAAGTAGAGAAAACATAGTGCTTAGACACTCCTTTTCCGCTTCAACCTTTTTCCGTAAAATTTTCGAGACATTGTGTGTTAAATAACAACGCCACGCTTTTTCTTATTACGAGGAAATAATGCATATAAGGGTAGACAGAAAGAACCTAGCAATATAGTGTTAAGATATCCCGTTCTGATTAAGACATTTCTGTTCTCATTTTGTAATACCAACCAAAATAACCTAATAACGTTAATCAATTATTATTAGTTATTGAATTATTTGATGCCCCGAGTTGGGGAACTCACAATCGGACTTACACTTGGATCCTGCACCACCGTGCCACGACGGCTTCATTTTTAATTTTTATAATGTATAATTTTCCTTGGTATCAGGCTGCAATGCCATGCTCAGTCAAATTTCGACGTTATGGTTTATCATTTATTATATTTGTACAACGCCATTAAATGGGAAAAAAATGGCGACTCGTTCCATACTTTTGTTACGATAGTTTATTACTACAGTATATGATATATGTATTTAATAAATAAGAAACTTTTTTATGCATGTCAAATTAAAGCCTATTTTTCACACTCAGATATAGTAATAATAATAATAATAGTAATTACACAAAAGTTACTACTGAATGAAAATTAAACGTCGCACTTCTGGACCAAAATTATACGCGAGCCATTGGAATAATTTTAAAACTGAATAACCACTCGTCGAGTTTCACCACTCAGCTCTTACAAGTTCAGAAAGACAGAGTTAAGACAGTGTTGACACAAAGTAGAGTCGGTACTCTATCTTGTGTTTCAGCACTAAATTCTTTTAGTCGACCCTTATCTAATACTTGTAACGCCACCCACCCTCCACCTACGAAGCGTACCGTAGCGTTTGGCGCTCCGTTCTCTCTAATTATTCCCCGCTAGAGATAAGCGTGAAGCTAGTTTAGTTTTAACTTATCTAATATTCCATATAAAGTAAAGCTGATTCGCAGCAACAATTCCTACTATATAACATCAATCACACGGAGAATTTGAATAATTGTAAACATATTCTTGATAGCGGCGTTGTTTTCAAATGATTGCAATATTACTTTATAGAAAAGTCCCACTACTGAGTTATATTGAGAAAAAATTACCATAAGCGAAGACTCAACAGTCGGGCAGTATTGGCCATTTTTTTTTTAAATCCGGGTTTTTCTAAAGAATCTCAATTTCTTAAATATCTGCCGAGCCACTGTATACCGGCTAACATCAATGGAGTGAAATGGATATGTACTGAGGTCCTCTACTCATAAACAACGATTGATCCGTCGATCGCGAAAAGTAATCTTACAGACATTCTCAATGATAATAAACCGTGGCTTTAAGATGCGGTCAGCGGATACAAATTCAGGTTGAAAGTAGAAAATACTAAATCGTTTTACTAAACACTTTTCTACTTAATGCAAATCATTTAAAACCGAGGTACATTTTTTTCGATATTATGATCTTAGTTAGTAGCTTAGGAGGAGCTTCAATCTTCACTTTAAAATTAATAGAATAATTTTAAACACATACTCAATTTTAAAAATACCACGGTCTTGAGTTTCGCCACTCAACACGCAATGACTCCAGAAGGCGATGGTAAGCAGTGAACTTAATACTAGATTCCCTCTGTTTGTGCCCCTGGTATGTGCGGGATACAATGTGAAATTAAAAAAAAAATAAAGCGACATATAACAATTATTATAAACAAAAGTAACAATAAAAACCATTTAAAACCCAGTTCATTCACCACAATTATCGATCTTATTATCTTTCGCTCTGGACAATGACTGCAGTAAGCAGCTGGATCCAGAAGTTGATTTTGATTTAAAAAAATATTAAAACATTTTAAACGCATCCTTAATATAAAAATTCTCCAGAATTCAGCGAAAAGTGGGGAACGGAGTATCTTAACAGTACGTTCTCTCTGCCTATTGCGCCTCTACTATTTGCGAGACACAACGAGAAGCTTAAAAAAAATAAAATAATATATAACAATTATTATATACAAAAGTCACAATACAAACCACTTAAAGCCCAGCTCATTCCATACAATTGTCGATCTTATTATCTGTTACTCCATACTCCATACAATGGCCCCAGTAAGCAGCTAGGGGCGTCCAGAACTTAATTTCGACGTGTTGATACTTCACTATCGGTCAACACTCGCACAATATAATGTAAGGCGCGGCGTGTTTATTCATACTCACTCATTTTTTATCGTATATTTGATCGATATGCGATCGCAAACACCGTCTTCGTTTTATCTACGAAATTTGTCCGGATAAATGGTAATATAAACAATGTTTTGTAATGTGGTTATTTAATTTTGTTATAGATACCTATATTTTATTGTAGCTTTTAAGTTTTAACTGCGACTTTGGACACGTGGTTAAATGGATATAATATAATGACATAGAGAAGGCTATATTCCTCGATAAATGGAGTACTTAACACAATAAGACCTTTAATTTTCCAGTAGTTTTGAGTTTAGCGCGTTTAACCAAAAGAGCTCTTTAACTCTATAAAATTAAGTATTATAAATACTTAATTTTAATCAATAGATTGAGGAATCGTTATTTAAATATAGTTTTTTCATGAACACTAATTTGAGCAGGCTTGCACATCATTTATTTTTTCTATTTATAATAACTGGTCCCATAACTGGAAATGAAAAAATAAAATCTTTATCAGTTTACTTTTTAGAATCATGGGGCCGTAGATCTGAGTATACGATTTAAATTTCAATTCTATATCCCTAAGCATTTCTGACATAAAGGCTTTTGACAGACAGACAGACAGACGGACAAGAAAGTGATCTTATAAGGGTTCCTTTTTTTCCTTAAAAGTTACAGAACATTTGTGCATAATTTTTCAATATTCTGAATGAAATTCAAAACCTATTGGCTACTTCCGGTGGGTTTGTAGGGTAGTTATGAACTTAGTACGAAGCAAGAACTGACAATACAAATAAAGAAAAAAATAATACAGATTTATATATTTTAATTAATTAATTTCATACAAAATGAGTACATAAACTCGCAAACTTAGGTATGTCCACTTTATGCGCGCAATCAAAAGCTATAGAGTATTTACAACTTTCAACTAAGAAATTTGGCAAGAATCCAACTAGCAAATTTCAGTACCAATCCGAAAACTAGAAAAAACTGATAAAAGCTATTTGCAATCTTATAGTTGTAGTTCATTATCATCTCATATAAATTGAATGCACACGCCCGCAAAATTAAGTTTATCAACTTTTACTTGTTGTATTTTCCCTTACGGAATCGACACGGAACCCTCGATGGGCGAGTTCGGCTCATACTGTTCTGCTAAATAAATAAAATCAATCAACATTTTAAATAGAATATAATATTTCAAAAATTGCATGGTATTTAAAATTAATTGATTTTATTTTTTAACAGAGCAAAAAAAAATTTCTTAAGATGTACCGGATACGCAAAGTACATCGGCTTCAAATTCAAACCAAACACGATTCACCTCTAAAAAACCTCCAATAAAACCAATATGTACCAACAATATCAACCAACAGACCTTTCATATCGAGAATCGTATCGCGTCGTTTACTTAACTCGATTAAGTCGTCGCTCACAAAAAAATATTGATAAAATTATCTTCACGCATCTTTGGACTTTTGCGTTGTATGTAAAGGCAGTTTAGTGATGAGTCACTGTATTCTATTCTTCACATATTTACCTAATTTTTGTGGAATGAAAGAAGGCAGAACGGAAGCCAGTTCTAAGATACTTTCATCCACATTTTTCAAGACCTTGCGTATTAGGCGGCGGTACTTAAAGCAGCATTTTGTCTCAAAATGAAGAAATATTTGTTTAAGCCTTATTCTATTGCTGCCACACATAGCAGGTAGACAAATCAACCTCAAAACTTAAGTGTTATGTGACTCCGTTCCCATTGAGACATTTCCGTTCTCTACTTTCTACCTAATTCTCGAGTGGTCAGTCAGATGTTGCCCTACTGTGCTAAAACAGTATGGGTATTCTTCGGTACCACTTCAAAATTCAAATTTCAAACACGATTATAAGAACATTCCTTTCACCTCGTTTTACCTTCAATTTAATACGTCATCTATAGTCGTCTCATTATTTTAAATTTTATCTTGCTATTCTTGCTTACAGTTTAATACTTTGTTACTACTTAGCTACTACTCAAGGCAACTCGTGGCGAATTGGCACAAATGTGAGACTATAAACGCGACTAGTACTGGGTTCGATCCTCAATCCTTCGATCCTCACTCAGGAAAAAAAATGTTTATTTAAATTTATAGAGTAATCTACAAAATGTTTTTTAAAATTTATATAGTAATTTTCGCTTCTTCGCTCTGGTGTCGAATCAAAGCGCAGTTGATTTCAAATGGGTGTCAAGCGCATAATTCCTCCACATTTCAGCGGAAAATGGAGAACAGAGTGTTTTAACAATAGGTTCCCTCTGCCTACCCTGAAGCTGATTTGATACCATATAACCGTTCCCAGAAATCTATAGATAGATTCGTAACTTTAAAACTTAAAACCCAAGCCAAGAAAAGCTCGAAACATAGATAATAAAAAGAAGATATGTTTTTTTTTTCTCAATATTCTGTTTTCGTTATCGTCTTTATTTGTCAGCAAACAGTAATGAAAGAATTGATAGTGGCGGTCGTCGAACCCATTTTTTTTGTTAAACTATAGAACGTTTATACAGTGATATTGATATACGCTTCTTGCATTTGTGAATGAAAAATATTATATAGCGCTTCATACAGAAGTTTCACTTTATATTTTTACATAGTATAAAAATAAATCGCACCGATGTATGCTTGGATCTCTCACAAATTTAATTTAATTAAAGATTTTTATAAGGTTTTCTTTAATAAAGTGATATCAGAAGAAAGAATTAGCACGAACAAGCAATAGTATTTCATTATTGTTAAATCAATGAGCTTCCGAGCTTCTATATATAGTTTAAATTGCAATTTCTATTTTGATTTTACCATTTTCTCCTTATTAACAATTAACAAATACTTATTTCGCATATTATGTGTAATATCTGCATTCATAGTACGAATTCAAACCAGTATGGGAGCTCGATCAGCAAACAACGTTCAAAAACCTCATACGAACTATCATCCCTTGGTCCATTCGAATAATTACAATCGAGTCGCTGACAATCGCGATTCTATCACAAAGCTGGCATAATCGGACGCTCTGTCGACTGTTACCCGATTCGAAATGACCTAAGTCACTCAAAATATATACAAAATTGAGCTTAAATAGTATAGGTTAAGGCTTAAAATAGTTTGTGAGCTTCCGGTGATATATGCAGGGTGGGAATAACAATCGATTGTGACGGGTACAATGCAATAATCCGCGCATTGTTGGATTGACATTGTTGTTTTAAGGGCGGCGGGCGTTCGCGACAATTGTACGCTTTATTGCATAAATAATAATGTTATTTTGCCCAGTGAAGTTTCATTGTGGCACTCTGTTGCTAAACTTATTCATAAATGCTATGAAAGTTTTGTAAGCTATAGGTAGGTGACAAATTGATTGGTCGTCGTTTGTGATTCGTCTAAGTTTTCGGTTTTCGGTTTTTCGATTGTACCGAGAGCTTATCTTAATTTGGCGTTTGGCGTTCCGTTTTTTTTTGTCTCCTCCGCTAGGGATACAGCGTGAAGCTAACTTAAGTTGAAGTTTTAATTACTTGCTACATGTACCTTCAGGTATTTTCCTATAGAAGTAGATCAGACAGATATACAGAATACCACGTTTCCACTTTATAGTTTAAAATACTTTATAAAATGAGTAGTGGAACAAATTATGTGAATAATACGGATAATAAATATATTAAACTTATGTTAATGATGGTTTGAGCACTGATTTTTTTATAGCGTCACTCTGTATGCACAAAGCAATGGTGGTCTTCTTAACTATAGGTTAGTGTTAAGAAGTTCCCTATATTCCGCCGATTTTTTTTATAAAATCAAATAAATTTTAATTCATCGATTTTTTTATAATAATAAAAATTGAAATTTAAGCCCACAACTTTAGTGTGAAGTCAATCAAAATCATAAATGTTATACCTTACCATTTATTCTTTTATCCAGAGCTCTGCACATGAAAGAACATCCAGACTACAAATACAGGCCGCGGCGGAAACCAAAGGCTCTAATCAAGAAGGAACCTAAATTCAGTTTCAACATATCCGGTCTAATGGCGCCGGTACCCAGGCTGGTAGCGCCGTTACCACAACCAGTACCACAACTGCCAATTCCACACCACATGTTACCAGATAAACCGGATTTAGGGAGAGCTCTGTTCCCTCCATTACCATATCCGTTTTACCCTTTCAAGATACCGTCTGACGATGGAAAATTGGCAGCTGAACTTGCTCATTTACAGGTGCGTAAGATATCTGCTATATTCATTATTAATTAATATAAATATTTATTAATTAAATAAATTCATTGATTTTAAAAACGGCAATAGTGTTTACGAATCTTAAATATTTGCATAATATAGTTGCCTAGGCAAAAAAACTGCTATGAGTATTTGTTTGTAATTTATGTCTACTATTTTCATAAATTTTATTCTTTATATAAAAATTCTTTTAGTTAACGCCTTAGAAATTTACCTTTTAGCCCCATACAACAAAAATGTGCAGATTATTAAAAAACCAGCGCAATATTGATTGTATGTAGTGACATATCATACAAATGTAACCACGACTTTCTTGTTAAGACTTGCAAGCAGAAAATTCAAAAAAAAATATTTAAAATGAAAAAATGTACATAAAATGTATACAAATTTTAAACTCTCATTTCATCCACAGGCCCTTTACGGCGGAGCGCTCTACAGTTCAGCGTTATATAACAGCGCCTTGTCACCATGTGGTTGTCCACCACGGCGGTCACCCTCACCACCGCCGGATGTCAAGCGTCCCGTGGCCTACGTCCTCATGAAGAGTGATGAGGAACCTCCTCAGCATGTCATATGAAGGCCAGTACCGCTCCCGGCGCGGCCATATCCGCACTGGGAGCAGCCTTCCACGTCAACTGAACGGGATAGTACCCCGGATAGTATATGAGACTGAGTGATATTTGTTATATGTTGGTTTTTATATAGTGCCATAGTGTAATGTTTTTATTTTTTTGCTAAGCAGTGATTTTATAGTTTTTGCTTATGCTAAAAAGAATCAGTTTTTAATAAGATGACTGTATAATATTATTTATGAAGGAAGCCATTAAATTATATCTTTATATTTGTATATGTATATGTGTATTATATAAATGAAATATAATAATTTCCCTCGTACTAACAATTAGAAACTGAATTATAATGTAAATAATAATTAATATTAGAAGTTTCTTATACGATTAAAAGATAGTCTTCCTTCTATAGCCTGTTAGTTATTAACCTTATTTCGCAACTAACGTCATACCTATTATATTTTTAAAAAAACATTGACATAAGTCTAATTTTTCTTTTTTTTCTTCTCATTCTTCACGCTGTATCACGCTCATAGCAGGGTATGCAGAAATTCGGTACCTACTGTTAAGACACTCCGTTCCCAATGAGACACTTCCGTACCCCACTCTCCGCTGAAAACGTTATCATTATTAAATATAAGTATTGTAATATAATTGTAAATACAATCGATATCTATTTGTAATATAGTCCTGTGCAATTCCCGCAACTAGTGCAATGTAAATTCTTGAGGTAACTCGAATAGATAACATATCATAGTTTTATCGAAACTTAGAAACAGATTAGTTAGGGGAAATTATTGTTGTCAATTTTGAATAATTTTCGTTTCGGCTTCTTAGGTTAAAGCCTTTATACTTTTTGTGGTAGAAAAAAAAAATGTTGAGGAAGGATTCACACTATAGTATAAGTTACGGCTTGTTCTCTGTCCTATCTCATATTCTGGTAAAAGAAATTAGAAATATTCTTATATGCGTAATTGGACCGGAACGTTTATATCAACTGTGAATGCTATCTATCATTGTTTCTTATATAAGGTACCTATTAGTAGTATATTTTTAACAGACTCAGTTTGCACAGAGACCGTCACTGGCGATAGTGTGGATTATCCTTAAAGGTTACGACTATTTTTTTAAGTTTACGTAACTCTCTCATTTTGTAGGGTAAGAAGATTTCGCCTAATGTATTCATGTACATGATACCGTTCACCTGTTACTGTCCATATAAAGGCGATTTTGTGTAATTTTGAGAAAGAAAAATAGTATATATTATCGCTTATTTGGTACAAGATAACACGTCAATGCACTTAAAAAAGTTAAATATATTAATATACGCAGAAAAATAATAAACTAATTTTCATTGCGTCTCTTGCAAAATATAAAAAAAATGCAAATACGTCGTTGTTGCACCAAGTGAGCGATATGGAGTTAGCAGCTTAGAACATAAAATTTAGACAAACCACACCTGCATTCTTCTCAGTTATATATACTTTCAATGGAAAAGCAGTATTTGTTCGAATATCAATCAACTGAAAGTCCACATACTTTTTTTCTCGAAATTCACTTTACGTTTTTTTTGCATTCGTTGTCGCCGTTTAAGTTAAACAATTTTTTAATTTGTTAATTATTTTCCTTATAGTTAATATTAATTCTTAAGAACAAGACTATTATTATTTATTGCAATATTTTGTTTTGCATTTTTTTTTTGTTTTCATTACAAAGTATAAGAGAGCATAGTATGACAAGTTAAAATAAGGATTTATAATTATTTTTTAGCTTTCCTTTAATTATAGCTAATTGTTTATATGAAAAAAAAGGATTTTTTAAAATTATTATTGTTTTGCCGAAGTACAATTAAATATATATCCATTCATACCGTTAATATATTATGCGAATCCAATATTTATATAATGTGAAAGACTTCATTCTTTCCTCTATTTTTTAAAGATAAGAAAAAGTCACTTATGTTTCTTTATATATTTTTATTTTAAATCTTTGTTATATCATATTTCGTTTAAAACTCTTACGTCTTTAACGTTGAAAAATAAAAAGCCATAACCATACATATTTTTTACCAGTTATCCAGCACGCAATGTAATTTAATTGTATCTACGCTTATATAAGAGACAATCCAATATCAAAGCGTTTAGTGGCTAAACTCTACGCTGCAATTAATATTCCTAGATAAATGAAATAATTCTTAAACCCGAGTGGAAATCGAAACCCACAACAAGCACAAGCTTCTCTTCCTTCTTCTTTTAATTAAACATAATGAGAATACTTACATAAAATTGCTATAATATGCTACATACATACATACTTCGTTATGACTAAAATATGTTATTATTAGGTTTATGTTGTCGTAATCTTAAATTATTTTTTTATATGAAATTTGTATAATGCTTAATAATAAGTTTGTTTATAGAATACTAAGATTGGTTTTTGTTATTCTTTATTGTTAGCGATAGTTGGTACTGGTTCAATATAAAATTACTCTACTTAGAGTTAAAAGAAGCGCCATGTTTTAAGTTTTCTACTTTTTGTACCAAATTTTAAGTTTTGATTAAAAGATTATTATCACATGTTGTTTTTTTTTCCTTCTAATAATCATAGTTTATGTAATAAATTATTAGAAATAAAATCAAATTAAGTAAAGCACAACTTTCTTTTTAATATTTAAAATAATACAATAGGTTACCTATTATAGTTGAGTCACCGATTATTTAATAAAAAAAAGTAATCCAAAACGATTTGAAAGAAAAACAACAAAATTCGAAAAAACTATTTATTGTTCAATAAATATATATATATATACCTAATATCTAGAATATTAAGTATATATTCATTTAAAAAGCTTGTTAGGTCTCTTCGCTCGTAGCATCGCCCGATTGAGCTACACAGTTATTAATTTCCTATTCAAATTACTTTCGTATTTTAGTAACAAAATAATTTTAAAGGCCATCACTATACATTGAAAATTAAATTTTCCGCCAATCCAATAAAACAGTTAATTTATGGAACAAAATACCTACTTTGTATTAACATATTTTTTTTAATCACAAAAAGTTAAGAGAAGCTTAACAAAGAAATGCATTCATATCTTTTAAGCCATTTTTGAGAGGAAAAATATAAAAAAATATTACATTAATCTAGATTTACTCATATAATTCCATGTAAGCACAGTGACGATTTAAAATTTTATTATATGTATAGATTATATTGTTATTTTTATGTGAAATTAAAATACTTAATAGAAAACGACATGTGCACACTAAGTGAGAGGATCTCGAGAGGCTCTCCAGTAGCCAGCGACGTTGAAACAACGGGGAAGTAATCCACACTCGATTATTGAATAAACACTGTACAATATGACAGATGTTTGAATAAAAAAAGAATATCTGTTTGGAAAAATTGTTTTTTTTTGTATACAATTTACGTACATTGACAGTTTTTCTTAAGAAATATATTAACATTTAGTAGCTATAGTTCTTAAAATATTAAAATATTTTAAACTAAAAAACTTTCTAAGTTTCTTTTTATTTATTTTATTTTATTTATTTACTTTACGCTGTGTCACGCATATAGCCGAGGAAACAGGTGGGAGTTAGTGTCACTTCAAAATTTAGGAGACAATGCGTGTTGTGTGGAGGAACTACAACGCTACGCTTAGATACATTACCATAGCAAGTTAATTAAAATAAAGTTAGAACCGTCTTATAATATTTAACAGTCAGACGTTGTACCACTGCGCCACAATGACACTTTTTATTGTATTACCATATTCGTTATTCATTTAAAGTGGCGAAATCCAAAGTGTTTTTGAAATATAATGTCCCACTGCGTAAAAAGTTACTTTAAAAGTAACCAATTAAATCATAAATGTAAATAAATAAATATAAATCCATTCAACAACTAACAATTTTAACAATAAAATCGAAGTCACTAGAGTTCTCATCAAAATTTTATTGTTCCCGATAAAAAAAAACAATAATCGCAGCTTATGTAGTGCTCAGTCTCGTTTAGCGCGATTAGCGACGCCCGGCGGCAGTAAGCACCCTATAGTAGAGTGACCATAATACCTGTATTTTTTTTTTGTGTCATTCCAAAATACACGTATATCTTAAGATTTTTGTTTGTGTGACTTATATCCTAAGATTTTTGTTTGAGTGACTATAATAAAAAGAAACTATATTAATTTTATTTTGTTTGGATGTTTAAACATCCCGCACTAAATAAAAACGATTTTGTTTATAGCTTCACACTGTACCCATCATATAGCATGGCAGGTAGAGAGAACACCAATTAAGACAGTCCATTCTCCCTGTGTTGCGTTGCATTTTGTCTTATCAGGGTGAGGAAACAACAATAACTCATTGCCCAGTGGTAATCGAGCCCACAACCTTCTCGTTTATAGTTTTGTACTTCGCCACTGTACCAGAAAAACCTCTGTTTGTTAAATAATAACATTCCCTGAACCTATACTCATTATGAGTATGCTATATGATACTGAAGTGATATATAAGAGACTATATGTGATATTTTTTTCTTTCTCAGTTATACAAGATCTATTTTGAATTTATAAATATTAATATAGTATAAAAGTCTATAGTCTAAATAACTCTAATTTACAAAATTTATATTCAGTATTAACTATTAGTAATAATAATAGCGAATCGATGGTCACCATACAATACTCCCTTCAAACAAACACCCTTTAGCGACTAATTGTAGAGGTGGCGAGAGAGATCGCTTTTATTACACTGTGGGTCCTCAGAATAACCTTAAAGTATATAAGACTTAAATAACAGATATACATATATTTAAAATCCTTTTATAACTATTAAAATTCTATTTTCAGCTAACGTTTTTTTTAATAATAATATAAAGTGTTCTAGTCCGTAGCGTTTGCTGCTGTTCTCTCTGGCCAGGCCAGGTGAAAAGGTGAAGGTAAAAATGTTGAACTTATCCATTTATATCTTATGCAGAAAAAAAAATTTAAAATTTTCATACATTAGATTAATAGCAGACATCTATAAATTTTGATTTTTTTCTTTAAAAAATCTCAATAGTATTATTAGCATTAAATATTTAATTTCCTCAAATGGGAATCGAACCCTTCGAATTTGTGTGTATGGTATTTGGGAAATCCTCTTTTACTTAACTTTATATTTTACTCTATAACATTTTTAATAAGTATCATGCTATAATTATCTTGATTTTTTTCCACATAGCGGGGACAGAGGACTTCATTATTCCAGTGAATGAAGTGGTATATTTGGGAAATATATCTATTAGAAACGGAAGATGACAGAACGGAACACAAATGAATGTGGAAAGACGTATCCAATGCCGGCAACGAGTTAACGGTGCCACATTCATGAGACGGCAAAACGTCAGCATAGCTGCACGTTTTATCGTATACAATTCAGTACTGGTACCAATACTGTTATACATTCTTCTTTGGCACCACCATCACGTGGGTAGTACCGAAGAAGAATGAAAGAAAAATAAATGCTGTAGAGTAATCTCTTCGTAGGATGCGGATCAGTTTAGCTGACAGAATCCCCAATGAAGATACATAGAATGAAGGTATCAGCGAGTATGTCACGGTAGTGAAAAAAATATAGTGAAAAAAAATGTGCTCAAGTAGATGGTAGCTGTTCACTAGAGGGACAAAACGTGGAGGTATTAAGACGAAATATAAATTTCAAAAAAATACACAACCCTATTTTATATACAATTTGATATAACAACGGTAATCTTTAAACCTAATCTCATCTCAAAAGTGATTATTCATAATGTAAATCAGACGACGCTGGGATTAAAAAATAAAACAGCAAACACCGAGTTAATCTGGTAGCACTGCTCTAATTGAAATCGCCCGCGGTCACAGACGGACAAATTGAAATTTACACCGTAACAACGTTAACATCTGTTTATAATAATATTTCAAACGTGACATTTCATCGGTCAATTAATTACAATCAAATACAATATGTATGAATTCTATGTTATTTACATTATCGCAGTGCGGTTAGAAAAGTAGGCGCTTGTTGATTGTGAATTCGACTCTCACTGATGGGAAACGTTTATATTACTTATTCATATTTTTCTGATCTCGCTGGCGTAAACACGTCGTTTCTTTACAACGCGCAATGCCTCGTCCAGAATCAGTGAAGAGTTAGAAGGAATTTACTTACCACTAGTAACACTCCCAAGGAAGAGGATTTCCCATGCGATGGACTGACCAAATTAAGGCTGCAGTAGGGAGTCCCCTACATGAGTGTACCAGATTTTCACCCAGTAGAGATAAGTGGCGAGTGTTTGTTAAGTATATAACATCTGCCCCTAATGTTACTTTGTAATGACCACGACCGCTCTGACAAGAGTGTTACGACAGAGAAGTAACACTGGTTCCCAACCACGGTCCGCTGACCACCAGTGGTCCTCAGAAGTCTATTGTCCGCGAACGATTTTAAGTTTATGATGGTGAGGCGAAGTTTTTGTTTGATTATCACAGGTATTTTTATTATACCTACATACATAGTGGTCCCTACTACCAAGAATGATATAAAAGTGATCCTTGATCAAGAAAAGTTCGGGAACCCCTGCTCTAAACGTATGGCTTAGTCGGTCAAAGAGCTCGGACGATTTCCAAAGAGGCGCGTTCAAATTCCGCTACGTTCAAATTTTTATATATCTTCTTAATAAGTATTTAAAGTTAAATGTTTGAGGTACTTATGTAATTTTTTATTTGAATTTTAGAACCACTTTAATTATTATTAATTATAAGTTTAATAAGTCCTCGATAGCTGCTGTTCCAAAATGGTATTTTGCGCTTTGGATATAACATACTACACATAATATATCCATTCATATTTAAAAAACAAGTATAATTTAAAGTCTTAGTTCTAAAACATTACACATTTAAATTTGCAGTCGTATGCATTCATTTTGCACAAAATGAACTACAAATAAAATTATATGTATATGGCTATTAACACTTCAATTGAAGTGTGATTTCATTTTTTCACCGTTACATATGAAGTCACTGTTTTTCGTTTACTTCAATTTCAGTTGAACTTTTAACTTAACTAATTTAAATACCTAACTAACTACTTTACAAACAATTTTTTTTAACCTTTCGATTATTAAGGTTTAAACAGAAATTTAAATTTTGCTCACATAATATGATATAGCAATGTGAAACAATTTCAACAATTTCATGTAAATCCGAGTCGCGGATGTACTCGTACGTTCACAATGACTGTGATTTGCTTCGATCGCTGTCATTTGCCCGCTTACCCGAATATTGGACATTCAGTATGGATTTTATGATTGATCATCTTCTGTTGAAGGATGGCCGTTGTTTTTCATATTATAAATAATATTAATATAACAAAAGGTCGTAAAGAATAACAGAATAACTGAAAACACGCTTATCCGGCACTGAGTAGTTAACTAGTAAATCGTAAACATTTCCACTATTGAATATCCTGGGTCCATCACCAGAACAGCCCGATGATACTATATTATTTTTCTAAGCAACGTATTTTTTCTCCAAGTATGTACGCCAAGTTTCACAACGATACAATTATTGCTAGTGTGATAAACTATTTTTCTTCGGTTTTATAGTGTAACTGATTCCCCGAACACCTTTAAAAATGTGATTTAATGTATAATATCAGAAGATATCGTTTTTTTTTCGTTTCGTTTAAGAGATTTGCTATCAGAAGTTTATTTAAATAACTGAAACTTGACAATATTACATTGTGTTATAACTCGAAGCTCTTCCGAAGAAAAGCCAAAAGAGCGTCCTATATCTCTCTCAACTATAACTGCGTGTTAATTATACAACAAGGAAGAAAGCGAAAGAGCACCTCCCCGCCCCTACACCGTGAATTTATAATAGACCGCAGTTGCAACAGTCTTTATTGAACTCTCCGGAACGTTTATGTGTGATCTTTCTTTAGGTACTTGTTACGCTTGCTTATATTAAGAATGTATGAGAATGATGATTCGTGATGTTGACCGGTTTGAGAGATCAAAATAAATCGATGGATCGAGCGCACTACCGCAAGACGGCCGATGTTAAATAAACGCACGGCACACGCCCCACAGTCGTGTCTCGAACCGTAGGCGGACACTACTACATACACCAGAGTTTCAAGACATAAAATAGCATCACACACTGACTAATCGTATACTAAATTGTAGAAGTGGTATATAATACGTCAATGACCACCGCCATACAGGCATAGCTTACATACCGCGAGCGCAATGCGATTCGGCATCAGCCACGACATAGTTAATGTCGCTATAACAGTTCGCGACATCAAGCAATATTCAATATTGTAACATTGGTAAAGTATATCTTTGTGGGCGCGTAGGAGGGTTTTTTAAAAGGAATTTAAATAAAATGCAATCTTAGTGACTGATCAGCGTGCAGTCTAACGATATATTGGTTTAAAAAATTAAAATAAAACGACCGTCACATATGACACATACTAGTTTATCACTAGTAAACGCCTGTTTTAAAAAAATAGCAATGCAAGGCTTCTTTTGCTTAACTAGCTTACTTCTAAATATTTACATTAAAAACTATTACTAAAAGCGCTTCAACATGCCCCCGGCCGTTGAAAGCTCGCCTTTCAACAGGAATCCTCCAATAGAAAACAAATTCTTGAGCAAGCTCGTCGTATGACTCCATTGGCAGTCCTAATATCCGCAACTCTGCAGATATTATCGGTCCCAGGATGAAGTGCAACAACTCGACCTAGTCTCCACTTTAACGGTGGAAGATTATCGTCTTTCACAACGACCAGCGAATTGACCTTTAATGAGTCTTTGGACGTGAACCATTTAGTTCGCTGTTGCAGCTCGGAAACATATTCTTTATTCCATCTGGTCCAAAAATGCTGTCGAAGTTGCTCAATCCTTTGGAAGCGATTCAGGCGGTTGCTGGAAATTTGTCTAGTATCCTCAACTGGAAACGCAGTGAGTGGACGTCCGATTAAAAAATGCCCAGGAGTCAACGGCAACAAGTCATCTGGATCTGTAGATAAGGGCGTGAGTGGCCGCGAATTTAAAATGGCTTCAATTTGAATTAAAACAGAGTTAAGCTCTTCATACGTCAAATTACAATTTCCCAGCACTCTGTTTAAATGAAATTTGGTCGACTTAACACCAGCCTCCCAAAGACCACCGAAATGTGGAGCATAAGCAGGAATAAAATGGAACTTAGTTCCTAACTGGGCAGTATCCTTAGCTAAGGAGTTACAGTTAAGTTTTAAAAAATTTGAAATTTCATTGTAGGCTCCTACGAATGACGTACCATTGTCAGAGTAAATGTTTACCGGTTTTCCTCGGCGGGACATGAATCTCCGCAAAGCTTGTAAAAAATTACTGCCAGTCAAATCACCCACTAATTCTAGGTGAATGGCTTTAGTAGTAAAACATACAAAAATCACTATATATACTTTTACCAGCCTACATCCACGGCCTTGACGATTGGCTGATAAAATAGGTCCCGCGTAATCGACCCCAACGTTTTGGAAAGGAAAATCAGCTGGTGACAGTCTGCTCATTGGTAAATTGCCCATTTGAGGAGCAATCACTTTACCCTTTAAACGCTGACAACGAACGCACTGACGAAAGCAAGCCCTGGCCAAATTACGACTGCCTAGTGGCCAATAAGTCTGTCTTATGTTACTTAATAAAAGCTGAGGACCTGCATGTAACAACTTAACATGCTCATATCTGAATAAAAGTTTACTGAAATGACTAGTGGACTGTATTAAAATAGGATATTTTTTCTCAAATGAATAGTTAGAATTATGTAATCGTCCTCCTACACGAATTATTTTGTTATTATCAAGAAATACATTATATTTTAATAATTTATTTTTATATGGTAGTTTTTGTTTATTTATTAATAAATTATATTCAGGAAATGACTCTTTTTGTGACTGTATAATAATAATATTCAAGGAATTTTGTAATTCTTCAGTGGTAAAATAGGAGGTAAACGGAGTACGTGTTTTGCACAATTTAATAAAGCGCAAAACGTAACAAACACTACGTTGTAATCGCATAAAATTTGAAAACCGTTCAAAATTTATTATTTTAAAATTTGAATTGTGATGAGCGTCATTCGCCACATAGCAAATATTTGACTTAATTTCCGGTAAGTTAACTAAATCAGTAGGCGTGAGCGGTAAGTCAATGGTATCTTGACGTAAAAAGGATGGACCATACCACCATAGATCGCATGATTTTATTGCAGAGGGTTCTATTCCTCGAGATAACAGATCAGCGGGATTACAGTGTGTAGGGATATGCCTCCAATTGGCAGAACTTGATTCATCTAAAATTTCAGAGACACGATTGCGTACAAACGTATTTAATTTAATAGGTAGCTTTTTTAACCAGCCTAACACAATCATGGAATCAGTCCAAAAAGTGACACCACACGCCGAACGCCTTAAAGAACCAATTACTTTTTTATATAAACGTGCACCAAGTAAGGCAGCACACAATTCAAGTCGCGGGATAGTCACTGGTTTAATGGGTGCGACGCGACTTTTCGATATTAATAAGCGCACGTCAACGTCACCGTTATCATTAAAACTACGAACATAGACGCAAGCACCGTAAGCTTGCTCTGACGCGTCGGAAAAGATATGCAATTCGAATTGCTTGTAAGATTCACAAACCACACGTCGAGGAATGCGTAAATCCTTGAGAACAGGTAATGATTTAATAATATCAAACCATGATATTTTAATTTCAATGGGTAATTTATCATCCCACTTTAAGCCCTCAAGCCAAAGTTTCTGAAGCAGAATTTTCATTCGTACAACACATGGGGCTAGTAACCCAAGAGGATCAAAAATACGCGCTATCACACCCAACATGCCACGCTTGGTAGGTTCTAAATTTTCAGGTACATTGAGAGGAATACACAAATCGTCAGAAGACGTCTGCCAACTTAATCCCAAAGTCTTAGTAACGGCATTGCCTTCTTGATGGAATTCTAAATATGAATCCCCTACGGATTCTTGAATTAAATTAGAATCATTGGACTTCCACTTACGCAAAGGCATACAGGCAGAAGCAAGTGCATCAGTAATTTGGTTTCGCATTATATAAGCCTCCTCAAATACGTCGGCACCGGTTAAGAGGTCGTCAACATAGAAATCATGTATAATAATTTCTGCGATTTTTTTGTCATGACACTCTAAACCTATCTGCTTGAGACACCTAGTCGCGAGATATGGAGCGCTAGCGGTACCATATGTAACTGTATTTAACTGATAAATTTTAAATGAATTGGAAAGCGCGTCACGCCATATAATTTGTTGCAAATGCCGTTCAGACGGATGTACATACACTTGTCGATACATTTTTTCCACGTCTGCAGAAAGAACATACTTGTGCATTCTAAACCTGAGTAAGATTGACGTTAAATCGTCTTGAACAGTAGGTCCTACCATTTGAATATTATTTAAAGAAATACCTGAAGTGGTTGGAGCACTGGCATTAAAAACAACTCGTAACTTCGTCGTAGTACTACTTTCACGCAAAACCCCATGGTGAGGAATAAAATATGAAACATGATTTGGATTAATATTACACTCTGACATGTGACCTAAAGAAATGTACTCAGACATAAAATCTTTATACATTTTGTCGAGTGTCGGTTGTTTTAAATTTCTACGTTCTAAAGAAAGTAAGCATCGTTTTGCACGATGGAATGAATCACCAAGACAGCCTGAAGATTCCCTGAGCGGGATTTTGACATTGAAGCGGCCATCTGGCAAACGTGTTGTATTTTTAATAAAGTGTGCTTCACACATTTTCTCCTCAATTGAATAAGTTGATGACTCATGACAAACTTCTTCAAGTTGCCAAAAACGCGTAAGTTGGTTTTGAATGTCATCTAACTCATGAGAACTAGAAGAAAGTTTATTTTGAAAATCAGTAAAATTGCATTGTATTGGTGGGAAATGAGATGACAACATGTTATAGCCGCCGTTAACTGGGCCACAAACTAGCCAACCAAGTCTAGTTTGATATAATGTTGGTTTCCTATCACCTAAAACAATTTTATCGGAACCTAATAAGGTCCAAAATACGTCAGCTCCAATAATAATATCAATGGAAGCCGGAGTATGAAAGCACGGATCTGCTAATTGTATATTCGAAGGAATATCTATATGTACCTGTCTAGCGGGAATGCTATCTGTAATAGTAGGCAAAATAAAACAAACGATGTTATCTTCATAAGATTCATGTAAAGATCCTATATGAACTCGGCACATTTTGTTCACAGGGGATAATGAATTATTAATTCCTTGAACTGACTTATTGATTTTTAAAAATGGGAGTTTTAATTTATTAAATAGTTTTTCTGTCATTAAACAAGATGAGCTACCGGAATCCAAAAGAGCACGCACTATATGTTCTTTATTATTTATATCATAACATTTAATTAACGCAGTTGACAGCAAGACGTCGCTCGGAGTGCTTGCAAGCGCGTGCGCCGCAATATTAGCCGATAGTGTAACGTGCGTATTGTCACATTTCTCGGAAGCGATAGATACGTCCTTGACCTTGTTGACTGTACAATCCCCTGATATGGAATAATTTTTATAATTGTTATTGTGAATAAGCGTATGATGTTTTCGCTTGCAAATTTTACAACCTGATCTTTTACAAACATTAGGATAGTGACCTGGATTAAAACAATTATAACAAATTTTATAATTTTGTAAAGACAACATTCTATCGCTAACACTCAGCGCTAAAAACTGTGGACACGAGTTTAGATTATGATCGCCGCTACACCTCGGACAGCTGCGTGCCATTGGAGAATTAATCCGCTCCGTGGAAATCATAGCTCTTATTTTATTACTGGACTTAATACTAGAAGAAGGACGCGATAATTCGACAGTTTCCAATAAGTCAGCACGGTTACGCAAGAAATCTATGAACTGTTGAAACGAAATTGATTTGGTTTTATCAAATCGCCCTTTGACTTCTTCCCATTCTCTAAATGTTTTAAAATCTAGTTTCTTAGTAATTATATATATTAAAAGAGTATCCCAGCTGTGAACAGGCTCGCCCAACGTGCTCAATGCCCTAATATTTTTGCTTATATTGTCGATTGTGCGTTTTAATGCAATTGAAGATTCTTTAGTAATTGACTCGATTTCAAACAACGCTGTGACGTGGTTATTAATTAATAAGCGTTTGTTATCAAAACGTTCACAAAGAAGTTCCCACGCGGTAGTGTAGTTTCGAGCGGAAAATTCGATCGATTCAATTACAATAGCAGCTGACCCTTCCAGAGAAGAACGCAAATAATGAAATTTATTAATTTCATCCATATCATCATTGCCGTGAATAAGACTAGCAAATGTATCGCGAAACTCAAGCCAGGTTACGTAAGAGCCTGAGAATTTTGGCAAAGAAATAGTTGGTAACTTGACTAACTGATTCTTTGAACCATAGCTGTGGCTAGATTTAGCCTCGTCTTTTTCTAATTTAGAATAATTATTTAATAAAGTTTTGGCTTGAGCAATTAAGCTATAATATTGAGATTCTACACTATTTCTTTCACTAGATTCTATATCAAGATTATCACATAAACATTCTAATTGTAATTGAGTTTCGTTAAATTCATCATAAACATTTTCTAATCTATCGATACGTAACTGTAACTCCATCGCCTGGCAAGGGGTTAACTCGGAACCTTGTAAAAGATTTAAAAATGTTCCGAAAGCAGTGAGTCTCCCTTTGTGACTGCCACGTTTCTTTTTAAGTTCTTTAATGTCGGTCATTTTGAAAGGATGGTGCGGTCAACCTGGAATTACAACGGATATAACGCTAAATATTGTAATAATTATTATAATGTTTTTCGACAATTACTATTATAACTAAACAGATATCATTGATATTATAATTAATTTAGTTGTTTAACTATGATTTTAATTTCGCTGTTATATAAATGACTGGTAGGTAGGTATATTTAAATATGTTATTTTACACTTTTACTACAGTTAACTAACAAAATAACGATTTACAAAGCTGACAATTAAAAAAGGGTTTTAAATTAAATATTGTAATAAATATGAATAGTTAACTAATGTAATATTAATATTACTGTACTGTCACAATGAAGCACGGATTAACTATATTATACAATATTATTTTACCTATTGCAATGTAAATGTTGAAATAAAACTGTAGTAATTATAAATAAAATGAAATAAATTATAAATACAAAATTAACATATGTTACTAACCTTATACAGTCTTCAAATTAGTCACTAAGTTTCTACATAAAATATTACCTGAATATTACGAGTGTTGGGTCAAATAAATTTAATTTAATGTTTAAAACTATTTGTTTTATTATATTTAATCATTAATGTGCTCGTACAAGCCACTTTTTCTTTTCTTCATAGAAAGCGCAGGTATATTCACATCCACAGGACACGTTGCTTATTTAAAATTAATTCCAGATAATATTCTCGATTATAATTCCTTTATATACTTGATTATTCCCATAATGATTTTATATCCGGTACGTAAGGACCATATGGGCGCGTAGGAGGGTTTTTTAAAAGGAATTTAAATAAAATGCAATCTTAGTGACTGATCAGCGTGCAGTCTAACGATATATTGGTTTAAAAAATTAAAATAAAACGACCGTCACATATGACACATACTAGTTTATCACTAGTAAACGCCTGTTTTAAAAAAATAGCAATGCAAGGCTTCTTTTGCTTAACTAGCTTACTTCTAAATATTTACATTAAAAACTATTACTAAAAGCGCTTCAACAATCTTTGATCCGCAATATGGCCCGCCTCTACATATATTTTACCTTCATAAGAATTTCGATCCTAAAAGATCGTGTTACTTATTATATGGCTCGAATTTTTATATTTATCATATATTTGGTCTGGCACCAAGTACCTGTTTCGGTGCACCATATTTATCAGTACCGTAGTACTTAATAGTTAGATTCGACCGCTGCCTTCTGTCATCACTCACCTACCATGTATACAAAATGACGGTTGCTGCACTCGAAACGTCTATACATGATGAACTACTCTAGATTAATATAATAATTAAAATAAGTAGGATTGTATTATACACAATAAGCTATGCTATTTATGTGTATTCCTATGCATTTTTTTTATTATATTTACTTCATCATACCCAAGGTACATGCTGTTACAATAGTTCCAAAGATACAGTGTTACAAGTCGGCCTAGAAAAAAAAGGTTTAAAAAGCGATCATTTGGCCTCTTTCTTTAACAATAAAATTATACAACAAATATTAATGTACGCGACGGCTGTCTGCAAATGTATAAACATTCATTTACATATTTAAATTTACTGCTGAGTGGCGAAATCGAATTACACATATAACCTAATTAGATCTAGGATGTAACCGATAATATCGTCGAATTATAAAAAAAAATATTATAATATAAAATATAATACGCAAGTTCTCACTTCAAATTTTTATTTGTAGGTCGAGAAGTAACTTTTTGCAAGTTTTGTTACAACTATTGTTAGCATCTCTGTAGGGAGAGTTTTACAAATTTCCGCTACTCAAAGAAACTTAGAATTAACGTTTGGCAAGAAAGAATACTATTTTTTTACAAGCGCGTAAGAATTTCTACGAAGCTCGATGAGACCGTATTAATTGATCAGTGCGCTTCGACGGTTTCCAAAGAGGCGCGGGTTCAACTTCTGCTTCGTTCAAATTTTTATATTTATCATATCTCCGAGTCGGTGCAGCGACAGAGAAAAAAGAAATAGAAATTAAACAGCTTACATATTATTTGAATTCCTGTGAAATTAAAATTTTCATCTCTTACTTATATTATGAAAAGAAACAGCAAAAATATTTAGCTATAGGCTTTCATAGTGTCATTTCAATTCTAACGCCATCACCACAGTCCGCTCGGGGCGCGGCCGCCCAACAAACAAATACGAGAATCTTGACAAAGTCTCTTCAGATTCAGTGATTGAAAAGATATACGTGATATGGTAGATTAATATTTTACCAACTTTGAAGACATGGAGGTTATCGGTTCGACATGCCCGTACGTATGTATGTATGTATATATATGTATATATGTATGTGTTGTAATTAGACAATATTTCAGCCATTTTCATCATCTGGCTTCCTAGCACGTGTAAAAATTTATGTGTTTCTATATTTGTGTGGCTAACGAATTCGAATGCCAGAATTAGAAGCTTGTATTGGCTACTAGGAAGGAACTCCAAACTGTCACTGGAGAATAAACTGCTGGTGTATAAGGTGGCCATAAAACCCATCTGGACATATGGGATCCAACTCTGGGGGAGCTCTAGTAACTCAAACATTGAAATCCTTCAGCGCTCATAGAATGCTGTGTTAAAAACTATCACCAAGGCTCCCTGGTTTGTAACCAACACCGACGTACACCAGTTTGCAGAAATATCTACAATTAGAGAGGAAATAGCTAATACTTGCTCCAGATACAAGTCTCGCTTTTCTATTCACCCAAATAAATTAGCCGCAAAACTGCTCGACTCAGTTCAAAACCAACGCCTGAAGAAACCTAACATCCTAAAACTGGACGAAAGATTCGTCTCGTACTATTATAAGAGACCTTGTTATTGGATAAGGGCCTCTACATGTCATAATGTTAGTACACCTTTTATTTACCATTGACCATACCACCATATGACCATTTGATTATAGTATTAAATACTTATTGCAAATAGTTACACTTAAAAAAAATCTATCATCTGGCTTCCTAGCACGTGTAAAAATTTTTGTGTTTCTATGTTTGTGTGGCTAACAAAGAATTTCTCGGGAACTCAAATAAAATCGAGATATCCTAGTTTACTAAAAAAAAATATAGTCCATATAATATTGCATTCGGCTTTTAATACTTTTAAATTACTATAAGGATTGATTAGTGTATGTAAATGCCGCAGAGCCCATATGCATGCCCTACAATTAATTTTAAAACTTGATGTTCTATATATTGTAAGAACTCTCTCCCTCTTTCCTCAATTTAATTACATAAACCTAATAATAGGGTAACCTAATAATAAACCTAATAATATAAGGGATATATATCTGAGTACGTATTTTTATTTAACCTAAAATCCCAGTGTATACTTCTATTTGTCACCTTCCGCCGAATTCTGGAGCCATTGTGCTTTGAGTGGCCGAACTCATAGTTGCACACTAGTACCCCTGCTCCACGACTGGCCTCCATACATAATGATATGTTATGTTTATACTAAAATATCATTCTTTATCCTTTTTCATACATGTTTTCGAAATTCCATCTGTTAACATCTGTATGCAAAGTATTGCAAATAGGTATATAACACTTCTCTTATACAAACGGATAGCGCTTAATCTTTATAAAAAGTGTTTTTTATACCTATAATGATTATCGTAATAAATTACAATATATTTTTCGTAAAATAATGAAAATATTGCATATTACACTTCGGAACCTAACACTGCAATGTATAAGGCCAGGTCCAATAAGGAGATACCAACAATACAAAAAAAAATATTTCCCCGAATAAAAACTATACACACAGCCATTCTGACTTTCAAAGTTCTTAAAAGCTCAACCTATAAGACAAGTCGAAGAAAAGCTTAAAATTTAAATTACATCAAAATATTACAAAAATTCTGTGCTTTTATTTGTTTGGTCTAACGAGCTTATCTAAGGAACAACTGTTTTGAATTGGCAAATTTTTCAAACACAGATAGACATCATGTTAATTATATTCGTTGTAATCCATTATACTAGCTATCAACGTTACCACGGGCACTTAAAATGTGCCTATATCTTACTCAACTCTCAGTTATCATCATTCAACTATGAAGCGAAGCGAAGCGAAGTCACAAATAAAAGCTAGTCATATATACACAAAATTTGTTTGCAAAATATTCGTAGTAATCAGAGTTGATATCGAATGCCGGTCACGCGTTCCGTCGCTACACAAAGGAGTTAAATTTGCACGCCGCGGCCCGTTTAAGCGACATCTCGCATTCACAGCATTCATACGAAAAATTGCCATTATGAACCGCCCCGGGGTAAAATGACACCTTTGTTGGACAGTTTTTGTTGTCGGTGTTTGGGGTTTGATAGCTTGATTGGGGGCAAGATAAGTTTTGGATAAATAATCTAGTTAGTTTATATGTATTTCTATTCAGTTGTATAAAAGGAAACTATTTATTTTTTATATAGAAGGGAATTCGCGGCGTTTAGTTCTGCCACTCAACACCCAATGATTCCAGGATTCGACAGGAAATAAAAACAGAGTGCCCTAAAACTAGGTTCCCTCTGCCTACCCTGATTTGTCGTGGATACAGCGTGAAGTAGATTTTTTTAATTACATGTACAAAATTAACTGTTTTTCAAAATAAATCTATGTTTTTTTGTATGTTCTTGAAATCAATAGAGCATGTGTTATAATATTACCTTTATGAAGTACTTGTCATCTCAACTCTCTATATGGGGACTTTAAAATGTAAAATAAATAGTAATCCAGCTTTTTCCCATTTTCATAAAAATCCAAGCAACCTTTTCTTAGTGACTTAACAATATACCAAATTGTATTCCTTTCTAAGCCCAATAGAATTATCTATGCATAGAATTATGTGTCATATCGTAACTGAAAAGCCGTATCATATTAGCCGTAGCATTTTAACGAATAAAAACAATTTATAACCTATATTAAGTATTTTTCTTCATTATGTACCATTTATTTCAACAACTGAACCGAAAAAACAGATGGAAAAGTGGCGAAAATTATGTATATAGATATATAAAAAGAATGCAGTTTCAACCATTTCATTCAACAAAATGCATTCATTCATAATATTCAACTGAAATTACCTCCGTTATTGCTGTAGCGCCTTTGTTGAAAGCTCTACCATGTTTACATTACCATAGATTAATTAATTATTATACGGGTAGTTAGTATTGTGACTGCTAATTGAGTATAACGATAAGTTTATAATTCAAAGTTTCGTATTGAAAACCCACATATAGCAGGGAAGGTAAGGGGAAGTACACTGCATCCTCCATTTTCCGCCCATTCTCAAGACATTACATATAGTGGCAGAATTCAACGCCACAAGTAAAACCTTCTTATTAGAACGAGGAAATGAAAATCCATTCCCGCGAGTGCGAATCGAACTCATAATCAATGCGCTTACAGTCATATACTGTGCTACTGTGCCTTGTGACTAATATTACAACCAAATGCAAATAAATAATAACAAACACCGTTTGTCTCATACAATACGTACTGAATTGGAATCACAAAAACCTTTGATAACTTTTATTTGCTCTTACGTCTACAATAATCTTTGGAAAGGAAGCGGTTGACGATCCGATGCGATAGTGTCACAAAGAAGCTTATTTCCGCTCCAACTCTGGATATAAAAGACCACATTACATTTTCAATCACAAAAGGAAAATTTAAACGAAAATAAACCTTATATAATAAGCAATAGGATAGTAAATAACACAAGTTTTGTAGCAATATAAAGCTGAAGAAGCAGCGAAAATAAAAACTGAACAAATATAGCGATAACGTTTTTGTAAGGGCGCTAGGTCGAGTCAATAACTATTGTAAGTTGATCTTACTAAATTATTACAATTGAATCTTAATGCCTTGCCGTTTATAGTCTCTATGAGGATTGGTTTTTGTTTAAGCTCACTGTGTTTTAAACATATTAACTATTTTAATATATGATATATAACTGTTTCTTAATAAAAAAAAAATCATGAATAAAACTGCTCTGGAAATAAAGTACCATCACATATAAAAAAATGTTAACTCATTTAACGCATTTAAATGTCAATTGGCGAAATACGTCCGCGATAATTTAGTATAAAATTTACCATTTTGTCACAATAACTTTATCTTTAATTATTATAAGCTATTTTTGTAAATGTAAATATAACAGTTGACAACGACAACTTAACTATTGTATTTGAAAGTATTGTTCTCAAGTACGTGGCTTACGTCTTGATTGAGAATAAATGCCTATAAACTGAAACTGCTACGGAGAGAAAAGTAATATGCGTTACATGTTGCTTTCTACTAATTAACTACTACTACGAAACTACTTGACTAAGGAAGTTGAAAGTTGTAATGCAGGTAGATCAGAGAATGTAAGAGAACACAAAGTAAGTGTTTCTGGAAATACCCTTAGGAACGGAAAAACACGAGATTTCCCATCTCCACGCAAATAGCGTTGTGATCGGTGACTAGTATAGAAATAAAACAAAACAGTAGAAAATCCAACAACCAAAAACAATAAATATTGATTTAATAAGCAACTATTTCACAAATATATAAATTTACAATCGTATAAAATACATCACCAAATCATTAAAAAAATACAATTGTATATGACATACATACCTACATCTCAATAAAATCCACATCTGCATTACAAATCATTGCGAGCGAATGAGGAATAGCAAAAACCGACGTAGGGCGATAACAGACAATGGACTCTAGTGTACTTAACAATGGTTCGTTTGTGACGATTCTTCGCATAATGGCGGGGCGCGAAACGCTATAATTCAATAAAAACGACTTTATTATCAATTGTGGGTGTGATTAAATTATGTTTTAGTGTTTTGTGTTGTGTTACTTCTGATTTGTGTTTGCTCTTTGATTTTTTTTTAAGTAAGTAGCTAATTTTAAAGATTTTTCTTCTACTTCACTTTTTATCACGCAGGGTAGACAAGGGGAACCTATTGTTAAAACACTCCGCTCCCCATTTTCTTTTGAATTTTCAAGGTATCGCAACTTGAATGGCGGAATTCGACACCGCGCTTTGCTTTGGTATCATAGCGAAATGTTAATAAATAATAATTCATTATCTGAGTGACGACATGACATGTTCGACATGTTCTCCGTTTTTTTCTCATATATATCCATTTTGGGGAGGAGTAGAGAACTTGAGATAGTTGTCTCGTAAAGGCAGGGAGTGATGACAATTTAAATAGCACCAGCATCTTCATAAAGTACCCAAGTACAAAGTGACGTGTATAAGTTTTTTACGAATAATTTTATTAAAATGAAACATTTTAAATTACTGAATCAGGGCCAGGAAAGAAAATAATGATAAGTAAAATTTAACCCGAAATCATTACGTAATCATAAACTAACTGCACTACGACTTTACTTAACTCTGCGGTACAGCAACAAAGCAACCGTAAACGCAACGAACGTAGGTTCGATTCCCGAGTAGTTTCGTCTGAGTGTTGTTTGTCAGCTACTTAGTAACGGAAATGTTGTATATACATACATACATTATATAGAATATAATATACTCAATAGGTAAAACCTCGATATATAAAACTTTTTATCATACTTATATTTTACATTCAGACTTTTGTAACTATTATATCAAAACCTTTATGAAAACTCAAAGCCAACACGACGAGATGTGGAGAATTTTTTTTAATTCATTCATAGGATTCTTCAAAGCCATCTGGGAGAGGCGGCTTTACGAGTGTGTTCAGATCGGCCTTTTCATATGCACCAAACCGTGTCGGTCACTTTATACGACTCTACTCACCGTGATCCAACGATATGGAGAAATACTAGATTTGGCATATATAAGAAATGTTCTAGATCTCTTCAGAAAATATATAAATATGTTACATGTAAACTGATCGTATATAAATAACAATAACCAATCCCTTAGCCTCAGTTTTGGTGTAAATATTTAGAATAAAATGAAAATTTTGTTAAGTAAAAACACAATGTGGCTTCATTTTTCAGCAATTAATATTTTTCGGTAACTAAAGCAATCTGAAGGCAGTTTCCACTTAAATTATTTATTAATATGTTTCCCCCTTTACCACAAAATAGAAGAAAAAACAATGAAATAAAATAAAAGAATATAGATAATTATCAAATACATATTATCAAAAACATTCGATATCCTTCGACAATGTTACAACGAGATGTACCGAGTATGAACGCGACTTTTATTCGCTCATCCGATTAGGATCGTATGCTTATAAGCTCGGGCTTTGTGACAGTCGGCCGGCGTGGGCGGCGCGGCAGTCGCCTTCAAAAAGAAAAAAGTCGATAGTCAATATCATAAACTATTACATTATTTTAAATGCAATTATTAAATGGGAGATGAGATGAGACGAAATATTTACTTAAATTTATATTTCCATTTCTTCGCTCTGGTGTCGAGGCAATGCGCGGCGGGGAGTTCTGCCACTCAACACGCAATGCCTCCAGAATTTGGCAGAAAGTGGGGAACGGAGTGTCTTAACACTAGGTTCCCTCTGCCTACCCTGCTGTGTGCGGGAATACATGGTAAAGTTGTTTTTTTTTTTATTTAATCGGGTATATTTAGTATTATTACATTTTTGGAAACCTGACGTTTCGAGCAAAATGTTCGACAGTAGTCCGTGGTCACTGGGAGACTGAGGTGATATCTGCCTGTCATTTGTCAGTTGTTAGTTATTTCTGTTCATTTATGTATATATATATGTATATATATATGTATATATATATATATATATATATATATATATATATATATATATATATATATATATATATATATATATATATATATATGATTTGATTTTATGTATATATTAAAGTATGTGTATTAGGCAAGAACCCCTGTACAGGTGAAGGCCTCCTCCAAAGATGCCCAGTCTTCCTTTGACTGGGCTTTTTGTTTGTAGGGTTTTATTTTTAGTTTTATTTTTTGGTAACTTGGAGGGTTTTGTTTAATTTGTTTTTTGTTATATTTTCTATTTATTCTATGTGAGAGGGGGTGTTAATTGCTACAAGACTTGTTTGTATTCTCAAGCTTCTTTGAAGGGTAATTTGAGTTTTTTCCACTAAAAAAGTTCAATCAACCCGGTTTTACTGGCCCCTCAGCAAGGCTGGACGATCTGTGTAAGTTACTCCTAGTCTTAGTCTGTTTATTGAACTGTGTATTTGGTTCATTTTTGTGGCCGGTTTCTGGTGAACTGGAAAGCATACGTTTATGTTTGGTTGGAAAGTTCGATTTTTTGTTAAGAACCTTTAATTTATCGTAGACAATGATCACTGAGTTTCCTTTTTCTTTTTCAATCTTTGCTTGCTCTTGTAGTTCTTTTCGTTTCTTTAAAATATGCTCTGGGTAGTCCTCTTTTATATAGTACGTAGTATTTTTAAGTTCTTTCTTCTGTTTTAGTATACTTATTTTAATCCCAAGTGTTAAAAATGTGATTTTTATTGGTCTAGGCCTATCTCCTTTTTTGCCTATTCTTCTGGCTTCCTGTATGTCCCTCTGATCAATTTTTACATTTAAGTACTTATTAACAAAACTAGTTAATGTATTTTCCAAGTTTGAGTATGATGATTCAGTTTCTTCCAGGCCGAATAAAATGATATTTCTCTGTCTAGATTGTTTTTCTAAGAAATACAATCTTTTTTCTTGACTATCCAGCTTAAGGTGAGGTTCTCATACTGTTCTTCCCAGGATTTAAATTTTT
This sequence comes from Heliconius sara, assembly GCA_917862395.2. NCBI lineage: Eukaryota > Metazoa > Arthropoda > Insecta > Lepidoptera > Nymphalidae > Heliconius > Heliconius sara. Next base: position 8,325,802 of record OU860780.1, on the reverse strand, counting down.
CGTCTAGTATACTATCAATATTCTGTGTAACTTGCTCTGTTACTTTTTCTCCATTTTTTAAAATCATTGTTTTCTGTTCGTCTAGTTCATTCTGTATTTTCCGTAAAGCACTTAAGACTTCCTCCATAATAATTATTATTATTATTTCTTATTTTGAGAATTTCTAAGAATAATAAAATATCATATAATGTAATAATGTGTAATGTCTTTTGACTGGTAGCGAACTCTTGTGGCTCAAATTCGAACTGGTAAACCAATAACTAACTTTATCAATGGATCGTATACTTGTTTCTCGTTACTTACAAGGGATGGCGTTAGTTGCGTAAATAAGTTGTTTATTTTTGCAAATCTTTAACAAAGTTTCTTTACATATTTATGTATTACCTTTTTTCCCACAAAATTTATATTTAGTTGGCACTAGTCACAGTTTCGCGAGTTTCATCACTTTAAATGTTGTATTTTTGAAAAAGTCATAAAAGATAACACACTAACGGTCTGTTTTTTTGTTTTCACTATAAAACGTCTTTCACTAGTTATTTGTCCGTATCCACAACATATGTCGTCTATCTTGGTATTTTTCCACCAGTTGTCTTCTTTTTACTGACTATGAACTTGTATTCAATTTTTAAAACGCAAAATGATACAGAGAACGATGTGAACCGTGGCTCAGTGGCGCCCCTCCGCCTTCACATATATCCCGGTAAACCTTCTAACACTATAAATGTTACAGTTTCTGAGGATTGATGTTGGTACCACTTCGAAGTAAAAACTACTAAATGGATTTAAAAAACTTTTTTAATACCACACTAAGATTAAACGGGCGAAGCCGCGTTTGGATCGCTAGTATGGAAAATAAATATAACACACGAATTATTCGAGTGACATTTATCACATGCACCGAACCGTTCCAAATTGAAGCACCAAACGCGAAAGGTTGATTTACTGAAGATTGAAAGCAAAGAATCGATTGAAACGAAATGAAATTTATAAGTAAACGGCACGCGTTTATGCGGAACGATCAGTGATGGCGTCGCTGATGGATCCGCTCCTCGGCTTTATGATGCCAATAGTAATTCTATTTTAAATGTTATTTACGACTCTAATATGATTTGTGATAATAATAAACATCGTCTAGACTTATTTACCGTAATATGAATAAAAATGACAATGTTGGATTTCTTTGATTAGTTTGTCTTAGGACAAACGGCTCGCCTATAAGATTATAATGATAAATATGATAGTAAATCTTTCTATGTAACTCAAGAAAGCCTAAAGTTACAAAACACGTTCAAATGTGATTACTGTATAAGCAGTACTTTACTTACTTAAACATATAAAATAAGATTTTACGAAATTACGGATAGAACTATCATCTATATCAGTCTAGGTGCAGGAGCACAGGCGTGTTACTGTAAACATGACAGGTTCGATGCCCACTCGAAGAAAATGAATATTTCATATTTTCATGGCGCCATGGATCCAGAATTCGGCGAAAAGTCGAGAACGGAGTTAACACTAGGCTACTATGAAAAATAGCTATTGATCGATCAAATTAACTATAATTAATTTTATATATTTAATTATAATGAACTTGATCGGTCAATAGCTATTGTAAATGTTCAATAATACATTTTCATAATTCAGGGACAAAGATAAACATTTATTTTCACTGTATTGTGTATACGACTGCATAAGTACACACTATTTATAATAAATTATTAACACGCACACACTATTTATAATAAATATTAACTGTAGATTTTTTCCAACTACTAAAGTGGGAGACATACATATAAAAATTAGAACACAACTATGACTTTTCTTTCCTCTTGGAAAAAAAATCAGTTGCATTAATCTGTTTGTCTTATCCAAATATAATAAAATTGCAAAATTGGCATATATGAAGAGGTTGATGACAGTAGACGAGGCGAAAGAGGTATGTAGAGACCGTAGGGTAGGCGCTGCGTTCTCTCTGACTACCCCGCTAGGGATAAAGCGTGAAGCTAAGTTAAGTTTAGTAGTTATAAAATTTAAATAGCAGCAATTCTAGTGGAAAACAATACTTAGAATGTATATTGTGTTCAATTTAGTTGATATACTGTTACCCAGAATGAACTTATAGTATTCACATAAGCCCGACAGGGTCCTAATCCAATATGGGGCAGGCCATTTAATTTATAGTCAGGCACAATTTAGCCAGACCAAGGCGTCTAAGCCTCGAAGGCAAATTAAATGACGGCGCAGTTGCAAAGAAAATGCAATCACCGCTATATTCGCTGATGCAAATCTGAATTTCCGAGTCACTGTGCCCCGCCATTCCTTACGCTAATAAAACGTGCACCAAACGTAGATGCTGTTTCGCCCGTTGATGAACGCCAAATGACGTTATGACAGCGCACGCCGCCATTTAACGCCTATTTGGTTCCAATTTCAAATATTCCGCGCTCCCCTCCGGACAGTGTTGTAAATGACACTTTGTTTTTTTTTTATATTTAGAAAATGTAATATGTATTTTCGCTTTATGCCTTACCTTTAACGTTAAGTCGCGTTTTTAATTAAAATTTTCGTCGCTCTCATCAAACTTTGTGCATAAGCTCCTCACACAGGATTTTCATCCAAACGATATTTGGATAGACCAGCTTTGAATAGACACAAATAAGAATAAAACGCTGTTGCTTGCCGCGGTCAGAAAAAGAAAGGGAAGAAACAGATGCGGCCGAAATGGTTAGGGCGAATCATATACTCACTGAGCTAAATCAATTTTAGAATTTAATTTATCAAACTTCGTATGTTTAAATTATATTATAAGTTATATAGATTATAAATTCTAGGTATGTTGAAAATTACTTTACACTAGCTTCTGCCTCTGATTTTGTAAAAATTTAGAGTATATATGATCTAAATAGAAATTATAAAAAAATATATATATGTAGGTATATTAATAAGTAAGATTAAAATACAATATTATTTTTCATGTACACATGAATGAGGAAACTCGTAAAGTAAATGCATATATTTCTTATTAATAAATATTATAGAAATTATCTCTATATAAATTATTTGACGAGCTGAATTCAATATTAGAATTTAATACTTAAGGAGTAAAAAATTAAGAAGTAAAAAAACGTTTTTGTACGCCAAATGCCCACTACAAGTGCAATACAAAAAATTATATGAGCCTTAACCAGAGGTTTATTAGTAATTTCTGTAGAGTTCCACTATACATTTAAGCTCTAACATCAGAAGTTGTACGATGACAAATACAAGTTCGTCATATTCAATTTCTTAGATTACATTTATTTAGACATTATAAAAATGTGTTGAAAGAAAAGAATAACTCTCTGCACGAGCAAAAATCCTATATTTTTGTCAAACATTGTTCTATAGCTGTTTGTTCGGTGCACTATGCCACAGTCGATACGAATATCCGTTCTGCCATTTTAGAGCGCGGGCGACCGGAAACCTGAGGATATTCAGTTTCGCGCGCCTTTCTGCCTTCCATGACAGTTTTCAATATTTTACTCTTATTTACTGCCTTTATTTATGTTTCACATTCTTCGTCGGGAAGCGGCCCGTCGATATTTTAGGATAGTTTTTATTATATGCCCTTTTTGTTAATTGGAATCAAGTTAAATATGGTTCTGCTGTTGGATTAAAGGTTTGGATCATTAACTATTTATTTTTTTTCCATATTTTTAAATATTCCGTATCTAAATAACTTTGATCTCTGTGACGCAGCGACACTCGGGTGAATAGTGGAACTCAATTTCGACTTATTTTTATTTATCTTGTTACAAAATCGAGAAAAAAAGTTCAGTTCTCAGAGTGAGAACTCACAACCATCGCGCTTACAGCAAGACGCTATGCCGCTACGTCACGACGTTCTATCTTATTTATTTTTAAACAGTAAATAATAAATATTATCTAAGCCTAAACAACTATTTATATTTAAGTATTTCTTCGAAATTTTCTGTTTATCAAATACAGCCTCAATCAAACCAGTGTAACAATAAATTAAACGAGTAATTTAAAGAAGTAAACAGTGTCAGAATCGAGATTAATGAGATTAAAAAGTTGATTGTGGAATAAATTGCGCGCAAATGCCTTGTGCCGATAGACCTCGAACGTGTCAACAGGCTGATATAAAGTATCTTCTATACAAGCGGTGTATTAAGGCTTTGCCTTTTTATATTGTCATTTTTAATATGGTTGAAAGTTCAATTCCAACTTGGGGAAATAAATTATTTTCTTATATAACATTGAGCTACGCCACTCAACAGCCAATGTCCTGAAAATATGGAGGTGCGAGGGGAACGGAGAGTCTTTACACTAGGTTCTCTCTGACTACCTAAGAAAAAATAGAAGGTAGACAATATGTGGGTGTAGAGATATCGCCCTAAAACAGTGTTTTATCCATTTTTTACTGATTTTATTTTACAAAACTTGAAAATCTGAAAATAGCGTTGTAGTTGTACAACGCCTTGACGCAACGTTATACTTTTCTTTACTTTATTACTTTATTTAACCAGTCAAATATTAATAACAATTGCATGTAAAAGAGGATGAGGCCAATCGTGGCGCAGGGGCACAAAGTGTGACTGTAAAATCGACTGGTTGTGGGATCGAATATTTCATTTCCTCGAGTGGGGAAAGTTGAGTTCCGCCACGTCAAGGCAAAGCGCGACGTTGAGTTCCGCCACTCAACACGCAATGCTCTCAGAACTAGTCAGAAAGTGGGGAACGGAGTGTCTTAACATTAGGTTCCCTCTACCTACCTGCTGCTGTGTGCGGGATACAGTGTGAAGCTGATTTAAATTTTTTTTATAAAAAAACATACTTTTAATTAAACTTTAACCGAAAAAGTCATAGCCATAACTCACAATTGCTTAATAAAAAACAATTTTCACAAGTTAACATTTAACACCGCAACCCAGAACAATTATCTCGCCCACAGAATAAATACGCCGCCCTAACAAAGCGTATAATTTTCCGTCTGTTTGTCCGTTGATCTTAGATTAAGTGATAAATAAATACTTGGCGTTATTCGTTTGAGTCTAATCCATAGCCGTTACAAATTGTATGGTGTAACAATGGATTATATCGTAAGTTGTTGCTATATGTGCAAATATTTTGGTGAAATTTAATTTTTAATTTTATTTAAATGGTCACCGTAAATTCCATTTCCTTTTTTTTTATTTACTTCACTATTTTTCTTTCTCTGATCTAGCACGGCAAAGTGTATTGAGTTCTGCCTCTCTCATCACGCAATTTCTCTTAAATATTAGAAATGAGAACACAGCTCTAGGTTCTGTCTTTATGTGAGCGATACGTGAACTACAACACAAAAATAATCTATTTTTTTTTTAAACTTCATACTGTATCCTGCATATAACATGATAATCAAAGGGTATTGTCGAGACACTGCGTTTCCTACTGCTATACGATATTGACTGTCGGAACTCAACGCCGTACTTTATCTTGTTGGTAAAGCGAGAAAATAAAAGTAATTAACTGCGCCACGACAGTATCTAAAAATAAAAATAATCCAAAAATAGAGAATAGTAACACAAAATTACCGTTCTAAAATACAATCTAAACTCCACTCCAGTATAAAACGCTAACGTACATAACCGCTCTCGAGAATAAGGAGTAATAAGCAGTTTTCTTTCGCGCCAAAATTGTCTTCCATAATAGCGGAGGCAAGATACCGCGCCCGCCATAAAAAGAGATAAACGACCGTTCTCTCTATTATTTTTGCTCTTTAACAAAGGCAATGTGTGCATGTACATTTGTCCCTCTCTAACTCAAGAAGCAATCTCGCTCGCTCAACCACTAGAGAAAAACAAAAAATTGTCGCGCTCCCACCCCCAGGCACTAATGTACGGGCCACGGGGTGAGGATGGCGCGCCTCCTTTGTAATTTACTTGAAAAACCTAATATGTGTCAATTAAAATTTTATTAAAATCTCAATTTTACCACTCGAGTATGTTAATATTTTAATAAATATTACTTCAAGCGTCTAGTTCATTATGAGGCACTTTATTAAGATGTGATTTCGCTTAAAATTAATATACGGTGCTACGGTAAGCTATTTCTCAGTAAAAATATATTGAAATTGACATTAAGGCTTCTAATTGGAATATATAGATTAGGAAAATGTGATAGTAGATGTAGTTTATATAAAAAAATGAAATTTTATGCAAAATTATAGCAAAATAGTCTGCTTAAATCATTTAAAATTAAATACAATAATCAGTTTTACGATAAAGATATCTTAGTCAAATTAACTATACAGACTATATGCAAAATAATAATAAAAGATATAAATTTATTACAAAAAAATTATGGCTGTTTCGTGTAGAAGCGACATTGTGTTGGCAGAATGGCTTTGTGCTGTTGCCTTTGTGACAAAGGCGCGGTATTTTGGCGGGAGAAAAAGGCGGGCGCGTTATCAGCGGGTGCCATTATGGCGGCTTATCAGAGCAAGCTTCCGAGACTTCGCCCCTTTTTCTTTAACGGTCACGTCTGGGCGGCTCAGGTGAAGATAGTGTTACGTGTTATGTTTTTCTGCGCTTTCTTAATATTCTTGTATTCTTGTTGCTTCCATGTTTTTATAGGGTAATGGTTTAGTTATGCGTAGGTGTATATTATTCGTTATGTAGAATATGAAATAACAAAGATTCACCACGATCACCTCCTTATATATTATTTTTAAAAATAGAAATTGCTAATTATTTGTTTTAATATTAAAACATACCGTGAAAATTAAAAATAAGTGAACAAAATATCCGCCTAGTATCTTAATTATACGTGGGTCATACTCAGTTTCTTAGATTTTATTATATATTTACAAAGTAACATATTTGCAAGTGTGCGTGTTAAAAATTAACACTAAAAATCATTGCGTTACGATTCTATAAAATGACAAAATTTAAAAACGACCCCGTCTTCACAAATGTAAATATAACTGAGTTGTATCTTTAACTAACTGGTTACTTAATACACCATTGAAGCTATGAAAATGAAATATAAAAGTACTCCCAATAAACAAGCGGTAGGGCGAATGGGGGCGGCGATGAATGAGCTAATTAGGCGAGTCGAAAGAAAACGCGAAGAAAAGCTGAGAAAACTCGGAAAAACAAGAATACTTGACGCGTCACAGAGATGGATTTTGATTTCAGGTTATATATTTTTTTATTTTACACTGTACTCTGGGTCTAGCAAGCGGAGTAACGAAAACGACGAAATCTAGTATTGTTAGTAGGATAGGTAGACTCTAGGTGTCTTGGGACACTCCATTCCCCACTGTCTCCCTAAATTTCCAAATATTCCGTGTTTAGTGTATAACTTACTGAAGTAGGAATCGTATCTCACAACCGTCGTGTTAACAGTTAGACACTGAGCTGTTGGGAGCTCAATATATTTTCTTATTTTGTTATTTCTCTAATATGTTTAATAGAAATATATTTTAATATTATTTAATCATAATCATAATCATATCTTACTAAAAACTGTTAAACCGAACTATTAAATACTCTTTTCTAACATATAATGTTTTTGTATAAGTAAGCTGTATGCTTCGTAGCGCGTCGTAGCACCGTAGCGACTTTGTAAAGATTTTCTTAGGAGAGCACACAATGTATAGTCAATTGACTAGAGTTTTACTTATAGAGGTGTATACGCTTATACCCTGCTTATGCATTTATTATATTTTTATTTATCTATATCTACAGTAATATTATTAAGCTATAGAGATTGGTAGGTTTTTTTATCGAGTCCATTTACAGAGGAAGATTATAGGGATAAAAAATACATCCTGTAAATTGTTTCGATGTCACTCACATTTTTTATACAATGTATGTAGTTGATGAATACCTAATAGTACGCATAAAATACGACAAAAATACGAATTAAATGTCAGACATTAGGATGCTGTTTATATGCAAAACTTGTGATGAACGTTATACAGTTACTGAGTGCGGTGGGGTGTATGAAAATGTTAAATATGTTTGAAAACATTTCAACTACACTAGACAGTTGGACACAACATGTTTTTACAACGGACACTAATTATCGTGTCACAGTAAATATTGCAATTAGGGACACTCATGTCCATACATAGACACTTGATGTATACACTTACTGTACCTTGTATTCGTACCACAACAGTTATATTTAAGTATTTGATTATGAATCAATTTATCACACTTGTACGTTTATCGAGGTGCGCCTGCACATTATGCGCATTAAAACGTCGTAGAAGCAACGATATTGTTACGTAATATTATTTTGGATGTTTGGAATTTCAATATTGAAGTGAACATTCCAAATAGCATCGAGCGTCTCACAGAATCTATTGTCAAAACGTTGAGTAGCTCAACACTGTTATTTCTTATTATTAGAAAAGTATTTTATGAGTTCCACGCTGTATTTACAATATTAATAAACGTAACTCATTTCTCACCATATTAAAATGACTGATGAAATAGCCATTACCTAAAATACAGGTAATCTGTGCTACGGCGTCATTATTCATTACAATTAATCATATTATCGAACTGCCAGAATAAGTCATACAATTGAATATTTTTTGTTAAATAAATAAAATTAAATAAGCTGAAATAAAATACAATAATCAATCCATCCCTGTACCAAGACGGCGTCCGTGTCCTCCTCCCTGAATGGCTCGCTAACAAACTCTTTCACAAAAATATAATAATTACTTTAAGTCGAATAAAAACCGCTTTCTTTGCCCGCTGCGGACAAGGCGCCTAATTTCACCTTCGCACCCACTTGTGTTCTTTTGAGATGAACAATCAATTGTTTTGTTGTTAACAAATTTAAGGTCCCAACGTGGCGCTGGGCCACAAGCGTGCGTCTGTAAACGCGACAGTTGTAGGTTCGATTCCCACTGAGAGGGAAATAAAATATTTTATATTTTCACTCCCTCTGGTAACAAAGCAAAACGCGGCGTTAAGTTCCGCCACTTAACAAGCAACGCTTCAAGCATTCGGCGGAAATTTAGAAATGGAAGTAATGGTGACTTGATGGTTAACGAAATGTGTAAGCCTTAGGTCCAGGTTCCCTCTGTTTACCCTGCCATGTACAATACAAAAATAATCAATTCCTCGCTTTGGTAGAACAAGACGAAGAGTTCCTGTCACTTAAAAATTAAGCTGAAAGTAGACCCTCTACCGATTATGTTTTTTACGGAGTACAACGTGAAAGTGAGAAAAAATTATATTCCTTTTTTTTATGGAAGAGACACGGCAAACGTGCGTTCGGGTCACCTGATGGTAAGTGACTACCGCCGCCCACGACCCCATGCAACACCAGAGGAGTTACAGGTGCGTTGCCGGCTTTTAAGATGGGTTGGGCGCCGGAGCCCGGCATTACCTGATGCGAAACGGTGTGGCATAAAGCCACTACTTCACGCCGGTTTTAAATGCCGTGGGTGGTACTGATCCGGTCGAGTCTGCCCATGCGTGTTGCCATTGCTGGCAACGTGACTCTACCACACGTACTTTAGTCGCCTCTTACGACACCACCAGTACCAGGATGATCCTATTCTAGGCCGGGATCAAACAGCTAAGGCCGGGATCACACAGCTAATATTCATGAGAGAACCAAGTATTAAAACACTCACATTCATAACTTACGATGAAGAGCGGAGTACTTGATTGCTCAAAATCCTTGTTCCTACACCAATAAAAGCTTATCAAAGCACTAAAAAAATAATGATAAATAAAAAATCAGCTATCGAAATGTACTGTAGCTATTTAAAAGTTAAATATAAAATTCAAATGGCGTTCTGAATGCGCTTCATTTAGACTCTTCATAGCAAAGTAGTCAAGTAATGTTTGCCATTATAATATACAGAGCAAGTTCAAGCCAAACTCGCTTCTGCTTCCGGCATTAAAAATTTATATTTACAAATAAGTTTTTTTATTCATCTGTAAATTTTTTATCTATACGTGTTTTACTGATAATATTTTTATATTATTAGTAAAAAAATATAGATGAAAAATTAATAGAAGAATTTCTTGATTTTTATGAAAAATTTGTTTGGTCAACCAAAGTGCGCTGATGCTAGGAACTTGATTAGGAAAAATATTTTAGTGTCGAATATACTATTAACTTTCAATGTAATATTGTACCCAATTTTTTTTTATTTGTCTGTAAATACTTAAAATCTATACCTCTAAACGAATAAATATAACGAACCTAAAGAGTTTATTTGTTTGATAAAATTTGAAAAATTATTTTGTGTTGGATAATCTATTTATTAACGAAGTCTATAGACTAGGTTTGTTGTTTTAGGGGTTTCAATAACCCATTGTACCTACGGCCAAATTCACCTAGGAGGCTAAGAATGTGCATTTTGGCACCCAGCAGGCGAAGCCGCGAATGAAAATTGATTATAATATACACAGAAAGCTCGAATCACACTTGGCATTAAAAAAAAATATTTATTATATTATACATGATTATTTTTTAATCATCTGTAAATTTGTTATCTTGGATTTATTAACATTTAAATTTATTTTTTTATGACTGTATCGAGGTTTAACGATGTTGTAAACGTGATATAGATTATGTTGATGATTACAGCTACAATAATCAACATTGATGGCATATTATGAGAAAGACCTACCTTTAAAGCCGTCGGCGTCGTGGCACAGTAAGGCAGTATTTGATTGTACACGCGATAACAATGTGGATTCGATTCTCACTCAGGGGAACTGTTAAAATTAATTTATTTAATTTCCTCCGCGTCTATCCCTAGGCTGTTTCTCGTGAACTTTTCACAGATGATGTATTTCTATTGCCACTATATAATACAATAAAATCATTATTTAAGGGGGCTCCTATACAACAAACGTGAGGTTTTTATAGATAATGTTACAGAACCATTTAGGCCGGTTTATTAAAATGCAATTTTTTGAAATTAAATAAAAAATACTAAGTGTCAGTAGGTACTCAATGTCAATCACACTGAGACATCCACATTGTAAGTAAATTTTACTCATTTTTTTCCCTAGTATAGCAGCAGCAGAAGTAGCCTAGTAAGCAGAAAAAACCTAGTGTTAAGACACTGTTTAAAACTTTTAATAAAGCCCAGTTTTTGATAGAGTTTACATGTTTATTAGCGGGACTCAACGCCGCCACTAATGTCCAGATCTCCGCCCTGTAAATAGTAGATATTAAAATAATATATTTTTTAAAATAAATTACTATTACTATCTATTAGAAAAACACTTTGAATTCAAGTCAATATTATCACAATTTACAATAAATCAAACGCAATCATTAGATGTATCTGAAGATTGTATCTCGTCCAATCTCCTGTGAGCCGTCGCCACATAATTACGCGTTGTAAGGCAAAATGGCTGAAGTTTGCTCATCAACTGACAGCTTAGTCATAATTACCCTTAGTTATTTCTTTGGTTGGAAACATTATTGTTAAGCTGTTCTTACTTTAATTTCTTTTATAATACAACGTAGTGACTTTGATAGTAGACGTGAAAGGATTCGATAGACGCAACGTGGATTCGACTCCCACGTGGAGGAATTAATTATTTTCATTTTCACTTACATAAGCGGAGTAAAGAGTGAATTTTTATCCTTTAATACATACATACGAAATAACAAAAGTATTAAACCTATTGTATCAAATCAAATTTAATGTTTCTGTTTTACTGGTTATTTAATATATATTTTTTATTTTCACGCTAAATCCCATACATAGCAGGATGGTCAGAGGCAACCTGAACCTAGTGTTAAGATATTCCGTTCGCATTAAGTCACTTCCGTTCCTCACTCTCCGCCGAATTCAGTAAGCATTGGATGTCGAGTAGCAGAACTCAACGCCACACTTTGTCTTGTTCCCAGAGCGAAGAAATAAAAACATTAAATATTTAATTTTCTCGAATGAAAATCGCACCCACAACCTATACTATCTAAATTAATTCTATCCAATACTAAATTCTCCGTATAATAATTAAAGTAAATCTCAGATCTCATGTAAATTAGCCTTCTCTCTCTAGTTATTTCGGTAGATAATCATGTTTTATTGAAAAACTTCTCGCCGCCTGATCAAGTTTAGTTCGCAACTTGTACAATAATTTAGATTGAGTGAAACACCGCGGCGTGTAGTCGCGGATCGCGGGTCGCGAGTGAGCGGGCGCTTTGAAATATGTTATTCTAGATATGACTAAGGAATTTTACCATTGCATACATTTTTTTTCTATACTTTAGAGTGTATTTAAATCTGCATGATACGGTCTTTGGTGGACGTACTATGGTGTAGCGTAAACTGTTTGAATTTAGTAAGTAAAGATTTTTAGTAAAGAAATAAATAGATATTTAGTAAAGAAGTAAAGAAGATATTTTTAATTTAAAAGTTTTGTAGGATCCTGTGAAATTTTTAATTTGATTTTGTTCTAATTATAAAAATATTTCTATTTGAACGTTTTATTTAGGACTAGCATACAGCATATTTTAGCTGCGGTTTCACCCTCATGATCAATTTGGTTTGTTTGGTTGGTTGGTTAATCTGTCTCCATAACATAAAATCTAAAAGTAAATGCAGTATTCAGTTTTTAGATTATGTTTTATGTAATATTATAGTAGATATTAATGTGATAAACTGACAAAAAAATAACAAATAATTGTTTTGAGTTTTATTGAATTGATGCACCCGGTAACAGATTATCTCATATATCTTCCATGCACAGACAGCAATCAGATACAATGTTATTGTATGTAGTAACCCATCCAGCACACATATACCCACGGCAGAACATCTCAAAGTTGCGTCGGGTGAGCCGTTAATAGCTTAACACGTAGTAATGAGTCGCTAATGAATTAACCAGAGCTCGCGCCGCCACCGCCGCCGCCACCACCGCGCCGCGACGCGTAACTTCAACCGCGAGATAAGCGTAAATCATTCTCGTAATATCCGCTATGTAATAACATGTTTGGTGTTTTAAATGTGTAGTGGTTGTTTCAAAATAAAATAAATCATTTATTTAAATATACTTTATAAGTGGTGGTTATAGGGTCGATTCAAAGTCGGGGATAGTACATTTTCTTGCGTTTAATATTCGCTTAGAGTATTAGTTTCAAATTTAATTTTAATTGTTTTTATACATATTTAAAAAATTAGAACTACTTAAACAATTTAAATTAATGAATCCTTTAGCACTCGCAAGTCTAACTACGTATAATTTATCAATCGATTCACAGGTTAACAGATACAAGGGAACAAAGGAACGAACATACAATCATATATACATAGGCGTTAAAAATATAATCCGTTTGGGCTTCGCCGTAATTGAGATAAAAAACATACAAAACTAAAAAAGTATAATCAATACTTCTAGGAACATAGGTCTGTTAATAGACACTAGTAGTAGACAATTTCTTAACTATCTATTTTCCATCCAAATAAAAAGAAAAAATAATAATTCTCTAAGATATTTTATTTTTCCAATTTTACATAATTTATTCATAGTACTCTTTATAATATATTTTGAAGAAGTTAGTACGGTAATACGGTAAGTTCTTCAGAATATATTTAACGTCTGATTTTGCTTAAGACTGACTATAAATAGCGTTGTCGTAATTTCTAGTAATTGCAATTTTTTTTTCAATTTTTCTTATCACTTTTGCTCAGAGGGTGTGATATATCAACAACCAATATTACAGGTTATGTTATCTAACTTTTTTAGTAATTAAAATACTACGTCAAATTTTCAATATTTTTTTTTCTTCACGCTATATATATCCAGCATTTAGCGGGAGGTAAGCAGAGAGATCCCAGTGCTAAGACACTGCGTTTCCCATTTTCCGCCGAATTTTAGAGGCATTACGTTGAATTGCAGAACTCCACGCTGCGTTTTTCCTTGTTACCAGAGCGAAGAAATTATTTTGAGAGCTCATTTCAATTAAGAAAATAAATAATTGATACACAAATCACTAAAACCATTTTATTTACAAACTCATTTTAAAATTAATAAAAAATAACAAAACCTTTAAAATAAACTGATATATATCATTTAAGTACATTCAACATATTATATTAAAATATATATAAACTATTTATATAGATGTATTATTTTATTCCTTATGTTTGCTAACAAAACAGACAATGAAAAAACGATAAATGCTGGTAATGCTATTTAATTTATTTTAGCTTCAAGCCAATGACGCTCAATGGCGGAACGCGTTGTGTCATTATCGAAACGAAAAAATTAAAATATTAATTCCTCGAGTAGCAAACTAAAATCCGTCACCTTCCCAGTCAAAGGCCGTGCCGTTATATTCACCCAATTCAGCTTGGCTAAAATGACATAAGTCTGGGGGCCTAGGGATCTTGGGCTATAACATGTGTTATCCATTATAATTCATATAATATATATAACTCATCAGTACAAGTTTAAAAATTTATAAAACAATATTTCTACTAAAGTAATTTGTATATTTACAATATGTAATTAAAATCAGCTATAACGTTACATATATTTATATATTTGTTATTTTATAGATCAATGATTTCAAGGTCTCTTACCATAGCTTTATTATAATTGACTAATTTCACATGAGAATTAATAAAATTGTTTTTTAAGCATCACATATTATATATACATAAATGACAAAGCAATACTAATATCTACATATTGTAATTTATTTAACAAGGTGCGGTTTGTGAGAAAATATTAATTACTTTCATACAATTAATAATTATTAAAATCATAATTTATAGCCAAGTAAAAATTGGAATACTTTTTTAAAATAAAAAAAATGAAAATATGGCAACTAATCACCATCTTTGTTTTTTGAACACATAAAATATTACAGGCAATTTTTATAGAGAATTGAATATGATTAAAGTTATATATATAATAATAAATAAAATATTATATATATAATATAATACTTATCAATTCCTTAATTACTTTAAACGTAATTAATGAATTGATAAGTATTATATTATATATATATATAATATTTTTGATACAAAATTAAATAATAATCAAAATAATGTACACTATTAAATACATAAAAAATAAATAATATTAATTACAAAAGCACAGCACCAATTATAAAACCAGTTTAAAAGCGTTATCTTATTTTAAGCTCTTTATATTTTGTTCAAAGAAATAATGTCTACAGCTAAAAATGAACCTGCACCTACTGTGTTTAGGATCCGTCCATTAACCCATTTTTTTGCATTTTTTAACCTCTCCCCGCCCCCTCGGTGAGACGTGGTAAAATTTCAGACTCACTCACTTCCCCACCACATATTTCGAGTCCTCGAATTTGTTAGAGTATTTTTTCTTATATTTAAGTTTATTGTGAATTGTGGGGTAGACATAGAAAAATTGACATTTATTTAATCTGTTTTCTACGTTCTCTATAATTAATCTACCTAGCGCATTATAAAATATTTTGTAAGCTTTAATCAAAATATATGGAATTATATATTTTTTTCTAACCTAGTGTGAGCCAAGTCTTAAAAAATCGTTTACCACACACCATCCAATTATTAAAATTGAGTGTTGGATGGCTGAACTCAACGCCGTCTCATATCCTCGATATTAATGTTTTTAATACAACATGTTTTATTACGTCTGGGCAAATACAATGCGATGTTCAGTTCTGCCGTAAAATGGTAAACATATCACTAAAATTATTCTGCCTATCCTCCGACATTCCAATAGCAACAGAATATTTATTTTTGGTATATTTAAATATGGAATGTTATATAAAAAAATAGCAACAACCATAACTTAAAAAAAAACATTAATAGTTATACTTTTTAAGCCAAAGTAACTTTTTGCTTCTGCATAATTTGGGATATTAGCTTCTCTTCTGGTGACAATGACTCCCCTCTAAATCTTTTATATCTGAAAATAAATTATTTTAATTATAATTTAGTTTAGTTTCGTAAATTCAAATAAATTTTGTTGGAATCTTTTTTTCTAGTTACAGCATATCCCGCAGATAGCAAGCAGGCAGAGGCAATCTAGTGCTAAGACACTCCGTAACCCTTTAGACACTTTCGTTTCCCAATTTTCGGACGAATTCTGGAGGAATCTTCAAGAAATGCGTGTGTGGCGAAACTCAACGCCGCCCTTTGCCTCTAAGATTGAACGAAGAAATGAAAATATCAATATTTCATTTACGCTATATGCATTATACTGCGTGTAGCTAGAAAAAAAGTTTCAAATAAATTTATTTGAATTTACGAAACTTTCTCTCTTTTGCGAAATGAATAAAATAATGGATTTTGTATATGAATTAATATAATATGGACTTATATTAATAAGCGTATATTAAAAATTAAATGAAATTAATTGCAATAATTGTATCATTAAAAAACAATAATAAATATTAAATCAACATCTCACATCATATTGTAGAATAACTTTTGTTCATTGGACAACGACGGCTCGGTCTCCTCTAGGGCAGTGAGTATATCCTCCCTTTGTACCACCACCGACTCTAGGTTTTTATCTCCATTGCTTACCTATAAAATAAAAAATATATATGTATTTGTATACATAAAAAAAATCATGCGGTGAGTGTGAGTTTGATTCTCACTTTAGTCAATGTTTTTTTATAGCATTTTTTCTTTGGTATATAACATAGTAACCATAAGGAAAGTAATAGTAATTTATAATGCGCTATACATTATACGCCTTTATTTAGACAGATTTGGATCCAGATATGGAACTGAATACATCTCTAGCTCGACTTCAAAACCATTACATTTACATGAAGACAATATTCCACTGCTAACATAGGTAAGTATTAAAGATAAGTATATTTTAAAAACACAACAAACTAAATGCGAATAGAATATAATAGAATAGTATTACATAGTTTTTTGTACTTACATAAAACGAAAAACATATAATCAAAAATATTATGAGTATAACAAAAATGTATGCATTCTATTACAGATACAGTACGGTCGACAAGTCGTGGCCTTGAATTGAAGCTTTCCGAACTTTTGCGCATTGATCACTTGAGAAGAACATAATCATAAGTAAGAAAAATCTTAAAATTACCTGTAACTTTAAGGCGGCCACGACTCGTCGACCGTATTGTCAACTTTGGTGATTAAAAAACACTTCCTTATTTTGAAAAAAGAAAAATAGTATTAGATTTCAAATATTTAATTTCTATTTCGAATTAAAGTAAATATATTTTACCAATAATTGCTCCAATTTTCCTAATTGAGCTGTGACCAGCAATGACTTTAAATCGGCTGGTGAGAATCCCTCCGTCTTCTCTGCCAATTCTTGAAGATCCACGTCTGGAGACATGGAGACGCTCTGGCTAAGCGTGTTTAGTACATCGTGGCGACCTTTCTGTGTAATATATAAAGACTTATTTTAAGAAAATGTTAAGTGAAAATTATAAATATATTTATACTATATATGTAAATAATGATTTAAAATATTTTTCTATATTTTTTTAATTCCAAGACGTTCCAAGGTGAGCACAAATCACTTTATAATTAACAATGTCACGTTGTATGGAGTGTTTACTTGTTTGTCAGCTGTCAGTGTGAATAAGAATAAGAATATATAAGAATAAGACAACCACTTACACTAGCTACATAAATAAAACGTACCTGATCCGGCAAAGCACAGTAGATATGAACCTGCAGTCTTCCTGGTCTCAGCAGTGCGGGGTCCACGAGGTCGGGGCGCGAGGTGGCCGCTATGACAGGGCCTAGGGCTCCACCCTCCGCGCCGTCGAGACGGGACAGTAGCTGGTTCACTACCCGGTCGGTCACACCGGTTGAATCGTGGCCGCGTCTATGAATAATAATTATACTTTATACATATTTACTGCACACACAATCGCAAATAAAATAAAAAATACTATTTATAGTAGTAGTGTTTTTTTTATTTATATGTTCTAATCTATTCTATTCTAGCTTTACGCTGTATCCCTAGCGGGGTAGTCGGAGTAAACGGGGCGCCAAACGCTACGCTCTCTGTGTACCTCTTTTGCCTCGTCCACTGTCAGATGTAAAAACCTCTTCATAAATGCCCTCCGGAGGGTCCTCATGCTTTTTACGTGACCTTCCTCCAAAATCTTTGATACTGTGTTTTCGAAGGTCAACCGAGGTCTGCCCCTACCTCTTTTACCATTCACTTTTCCATCATAAATCTTTTTTGTCATTCTTTCATCACTCATTTGTTCGACGTGCCCAAACCAGCTGAGCACGTTCTTCTTCATTATCTTCTTACAACTCTGTCAAACCTTATCCAAGTCCACAAAAGCACAGAAAACTTTTTAGTTAACGGACAAGAATGTGTGATTAAAGTGATTTATTTACTTTATATACTACTTTCTTTTATATACTGTTTATTTTATATACTACTTTCCTAGTTTAGCTGATCATTAATATCATTTAAGTGATAAATAATTGTGCAAGTACCATTTTCAACAATATTTAAAAAAGTATTTAATTTTTTTTTTTTTTAAAACAATCCTTAAGCGTTAAAAATGTGAAATTTTGTTAAAAAAAAAATTAATAATGTACTAAATTCGAAGCATAATTACTTACAATATATAACTTACTTGGGCGCGAGACTGTCGAACTCGTCAAAGAACAGAATGCACGGACGCTGCATATCAGCCCTGAAAATAAATTAATTAAAAATATTAAAAAAGGCCACATGTATTAAATACTAAAATACTAAAATAGACACACGTTTTAAATACTAAAATAAATGACATGGTTGGTTGAATATACTATACTAGTATTTACTTGCGGCTTCGACCGCATGGTATTTTTTGGCTTCACTATGGGATACATCCGTTTCCCACTTTACATAGGCAGAGGGAAGCTGGGAACATAACGTGAAGTCACCCCGTTTTCATGTAGGGAGGCGGAACTCAACTACAACTCAACTCAATAGAAAAAAACTCTGTATGGCATTCTGAATGCGAGAGATAACCCCGACCTCAGGTACAGTGGGTTACATCAAAACATTTTATATGATCTGGCCTATATGGTATTATTGCCTCATGAGATACATAATTTTTTTCAATCAGGACAAATATTTAATGTGATTAAAATGGTCAACCAAGCAAATACTTTAGTGTAATGTATATCTATATAGATTAATAAATAGAATGCTATTAAATTTCAACATTTGTATATCGTATACTTCTACAAAAAAAACTATGGCGGATCTATACACAACGGTAGTGTCTTTAAATTACACATATAATAACTATAAGTTTAATTTAAATATTTCGACATTACAAATTCACACATATAAAAGTATCTTTTATATACCAAATACAGTCATTACAAAAATAACTTACTTATCAAAAACATCCCTTACAGCCTTCTCACTCTGTCCTATATACTTGGACAATAGCTCGGGCCCCTTTACTGTTATCAACTTCATGTTTGATAAGCGCGACAAGCACGAGCCTATGTGAGACTTGCCGGTGCCTGGAGGACCGTAGAGGAGGATACCAGCTGATTGTGAGGGGAAGAGAGCTGGATACTGCAAACATTAATACTGGGGTTATATTAAATACTAGCAACCCGCTTGCGGCTTCACCCGCTTGAATTATACAATTATTTATTTACTAAATTGAATTATTTTCGTACTCTGATGATATAGTACGTTTAAAAATAAAGTATTAAATACAAAAGTGTCAATTTAACTGTTTTATTTATAACCCAATTGCAATAAAACACAAAATATTAAAGTATGTTTGCCAAAATACAATAGTGAAAGGTACATTTAAATCAGGTAAGAACCGTTTCCGCCCAAACGCACAGACAACAATACACTTGGGCTAATGAAGTATTTTCATTTCTTCGAACTCTGGTAACAAAACAAAGGAAATGAAATGTCTTAATATTAGGCTTTAATACGCTTCCACTCATTTGATGTTTAGTTGAGTAAATAAGTAATTTAAATTTATTGCAATTACATCATTCGTTTGATTGGCTTGAACAAAATGATTAAACGGAGCAAAGCGCGGCGTTATGTTCCGCTACTCAACACACAATGGCTCATGAATTCGGCGGATAGTGGAAAACGGATGCATTTCAATGGGAACGAAGTGTCTTAACACTAGGTTATCATGTTCCCTCTGCATATCCTCGGTATATGCGCGGTATCCTGCTATGTGAAGGATACCGCGTAAAACAAATAAAAAAAATATACTTATTAAAAAAACGTATAAAAATAGGAACGGGATTTAACCTCCGACCAACTAAGCCGAAAAGAATCTTCTTTTCGAGCTATGTCGAAATTCTTATAAGCTTATTTATGTTGTTAGCGTCTCTGTAGAGAAATTTCCGCTACCCAAAGATCAACAAAATCGTTTAGCAAGAGACAATACTATTTTTAATTTGTTACCATAATAGGCCAGAATATAGTTTCAGTAATCTTCTGCTTCACATCGTGCATACCACCGAATTCGCCCCAAATGTCAAAACCGCGTGCTTTTTCCTCATCTTTAGCCAATTCTTCAATGAGACGAGGTTTTTCTGATCGATTTATTTCTGTAATATCAAATAGAAACAATATTTTAAAAGTTGTATTTGAGGAGTACGAAAGCTAAAGAAGTGCTTCAGTCCAAAAATACATTGATATAATTAACGGAATTTAAAATGTTATGATTAATATTACTTATTTAGAAAACGTTAAAAAAAATTGACGGCTTCGAACCTGCGCTCCTGGAAACCGACCAGGTCGGTCAGGACCTGCTTTCCTAAGTGTGGAATAACACTTTAAAATATTTAAAATTATTAATATTATTTCATTGTCCTAGTCCAACACAAGGGCCAACATGTATTCAGGTAGAAGCTATTCATTACACCACAGCCGAAATTTGTTGTTTACCGTTTCGGTATTTTATGACTCAAACGCCTTTGTTTTTGTATTCGTCAAAGAACATGTTTGTAAAATACCAAAGCAAAGCGTGGTGATTATTACCGCTACTCAATGCCTAAAGAATTCGAAGTGGAGAACGAAAGTGTCTTACCATTAGGTTCCCAGGTACCCTATGCCCTAGACTTTGTCAAAATGTCAGGAGGGAAGTATAAGAGATAGACCTTAATAATTACATTTTTTTGTGAATAATTAAATTATAAATAATAAATTGTATTACTTACTTTTCTTTTTAACAGCTTTAAATATCTTCTTATTCAAATAATCGACAATTTCTCTAATGTTATGTCCAGTCGTGTCCATAGCTAAGCGTGTGACGTCATCGTCCTCTACTAGGAACGACTCCCGGATTTTGTCATTTATTAAGTGTTTGAATAGCTCTAATCTTTCTTCCTTTAAAAATTAAAATTTCGTGAAATTAAAATGATACTCATAAAATATCTCAAATTTAAAAAAATCTTAAGTACATTTGACTTTTTGTTTTGTTTGGTAAAAGTACTATCTACTTAATGTTAAAAAGATATTAGACTGAATCGAATTATCTATTTAATAAAGTTTATTGAACCTTCCTACAATGGTTTTTTTTATATTATCAACAAAAACATTATATAAAACCGGTCGAGTGCAAGTTGGCCTTATAAATTTCATGATTGTAGGTCAATGGGAATGTTACTGAGAAAAATAAGCAAACTTGTATTGTTTTATTTCTTGTTAAATTTACAACTATAGATCCTCGAGAAATATCCTAAGGGTTTTTATTAAGCATCAGTGGCGTAGTGAGGGGGGGGGGGGGGGGGGGGGGGGGGGGGGGGGCTCATGCCCGGTCTCTACACACAAAGGGACGCCAAAAGTCTGCAAAACTATTTAAATATATTAAAATGGGAGTATATTTCATATATACAATTATATGATGTTCGTCTGGGGGGCGCTGAATAGGTATTTTGCACCGGGCGCGAGTTACGCCCGCTTCGCCACTGTTAAGCAAAGATACAAAAACGCTGTAAACGTGGGCACTTTGAATTATTTTATACTTTGACTTGACATTCTTTTGAATTACATGATAAAAAAAAGTCAAAATATTGTCCATGTATTGGCACCCAAAATGTATGGCTACATCAAAATTGTGTGCTATAAAGTATATTCGTTTGATAATATACTAAATTATAGTTTCGATTAATATAGTTTTTAACAGTTTTTAAGTGTAATTCCACACTTAGGAACGAAAAATACTTATTTAGTAAAACGTATAAAATTTTAAAGTAGCGTATATTAATATAGTTGTTGAGACCCAAACAATGATATTTGAATTTCCACGTAAACCCAGCTTATTTACCTGTTTCAACTCAGGTATACTAAAATGCGAGGTAAACAATGGCCTTCCATTAAACTGTCGTAATACCGGGTGGAGGGTCTTCATGCTTAGTGACGTCATCACTACACATATACCTGCACACGTTTGAAGCATTTGCTTTATAACCACTGCTAGCCTGGAAGTATGAAATATTATTATTATTTTTTTAGCCAATAGGATAGAGGAGGATAGAGGATCCTACGTACAGCAGGCAGAGGGAACCTAGTTTTTAAATACCCCATATCCCGCTCAAATTTAACATATTACATGTTGAGTGGCGTAACACAAGGGCGCGCTTTGTGTTGTTACGAGAGCGAGCAATAAAAATAACTCATTATTTCGATTGGAAATCAAACCTACATTTGTTGCATTCACAGTTGCACGCTTGAGCCCCTGCGCCACGACGGCTTCTACTTTTGTTACGTACGTAATTCCGTACGTAATCAACACTCTCGCTCTGACCGCCGAACTGCTCGGACGTTCCGTCTTCGTCCCAGTGGCTCTGCCTAAGTGCGGACTCCACTCTCATTTGTGCGTGTTGTAGTGTGTAGTGCAGTTGTGCGCAGTGCCGTGTTGTGCTGTGATTCCTGCCCTGCAACTGCCCGATCCAGGAGAGGTATAACTAGGTTTTAGTTTTATTTTTTCTATTTTAATTTCGTTTTGTAACCCCTTCAGGGTTTTTGCATCGACCGATATGGACGCATTTATACTGGCGCTCCCGAAGGAATACCTACTGGCTTTCCTTAAGGATTTCCACGCGAATGCGTATGACGGACTGGCGGCTTTCGCACAGTCGTTACAATGTAACGCCCCCGAGGTGTTTGAGGGTTAGAGCCCCTCAACCGATGCTCCGACCAACTCCACGGTTACGGAGATGGAGGTGGCCGCGTGCGAAGACGACGGTTTCGAGACCGTCGTCACCAAAGCGGCGAAAAGGAAGGCGAAGATCGTCGAGACGGCCGCGCCCTCCAAGACGCCAAAAAAAGCCGCCAAATCAACCGCCCCTGACTCACGGGTCAGCAGCGGCGTTTCCCCGCTCCAGGCGGGTAAGACTAAGGTGGCCCCTCAGGCCGAGGCCCGCGCGCCTTCTCCAACGGCCCTTCCGGTCACCGGGACCGCGCGCCAACCGACGGCCCCTCAGGCCACCGCGACCGCGCGTCCACCGTCGGCCCCTCAGGCCATTGCGACCGCGCGTCCACCGTCGGCCCCTCAGGCCATTGCGAAAGCGACGCCATCCAGAAGTACTGGACATAGTGATTGTAAAGAACGTCGCCCTCTGGCTGCGGTCTATAGAATCACTATCAGAATTAGATTCAGACCATCGCCCAGTTGTTTTCAAGCTAGGCATAGGCTTCCCCACTTCAGGGCCACCCACTAAGTCTATCATCAATTGGAAAAAGTTCGCTAAACTCATCAAAGCGGACGACTCTCCACTCACCGATTTAATTCCTGGCATTATAGACTCCGTAGAGGTTGCTAAGGAAGCCGCGTCCAAATTCACGACATTTATACAACAAGCTCTCCTCAGCTGCTCGAAAGAGGTCCCAGATCTGCCTGAAGGTAGATTTGAGATCTCAGGGAAGCTCAGGGAGCTAATCCGACGCAAAAACGCAGCTACTAGAGCTCACGACGCGTGCCCGAATGCCGCAAACAGCAGAAAACTAAATAATTTTATGAGACAAGTCAAATCCCAATTTGAACAGCTCAGAGGTGAGTCTTGGGATAGTCGACTCGAAGGACTCTCGCCATCGTCCCAGGCATACTGGGCGCTGTCGAGAACCTTTCGATCCGACACAGTGGCGACTATGCCTCCTCTTACAAAAACCGATAACTCGATAGCGGCCGACGACACTGATAAGGCTGAATGCCTAGCGGACAGCCTAGAGGCACAATGCTCCCCTAGCACCTTACCATGTGACCCGGATCACTTGTCGGAAGTGGACTCCGAGGTCACAGAGTGGGCTTCGATGCCCCCGACGGGCGAACCGGTTCGCCCCACAAACATAGACGAGGTCAAGTCCATTCTCAAGGACCTAAACCCAAAAAAGGCCCCGGGGCCCGACAAAATCCCAAATAAAGTGCTAAAGTCCCTTCCGATTCACTTCGTCTCACTGCTAGTCGTTATCTTCAATGCTCTATTAGCAGGCTGCTCCTTTCCTACCGAATGGAAGGAAGCAATAGTAAAAGGCATTCGCAAGCCCAAAAAACCCGCCAACCTTCCCTCAAGCTACAGACCCATCAGTCTCATTAGTAGTTTAGGGAAAATCTACGAGAGACTCGTTCTCAGTAGATTAAAGGAAGTAGTCGAGGCTAAACAACTGTTCATCAACGAACAGTTCGGCTTCAGACCCCACCACTCGTCCATACACCAAGTTCACCGACTCACCGAACACATCGCGAAATACAACGTCCGTAGATCGATTCGTAGCGACACGGCTGCCATCTTCTTAGACATCGCCAAAGCCTTCGACAAGGTCTGGCACAACGGCCTGCTCTTCAAGCTCCGTCGTATGGCTCTGCCAGACTCTCTCGTTCACATCATTCGGGAATACCTGTCGAACCGCACGTTCCGATACAGATTAGAAGGGACCCTATCGTCCTCTAGACCCGTTCGCGCCGGAGTCCCGCAAGGCTCCACTCTGTCACAATTACTATACGCTCTTTACACCAGCGACATACCGCGTACCGATAAAGTCGAACTTGCGATGTATGCTGACGACACCGGCCCTTTACACCACGGATCGCTCCGCTTGGATCCTAGCCGAAAGACTGCAACAAGCTGCCGACGCCCTAGGCGTCTGGTTCAGCAAGTGGCGGTTTGAGGTTAACCCGGAGAAAAGCGTAGCCGTCCTCTTTCCGCGTAAGCGCTACGAGACTGTCTCGACTATCTTCCTACAAGGCAAACCGATTCCCTGGGAATCCAAGGTCAAATACCTGGGCGTCGTACTAGATTCGAAATTCTCTTTCCGGCCGCACATCACGTATGTCAGGAACAAAGCCACATACGTCATGAACAGGCTGTATCCGCTCATCTGCAAGCGGAGTAAAATGTCACTTCGTAACAAGCTGACATTGTACAAAACTTGCATCCGTCCCGTCATGACCTATGCTTGTGTCGTGTTCGCACACACCAAGATAGACCTCCTTCAGAGGGTTCAAAATAAATTCCTACGAATGGCATCCGTATGCCCATGGTACGTACGCAACGTTGACCTACACAAAGACGAGCACGAGCTAGAATCGCTCAAGGAATTCTGCAAGCGCCTGGCCAAGCGCTACTACGATTGTGCAGATTCCCATTCCAACCCACTGATTGTCGAAGCGTGTAACTACGCTCCTCACCAGCACCCACGTCTTCGACGCCCTCGAAGCATCCTGCTGGACCCCGACGACCCAATAACCACCGCAAACGCCCATTACGTAGGGAGGATTCACTCCTCAGTCCCACGCCCCACTCTCCGCCGCCGTAAGAGGCGGCGAGGCCAGTCATATCTCACGGCACGCCCGCGCCTCGGCGCGGCGGGGCCCGACGGCCGAAATCCCCCATGATAAGCGCACGCGGGGTATTCCCCTGCGATCGCTAACACTGCACGAGCGCCCTTCATTGCCCGTAACTTCTTCTTCAGGGGCGAGCTACACTCGCCCCTCCCAGTCCGGTGACGCTGTTAAGACCATTCCAGGTCAACAGCAGTAAGTCCATCAGAAAAAAAAAAACGTAATTACTGGGCAGATCTACGCGCAAGGTGTCCCATACATTACAACAGATCCATGTATCAGAAGAATGAGTTATATAAATCATAGATTATTTTAACCCATTGTTTAACACAGTCACAGACAGTCACTAAATTAAAAAAAAAGTGAAATTATGAATTATTATTTTTGACTTATGAATAAAATATCCATCCCATCCAATCCATTTTCACCACAACCTACAATGCAAGCTAATCTCCGAAACGATAAAATCTATTTAGCTGCGGTTTTTAATATTGTATATTAATAAATTACCCTAAACCGATTTAAATAAAACAAATAGTAAATACTATTTGTTTTATTTAAATCAGTTCATAATTAAAAGTTGTATTAATATAAAGAAAAAATATCTACTTCAATAAAATTGCTACAAATCATCTATTTTATGAAATTGTTTATTTACTGAAACTTTATTTTTCAATGGGACGGATACGGATGTTTTATTGATTGTCTTTAAAATGATGATGTCCTTAGGTGTACGAAAGTAATTCAGATTAACAAATAAATCAATGTGTAGTCAAGTGGGCGAAGCTGCGAGCGTGACGGTAGATACAAATATAACATTTCAATTGATTAACCTTTTTTTTTCAAAATTATTTTTTTATAGCATCTCGCATTTAACCAGGATAGGCAAATAATCCAGTGTTAGGATACTCCATTCTCCACTTTCCATTAGTAATTTAATAAAAAATTAATTTGATAAAAATTCTAATAGACCACAAGTCAAATAAAAAAACACTCAGCAGCTACGCTTAAATAACCTAAAATATATACAAACCTTTGATAATAAGCAATATCTTGAGGGGATGCACCCTCAGTATCAGCCGGTACTAATGCATCGACATCATCGCATATCAACACCGAAGGGCCGTGCTCTTTACACATGAGAATTGCTCTGCCGATGACTTCAGTTATATCTTTACGACCCTTTAATGATCTACAGTGGAGTATGTGAGACCATAGTGTCAGTTCCTTTTGTATTGTGTGGCATAATGATGATTTGCCTGTGCCACATTGACCTGAAATAAACTAAATAAGTTACAGAGAACTGTAGAAGTAGTTTTTGATAAAATTTAATATCTAACAGATAATCTCAGTTCACAAAGCACCACGCAATATATAAGATATATTGTATCTTGTTTCGTTACCAAAGTGAGCAAAAGAAAATAATTTATTGTCAGACACTCCTGCTACACCTCGTTGAATTATAAATATATATAATATGTTTAATATACTACTATACATACTACTACTGGTAGCTGCTTCGTGAAATGATTGAGCTAATTTGATCAAGTCTCAAATTATTACATTATTTACATTAGTGTTAGGCTTTAAGGTTATGGGAACACAATTAAATAACAATTTAAAAAACATTTCTTTAAGATTGGACTCACTTATTTATATTATTAATCATGCCCTAAGAAATCAGAAATTAATATATTAATTTTAAATTTATTAATACTATATATTTTATTTTTGAGGTTTGAGGCCAGTTGTACCGCAGGGTCACAAAGTGTGATTGTAAAATTGACTGGTTGTGGATTCAATCCCCACTTGAGATGAAATATTTATTTACATTTCTTCACTCTGGTATCGAGGTAAAGCGCGGCGTTGAGTTTCGCCATTCACCAAGCAATGCCTCTAGAACTCGGCGAAAAGTGGGGAACAAAGTATCTTAACACTAGGTTCCCTCTGCCTACCCTGCTGTGTGCGGGATACAGTGTGAAGTGATTTATTTATTTATATTTTACTGTTAAGGACTATTTCAAGAACTTATATATTTTTGATTATTTTAAAACAAAAATAAATGTTTAAATAGATCTTTTTAAACTTAGAATCATTACAATATGCCTAATGACTTACCAGTAATAAGCACATTACTCTTAATTTCTGACATACCCTTAAAACTAGCTTCTCTTTGAACTTCAAAATGTACATGAGACAATATTTTTTCAACTAAACTTTGCATACATTTAATTGTTCTACAGTAGTTTTTATAGTCATATTCTAGTTTAGAAACTGCTACTTTAGGCATTTCTAAGTCTGAATCACTTAAGCATTTTGCTGCAACTGAACAATTTCTAAATGATTCAGAATTTAGTATTGTATATTTCAGAGTCTCAGGTTTCAGTTTAAATTTTAAGAAACCATTACTTATGTGTACATTTTGCTTGACCATTCCATCATTTATTAGAAACTTTTTACCAGAGTGTGTACTCTCAACAACACATTTCTTAAATTTTTCTATTACATCAATTTCCGCTTGTATTTTTTCAGAATATGTAACAACATCAATGTGTTCTGGTTGTTCCACTTTATCACCTAATATATTAAATATTATCTTCATACCATTCTCAATGTTAATTATCACATTTAATGACTTAGGTATTAGTACTGTTGGTATGTTCTTATTGTATACTTCTCTACAGAGACTTCTATAAACAACATTATCAATAGGCACTATTTCCACACATAAGCCATCAATTTGATTACTAATTTCATCATTTTCTTCAACATTTTCCTTTATAATAGAAGGTATTTTGTTCATAGTACCCAATATTATAACAAGATTATTTAACTTAGCCTCTATTAAATCTTCATGAATGAATACTGTGTATGGATGTATCAAATTTCTTTTACCATCACTATCAATCGGCAAAGCCCTTAAAACTAGTCTTTGTTGTGTATTGAGATAAGGCCGAAGCATTCCACTGTTTATGATGCCAATATTATTAAATTTACTTTCTGTTTCTTTTGGGACATGTACATAAGTATTAAGGCCTCCTCTATAAGTGTTGAAAGCATCAACTTTAACAATAATTCTACTGTGATTAACTAACAAGCCTGTTTGTTTAGGTGTAAACACAATGGGTAATGAAGTAGAAATCCAAACAATTGTCTTTTGATTGGCAACTACTAGCCTCAGTTGATCTAATATTCTAAGCTGTAATATTTCAGCATTGTGTTCCTATAATATAGATATAAACAATTGATTAAATATGAATGTTGTATAGCAATGAAAGAACTAATAAATCTATAAAGCAAAATGAGGTGATTCTCGCTTAGCTTTTAACTAGGTGGTTGTGAATTTAATCCTAACTCAGGGAAATAATTAGTTAATTAAAAAACAATATTGATACACTCATTACAGAATGTCTCGAAATATATTCAATGTCTTGCTTAATACTGGGTTCTCTCTGCTTGCTCTTAATTATACTCTTGTTTAACTATAAATTAGTTTCATACCAATATTTCTTGGTCATCGGGACTGTCAGTGTCAACATACAACTCATCTAATATCTTCACATCTCCATAAGGGGCCACAAATACCTCTGATCCTTCTTCAAAGTCTAATAACTTACTGTAAGTAGGGTTACAGGCTATGTAACCTTCTTGAATACTATTATTAAAAACAACCCAAAGAAGCAGTTGTTTCTCTTTAGATAAAACTTGAATGCATAGAGACTAAAAATGAAAAAAATTATTTGTTGCTATCATCAGCTGATATATTTATTGACATTACAAGTAGGTTCCTTTAAAGTAAACAAATATAAACAAAAATATAACCTGGGAAAACACACAAGAGGACCGTGTTTCCAAGTTATGTATGTATTTTAATATAATAATATTTTTATTTGAAACATACCTGTTCATTGTTTGAACTATACTTTGGACTGATATAAGCAAAACACGACCTTTCGTGTGTAAAAGATACTTTCAGTCTAACACCACCAAACATTTTGTAGATAATGAGAATTCAATATTTCAATTCATGGACTTATTATTAAGATAAGTGTTTTAAAATATCTATAATTAAAAGGAAAATAATATAATAAAATTTAATCAGAAAATAACATTGATAAAAATAATATGATAATGTAAGTTTTGATTTTTGACACTGACATTTACATATGTTACTACGTTTCATTTAATCCTGATATTGTATTTCTTTTGACCTACTCTCTATCTTTGAAATATTTTTTCCTTTTCATTTTATTATATGTCTTAAATAATAAATCATTCTGTAAGTCAAAAAAATATAATAGATCAACTTTTCATTTATAATTGAAAGAGAATGATCTTGATAGTTTAACGCGTATATTTGTTTTTATTTATAAATAATAGTTATAATATTCAAGTCCTTTAACATAACGAGAACTATCAATAATGTTATTTATTTCAATATAATTTAATTCTTTTCATTATAAAATATTACAAATTTAATACGTTATTTAAACGAAAACAGGTATTATTATTACTTTTCTGTATTTAGTTATAACGGTATTCGTGAAACGAAACTGCAACATAAGCTCTCGGTCATTGGCTAATCATTCGCCAATAGAAGTTTAAAGCAGCCAGCAACGGTTTTTGTAGAGCTCTGTCGGATTGCGAGTTGAAATAACGAAAATTCAGACATCATTTAACTTTACAATATTTAAAACTGACCTTGTGCTTCTAAAATTCATTAATAACTATCCAAAAGCGGCTGCTGCCGTCTGGACATTGTGAGTAGTCTTATTTGTGTATATGTTGTAACGACGCTGATTACGGTCAGACATTCAGTTGTTTTGCCTCGCGTTTTTAGTCGTTATTGTATTATTACTTCAAACAGTTTTCTATATATCCACAATTTAAAAGTGCTAGTAGACAACGATTATTCTTTGGTGTGATAAGTGCCGCGTTTTAAGTACACGTGACAATATAAATTTATTTTCAGTTAGCTACAATGGCGCCAACAAGGTTGGCATCAAAGCCGATCGGCGTCAATGAGAACGTAAATGGCATCATGAGCCATGGTATTACGACAAGGAGTAAGCAATTAGCTTCTCTGAAAAGCTACAAAGACAGCCTGAAGGCGCCAAACAAGAGAAAAGCTGATAGTCCCCTAAAAGACATGACTGCTAAACGGGCGGCGTTTGGAGACATCACGAACGCCTTCAACAAATCCTGCTTAAATAATGATAAAGATAAAGGCATGGCGCTGAAAAAAGTCACAGTTGAAAGCAAAATACTACCAACTGTAAAGGTAACTATTTAAATTCATAATTTGTATAATTATTTTGATGGAGGGTATTTTTACTTTAATAAACAAATATTTTTTTGCTTAAAAAGTAATGCATCTTTGGTGATTAAGACCGCATCGAGGCAAATTGCAATGTTTTGACTAAATCACTGTGGTATATGGGTCATTGAACTTTCCCTCCAAAATATTTTGCATGTAACTTGGTCCAAAAGTAATTGAGTTTACTATATATTATACATCATTATCTCTTTTTCAATTTTATTGTTGCAATATAATGTATATAATTTAAAAAATATTTAGACAAATTAAGTTTGCAAAAACTACTTGCAATTTTGCAAAAAGTATTAATGATTTCATAAATTGTTTATTATGAAATCAATCATTAAGAATGTTTTTTAAAGGTTTCTTCAATATTTAAGAAATAAATAATAGTAGAAAACAGTGACTTATCCACTTGTAGTCTATTTTATTATGTCCATGTGAATTGACTTAACTTAATTTTTAACTTCATACATTTAATACATTAAACAATAGTAAAAAATACTAAAAAAATATATTTTTCTATTTATTTTAGAATATTAAAGCTCAAACTACCATTAATGGCAAAATATCAAAAACAAAGCAATTGCAAAAAGTAGCAACTAATGCCTTAGAATCAGTTCAAAAACACTTTGCCAAAGATCCCCCAAAACCTGTAGCTACTAGAGCCCAGAATGGCATCCTCAAGAATATTGAAAGAAAAGAGAAGTCCCTAGGCAAAGAAAATCAGAATCAAAGTCAAAGTTCTGCCAAGTCTACTAGAAGTGATGTGTCAGGTGAACCATCATTATATATGACGGCTTTGGAAAATATGTAAGTATTTTATGCTTATGTTTTCTATAATTTCTTTATCAGTTTTTTAATTTTTGCTATAGTAGCCAAGGAAGGTAATTTTTCTTATATTTCTTAATGTATACCTGAGTGGGGACTTGAACAGGTTGTAGGTTGTCCAAATACCTAGTAAAACCTCATGGTGTGTTCCTCCTCCTATGGAAACCACTGATTTGTAAATAACTGAATTAAAAAAAGGATCCTGCTGAGTTTCTTGTGCCAATTCTTTTCGGGTCTGAGGCATTAACTTTAATAAACTGGTGGTAAAATGTTATTAATGAAGTTAACTTTGCACTGTATCCTGTGTATCACTGTAAACGCAACTCGTGGGTTTGATGACCCACTTGAAAAAAAAAAATTAATTTTTTTTGCTCTCTCACTGAACACATAATGCCTGCAGAATTTGGCACAGTGTCTTAAAACTAGGTTCCTACTCTGTGTATATGTACTGTGGGAAAACAGTGTAAAGCTGAAATAAAAATATAAATATTTACCTAATAAATAGCTAAACAATGTTCTTGTGTTTATGATTATTGTTCAGTATTGTATAAGCATTTTTTTTTCATAATTTTGGGTTGCAATCCCATATGCAAAAGTTTGTGATGATAATACAAGATGAACAACACATTACACTCTTAAAAATCTATGAGTTTTTGTTTCATGGTTGCTTATTTTTTATATTTACATTATAGCTACTGACTAGATGTCTTAGATTATTTTAGTTACAAGCGACCAACTCGCGGCTTCGCCCGCTTACCATTTATAATACTTTTATTATTCTGCATTTGCCAACAAATAGTACATTCAATAATGAATACTACGTGGCTATATGTTAGGACGTCATCGGCGGCCAGGATGCCCCCCACGGGACTCGAGTATAGGCTTGCGGCCGTAAACAGCGTAGAATTATTTTAATTTTACATTTTCTCGAAAAGTATACGTCCAAATTACATGCCATATAAAAGCCAAAGAGTATCTTTATTAAATTTTTTTGATGATGTAATAACTTTCGCTCGTAAGTTTTAACATATACGTGAAATAAAAATCGATGAAATATCGCCTTAAAATTTCCTATTATTTATTGTCACGAAATGCCTTATTGTCTCTTATTTATAAAAGATAGATATATGTTATCGTGGACTTTTTTTAGAACTAATAAAATTTTATATTTTTGTCATACAATGTAATGACATATAATTAACAAATTTTTGCAACGACGCGCTTGACTTTCGATGGCGTTCCTTATTATTATTTCGAATTGACTTACAACGTAATATTATACGAAGAATGCAGCTTCCAAACAAAACAAAAAGAAAATAAATCGAACCAGTAGGTCTGGAGATCTTAGCGTTTAAAAAAACTAGTATAGATTACAATATTAGGCAATTTTAGGGTTCCGTCCTATGTCCGTCTGTGTCTGTCTGTCTCTCTGTCTGTCAAAAGTCTTTATCTCAGGAACGCTTGGAGATACCGAGTGGAAATTCAAACCATGTACTCAGATCTAGGGCCCCATGATTACCCGAAGAAACGTTTTTCTACATTTACTTAAAATAAATGTATGACCGTTTATATGGCAAAAAATAGGTATTTCGAAACTATAAAGAATCAAAATTAATAAGGTACTTCCGGTTGACCTATAATTATGACATTTGGCAGTACCATCTACAGGTAGTACTAGTTCAGGAAAAATCTGAAAACTACATTTGTGTTTAAATCCTAAAAAAATTGTAAATGAAAAATAATTTTTGTTCAAAGCTTTAAGAGGGGCAAAATTTGATATTAAAGTCACAAGTTCAAGTGAGGTATCAAAAATCAATCAATTTTTGTAGGAACCCTTGCTCGACGAGCAAGACTTGCAGGTTGGCAGGTTTTTTGGTCCTTATCCATTGTACAGATACTGATCAGTTACGATTTTATTATAAGTATATAAAATTTTTAGTAACTTCTTTGATTTTCGTGATTATTACACAATTTAAATAAAACCATTTATACATTTTTGGGAACCCGACGCTTCGAACACTGCAGTATTCCGTGGTCCCGGATACACTGAGGCGGTATTCGTCTGTCAGTTGACATAATAATAATATCAAACTACCGCCAATGATTTCTCAATTGCTTCGCATACTGCCCTAGGTCCTTGCAGAATAAATTGACTTTATCTTGCCCTCTGGCATGGTGGGTTTGGGACTTCAATGTTTTTATGAATGGGTCACAGGTAAAAGTATTCAACCGTCCTATTGAAATGAGGATGTTTTTGCATCTTAATTGCCTCGTGGATCATTCTAGGAATATATCTGTTTGCTTTAGCAAGGATTTGGGCTTATCAAATTTGAAGTACTGGCTGGATTTATCTGCAGTATACTACTACTACTAATACACACAGAAGAATTCAGTACATGCACATTTTTTATATCGGAGATGTGTTCTTTCACCC
Source organism: Heliconius sara (assembly GCA_917862395.2). Lineage (NCBI taxonomy): Eukaryota > Metazoa > Arthropoda > Insecta > Lepidoptera > Nymphalidae > Heliconius > Heliconius sara. Next base: position 8,291,426 of record OU860780.1, on the reverse strand, counting down.
TATATGCCTGCACACTGTAAAGGAATATTACTTTTCAATGGATCCAAGAATTTGAATTTTCTTAAATTTTTGTAAAAGCTCTTAAGATGTTGCCAATCCTTTCTGTAATTCCCTTCACATATCGTAAGTATGCCGGCTATCTCTCTACTGTGGCGCTGGCGGTGAACCGACAACTTGTTCTGATGAAGAGCATTCTTCACCTCTCGAAGTTCGTTCACTAGGTGTTCAGCGTCGCAAAGGTGGTGAGCTCTCTGAAACAAAGTGTTGACAACGGTAGATAATTGTATCTATTGGTGTGCGTGGCTTTACTATATATATTTATTTTTGTGAATATTTATATAATTTAAATGTGTGTAGTTAGAATTCTCAAAGCCATAGTAATCCAGAATCTTAGCTTCTGAATATTACCCGCTTAACAAAACTTTCTACACATTAGTTTTGTTTTGTTTTATTAGTAAGGAACGTAAAAATTAATAAACATGAAAAAAACTAGTGTATTCTTACTACAAAATTGACTTAGTCAATTTTAAATTATAAGATACTTAAGTAATGTTTTAAGTCAAAATATATGTATACAAAATAATTACCAGGGGAAATAAGAACAGACAGTTATAACTAGAAAATGAAAAATTGACCCATGCTAACTTAAAAATATTTGACTTTATTTGAAATACAATTCTTTCAGTGTAGTGTAGCTTTATAAAGTTTTTTATAGTGTTAGATTTGACAGTCTTTCAATATGTGTAATATAAAGTTAGTTGTTTGTAATACAAAAAAAAATATTGTGACAAACATAAACTTCTGGCAAGGCAAGGTTCTCCTCATGGTGCATTTATTTAAACAAACAATGAAGAAAACAACGAAAGAGGAGATACATTTTAGATTTAATATCCTGGCTGAGGTCAAACTTATGACCAGACCTTTATGACCTCTATGACATTCAAATGAATATATGATTAATCTGCCAAGAGCACTGTGGTATATTCATTTCTACATGAATAAGTGCGGCGTTGAGTATCAACAGTGTAGTCTCATACGCAATTAGATAAATAAGTGGAAAGTGGAGAGCAAAATGTCTTAATACTAGGTCCCTCATCCCCGACTTACCCTGCTGTATGTGGTACACGGCTTGAGTTTGATTACTATTATAGGCGATAGTAAGAGAATAAAACAATTAAGATTATTCTTTACAAAATCATACCTTTTACAGTAGTCCAAATGACGCAACAAAAGAAGAATACAAAGTTATAAGCGAAAAGCTAGACAAAGTGAATCTAGATGATTCCATCAACAAATCCCTGGATGAAGAGACAGACATCCCGCACCAGGTGCCTGCTGGTGTGACTGACTTTGATAAGGAGAACTCAAATGATACATACCAAGTATCAAATTATGCTATGGATATATTCAATTATTTGAAGGGTCGGGAGGTGAGTTTGATAAAAAAAATCTATTGCTATGAATAATTAATATAACTCTAAATGAAGGCCAAGTTTTATGTTTCATAATATAAATGCAAAAAGTTATTGTTGTTGATTTAAATGTTGTGTCAAGATGACATTGAATCTAAACTGCCTACTGGCAAAGTACCTTTATTAAAAACTAGTGGGTGCGCGCGGCTTCGTCCGCTTATTTGCACCCTTAGGGGTGAATTCTAAAAAAACCACGAAACACGTGTTCAATATAATATTTTTAAGTCTGAATTTCAATTTTTATGAAAATCGGTGGCAATTTAAAGATTTTTCCATATAAACTTTCAACTGTTTGAACCCTTAGGGGGTGAATTCTAATAAACTATGAAACAAGTGTTCAATGAAATATTTTAAAGTCTGAATTTCGAATTTTATAAAAATCGGTGCTGTTTTAAAAAAAATCCATACATACTTTCAGCCCCTATTTCATCCCTTTAGGGTTAAAATTTTTCAAAATCCCTTAGTGGATGTTCAAATTATAAAAATAAACAGCTGTCCAAATTTCACGTTTCTACCATCAGTGGTTACGGCTGTGCGTGCGTCTTACCTCAGTCAGTCAGAACAAGTCCTTTTATGTATATATAGTTATAAAAAATGTTATAAAAAGTATTATATTTTAATTTTACTAAAGTCATTTTTAATATGTTAATTTGATTATGTTACGTTAGCACTACGACTATGTGGTCCCTCCCCCTTTGACATTTCTTCTTTATATATATGTAAATTTCTCCCGTTTTTTTATGTTAAGCAAAGTCCCAGTTCTCTTTTGTCTTTATGGCAAAATGCAAAATTTCTACTTTATTTCTACTTTCTGTCATTGCCTATGCAATGACAGAAAGTAGAACAAGACACTATTGTCTTCAAATATTTATAACTTTAATGCCAATTTTAACTTTAATTTAACTTTAATTTAAACACCATTGTAGCTTGTGTGTTTATGTATACTCATAATATTAGTATGTGTGCTTTCCATTTGGTCAATATATATATATGTCATGTCAAAATATATATATATATATATATATATATATATATATATATATATATATATATATGTATATGTGTATATATATATATATATATATATTGGAAAGTTTGTGAGGGGTAAAGAAAAAAGTACATGACAACATCCTGTGTACATCTTAAGAAAAAAATGTGACATTTAAACCAATTTCAGCGTTTATTCATCATCGATGACTATCTAATCCGGATGAAAAGCATTACTTCCTGGATGAGGGCACTCCTCGTAGACTGGATGGTAGAAGTCCAGGAGAGCTTTGAACTGAACCATGAAACCCTTTACCTGGCTGTGAAGCTGGTGGATCTGTACCTGACCAGGTCCAGTAAAACTCTGCCGGAGAAGGAACAGCTGAAGAAAGAGGAGTTGCAGTTGCTTGGTGCTTCAGCACTGTTTATAGCTTCTAAGTTTGATGTAAGTATAACAATAAATTTAAATTATTGAGTCAGAGAAAGCAGTGGCGTAGCGAGCCTAACTCGTGCCCGGGGCAAAATATTTTTTTGCCACCTAGGTGAAAACCTTATAAGTTCATTTGTAAAATATTTTCGCGAATTAATAATTAGACGAAATCTTTATTTATATTTCTATTTCTTCGCTCTGGAGTCTAGGCAAAAGCGCGGCGTTGAGTTCCACCGCTCAACAAGCAATGCCCCCAAATTTCGGCGGAAAGTGGGGATCGGAGTGTCAACACTAGGCTCCCTCTGTCTATCCTAATGTGTGCGGGATACAGCGTGAAGCTGATTTAATTTAATTTTTATTAATTAATAAAGTATTAGGCTCAAGCTTGGCTTTAAATTGCACAAAAAATTTAGTTGAGAAAACAAGATTACATTTTGAAATGTACAATATCATATTTTTTATTCTACATATTTATAAAGAAATATTAAAAAACAAAGACAGATTCAAAAAAAGTAAAAAATTGTATATTTATGATCTTTAAGGACATACATATATGATAATAACATGAATATTTACGAGGAGGAGCGTTATCTTGGTGAAACAGCACTCCAGCTCGCAGTTGGCCGCATCTTTTCTCCTTGATGGCCTCCCGCAACCTTCTTATTTAATCTCTGATAAGAGATGTGGCTAATGTGGCCGTAATAGTGGCTCCACTTTCCAGGTATTACGCCATAATTAGTCCTTCAGTGTCCCAAAAAACGGACGCCATAACCTTTCCAGCCGAACTTGATACTTTAACTTTAAACAAACTTGTTTCTTCGGCGTTGGTGAGGAGGCTTTTTTCCAAGTCATCGATTGTTGTTTTGTTTCAGGATTAAAGTAATGAATCCAGGTCTCGTCCGTGGTCACGAAACGGGGATAAAAAAATCTTGATCTTTTTGGAACTTTTCGAGATTCGCTCTCGAAATGTCTACTCATTTTTTCTTTTGTTCGTCTGTTAACATTCTCGGTACCTTGGGTACGCTCGGAGACCATTTTCATATTCGTTCACAAGGATCCTTTAAACGCTACCATATGAAATCCTTATGACCTCAGCTACATGCATAATGGTCACTCTTCGGTCTGCCAATACCACATCTTCAACTTTTTCAGCGTTGTCTTCAGTGGAGGACGTGGATGGGCGTCCTTCGCGATGTTTGTCTTCAGTAGATGTCCTACCCTCCTCCTCCTAATGCACCTCCCGTTCTTTTTTTTTCGAATGGACTTAATGCTGTTGACCTGGACTGGTCTTGACAGCGTCACCAGGCTGGGTAATGCACCTCCCGGAAAACGTGGTCTATTTATATGATTTTTTTAGACTGAAGTAGTGGGTATATTAGCAAGCAAAAAAATATTTTTTTGTCCAATATCCCATTTTTTACAAATAGACTTATGTTGTATTAATATCCCATTTTCTACAAATAGACTTCACTTTTCTATTGCTTCTTCACAAAGATTTTCTCGTTCAGACTCGTTCTCTAAAATTCTATGATCTTCAAATCGAAATTTTAGGATCTTCTTATCTAAGTTGCACACGATAAATTCTCCTTTACATTTCATACCAGAAATTAACTAAAGTTATGAAACTAAAACTTAGTGTATTTTACAGAATTGAAGATTCAGTTCTGGTGTCCCGTGTAGTGAAAGTGTCATCTGTTAATTTATCTACTACTATTTTATTTTTCTAGCCTATCGACGATAAGGGTAACCGCTTGTATTCTGGCACTCCATCGTGTTTTCAGATTTACGTTTTACAGTTTTTGTTACTGCATTTTTTTAATATTCCCATCTTAACGTTGAACATGACAAAAAAAGATAGGTTTTCAATGATTCCAAAAAATGTCACAGCAATTGGCTCTAGTTTAGTTACAGTAACTCCTACTAAATTGAATGAATACTTATCACAATTTACAAACAATGCTTTATGATTTTTTCTACTATTCTTTGTTGAACGCCAGATGTGTGACCTGCCCTCACGGCAACATTATCGTAACATTGTGAGCAGTTTCTACGTCAAATTTCATCGGAATTTATTTTCTCTAAAATTGTATTTTCGATCGGGGCTGTATCTTTAGCATGTATGTCGATAAAACCCAAAAAATACTCTTTTTTTATAAAAAAATATATTGATGAAATCAACGTCTACGTACCTAATGACATTTATTCTTGATGAGAGATATCTGGAATTGAATCAAGCAAAAGTCCATAATATTTTTTTGTTATCGGTTGTTACTTGAAGACGAACTGTACGGTGATAAATATGAGATAGTTTTTGGAGTTTCTGTGGCATTTCTAATATGATTTCCTAGTAGCGGATCGATCTGAGCTACAAATCTGGACCAAGATAGTAGGTTTCCTACGTTTCTACCATGTTGAAGTGCTAGTTTTTCAACATGGTCACGCTGAGGAAGAAAAAAAAACAGTCAGTGAGGACACTCACCTTAGTCATTAAGATCTTAGATTTAATAAAACTGTATTTACCGAATTGTTGAATTTCGCCAAAAAATCCTTAAATAAATTGCTAATAAAAAAGGCACGGACATACTGCGCCCGTGGATGTTGTTTAATTAAAAAAAAAAGCTAATATTCTTTGCAATATATTTCGCCATCGCTCTTTTTGATACTGAATGTGCGCTTCTAATGATACATCAATTCCCGTTTTACTTGTTAATTTACGTTCTGTCTATTTAGAAGTAATTTTCGGTGATTTGGAGTTCTTTCATGGCTAATCAATTTATCTTTTTCCTTCCATTTATTAAAACTAGCGCATGTTACGAAAGATGATTGTGTAGTAGAATTTGATGTACTAAATAGTAAGCAACAAAAGCAATACGTGGCATAATTTTTTAGTGAACATAATAACCAAGATCGGTTAACTTCAGTTCTTTCCTTTTCATTACCGACCCGTCGAGAAAACCAAGATCTTGGCATTAGACGATTAGCTAATGTTATTGCTGCATTTAAATTTGCTTTGCTTTGAAATGTGCTAGATTCACGACTACTCATTTCTCTTCAAAGTTGATACGATATTATAGAAAGATTGCTGCTAAATTTTAAATAAGCCACATCCTTGAACTTCAGAACGTCCGGAATTACACCAAGTCTTTGATGTATTTCCTGGGCTGTTCATCAGATGTGAACACAGATTTAGGATTTGTGATGGACTTGGACCACCTTCTCCAGAGTCTTGTATTTATTGTGTTGTGCCAATACACAAAAGCTTAGCAGTAGTAGGTGTACAACCTGAATCTGATAATGATGATTTTACATTTTCTTCCTTGATGTCCTCTGAATTTTCTTTATGCATTTAGAAGTCGTTTTTAGTTTACATGTAGAAGAAGTACAGAATGCTAATATTTTTCAATAATTATGCTCATAAAGTACATTAAATCAATAAATAAAATATTACACACTGCTCAATATTTATACCATCTTTGCTACAACAATATTTATACCATTTAAAATTTTAAATAAAAAAAATAAATGTGATAAATAATATAAAAAATAATAAATAACCTTTTATTTCTTGCTAAGGCAAATTTACAAAAAAGTTTTTTTCGCGTGTATTTAATTTGAGATAATCCAATAATAATAATTTAATTCCAAGGTGATATTTAAATAAAATTAAAGTTAAAAAGTTTTGCGGACCATTTGGCGCTCCTATGTGAGTAGCGCCCGGGGCATGATGCCCCCCCCCTTGCCCCCCACTGAGAGAAAGTTTGTATATAATGTATATTTATCATATAATTTTATAATATATTGATAAATTAATTATAGACCTAATATCAATTGTTAAATGTGGTTGGCTTAAAATTATTCAATTTTTGACTTGGTAAATAATTAACCTTGTTAGGTACTAATGAATAGGCCAATAATATTTACGTTGTTAGCATCGCTGTAGAGATTTTTACAAATTTCTGCTACCCAAAGATTATTACTTAGAATTATCGTTTGGCAAGAGAGAATACTATTTATAAATATTTTTTACATGCTTGTTTACAACTACAGTAGTTGTAACAAGTGTATAAGAATTTCGACGTAGCTAGATGAGAATGTATGGTTTAGTTGGTCAGAGCGCTTGGACAGTTTCTAAAAAGGCGCGGGTTCAAATCTTACATTCAAATTTTTATACGTTTTCTTATTAAGATAAGAAAATCTAGGATTTTTTAAAAACTAAAACAACATAAACAATTTCAGGAGAGAATCCCACCACTAGTGGACGATTTCCTATACATCTGCGACGGCGCCTACGCCCTCAGCCAGCTGCTCGAAATGGAGATGAACATTCTACGCGTGATCGACTTTGACCTCGGTGTCCCGCTTTCTTACCGCTTCCTCAGGAGATATGCTAGAGTGAGTTGTCATTTCATAATCAATTCAACAAAAAGTGGGAAACGGAGTGTCTTAACATTAGGGCCCCTCTGTCTACCTTGCTGTGTTCAATGGAAGGAAGGTGGAATATAGGTGGAAGCAGATTTGATTTAATTTTGATTTTCATAATATTAATATCTTTCCTCAGTGCGCCCGAGTATCAATGCCCACGCTAACTCTCGCCCGCTTCGTACTAGAGCAGTGTCTGGTAGATTACAGTCTGCTAACTTACTCCGATAGCAAGATGGGGGCCGCGGCGCTCTACATCGCACTCAAGATGAAGTCCCTTGGTACCTGGACGCCCACTTTGCAGTATTATACAGGTAAAAAGATATCTTTAAGTATTGTAGTATTACTACTATATTTATAGTTAATCATAACAAATCTATTTTTTTTAAAACAATTTTTCTATAAAGACTATATTGAAAAGTATAATAAAAAAAAACTTAGTTGCCTTTGTAGTATATATTTTTTTATGTAATGATAGGATGGAAACCATTGCGATTGTATTTTCAATGTGTGTCAATATGTTTTGATTAATATAACCTTTCAATATTCAGAAAGTTATTCTAAGTTATCTGAGCTTATTTTAGTTTGAAAGTGTAATCTTGTTTCTTTTTTCTATAAATACAGAGAATTTAAATCTTACCATACCATTGTTTATTTTTACACTATCATTTCGATTAATTTCAGGTTACACCTTAAAAGATATCCTACCAATAGCAATCGCCCAGAACGCAGCTTTACACAAAAAGCCCAAATCAGCCATCAGTACTGTACGGAACAAATATTCACATACGATATTCTTTGAGGTAGCCAAGGTACCCCTTGTAGACGACTCAGTTTTAAATAGTTGAGCTCTTTACGCTTAAAGTATGAAGGTGAGTCAAAATTATATGTATTTTTGTCAAATAAGGCTTAAGGTACCCTTATTGTGATTTTTTTTACAAAATGGCTAACTCCCTATTGGCTGAAACATGATTATAAATTTCAATAAATGATCTAATAAAAAGAAAAATGTCACATTTAATTTGTATTAAGATATTTGCAATAGTATATGAGAGCCATAAACCAAAGAATCTTATAGTTAAGACAGCCAGTGCCAATAATAGTAATGTTAGATACAATATTCTCATTTATGCTGCCATTTTTCTTCTTAATAGGTCTTAACGTTTTTTTTTTGGAAAACTATATTATTTTTTTTTCTTTTTGTTATTATATTTAATTTATTATATATGTATAATTTTTATTGATGGAGTAAGTTTATAGAAAATGTTAGTTTTCATATCCAAGTGTGTGTAACTTAAGCCTTATAGTTGTTAAAATTGTTCCAATGTAAAATAGTTTATATTTAAATTGTTAAGACACATTAAAGGTTTTTTTCATCGCTACTGTTTATTTAATTGATTCATACATTTTTTTGTATGAAATTTTTTTGTGTAATACTATCTATGTAAATGAGTTGATAAGTTATAAGTACTAATGTTATAATTTTTTTCATAAATACTTATACTTTTTCATTCTGTTAATATTTTTATCTTTTTTAACGATTTTAAATATACATAGATTAAAAGTCGATTTTAATTACATATATTAATACTAATATCTTTTTTTTATTATTATTTATTAACAGCGTTATATATTTAAATAACAATTTATTAACTCATTTACAAAGTATATAAAATTGATATATGTGTCAGTGTTGAAACAGGTCTTAGGGAAGTTTATAAAAACTTAGAATTAGTAATGTATAGAGCCGCCTGGCCATTGACTTAGTAAAAATTCTCATTTGATTTTAGAACATTTTAGGTTAGTAAATTGTATGTGTGTGTGAGCATTCGTAACGTCTAACGTTTATTATTTACATATAGACACTTGTTGGATAACTAGTACTTACGTACTGTGACACCAGATGTTCTTGATAATTTTAAAGATTTTCTTAAATATTTGAATTTTAGTAAAACGGCCATTTTCGAAAGACTGATGTGACGCGGTGTTTGTAATGTTTTTTTATGATATGCTGTTCCAACAGACTCTTGGAACACTGAAATGACATTATTTTAAACTGGTTTATTGTTTTCGTATATTGTTTATTATTTTGAATTTCTAGCTGGATTTTTTAAAAATTGTTTTTTATATTCTTAGTTTGTGGTATAAATTACAGGTGTTTTTTTTTTTCAAATAATAGATAATATATGCAAATTAGATTTGTTTAAAATAATCTTATTTCCTATAATCTGTACCACCGAAAAGACTTGAGGCGTTTATCCTCTAAGCAGTGGAGATGGAAACTTAGTTTCTTCTCACAATCTCCAATAGTTATGTTTGAAAATAAAAAAAAATAAAGCCAAATCCATGCCAAACATTCACTTCCCCCCATAACTTATAGCTTACATTCCGATACAAATAGTATCTGCCATGAGTTAAGCAACGCTTGTTATGGTAGTAACTATAGTCACTCAAGTGTTAAATAGTATTGAGTTCCCATGGTAAACACGATTCTTATAGTAAATGTCTTCCTATAGTCAATTATAGGATAGTCTCAACTTAATTAAGCGATACTTTGTAAGTTTTTTGTTAACTGCTGTCAAAATATATGTATTTTATATATAATTTCGTATTAAAAACACTTGTTTTTTAAAAAAAATTAAAAAAAATAAACTAAAGATAACCTATTTTGATGGTGGTTGATGTTGTAAAAAGTAATTTTATTTTGTGTTCGTGTACCACACTGCCTGCAGTCTGCAGAGCAACAATGCCTATTGTCATATTAGAAATTAATTTATTATCTATGGATTTATTTGCATTTAATACTTTAATTCTAACATGATTAAGAAAACCAAAACGCTTATTTCTATTTAAGTAAATTTTTACTGTTATTATTATTATATGAATATTGATCTACCATTTATATTTAGCCGGACACTGTCAAATTGATTGAACTTTATTACATGAAAGCAATACAAAATATTTCAAGGCGAATCAACGACAATATTCATAGAAAATAATAATTATTAATATGTTTTGTGCTGAACAAATATTGTAATAATAAAATGCCTATATTATATTGTAGCTTTTTTATATATATAAGGACAGCGGTCACACTACTCGCTTCCGACAGCGTTCTTTTTTAATCTGCAATTTGCTACACTTTTAATTATAAACAATTATTATAATTATTAATATTATTATTATTATTAATGGATTTTTTGTATCGTTTTAATTAATTTACATATTAACTATTAATAATTGTGAGATTCGCTACTTCGCGTCGTCGTCGTCGTGTTTTGTAATTTATCACATTTTAAAAGAGTACAAAATATTGGAATGTTTATATATTAATAATGTTATTCATTTTGTGGTAAGTTTTTAGATTAATTATCTTTTAAACGCTGTTTTTTTTTCTTATCATTCGTCTAATTATACAAGGTGCATGTAAACTGATGTAAATAAAAGTGATTTTGGTTTGGTAACTCTTTTTTTTTTGATCGAAATGAAATGAAAAAAATGTGTCTATTGGAGTCCATGTTGTGATTTAATCACACTTAAACAATACAACTTAGAAGTCTTCATGACATACATACAAAAATTACAAAACTGTCTACTTATACACATAGTGGGTACAATATTTGATAAGCCAATTGCAATGGTAAGCTCCAGGGAACAAATATATGATAAAAGTTCTTCCGTCTATCGTTTATTTATATATTAGAGGCCATCCATAAATTACGTCAAATTTTACGTTTTTTTTTTTGAGCCAATCCCCTTGTCAATTAGTCACAGCTGGTGGCATATGTGAAAATTCAATTTTCGCATAAATAAATGATCAATTATACTCTGCTAATGCTCCACTCCTCCAATTATCCTTTTATGCACAACATAATTTATGTATAGGCCCCTTTATATTGAATAATTATGTATTAGATAGAAAACAGCTACAACTTTTACGTTTACATAGTCACAGCTATTCCCATAGACTTTATTCAATGCAATAAAAATTGTAACAAATTATTTATTTCAAGTTGTGCGGATTTTCTGTCGCCCAGAGCTTTCTTATAATATAATGACTTAAAGTAAATTGAAAATGCATATTATAACATGTTAATACAAATGTATTTGAGGTATTCGACAAATTCATTTGCTAATTTATTAGCTCTATTATTAAAGTAAAGAAATAATAATTAAACTATGAAATAATTAATTGATAATTATTAAAAAAATCCATTGAATGTTATTTGTATACTTGTCAATCTTTGATATGACGACTCTGTAGTGGAATAAAAAAAATAACAAAAATTAAATATCAAACAATCATTTACAATTAATTCATGAAAGTATACATAATAATAAATCAAAACATATTTTGACTTTAATATGTCTTAATTAAACCAATCTAATATTACTTTTTAGATAAGATAATGAATATTTTAACTTCAGACCATCTTGGGACAGTGAAAAAGTATTTAACTGTAAACAATGGTCGTAGGTTCGATTCTCATTCGAGGCGGTAGTGAGCTATTTTTATAATCTTTCTCTGGTATACAAACCGCGCTGTTGAAATCCGGAGAACTGAGCTAACACACTGACAACCTTGCTATTTGCATTTTATAAATAATAATACAATCAATATATTTTGCGCCATATCAAAGAAAATGTGCGACAGTACCTTGTACTACAGATTAATATAACATATAATATTGGCAAGTTATTCATAAAAAAATTATACAAAAAAAAACATTCAATGGACTACCAATATGGTACAATCGAAACCATATTCAAATTGAATAATGAACACAAAATAATGAAATATCTGAGGATATGTCTTGGGATTAGTGTTAGTCACAAGATATGGTGTGGATTTTATGAATATTATGAACAAACAGTTATAAATTGTATGTTATTTGTCAAAGGTGTCTTATACATACATTTGTTTAGTATTTTTATTAAACGTCAATTTAAAAAAATATATAATTATTCGAAAATTAATTCATATATATCCATTTTCGCTTACAATTAATCTACAAAAATACTTTAATGTTGAATTAATTATAATAGATATTAGCACAACATACAAAACACCTTTGTCAAACAATAAAAATCAGATAAAATAAAGCTGCCAGAAGACAATTTTAATAGCACTCCTAGTATACGGCTAATATGATACTTATTACAAACAAAAGGCGGGAATGAAGGAGGTTTTCCTCCTAAATGAGCTTACACAAGTGGCTACTACTTAAAACTACACTATATAAAGTATATACATGCGCTTTTTACGTAACGCTACAATATATTTACAATATTACAATAAAGTTTTGGATGCTTTGGCTATTAAAAGGGCACTCGCTTTATCCTACACTAGAGTATGATAATATAAGTTCACTATTAGGAACTAATGCCATAGGCTACTTTATGCACCTGACAAGTACTATACATATTGTATTATATATACTGCTGGATTCGAACCCATCAACAATCCTAAATTAGGCATCAATAATTTTATATTTGGTACCTATAAATTGCTTATAACATTACTTATATGTTATTACATAGTCTCACATATAACACAAGTCACTAACTGACACTTTTTGTCCTTTAATTTATATTTTGTATTTGATCAATAATAGCTTCCAGCCCGACTAGTGAAATGGTTATCTGGACATCAAAAAAAATCAGATGGATCTGAACTACTAATCAAAGTAAAATTGCACTCAGAAATCTGTGATGAAATGATGTCACAGCAGTTCAATGTCCCATATATTTCCACAATTACACTATTAGCTTGGACTCGAAGATTTGTGATTTTGATTGTCCTGACCATCATGTTCATTCATAGGCTGCACTCTGGGAGACACGGGTCTGAAGGTGCATTCCAGGGAATCTGAATCCGGTGTTCCCGGGGTTGAAGGTGTCAGTCTGTCTGTGCACATTCTCTTGGAAATTGAAGAGTCTCCATCATCACATCGTCTCTTGCCGACTAGAACGTTGGGCCGGACTGGACTGAAGGAAGACGCTCGTAAAGCTATCGGGCTGAGACTCCGCCGCGTTGTGAACTTGCGTGTCGGTGACGGAGAAACTACTGGGGAGAACCTGAAAATTGCAAAGATAGTTTTCTTAATGTATTTTTTAAATGAAGGCGGGATGTAAGTTTTTTTTCTTTGAAGAATAAGTAGAGAGAACGTACATTTTGGTCTGTAATTTAAGTTCTATTTTAAGTATATTTTTTTATCTTGCAGATTATAATAATAAAATATTAACACAATTGGAACGTAACCTACAACCATCACACCTACAATCAGAAGGTCCATTGCGCCACGTTCGCTTCTATATTAAATTTTTTTCACATGTATTCAACCCTAAACATATTTTAAACATTCAATGTGTAAAATAACAATGTATTTATCTTCACGCTGTTCTTGTTAATTTTTCACGCGCACCTCAAGTTTTCGCCTATTAATAAGTTTTCGCCTAATAATACCCACAGTTTAGAATACCAAATATTCAGATAGACATTCCAAAGTACCATGCAATATTATTATTATCATTTGTACATAGATGATGTAACTCCTAATAAGAACACAGTTCTGTTCTTGGCTGTTCCAACCAACATATTAATTATTTATTAACTATTGCAATCTCTACTGTATAATATGGTAAGGAAATTAAACTGTCCGTCTGCGAATACAAGCCTAAGGTTTTCTTTGCAATATGTTATTTGTATGTTACTGAAGCCAGAATTAAAACACAGGTACAGGTGCTTTGCTGGTGAATTAATAAGTAGCTCCTCTGGTGTTACATGGGGTCGTGGGCGGCGGAGACCATCAGGTGACGTACGCTCGCTTGCCTTGTCTTTTTTCATAAAAAAAAACAAAAACCTACCTAGGCACCCTAGTAGGGGAGTTAGCCAGTCCTCCCACCAAAGTGAGATCCTCATACGACTGTCCCATTTGCATCGCTGTATGCACCTCCCTCTCGTGCGCCACTTCCCTCGTATTGCTTACGTCCGCACATTCCTCAGCGCGGAGTTGGTTTACGCGCGGTGTTAACCTACGACTACAGGTGGTCTGCAATCGGAAACATAATTATGAATAAATATAATGAAATTGATATTCATTGAGAACCACGCTAGCTCTCGGTACCTGCTTCATTCGATGATTCAAAGGTGCTCGCAAATTTCTTTGAATCTAAAATATTTAGATCTTTAAAGCAATATTTGAAAATTTCAAACACAAAGGTGCATCATATAACTACATTCTCTCATTTCACATAATATATATTTACTTATATCAGTTAATATACACAGTCATTTCATTTAATATACTCACTTGAAGGCTAGCTGGTATATTGACAGCGGCAGACAGTGGACTGCAGCTGATACTATTGCTGCGGGTGCGCGGGAGGCTGTTGTTGGAGAACATGCCGAAGAATGTTGTGCTTCTGGAACAAATTTATTTACATATAGATAGATATAGATAGCAAAGACATAGGATGAGAGGCAATATATTAGATCCGCATGTAAGATAAAATTGCCATCTGCACTGACAGAAAAAAGGACATTTTAGGTGTAAGGTATTTGAACTGTGGACTAGTAAGAGTTTTTTTTTATGGCAAAGACACGGCAAACGAGCGTTCGGGTCACCTGATGGTAAGTGATTACCGCCGCACACGGCCCCGTGCAACACCAGAAGTGTTACAGGTGCGTTGCCGGCCTTTAAGGTGGATTGGGCATTATCTGATGCGAAACGCAGTGGCATAAAGCGACTACTTCACGCCGGTTTTAAATTCCGGGGGTGGTAATGATCCGGTCGAGTCTGCCCATGCTTGTTGCCATTGCTGGTGACGTGAATCTACCACACGTACTTTAGTCGCCTCTTACGACACCACCAGTACCAGGATGATCCTATTCTAGGCCACGGCAAAAAGTTAAATGGCTATCAACAGCTTCTTGATTCATTATATAAATATCATATTACAATGGTCATTATGAGCAAAAATTGTGTGTATTATGTAACATTATCAAACATCAAATCTATACTATCTATACTAATATTATATTAGGCTAACATGTGTTAGGTTGGATGTTTTGCCTCGAATATGGATAGTCCATTAATCTAGGAAGGCTAAGTAGGTTATATTTCACCACAATCGTTTTGTTGAAACACACTGCAGCTGCATTTAGAATTATTACAGGCACATGTTAATTTGCAAAACAAATAGTCTTAACACCAGGTTTCCTCTGACTACCCTCCTATATGCTGGATTCAGTGAGAAACTAAAAAGAAAATGGTTATGTGCCTCTTATTTAATTCAACTGACCACTAGGATGAAGCCGCAGCTAAAAGCTAGTATTAAATAAACTTATGTAAAAAATTTAAGTCAGTCCATTGAAAATGAAAACACAACAAAAAAAAAAGTCATTAAAAAAAATTGCTTACTTTTAATTTTAGTTAACCTAAATACAATAAGCAACATTTATATTTTTTTTAATCAATCTTTCAAATACATTTCAACTGTATAAATCAAACAGCACAATATTTTGATATAACAGTTATTGAAACTATAAAAATGTTTATAAGCATTCTCTTGTGCACTGTTCTTATCAAAACTAGTTAATATTTTTAGTGACTTCTTGCTAAATTTCTTTTATGCTTTTGAAAAATGTATGTAAGATTAAATTAAATTCTATAATATAGAGAAAATAGAAAAAAAGATTATAGACAAAGACAAAATAGAAAAAATAGAGAAAATAGAGAAAAAGAAAGGAAAATTAAATATATTTAATACTTTTTTTAACAATTTTCATTTTCTTTAGGTTAAATTAGTTATGAAAATGAAAATATTTAAATTTTTATACGTTTTCTAAATAAGTACTTAATTTCTTCATGGGGAAATTGAACCCACAACCTGTTGTGTTTACAGTAAACCTTTGTCATACTGGTCTCGAGGTGGTCAAATATTTAATATTGTCATTTCATCACTTTGGTAATAAAATATATAGTTTACACTAAAACTATATATTTTATAATATATGATTCTACATCACACTTAAATAATGTAAATAAATATCCATTGCCCATTACGATATTAAATTAATTATATATAAGTTTGTTTTGCTATATTTATTATATTATCATTATTACTCTGTTACTCAACATGCAATGTCTCAAAAATTTGGGAAGGCAGTGGGGAGGGGCAGCTTGCCCTACGATACACTTAGCTAAAAAAAAATATTGGATACAGAAATTATTGGTCAACTATTAGTTACCAATATAAGAATGTTCAACCAAACAAACTCTTCAATTTAATAATATAAGTATAGACAATTTTAAGATAAAAATAGATAGTATTACAGGTGATTTGAAAATGATAAAATAACTTACAATGTATAGGTAACCTTTGCTTTAGATGAGATAATAAAAAAAATATCTTACAAGACTTCTTAAATCAAATAGTATCTTTTGTATATGGACATTTTGTTAATTAAAAATAATAATAGGAAATTTAAATCCATGTCTAAACATGATATACAAAAAAAAATTATGTAAAGAAAATATTTATTTATTTTCATATGACAATTGAAACCTAAATTGACTGTAACCAGGATGGTTGTGTATTGGCATGACAAAAGTTGTGCTACTCAACACACAATATCAAAAATTTCAACAGAAAAACAGTATCTTGACGCTACACTCTGATTACTCAGCTATCAGCTATACATAGAGTATAGTATTAACTAAATTATAATTTTTTTATTTATCTCTCATACTTAGGCACATCGCTATGTCCTACACTATTGAAACTAAAAACTCACAATAACATTGGACTTTTAACAACAGAACTATTCAAAATGAAGTAACATCTATATTTCATATATAAACATTGTTCCAAAAAAGACTCAAACTCACAACTGTTGCAAAAATAACTCCACTGCACTATGATGATATAAAAATTAACATTATTTATAATTTATTGTTTTATTGTAGCTCCGTCCTCCAATAATACCGTAGCGTAGCGTAGCGTTTATTACCGTAGCGTTTGGCGCTCCGTTCTCTCTGACTACCCCGCTAGGGATAAAGCGTGAAGTTAAGTAAGTAAGTAAGTAAGTATTGTTTTATTGTCATTGTTTTAGCTGTTTGTATTTTATTGTTTTATAATAATGCCAATTACTTAACCATTGTATCATGGAACAAAGGCTAATTCAGTATATTAATATAATATTTCCACTCACTTAAATATAGTGTATAAGTAGTATATAGTGTTTAATACAATCTGTAATTAAGATAATATTAACAAGAGGGTAAGTTAAAAAACAAGATTTATAAATAGTATTGCCATTAGTCAAAAAAATGTTTTATTGGTTATTCAGTAACTGTTTATATACATATTTATTTTTAGAACTATACAATTTTATTGATATGTTGGAAAATATAAATCTTAACTTGTCTTATTGTAGTATTTTTTTTATATTATATTGTTTTATTAGCTTCGAAGATTTTATTTTTCTAATTGTACCAATTTATTTCCTATGATGTTGTTGTTTGATTTTTAATTAAAAAAAAAAGAAAAGGCTTAAAAATAACTCTTCTCTGACAAGTATCTAAAATCAAGCATTACTTTAATTAACATAAAGTATGCTTATTTAAGATATTGCTTATTAATAGTAAGTAACCATTTTAAAATTATATATAATTATGTAATTGTTTTTTCAGCATAACATATATGGTTAATACTTTCATTTAAGCATTTTTCTAATGGAGAATATATACATACTGAAACATACAGGAATGCTACTAACACTATCTAGACTACATTGTAAGCATTTACCAAATATTGTTACTAGAGATATATGTTATTCTCACCTTAATGATATCACACTGTCATGTGTATCACAACACAATCATTTTCAAACTATTTTGGCTGTAATTTTAATTATATCATTAAAATAATATGTTCAACGTGCATCTATTAGTCTGAAATATAGTTCTAAATGCGCGCACGGCACCCACTGACGACCTCAGCAGCTGTCAAAAATAGGCAGGTACGTAGCGACAACTGCATCGGGGCCCGTGGGAGGCGTGTCGATTGATCTAGGCATTACCTGGGAGCCGTGTTGGTTGTAGGCGAGGTAGCCGCCGTAGACGCCGCTTCATTGATAAGAGGTGCACTACTGCACCGTTTTAGTAAGTTAGGAGTATCCACATCCATTATCTTTCAGACAACATTCATCAACTGACGTATCGTGTAGTTATATGCATAAGAACTGCCGATACGATTAGCGCTCTACGATATGTGTTTATGTAACACTGTAAGTGCACTTGGAGACGATCTAATATATGATGTATACTACTATAATGGCTACATTAATATTACTTTTAACGCGAAAATAAAAACATAACGTAAAATAAAATGAAAATACACTACTCGGAAAGCTAAAAAGAGGCTCGAAGCTGACCTGTCAAACCGCCGCAATAGAAACGTTCGAAAAAGTGTAAATAACTATAGAATATGTAGCGTTCCAGTTACGACTCAGATTTGTTAATAATAATTAGTGACTTATTAACAAAAATTATAAAAAGAAGAATATTTTACAAAAAATTTAAAACATGGTTTTTGAAATTAATAATCTTTTAATTTATTAAAATTTTCTGAATAACTGAAAAGGTATTAGATTATTATGAATTGTGTTAGAAACTGACAATCAATAGCGTTAAACGAATCGTTTCCATTATTGTAAACAATTTCAATTCCCAACTTACAAATTTATTATTTAGTTTCCACGGCCTACACTACAAGTGAATCGTGAAGTTTTAGATAAGATAAAAGTTCATTTTGATTGTGATGTTAAGAAAAGAGAAAGATGTATTTGCGAAGAAGGTTTTTTATAAATTTAAATTAAACTTAACATGTTGTTTACAGCAAAACTCATATAAGAATATTAATATATTTATTATACTTTGCAGAACTACTTTAAAATACCTGATAGCGGCACCGCTAGCTGTACTTTTTTATTGTGAATGGCTGGTTTACGTTATACAGCCATTGTTTTGGCAAGGGTTAGAATGCAAGCATCCATCGAAATGTACGAAGATTCTGCTTCTAGCAGATCCTCAAATACAGGGTGAACAAGCTGTACCTCCTCCTCTTAGCTTGCTTTTTAATTGGGATAGCGACAGGTACTTATAATATTAATAAACAAAGTACATTATATTGTTTAGGTAAAATTAAAGATGATTGTGTGTAATTAAGATAATTTTTAGGTCAGTCGTGGACAACGATTTTACGACTTTATCAAATGTAATATTTTTACTTTTTTACGGCTTGCCCGTCGAAAAAAAAGATGGAACCCTTATTCGGCCACAGAGGATCTTATTTTATTAAATTTCATTTATTTTCCCCTGTCTATCTGTCTGTTTGTCTAAATCCTTTTTTAACACACTTATTATTTTTGCTTGTGTTTAAAAATAAGGAGGAGGAGGTATCAAACTAAAATTAATATCCTTTTGGTCTCTTTGACCACAGTAAAAGTAAATGTCTAAGTCTATGCTATCACAATATAATCAAGTATTATAAAGCATTAAAATGCTTAATTTTTCACATTTTGTATGAAATTGTATGAAATAATCAAAATCTATAGATATACTTCCTGCTGACTCAAAATTATTGAATTTGACAGGTTCACTACCTGTTAAAAAAAAGAAATAAAATGCTAAATTTTACAATTTTATATGATAAAATATACATCACAAAATAAACTTTACAAATTAATATTTGTAGTTTACTTCATATGAAGTGAAAATAAGTACTTGTTAGGTTGATTATTGTAGTCCATGAGTTATAAAGATAGTTTTTAATTTCCAAATTATAAAAATAAAATTATTTATAATAAATGCATGCAAAAAATCTTGCGTTTTAAAGGTTTTCACTGTTGAGTATCCATTCCATTCCCAAAATTAATTAAAATTTGATTTGATTACAGTAACAAAACCAATTTTTTTTTTTTTATGGGATAGCCTAATAAATTTTTATAATATAATATTGATAAGAGTGTGGTTAATTTTTGAACAAAACTTATTTCAGATATTAATTTGAGTGCCCATTTATTATAGTGCCCATTAGTGATACCTTACACACTACAAATTTAAAACTTATGTTATTACATTTACCGTTATCAAGTGTTATTTTAAGCTAAATTGAAGTTCTCTATGTAATATCTTAATATAAATAATTGAAATATCACTTATTTAGTATCAAATGAAAGAGGATTAATGGTTTTTATAATATTTGGACAAAAAATGTTCTACGTAAAATTTTGAGAAGTATCATTGTGGAACATTAATTTGCGGCATGGTAGCTTGAAGTCAATTTCAAAAAGATAAATGTGCTGAGGCATGGCGTGCTAAGGTGGCGGAACTCAACGCCGCGCTTTGCTTGGACACCAGAGCGAAGAAATGGAAATATAAATTTAAATAAATATTTAAGTTCTTCGGGTGGGGATCGACCCCACAACCAGTCGTGTTTACAGTCACACTGTGCCTCTGCGCCATGACCGGCTTTAAAAATTGTATAACTACGGACCATGCACAATAAGGTAAAAATTGTTGGTAATATTGACAGTTTCAGTTAGTCTTTAATTATACTGCATATTAAAATCTTTAGGTTTCGGCCGAATCTGTGAGCAAAGCTGAAGGTTAGGTTTCGGTTTCGGCTGAAAACCTTGTTTCTGTGGGACACTAGAATGTATACATATTTCGATGGTCCCTATGTAAAGTATCAAAATGAAAAATTGCAAGTAGCTTTTATTGCTGTTTCGAACTTGAAATTTAGAAAAAAAATATATTAAAACTACACTTCTTAGTAATTTAAAAGAGCAATAAAAACATATGTAATTTTGTGCTTTTGATACTTTACCTAGGGATCAATACTAGGGAGAAGTTCTGTCAATTCTGTCACCAGAAGCAATAGACCTTTCCACTTTTGTTTTACATTTTTTTACATATTCTCCATCTATACTTAACATACTTCCCAGACATATTCAATTACTAATCCTAACATCTTTCCATTTACGCAGTTCTTGGATTTCATCCAAGCTAATCACACTAATAGCCTCATAGCTAGTACAGACTATCCGTGAACTTGTATACAAAGGCACGATAATTATCCGTCGCCGTTTGGGCAAGTCCTAGACGCGTGGCTCATCTTTTTCGATCCATCTCATCTAATAAACTTCTGTTTTCTATTTTGTTGCTCCATTTTCAACTTTCTGCCGTTCCTTCTTGCATTAAATATTTTGAATTTAAAATTTATCCTGTTATCCAAAAATTTATGGGGCCTCCACTTCGTCGTCTAAATCTCTAAATCCGGCCCTGACTCAACACAAAGTAAGACTTTGTGTTGAGTCAGGGCCGGATTTGGATGGAAACCAAAGAATAGTGTTTCAATACTACTTAATACTGAAAATAAAATATAATAATAATATTACATTCAACAATTTATAATTTACAAATATAAGTGTGATTAAATGCTAAATATATTTTATTTTTTAGATACTTGAGGTCAACCTTTACTATGGCAATAAGACATTTCAACCCAGATGTGCTAGTATATCTTGGGGACTTGATGGACGAGGGCTCTATTGCTACTATGGCAGAGTTCCATGGCTATGTGAAGAGATTAGCCGATATATTTAATGTATACTATCCAGTTGTTGTAAGTAATTTATAAGTTTGTATATTATTTTAGCTTTAAGCTTCTTTCCGATGAATTTGAGACATTGTGTATGTCGCTGAAGTCAATGTCAAAGCCGAAATTAAGATAATTCACTCTCCCGATTGAGGAACCCCCTGTTATAGTATGATGGAGAATAACTAGTTTTTGAGCACTTAAATTTTGGTATTGTTGGTTTATTTAACTTTAGGTATTATAGAAGATGAGATTAGATAATTATACAAATAAATAGATTACATTATTGATAGAGCCGGCGTGGCGCAGGGGCACAAGGGTGCGATAGTGTTGTGGGACGGTGGAATTCGAGTGAATGAGTTATTGTTTACTTGTGGGCGCGCTTGGCTTCGCCCGCTTATTTGCACCCTTAAGAATGAATTCTAAAAAAAACCACGAAACACCTGTTCAATAAAATATTTTTAATAGTCAGAATTTAAATTTTTATAAAAATCAGTGCCCATTTAATTTTTTTATATATATATATATATATATATATATATATATATATATATATATATATATATATATATATATATATATATATATATATATATATCTATATATATATATATATATATATATATATATATATATATATATATATATATATATATATATAGCAAAAAACGCACTTCGACACTATAAAGGTAATCAAAAGTAATAGGCTACTTCCGGTTGACCTAGAATTATGAAATTTGGTACCTAGCGTCTACAGGTAGTACGAGTTTAGAAATAATCTGAAAACTATAACACAGCTAACTAACATTTGTGGTTAAATCCTAAAATATAAAGTTTTAAAATATAAAAGGGTTGTCGCTGGGTTTAGCTTGAATTTCAGAAAAAGCTCGTGACCTCCAATTTTTGTACGGAACCCTCAGTGGGAGCGCCGAACTCGCGCTTGTCCGGTTTTTATTGTTATTATATTTTATTAGTTGTTACAATACTTTTTAATACATATGTCTTATTTTATTTTAGCAAGTATGGCTTCCCGGTGACAACGACATAGGTGGGGAAAATGAACCAATAAGACACGACAAAGTTGCCGAATTTAATAGTATTTTTAATCAACCCTCCGTAATTAGCTACAAAAATGTTACTTTTTACAAAATTAACTCAGTAATGTATAAAGTACCTACTGGACCTGACGATCCAGATTTGAACGTGAAAATTGGTGTTTCTCATTATCCTGTCGCTTCTAAAGGTGTTTATGGGAAACAGGTAAGAGAGGTTCAATATATTACAATTTTTTTTCAGTTTTAAGTTTTATTCTCCATATTAAAGTATGCAAACGAAACATATTGTGGCACAGTTCAACAGCGTCTGACTGTTAACACCTACCCTATGTACAAATAAGGATGGAGTTGCAATTTTTTTTTGGATATTGTAATAATTTATAAGAACGCAAAATTTAAGAGACAAAGCCATAGTAGTACAATAAATGATGTCTTATAAATTATGTTTACTGTGGTATGTTTTTGAAGATATTATATGATTTTTAAACTCTGCGATTAGTAAATATTATATATAAGTATATGTTTAGCAAACTGTAAATACAACATTATTTTGATATATTTTTATGTAAATATTTATTATATTTCATTTTACAGGTAAATAGCGCAATACATGCTGACATATATTTCTGTGCACATGAGCATTTATCAAAATATGTGAGACAGAAGAAAAGTTTTGAGTCTAAAGAGACTCATCTTTTTCAATACAATGACCCAATACTAAACATTGCTTTGGACAGTGAGTGGTTGTATGAAATATTTGTACCTACATGCTCTTACAGAATGGGGACTAACAAAATCGGATACGGGGCGGCTGTAGTTGGTGAGTTAATGATATTAATGTCATTCTCTTTCAGTATTTTACTTGTTAACTGTGGGTTGTGCGGTTATCTTAAATATGCTGTAAACCAAAGAGTTAAAACAAGTAAAAACAATCCATTGGTCGCGGGCGTCTCTAGTTAACAATTTTTCTATGTTTTGCTCTTGAGTGGCCAGTTAGTGTGATATTTTTTAACTTATTAATGATATATATATAGAAAGAAAAAATGTAATTCTTGTCTACTTAATATATTATTTTATTTGTTTCTAAATATTCTAGGGTGATTATGGCCCAGGGTGGCTCCGCCCTTCCTCCGCCCATGGAAGTGGTTAAATGAAAATTTTAGACATTTCCCTGGTTTGGCACCAAGACATCTCATCAATGAGTCATACTAACACATCAAAATTTAACTATAACAATTACTGCAATGAATATACTGTTTCATCAAAATCTGCTTAGGATTTATAGCGTTGTAAGGTTTCACCGCAGTAGCTGGCGACGTCGTGTTTACGTGCATAAAATGTAAATATTAAATATTTTATTTCTTCGAGTGGCGATCGAACCCACAACCTGTTGAGACTACAGTCACTCACACGCTTGTATCCTTGCGCGAAGACTGGCCCCTAGAGACTATACAATATTTTTTAACTATTATTTATTTACTATAAAAAGCTGCGGAGGTGTTCAGTCATTTTTGAAAAAAATACAAACAAATTCTTTTTTCTCGAGTTACCTAATTTTTATATATGCTAATAACAAAAAACGTTGGTGTGACTCATTTTCTACATTCAACATGTAATGTTCATGTGTATTCTAGTTTTCCTAATATATTAGAATATATTAGCGGGGTAGACCCTGCTATATCTGAGAAAAGAGAACAACATAAAAAATTATAATATTACTATTTTTTTTTTTCAGAAAATCAACAACTAAAATACACCGTGTTTTGGTCTCCACAAAGGTTTCCCAGTTTATTTGCGTATTTGATTATATTAATTGCCATTTTGTTATATATATTTGTTTTTTGTTGTATGCGTTTGCTCTCTCGACAGGCTTTAGTTAAAAGTGAAGATATACTACCACTTTTGCATAGAACATAGGTTAAGAATGCAATTTTGTTTGAAATTGTTTTTGTTTTTATTTATATTGTTTATTTAATTCATTTTATGTTATAATAGATTTTTTGTTATAATCAATTATTTTTGTAATAAAAAAAATTACATATTTGAATTCAATATTTGTGAATTAACCAAAATTAAACTATTTATTTATAATATTATATCGAATAAAATGTAGGACAACAAATTCAATTTTAAGTTTACTAGAATATTATATATTCTATTTGTACATAACTCAGAATTATGTCCATTTTGCAAGAAACTTAGATTTTTTAAATATTGCTAGTTTTAATTGACTAAAACTGGAAAGCCTAATATTGAGAACTGTATTATTATACAATATTTTTGTTAACGTAAAGTGTTAAGAATTTATATTTTTGTTTATTTCTAAAGTATATTTTATACTATCATATAGATGAAATAGTGTAATTTGGACACCTATGTATGTAATAATAATACTTAAATATACACGTTTTTAATAAAATAATATTAAATACATATATGTACATGATATTTTAAAAATATCAAATATCTAAATCATAGATCCCGTATACCTAAATGTATACCGATTTTTGTAATAATGTTTCTGTCCAATGTCCTTTTATTAAGTTTTATACAAGAAAAACTTTTTAAGCTATGTTTTACAATCCCAGTGACTGTACCGCTACCCAGAATCGAACAAAACTTCAATTGAAAGAAATTAATAAATTATAAATGTAATATATATTAAAAGTAGTTTGACATATTGTTTTAAACAATTATACATTTTATTAGACATTTTGACGAGAGAAATATTAAATAGTAATTTTAATATAGATAATAAAATTCTGTGTATTCATAGAAGTAATGTGCCAATATAAAGACTGTGTAAGACCAGACAGTACGGTCGACAAGTCGTGGAAGCCGGAACGAAGGAATCAAAAATAGTAAAAATATTAAAATAAAATCTGCCATCCACAGCGTACTACAGGGCGGTCACGACTCATCGTCCGTACTCTAGATGACTAGATGATAAATAATGTAGAAAGTAGTCTTTGGGACCATTTTATAATATTTTTTTGTTACTTGTCAGATATCATGGAAAATTGTATTTATTTATGACACCATAAAAGAATTGTGAAATTGTAAAAAAATTAAATATTTGCTTAATTATATGCTTTAATATATGTTTTATTTGTTACTCAAATTATAAGACTAGAAATTTCAATTTTTAATAACTTTATTAAATATTCTTTTCCTCTGTTTCACGCTGTATCCCACTCGTAGCATTTGGCATTCGTGGGCGGCATTGCGTGTTGCGGGACGATTCTCCGAAAGGGAATCGAACCCACAACAGTCGCGTTTACTGCACGCATACTTTTGAACCACAGCGGCCTCATTTTATTTATTCATTTCACAATGTTTATTCAAACTGTATTTCATGTCACGCATTTACGAATAACGTAAACTTCATTCTCAAAACACCTACTAGAACGAGAAAAGGTTATCTCTCGTTCTATTTTACGCAATTCAACATCGCCGCCATTGCCTACGACTCGATTTCTTGAATGAGGCCTGTGCGGCGTTATCGCTTTGATAGGTTTGTGTCTATGTGCGTCATTCTAAGCAAAAGGCGTTTTATTTTATAAAGATAATTTTGTTAATTATTTTGTTTCATTAAATCACTTTTTCGTTTTAGGAAAAATCTCTTTTTTTTTTTGTAATGAGTTTTTGTAGAGTAGTTAAGTGTGGTTTCATTTAAAGTGGTATGACGAAAACACTCTGTATATAATAATAATTCTAATAGTGTCCATGTATTATGTAGAGGCAAGTTGTGGCGCAGGGGAACAAATTGTGTCTGCAAATGCGACAGGTTTTGGGTTCGATCCCCACTCGAGGAGATGAAATATTTATTTAAATTTATGTTTCCATACAACAGGATAGCCAGAGGGAACCTAGTGTTGAGATACTCCATTCCTATTGGGAGACAATTTTCATGTAGTAATATTTTAAATTTTGTTAATTTATTTAACAATCCAGTTTTATTTCTTGATCTTCATATTGTATACTATATTTAGCTGACAAAGAGAATTGAGGAACAAGACAATTCATTTCCATTTTCCTCCTGAATTTGATCTAGTGTGTTGTGACAAAACCCACTACCTTACCTCGTCTGTACAATACCAGAACGAGGAAATGAAAATGTATGTGTGTGAACTACAATTTTAATAATTCTTTATATAAACAAATAAAACAGTTTTTAAACTCTTTTTTGTTTTTTATTTGGTTTATGAAGTGTTTTATCCACAAAAATAGTTATACAAGTTGTAAAAATCATATAACAATTTAAAATCACAAATGTTGCAAGTGGAGGCAGGAGTAATGTTTTAAAATATAAATTAATATTACCAGTGCACACATTACATATTAAAAAATATAATAAACCATTTTTATTAATCACATCTAATATAAAAGGTACAGAGTAAGTGATTGTCCTTTCTCTTTTTAAGAATATAATTTCAATTAAATACATAAATAATATTCCAGCTACTAATACTGTGCATAAATAAGAGCAATAGCCAGCATTCGCTAAAGTCCGAGATGCTGGTCTATATATATTGATAATATATGAAATAATAAATAGTATTGAATCTAGTATTACAAGTTTTTTAAGTATACAGTATCTTAAAATTGTATTATTGACTAGCAATTGCCTTAAATAGGCAGCAAATAAATACAAGGCCACATAACCCAAGTTTGATGTAACACCTTCTCTATTGGCATCTATTATGGAAATTCTCGGCTGATCACTGAAAACCCAAGCTTGTAGCCCTTTATACAGCAAAAACTCATGGAAAACTATTGCTAAAATGCTTAAAAGTAAAGCTTTATTTGTTAATACTAGCAAAATACTTGAAAGTAATTTGCATACTGCAAGAGTAAAGAAAAAATTCCAATGAACACCATATTCACTGATATGTTCATGATAATCTAATTGTTTAACTGTGAAATATCTTAATACACCGAGACATAAAAGAGTTAAAATAAACTTGGAATTTCCTTTCAATACTGCTATGTAATTATTTTTATTAACGTTTTTGTGTACAAGTCCACTTATAAGCACAAACAGTCCAACCCCTGTGTCCATTAAGCTAAAACCATATTTTTCAGTTTTCGCTAAATGCCTCGGAAAGTCTACAAAATCAACTGCCAATATACAAAATCCAGTTATAAGGTAAGTTAAGCCCCTAAGGCATGATATGGACCTAATTCTATCATTGTCGTAGATGTTTCTGCCACTCATTTTGCT
This sequence comes from Heliconius sara, assembly GCA_917862395.2. Lineage (NCBI taxonomy): Eukaryota > Metazoa > Arthropoda > Insecta > Lepidoptera > Nymphalidae > Heliconius > Heliconius sara. The sequence continues at coordinate 8,263,172 of OU860780.1, read as the reverse complement.
GACAATATGCAAATAATCATATCTTTTTATGATTTCTTTGAGTAACATTAGAAACGCTGCAATATTTAAGTGATAAATATAATCTGACAAAAATGTGTGAGCCATTATCATTGTTAAGACAATTATGAAATATTCCTTTAGATAATTAGTTGCTTCTCTTCTTTGCTGAATTGCACAAAACAATGTACATTGTAACGTGAAGAATACGCAGAAAAACGTATGCAATGCCGTCGAACCGTGGTTGTTTTGCATGAAAGATTCGTGGTACACCTTGTATTCCGAAGAATTCATTTTTAAGTTTTATATATTTAAACACTTATATTATTTTTACTGCATCTATTTAAATACAGTTAATATATTAAATTAACAATAAATATATTAAATTATGTTTTAAACTGTACTATTATTATTATTATTTCTACTTTGTTTTCTAAGGCAATGTAATGATTTGTAAATGTTAGATAGTATTTCAAATGTCAAAAACAATTCATCTATCCCACTTGTCAAAACATCATAGCTCTTTCCACCGTTGAATGAAACGTTATGAGAAAACAAATGTTTAAGTCCAATGAAATTATAATTCAATATGGATTTAATTATAATTTTAAACAATTTTCAACAAGATTTAATCATATTTAAACGATCTTTATAATAATGATATACCACGTCCTCTTTACTTTTTTCACGTAATACGATAAACGCTTGAAATTTAATCTCGATTCTCGTCTTTCATTGTTCATCAAAGATTTTTTTTATTTAGGTATAAAATAATAAAAGTTCCACATAATTTACACATTTTTTATTTTCTTATTATATTTAACACAAAGACTAGCTTACAACTAATTTGTAACTTATTACAACAGATTATTGTACAGTATAAATAAATTCGTTAACATTACACTTAAATAATGAATTTCGGGACCTATCACGCAATATAGGCATCAAAACTATTAAACGTGAACTTAAAATTGGTCAATGACAGTATGCAATAACAGTTATTTGGCAAATTACAAAGCTGAGCTAGAATACTGTACGCAAGAATTAAATAATCTTATTTTCTAAAGTTAGTTGTCGAAATCGTAAGGGCGCTGAGGGCGTCTCTGAACTAAGGGTATGTTGACTTCTTCAGCGGATCGGAATACTTGAGGCTGGTATTGAAGTCTGGCTGGCCTTGCTTGTTGCGCGGGGGAAGCTCTACGTGGTTCTTCTTCCTGTATCATAAGATTTTCAAATATTTCTATTAGATATGTAGTTATTTGGTTATTTATTTAATTTCAATTTAATTTAAATAAAGTCAAATATGAGTATTTTTCCCAAAGGAAATAAATGCCAATCGTGGTTCAGAGGCACAATCGCGTGATTTACAGGTTTCGCGTGATTTACAGAGTGTTAGTTTGATTCCCAAGCGAGGAAATGAAATATTTATCATCTTATTTCTTGGAGCGATATTCAGCGGAAATTGTTCAATATTACAGTATATTCAAAATCTCACCTCTTCATCTTCTTCCTGTTCAAAACGGTCATCCCTGTACACTTCAGCAGGGTAGAACCTGTCGGAGTACTTGAGGGACACGTTTGGTTTCCTCTGGACCTCCTCTTCGTTGATGGGTCGGTAGAGGTAGTCATTGACGAAGTGATATTTTTGAGACTTCTGGCAGATGTTGTCGTGTGTAGGCGGCATGCAAATTAGATGGACCTATAAAAAGGAGCAGGATTATACAAATTACAATATATTATTATTTTACGTTTGTTTACTATTTAATACTATTTTATATTCTTAGTTTTATACTATATATTACAAGTAATATAAAAAAAATACCTGATGGAAAGTAAATCCGTCAGGACAGATCCACGAATGCTTAACATTGTCTTGACAGTAATGGAACACCTCGCAGTTCAGCTCCTGGTCAGCGTAGTACCCAGTGTTCTTGCTCACACAATCGAATTTGGATTGTTGCAATAGTTGGGAAAGACGGTCGGGCTCTTCCTTCTCTTCTTCTTCTTCTTCCAAGAGTTGCTGCTGGACTTTAGACGGACGGTTCTCTTGAGGCTATCGAAAATAAAAAAGTTTAAGAACATGATAATTATGTTAATATTATGTCCAATCTGAGAACATATTTTACATATTTTCGCGTTTCTAGGATACTTCTAAAAATTACCAAGCTATTATATAAAAATAAAACGATGATGTCTTATTTTTATTATTATTATTATATCATCACTGTCTTGATTTTAACTTATACTTTTCTTTCTTTATTTACCTTCCTATGAGGTGGTCTAACTGGTGGTCTCTGCTCCTCCACGTAGATCTGTTGTCTGGCTGGTACCTCATATTCCTGCTGTTCTTGCTGCGGCCTCTGGTAACCTGCCAGTTCAGCTAACGAAGGTGTGGGCCGGAAACCGCTAGGTAATGTGTTCGAGTAACCAGCTTGGTTATATGCTCGTGGTCTGAGGTTGCGTGTTTCCTGGTATCAAAAGGAAATAGGATATTTGATTAATTATTTTATAGTTAAAATTTTTATTATTATTTTTTTATTTTATTATGATTTAATAGTATTAGGGTGATAACTTTCTTTCAAAATAAAAAAAAATAATAATCTAAAAATAAATAATCCCATACGAGCGCCCTTTTTAATTTAAATATCTTCGGATTGAGACAAAAAAATGAGGAAGAGACTAATTTATTTCTGTATCGATTTTGTACGTATTTGTAAGTATATATTCGTAACTCATTTCGTAAATATTATTAGAATAAATATAATCAACTATGATAGATAGATATGAAAGTATTACAAAACGTCGTCGTAGGCGGCTTTCGTTCTAACAATGAAAACTAGTACATCCCACATACATAATTATATGAAATCTGTACATTAAAGATCATAAATTATTACAAAATTCGTGTCATACCTCTTAAGGACTGATCATATGTACCTGAGCTTATCTAAATATATTTATAGTAAAATTAATTGTATAAATATATTTATAGTAAAGTTATTAGTTTTATCTAAAATACATAAAAAAATATTTTTAAGTATTTTAGATAAAACTAATAACTTTGGACGATATGATAATGAGGGGGGAACGGAGTGTACTAGTATACTAGGTTCCCTGTTCATTATAAAAAAAAATAAGTAGAATAACTAGTCATCTTTAAAATTATTTTATTTTAAAAAATAAGATAAAGTGCGTATAACAAAGATTGTAATATACAATGATATTACCTTGTTTAAAGATTAATTTACAATATAAGTATGTTTTTATATCATGCTTAATGAGATTTATAAAATATAAAATTCATAAAAAAACGACGTCCTGTTCTCTTGACTTTTTACACATAATGTTAAGAGGCTTTATTAGTTCAGTTAAATGTCGAGGTTTTTTTGGAATTGATCCAATTTAAATATTACTACGAGCTATATATCAAGTAAATACTAGTGTAGCTTTTATATATATACAAACGTGTATACATACTAAACACGCATTGCCTCCAGAATTCGGCGAAAAGTGGGGAACGGAAGTGTCTTCATGTTGGAAATAGTGTGTCTTAACAGTAGGTTTGCAGGTGCTCTGCAGCCCTTCTACGTGCGGGATACAGAGTAAACCTAAAGAAATCTATCTCTCGAGCTTGGGATTGAACTCACAACTATAGCGTTCTAAATCAGACGATGAGTCCATGCCACGACGGCCTCTACAATAGTTTAAAGTTAGAGTTAATAAGAAAAAACTAGTTTCAAAGTGCCTTCAGAACAGGTGCCTACATAGATAAATGGCGCAAAAACGTCAAACACTTATGTAGAAACATTAATTGTGAAATGTGCCTATTGAATAACAGGTAGGTTTCAATACCGTTACAATACCTACCTACAGCTGTTCCATAACCCGCGATACAATGGCGGTCGTGTGCGGCGGGAACGTGAAAAAATAAATACCAATAGATTGAAATATTTTTCATTGCATATCGCAACTGTTCGTGCGTGACTGCTGATTTATTTTTTATTTTATAAATTTATGTAGGTGTGTCCCGGATGTTGTGTGTAAGAAAGACTTTCTTTGAAGGTATATCTAGCAAAAACTGAAACATTGTATATGAAGAACCTAGCCTACCTGGCTAGTAGCCCTCCCTCTGCCTATCTGTTGCTGCTGTATATCTTACTTAAGAATCGATGTTATAACGATCGCGAGTACAGTCAAACATATAAATTCAAACTTCGAAATGATAGAATTTAAATTTCAATTAAATTCGTATATATACGAATCGTTATTCATAAGTCTGTCATGGTGCATTGACACAATGTCTGACTGTGAACGAGACGGTCGTGGGTTCGATTACCACGGGAAAGGAATCAACTATTTTAATTTCCTCACTCTAGTGGCAAGACAAACCGTGGCGTTAGGTTAGCACCATTGAACACGCAATGTCTAGAAAAAAGAGATGGTGCTCGGGGAAAGTAGTATCTCAACCCTTCTTTAACCCACCCTGCTATGTGGTATCCAGGCTGATCCTATATATTTATAACCATTGTTTGACACCACCTGGTATCACAATTTTCTCACACGATGAAACTAATATATTTCTGCTTTTTGTTAATAAGAGCACGGCTTAAAGCGAAGCGACATTACGTAACGTTACATATACAGTCTTTTTCTTAGACTGTTTGTTATGTAAATTAGTTTCATGTCACATGTGCAATAGTTTAAATACTGGAAAGTGTTATACAGTACAAATATAGAGTATTTTTCAGCTTGACGCTGTATCTCGTGTAGCGAGTAAGCGGAGGGAGCCTAGTGTTAGACACTCCACTCTCTACTTTTCTATTCCCCGGAATTATGTAGGCATTGCATGTTGAGTGACTCAACACCGATATTTGCCTCGACACCAAAAATCGAACCCATAACTGATAATCCTACTTTAATAATATTATTGTAAATGTGAAAGTTTGTGGGGATAGATGTTTGTATAGTTGTCAAGCAAAAAGAACTGAACGCATTTAGATGAAATTTTATAGTATATTTATATGTTTCAATATCAGAATACCATATAGGGCTATAGGCCACAATTTCTGTGAAGGTTATGTATAATTTTGCTATAATATAACTAAGCCTAAGCGGGTGAAATCATATTTTGGTCGCTAGTAAAATGATAATAGTAAATTACATAAAACGGCATAGGATACAAAAATGAAAAACGAAAATCAAAAGAGATAGTATGATAAAAGAAAATAATCGAACGTTGGTCAAATAAAAGCAGTTATAGCTTTCGATCTTATAAACTAACAAAAAATATAAAAGTAACTAATGAACTCGACTTTCACTAGTTGCAACGCTACTAAAAGCTGCACTCTCAATGCTATTTGTCTATTGATTCATTATATATTGTTTTATTTTAATTGACTCTGCGTCCCACATGTAGCAGACACGTATCAGAGGGAACCTAGGAACCTAGTGTTAAGACACATGTTTGTATACACATTGCATATTGACTGACGGAACTCAACGCCGGGCTTTACTACGGTATCGAAGTGAAGAAAGGAAAATATTAAATATTTCATTACCCCTAGTGGGAATCGAAGCCGCAAACTGTCGCGTTTGTCACTTACCCTTTGTGCCCCTGCACCATAATGGCCTCTAGATTTTGTTTTAATGACATACTTCAGAAACAATTTTTGTATTGTGTCTAAAATAAATATAAACTAAGTATACTCATAAAATAAATAGTTATCATTTAATATAGGTATTTGTAAAGTCTCCTGCTCTTCGAAAAAAGAAATCGGTTAAAAAGTAACTTTACGTTTTTACGCGCATATCCACGTAGACGGTGGAGACTTAGTGATAACATTCACAGGACATAGCAGGACATAACGCCGCGTTTCGTATATATATCGATCGTCGTTGATTGACACATATATTTAGTAGATATATATGATATATCTACTAAATATATATATTCAATCAACGACGTCTATTGATTACTATACTTCCTTAATCTTAACATAACGTTATGTAAGAACCAAGCCAACTTTAGGTCAAATAAGTTATGTTAGCGAAGCATAGATAGATAGGAAAACCCTATAAGTTCTCTTGTCTTACATCAGAAGATAATCATTACGGCGAATGAAAGTAAACGCTATCGATACAGGTGCGGTCCGTCGGAAGTATACCAATTATTGAGATACCTACGAAAATTATGCTATTATGAAACATTACAAGTACTTTAAGGGGCACAACGTGTGACTGTAAATCTACTGGTTGTGGATTCGATCTCAACTAGAGGAGATGAAATATTTACTCACAACTTATATTTTCATTCGCTCTGGTGTAGAGTGTGTGTCTTTGAGTTCCCTTAACTCTCTTTATACAATACTTATCTCAAAATTGAGCGAAAAATGGGGAACGAAGTGTTGTAACACAAGTTCTTTCTGCTTATCTTGTGATTTCAATACTTGCAGCTAAATAAATAACTAAACGACTAAATACCTCTTGATCTAAAGCCAGTTCTTCGTCTCCCTCCACTCCCGCATCAGGCACATCGTCTTCCTCTTCAGATGCGACAGCGACTCCGAGGAGAAGCAGCGCTATGAATAAACTCCACCTAGAACAAAAGAACCGATACATGAATTGAAATATACGTATTATGTATACAATGTCATCGTCTTCGTCTCAAAAATTGAGGTTGTCGTGGCGCAGTGGCGCAGCTTCTAACTGCAAAGGTAACAGTTGTGGGTGCGATTTCCACTCGTTGAATGAATTATTTTTTCGCTCTTCTAACCATTCTGTGTGTGAGATACATCATGAAGTTCCTTCATCATGAAGCTCATTCATAATTTTCTGCACAGTTCCCAAAACATAGGGTGTAGAGTAGCCTCAACAATAAGAAAAGACTTAACGCCGCGTTTTTGCAATATTAACAGAGTAAGGAAATTAATAATTTATTTCTTTGAGTTTGTATTATACGTCGCGATTATATTGAGACAGTAAAACGTTATATTATATTAAATACAATTAATTATTTTGTATTTCTTTTTTCTTTATTTAACTATTCTTCACATTATTGATATATCACAAAATATATTCAATTTTCTTAAATTATATATAAAGCGAGCCGTTATATTTCTACATATTAGATAAATATAGATTATAAAACTCCTATCACATATAGGAATCATTAAGTAATCTCAAAATAAGAAATGTTTAATTAAAATATGGATATTTAATAATATTATTCTGAGATAAATAACAGAAATAATTAATGTAGAAAGTAGCCGTAGCAGGAAAGTAGCAGCCATGAGGAATTGTCAAATATTGATTATTATTGTGGCACCTTCGGCCAAATGCGGTAATAGCATTACGTGTTTAGAATTCACTTTCTACTGTTTTTAAATGCATTTCTAGATACCTACTATTTAAACATAATGGATGGCATAGAGAAATTATATGAAATATAGAAAATATTATATTATAACTAACTAATGCTGTATCCTGTTCACAGCAGGGTACAGCAGGCAGAGGGAATCTAGTATTAAGACACTCCATTCCCCACTTTCTGCCGAATTCTGGAGGTATTGCCTGTTGAGTGCGGAGGTGCGGAGCGGAACTTAACGCCGCACTTTGCCTCAAAATTAGAGTGAAGAAAATGAAAATATTAAATATTTCATTTCTTCGAGTGTCAATCGAAACCACAACCTGTCACGCCACGACTGTCCTCACATACATAAACATGGACTGATTTCATTTAAATACATTTCCTTCTCAAATTCTTCTAGTTGTATTAAAATGCACTACATTTGCGACGTTCATTAAGTTCAGTCGTTCATTGGCAACTGTATCGTAACTCGCGATAGCGGCGGCGGCTGTGACCGCAGCAATAATGCGTTACGCTTGCACTATAGTTGCGACGGCGAACTGAGATGAGGTGTTTCCTAATTCTGTTTCAGCCCTTTTCATTTTGTGTTTGAAACGCTATTTTTAATATAAAAAAATATATTTCATGTTGTAATCGAGGTGCAGTAGAATTGTAGATTCAACAACACTCGGAGGAATTGATTATTTTAATGAAAATAATTTAACTTAATGAAGTTATGTCTTATATTATGTCTGTAAATCGCGTGGCTTTACGTATTTCCATTTTATAACATAGACAGAGAAAACTCACTAAGACTTACTAAGTCACTTTACTACTTCGATTTTCCATTAATTATATAGTAGAATATCTGTATCTATTATAATTATAATTTTTCATCAAATTAATTTTGATTCCTCCATATTAATCTCTGTCAGATAGACGGATCTACTAATAAATTAAGATATTAAAGAACTTTAAGCTGTATTTCTATAAGCTTATGTATAGCGCAATGGTACTACACCAGATCATCAATGTGGGTTATGCTGTATAACTTTTACACATATTGCGATACAAGATTGACTGGTTGGCAGTAGGCTCGTGGGTGTGGCATGGTATTTACTCAGCTGTAATTAGGTCTGAAGAAAGCTGTTGGGTAATTTAAAATTTATTATCAAAATCTCGGTTAGCACCTGGTTAAATAAACGTGTCGGTTCAAATGTTAAGGAGGAATATTGTATATTTTTATGAAGAAATTTCGTTCTAGGAGTAAGTGAAATTGTTACATTAAATTATGGTATTAGTAACTTTATTTAGTTTAATAAGCATTGAATTTCATAGGTTCTCTTTGGAAGACGGAAATGGTGTTGAATTGCGTTACTCAACACTCAGCAATATCTAAAAAAATGAGAGAAAGTGGAGAACGTAGTGACTTCACACTAGGTTCCCTCTTTCCAGCCTACCACTACTACCGCTGTTATATTTAATCATCAGTGTAACATGATATTCACAAAACTGAACCGTAATTGGATCTGAAGAAAGTTATTACATGATTTAAAATTTGACGCGACGACTCTTGACGTTTTATTTATAGCAGTAGCCATATTAAAATTACGCAACGGCCTTTAGAAATTGTTTTTTAGCTTCAAAAGGAGACACTCGTTACGTAAACACACTGATGATAAGATGTTTTATGTGTTGACTTGCATATCTTGACTTTTCCTCGGTAATAAAAAGTAAGCTTCTTGTTTTGATTTTTAACTGGTTTTATATTGTCGGATGCGTAATAAAGTATTCGTGTCGAATTTTTTAAAGGTCACAACTTACTATGGAGAACTAATTTTTTATTATGTTTTTTTTTTTGATGCCATTGATTATATTGGCATTTATGCGAATGAACGCGATGGTTCTGGGTTTGGTTCTCATTCAATGTCTTGTTTAGTTTCATGGTAGCCGTAATGATAATAAAATGTATGAAATAGAAAATAATGATTTCCCACTAGATTCTCCCTTAAACGAGATAAATGAAAAAACATATATTTTCTTGAAATTCATTAAACAATACATGTGTATTTGTAAACTTGATGTAAAAATAATCATATATAAATGAGCGATATTATATAATTTTATTGTATTGTATAATTTTGTATTGTATTGTATAATTTTATTTTATAAATCTTGTAGTATATAATTTGTTTTTAAGTTTGGTCAGCTCTGATATTTTTTATTTAAATAAAAAATAATATATATTTGAAGAAATAATTACTATTATAGACATATTTGATATTCCAACTATGCTACGGTAATATAAGTTTGGCATATACGCTATTTTATTTTATTTTATTTACTTTTGAGTATGGCACTCCAATTTCTTGTGAAATTAGGCTATTAATTATTAACATTACGTCAAATATCTGCAACGCCGTTTAATCACAAACTTAAAATTGTGTCATATTTTATTAAATTTCTAAGTCAGTTATTTGTAACACCTAAATTAAATTGTATAATAATAATTATAATTATGAAGTGGTTATTTTTAATAACTTTTAAAATTGCTAATTTATGTAACGGACAGAGCACTGTACCTAAAAACGACGATTGCGATTGGTATGTCGTACTATGAATATTCAAGGCTTGTAAATCTTGAAATAAATATGAAGGACTTTTTCGAGTGTTACTCGGGCATTATCCGATACTCTTGCATTTAAAGATACACTAATACATGAAACACTATAGGAATGTTTCAAAAAGGCAACTTCTCGCTTTTCCCGCATATCAGGGTAAACAAAGTGACCCGCGGCGGAAGTCAACGCGTTTTTATCAGAGTGAGAAAATATAAATAATTGAGAATCGAATCTGTAACCGTCCTGTTAATAGTCAGACGCTCTGCCGCTGCGCCACAATGACATCGAATATTGATACGAATATAATTTTAATATCGTTCTCTACTTTTTTTTAAATTTTCAACCAAAGCTTTTTCTATTAAAATTATGGAATCGTGAAACAATTTTGCGTGCGCTAATTGTTACTGTACCGGACTTGACCGCGTCGCGAGCTACTGCCGCGAAACGAGTTAGAATTAGACAAATTTAAATACTCTAAATTTAAACTATTTAGACCATTTCTGCTATTCATGTTATATTGATATTGTTATTTTTAGTAATTTTATCACTATAAACATCTATAAATATACATAGTTTTCTCACATATTAATAGCCATCATATACAGAAAACTCTACCAACTTTCTCAAACACATTTTATTATGAAAAAATATTATATGAACTATTATAGAATACCTATGCAGCCATGGAGCAGGTTATACTCGGTGTATCTCTAAAGGATAGAATCCGAAATGAGGAAATCCAGAGGAAAACCAGAGTTACCGAGATAACTCAAAAAATTGGTAAGCTGAAGCGGCAATGTTCGGGGCATATGTCCAAACGTGCGGTGGAACAATTCCCTGCTAGATACCGGGACCGAAATAAAGATATTGGCAGAAAGCGGATCGGTACGTAGAACAGAAGATCGAGTGTGGTAGTTGTCGATGATGACGATGACTATAAATTGTAGGTACATGCAGGTACAATGAGTAAAATCGAAAATGTGCAAAAGGATATCTTTTGATTGTAATTATTTATTATAGAAATGATGTCCTGCTATGCTATGTGTATAAAGCTAAAAGATCCATTTTTAAATTATTGACAAAAATGAATTACCTATTTAAAAATTTCCGTATTATTCCATAAATTAATTATATTAGGCAAAGTACCAATACAAATCAAATTAGACATTAATAACGAGTGCTGTGTAATAGTTTAGAAAAGTATCAAGGCTCAACTCTGATTAATTTTAATTCAATCAAATTCCAGCAATATAAATAAAAGGTTTACGAAATACGATAAAAACATATAAAAATAGATTGTAAAAACTAAAAGTTAGTTTTTAAATGCGTTTTTTAATGAAAATAAGCAAATTGGATTCAGTATATTGCTTAAAAGTAATCAATCACTCTCAGCGACCTCGGGTTTCTTTACTTGACAATGAAACGCAACGTTGTGATGAGAAAAATGTTTAAAACAGACGAACTGATAGCCGTGTAATAAGGTAATTTAAGTCATCTATCTATATAATTATTTCAATAGTTTTAAATAAACAATACAAGAGGTAACTATAAGTATACAGAAAAAATTGTATAAGACTACGTTTATTATCTTTAAAAATGAAAAATCTGCGTAAGATTAAGAGAAATTATTTAAGTAGGTATCTTTCATTTTTACAGGCTAAGTTAAAAAATAATTTAGCGATAAGAAGTTCAAATAGAATTAGACCGGAATACGTACAAAAATATGAAAGTTTAACTTTGGAGGGTTTTATACGTTTATAAGTTTTTTCTGGAAACAATCTAATTATGGGAATAGTAAAATAATTCATGTCACATAAATCATTTAAATACATACATCATCCTCCACACAGCAGGGTAGACAGAGGGAACCTAATGTTAAGACACTTCGTTCCCCACTTTCTGCCGGATTCTGGAGGCATTGCGTGTTGAGTGGCAGAACTTAACGCCGCTTTTTGCCTCGACACCAGAGCGAAGAAATGGAATGTAAATTTAAGTAAATATTTTATTTCTTCGTGTGGGGATCGAACCCACAAGCAGTTGGTTTTACAGTCACACGCTGCGCCACGACTGGCCTTATATAATACACATTAATTTAACAATAATAAGGAAATCCTTGACGATTTACTCTTAAACAGGTAAATGTGACAATGAATCACTCGACCTTTACATTTTTTTTAAACTCAATAATAATTCATGTTTACATTTTTAGAATAAAAATTGCATAGGTAATAAAATGTTTTTAATACGTTTAAGTAATTAGTTTCTTATAATATTAAAAAAAAATCCAGTTTTTTATTCATATCAGCAATCGAAACGAGGATTCTTAGTAATAATAAAGAATAAATTAATTTTTGGAGGAGAAGACAATGTACCAACGATACGCGGATCCCATCATCTAGACCAGGAGTTCTCAAACTTTTCTTGATCAACGACCACTTTTATACAATTCTTGGTAGCAGGGACCGCAATGCATGTAGGTATAATAAAAATAAACTGTGATAATCAAACAAAAACTTCGCTTCTTCCTGCGGACCACCAATGGTCCGCGGACCCCTGATTGGGAACCAGCGATCTAGAGCAAGTTGGTGAAAGCGAAATGGTATGAATACCTGAATAACAACAAAATATCATCTAAGCCATAATAAGCTTAATTAACATTACGATGTTTTTAAATGATAAATATCAAAAATAGATATTAAAATAAATTAAATTAAAAGGTCAAAAAAGTTTACATCCTTCACACATGTTAAATGTTTATTGGACTATAAAAAATATTTCCTAATTTTTTTAAATTTATATTTATTGCACGATAGTATTGATTTCTATTTTATCTATGCACATTTATAAACTTTACGTAGTCTACCAGTTGAAGCCATCATGGTACAATGGAACCGCGTTTAATTTTAAACCAATGGTTGTGGATTCGATCACAAATCCGACGGTGGGTTCCCTTTGTCTAGCCTATGTTTTTTGATCCGCATCCAGTAATTCTATTTATATATAGACTAGACGAGTAAAAGGTTACTTTGTCCAGCGACGGTCTAACTTCCATTCCCTTTACCGTATCGTATCGTACACATTACCGTATATATCGTATAGACAAATTATAAATATTCTTAATATAACACTTTAATCATATTAATGGTATACCGCTACCACAATATTATCAAACAAATTACAAGCTATCAATATATAATGTTACTATAAATTAAATAATTAATATAAAAAAATTTTTTTTCTTCAGCTTCACGTTGCATCCACCATACAGCAGGTGAGGCAGAGTGAACTTAACACTAGGTTCAAACATTCAAGACACTCCGATTCCCTATTGTCGGCCGAATTTTTGGGACATTGGGTTTTGAGTGGCGGAACTCAGCACCGCGCATGGGCTCTCTATATCGGAGCGAAGAAATGAAAACATACACAAAATATAACCGTTTTCTCCCGAGTGGGAATCGATCCCTTGACCGTCGTGATAACAACCACACGCTTGTGTCCCTGAGCCACGACTGACTTCAGCAACCAATAATGCGCAAATAATTTCTTTGATGATAATAAAAATAACATCAATATAAAAGCTGAATCATACAACGTAACTTAGTTCCACAGTGTGCAGGCCGCAGTGCAAGTATCGCGTGCTGATGCGACATTATCTCGAGATTTCACTTTCCTTCGTTCGTATTATATAATACGTCACGTTGGTTTTCTTCGGGAAACAGCGTATAATCTTATATCAATATATGGCTACTTTAAGATCTAGTCGTGATAAAATTTTATTTTAGACGAGAAATTTATTTATTCCAGCCAGACTCGAGGGTATTTTATATTTATTTAAATCTAGTTGAATTACGCCACTCAATACGCAATGTTCGAAAAAACTCAATACGCAATGTTCGAAAAAAATTCGAAAGTGGAGAATGGAGTGTTTGAGCACTAGATACATATATAAGAGGAAACAGCATGAAGCTGATTTATTTTATATATTTATTAATATTTATATCTATACTAATATTGTTGAAGCTGAAGGGTTTGTTTGGTTTTATGTGCTTATCTCGGGAACTGTTGGTTCGAATTGAATCATAGCTGCAGGTGATAAGTTAGTTTGAATATAAATAAAAGGTACTGATTTCTGTTTCATATTGGCTGATCGAACAATTGTATTGTAAATTTAGAATTGATAGAACAAATGCTTTGCAATAACCTCATTATATTCCTTGACCTAAAATATTCAATAGAATTTTAATTTAAATATAACGTAAATTACTTTGTTATCAAAAAATCCAAGATAAGTTAAGATTTTTTTTATATAAATGCCAATATAAATAAATTATGAAATATAGAAATATCTGTGTAAGTACTTCTTTATATTAATAATAAAAAAATATCCTAATGTTATTATTGAATATTTAAATGAATTTATTATGAAAGGTGAGATAATAAAAAATAACTATTTTACGAAAGACAACAAAAAAATACAACATAATAGAAATCATTTCTATTATATATTGTTAGCTAAGTTTAGAAATCTAGTTATAGCACAAAACCTGAATTCAATTTTATTTGCAAGAAGGTTGTTCTCAACAAATTTATCTCACTGAAGACATTGACATTATTATATATCGACCGGGACCGGTTTTCAAAACAATGCTGGCGTCTTTAATGAATTTGCCCATTGAAAGATGACACTGTTGTGACACACAGTTGGTCTGTATTCAACGTTTAACAAGATAGTAGTAGATTTATAGTCAAGAGAAACGTTTAATATTTGGTTATCGTCGTCGGATAAGACGAAATATACAGGTAGATAACGGTGGCGGTGGACCACTTAACAAATCATAAATTTGTGTGAAAAGAGAATAAAGTGATATTATATTATTTTCTCTCCGTAAACCCCGCCATATTCACATGGTATATCGAAATTATATAATATGAAATCCAAAATGAAATATAATATGAAATTTATAATAGCAATCCAGAGTATAAGTTTCTGAAACATTTTGTCGCATGCTCGAATTATAAGTTAAGCTGACACCAAGGTCACTTTTGTTAGATAGAATACGTTTGAAGATAAATGGATTTTTTAACTTTCAATGAACGGTAATTTATCGTCAAGCGTGTTGGGTAACGGCCCTCGATTCGATTTGGTAATAGTCTACTCGATAATCGAATGACATGTACTCGCAAATGTCTCTATCGAATCGGAAGGTTGAATTGTGTAATATGAATTGTGTTAAATACACTCATTGCCTTATTTGTTAGAAGATTTAAGTTAAGGGTAAATTTCTAAAAAAAACCAGTTGCTATAACTACACAGGTAAATATTGCATGTGCTCTACCGGAAGACAAAATAACCAATATCCTTTATCTTATTCTACTCTCACGAATCCAATTATTATTGGTAATTCTGATGAAATCCACGATTTAATGATTCAAGAGCTATTCGCTTCAAATAACTTTAATTATTGTAGAATAATATTTTTTTTACCACTGTATTGTCTGGTTCATTGAGTTTGAGCCTGTAATTTTTCTGTAATATCTAGTATAATAAGTTGGGAATTCGACATTTCATTATATTGAATTGTAATAATAATGTGTTTAAAAGTTCAGTATAACGTCAAAACAACAGAATATTATTATTAGTCAATTATTCTAAAATATCTACTCATTGAATAAAAAAATAACAGTCAATATTCATTAATTAATTTCTTAATAATTTAAAATTGATCAAAAATAAATATAATACGAAGTTATTGCTGCGAAGGGTCGAATTTTTTAAAAATAAAGGCAATGTCAAAAATAGCTCTAAGAAACAATCTAGACTACAACAAACAATTGAACTTAGTTTACGCAGGTTATTTATTTAGCCAATATTTTATAGTCAAAATGTTTATACCTAACGAATACAAAAAACACACAATAAGAATGTATGAGAAATCATCAAGCAAAAGTCAATCGGATACATTAAATATAATTATATAAATAACATGCAAAAAGCAGCTTTACATTGAAAAGTGACCGGAAAAGCGTAATATACAATTAAAATTATTTAACATATTATGCGTTCCGTCGTAATGTTGTTTGTCTAATTGAAATACCGGCTAATATAATTCGTACACGCCACGCGCCATCGCGAGCTAGAGTCGAACAAAAAATATACGTATTAAAAACGATTGATTTACTATTTGTGTGTACTTAATAATTTCCTTCCCGGGAGTCGAATGCATGATGCATTTGTAATTATTGAGTAGATTTTACATTGTTTCTTTTTTATTTATTTTTTCAAATAATTTATTGAACCTGTTATAAGAAAGATCGTATTTAATTCGTTTATCGTTTTTTTTACGTTGATCTTTGTTTATGCTCAGAAATAAAATTTCATTATTTGGTATTTGTAAGTCATTTCAATATATGTTTCATTTTTTCAGATTTACGCTTAACCTGGTCTATATTAGGATATAAGAAGAGAATCTAGACTGTACATCTCTCGCAAGAAATTTAAATTTAAATAAAATTAAAGTGCGCGATGGTGATCAGGTAACGAAAATGTCTTAATGGAAAACGTATTGTTTTAACACTAGGTTCCCAGGTTCCCTCCGTCTACCCTGCTATCTTCAGAATTCAACGTCTTCCTAATAATAATAAATTAAATATAGCAAGAGGATATACTATTAATTAAATATCATTAGCTATCAAGATTCCTTTAATTTTATACTATTATTTTTTTAATTTAATTAGTATAATATAAAGCTTACAGTTCAATAATATTCTTGAGTATGTTGGTTTCTCGCCACAAATCGAGTTTAGGTATGGTAGGTACCTACCGTACTTGATATGTTGCAACTAGCAATGCCCACCTGCAGCTTCGTGTGAAAACTGGACGGTGGTATAAGCGATAAGAATTTGGTTGTAAAATTTAAATCATACGCTTTTCATCTCATGCTATCTTGTAATATTCGAAAAAAAAAATTATAATATGCATATATTATTATTTTTTTCAGTTTCACACGGTATCCCGCACAAAGCAGAGTAGGCAGAGAAAACCTAGTTTTAAGACACTATTCCCATTCCCCATTTGTATAATTCCCGTCGGATTTTAGCCTTGGTGCCATTCATTCTCTCTAGTGGGGATCGAATCCACAACCGTCGCGGCTCCTATTGATATTTACAAACTATATCGAACAAGCCGTGTGTACTCACCTGTGTCATTCAAACCACACGCGTATTGTGTTCCCTGGTGATAATATAGTAGCATAGCGTTAAATAGAAAATGGAGGAAGTTGAGCATTCCAATTACAATAAAGTATTGGCCACAATAGTGTCCAATTAATTATTATAAAATATCGACATGCAATGACATTCAGTAATTGACTCTTTTAAACGTTTGTCGATGAGTATCTATGTATAAAAAATGCGCATATTTTACATACGTGACTGTCTTGTCACACGCGATGGTGCTGGGTTTATATCTGATCTAGCTAATGAGAAACAAAGTACTGCTTTGAGTATATATACTAAGCTTTTGAAATTTTCTTTTTGAGGTAATTTGAACATTTCAAAAAATACTGAATTGTATTTCGCTATGTTTTCTGTTATATTAATATATCAATGATGATCAAAATGATATTTTTGTGGTCAATTCCAACACTTGCTCTGGTGATCTAAGAATCTGCCTGCTATTATGTGTATAATAACAATATTTTATACCATATTCAGTATCTATATATTTTTTATCTCTAAATTTTACTAAAATTGAGTAAGGTTTTAAAATTTTAACTTTAAAGTATTTTACAATTTGATTTTTCATACGAGTGTTATATTGTCATATTTGTGGACTAGAACAGGCGTTGCAAAACCACGTGGTTTAATCATGTGTGTACATGTTTATGTTAATACTTTGAAACACCTCGTTATTTGTAGCTTATTTGGACTGAGATATTTATGTATGATGCGTTCCCAATACATTAAACGATTAGTATTTAGTTATAAAGTACTATGTATGGAAAATCTTTTTATTTTTATGTTTTGAAATATTGGTTTTAACATTTAAATTATGTAAAAGAATATATATTTACAAAAATAAAAAAAAGTATATCTCTATACACTTTGTATCTAAATATCATTAGTTTTATAATAGCTTTGTTTTTTGTAAATGCGCATGCGCCAGGAACTCGTTGAACTCTTTTACACGCACCATAATATGCTAACCGCTTTTTTACTACTTCAGACATGGAAACTGAATCTATACTAATATTAAAAAGCTAAAGAGTTGGTTGCTTTGGTTTAACGTTTAATCTCAGGAGAACCATGAGTGGTTTGAATTGGAAAATTATATTTGTATTGTATAATCCATTTATATAGAAAGGTTATAGGTTTGTCGCGTGTGGGTTACATGCCCACTATAACAAGAGTATCAAAATTACTATTATTATTGACCAAGTAAAAGTTAGTGTAAATATAAAGATTGAATAAAAAATAGAAATAATCCATTGTAATTGCCATTCGAATCGAACTCGCAACACTTAACAGCTGTAATATCGATTTAAATAGAACTTTCACTTATAGATAATCGGCATTCATTGTGCATCGGAAATTAAATTAGATCTACTTTCCTCTCGTTTTATTTATTTATTATAACCGTAATAGGTATAAAGTATAAATGTGCCGTTTTGTTATAACCGATGATTTAAAATATTGTTGCGGCTGTAGTTTTTTAATGAATGTGTTTCATTATTTATTTACTCTTTGTTTAATGATAAAATTTTGCTTACCATTGCAAATTCTGTACAAATGTATAATACGAATTAAATTGTCAATGATTTTTTATGTTTTTTTTTTATTTTATGCAAAGTACGTAATGTTGAATATTTTGATCTGCAAAATAAATGTTATTTCCCACATATAAATACTTGAACAAAGCGTATTTTTTTATTATGTTATGTTCAAATATTGTATATTTGCGTAATAATTGTAAAATAAATATCGGCTAAATACAATTTTGCAGTTTTAAACAGAAGTTGTGATCTTAAGTTGGTGTAACAAAATTTATTTAAAATTTAGTTATATGAAATAATTAAATTTTAAATGAGTTTCGTTCTTTGAAGCCTATGTTTTCATGGTTGCGCAAATATATCATACATTCTTTTTTTAATTTTTAATATGTTTTATTCACAATAATTAATAATTACCATTAAATTATCGGTAAAAAAATCTTATTCTGAACGAATGAATATGTTTGTCCATAATTAAATAAAAAAATAAAAATATAAATAAATAATTTTTTGCCTAAGCTTCTGATAAAAAAATTGATAGTATAGCACTCGTAAGTTCTACACGCGAGCCTAATGACTAGTTGCCTTTAAAGAAGGCTTGTGATTGATTATGAGCATATAATAAAAATATTTTCAAATATTTTAAATAGATATTTGCCTTAATTAATAGTTACTTATAAATACTAAAATTGAAATTTTTTTTAAACAATTATAAAAAGACGATAAATTAACTCCTTCACGATTTATTCATATAAACAATTATAGAAGCTAATTACTATTTTCTCTAACTCTACCTTGGAGTAGAAAACTTTTTAATTTACACATTAATAGTAAATTATACAGGACGTGTTATTATAGCATACATGTATGTGGAAAAATGATTTAGCTTAATATGTAAGTTTACTGCTTCTTTGAAATGGCATATAAAATTTTCATTAAATCTCTACACTTACGTAAGCTACAAATAACTCAGATAACAAGTAATCAGATGATCTAGTAACAAAATTAAGAGCAACTCGAGCTAATAAAAGATTTCAAAACGTTAAATCAATGTGTAACAAGAATTCTGGTATTACAAGATGTTTAAACATAAAATCACGAAAAGGAGTATAATTACCTAATTTCCATTTTTTTTTGCACAAATTTTTTTTGCACCACACAGTTTTTCAATATCGGTTACAGTGTCCGAGTGCACGGCTCGCGGGGAGGAACTGCGCCGCTCGGGCTTTCACCTTCATTTATAAGCAACGTCGGAGCGGTAGAAGAAATGCAACCGTTTTGCAATAGTACGCGAATTCGAGCGATTCGGAAAAATATTCTAAGCTACCAGACGATACCAGGGTTCGGCCATTGTTGAAAATAGTGTGTTTTTTTTAATATACAATGGTCATCACTATTTTATGTACAGTGAGTCCAATCCTAGCGCGTTGTGGGTTCGATCCCACTCGATGACATGACATATTTATTTAATTTATATTTTAATTTCTTCGCTCTGGTGTCGAGGCAAAGCGCGACGTTGAATTCCGCCATTCAACACGCAATGTCTCCAGATTTTCGGCGGAATACGCGGAATGGAGTATCTTAACACTAAGGTTCTCTCTGCCTATCCTGTTGTGTGCGGGACACAGCGTGAAGCTGATTTGATTTGATTTTATGTATAGAATTTGTATAAAATATGTATTAGTTGCATTAAAGAGAAAACGAGAATGATCATGTTTTTATTTTATTAGAAATTGTGGATGGATGGGGATTATCTTTAGTTAAATATTTGGATTTTTATTCCGATAGTCAAATTAATTAATTTAAATCGATATAAATTGCTGGTTCCTAAATTGTTTTACATATTGCCCTTGTTTTGTGATACATTATTACGGTACCGAGTTTAAATATTAAAAGTGAAAAAAAAACAATACATTGAGCCTAAGCCTAATTTAATGTGAAAATATGTCATGATTCTCCACTCTCCGCCCAAATATGAAAATTTGAGTAACGGAACTAAGCGCTGCACTTGGAAACAATTTGCATATTTAAAAATTGCTTGCCGTTCTAGAAATGATATGCAATTTTTTAGCACCCATCATATAACTCTATATTTTAGTACCACCTAACTAGAAAGTACGTCTCAACAAAAGTTAGCTTACAGATATCAAACAGATCATAACAAATATTAACAAATAACACAAATTTTACAGCCATTTCTGTAATTAAAAAAGGATAAACATTTTCTTTTCAAGAACGATAAGCTTATTTTTGGTTATATAAAGTATTTTAAACTCTTACGTTTATTTAGTGTTAACTAGTACAGTAGAGTTATGAGATAATTCAATAATTTTTCAATTACAACCAGTTACAACTATTTTTAATTTTGAAAGCATTTTTGTTATATTTGTGTTTGTTAGTAAAAATAAGTCCCACAAAGTGTGACTGTAAAATCTAATGGTTATGGGTTCGATCTCCACTCGAGGAAATGAAATATTTATTCACCATTTTTTTTTATTTCTCTGGTGTCGAGGTAAAGTACGGCGTTGAGTTCCGCCATTCAACACATAATGCCTCCAGAACTCGGTGTAAACGAGGGAACGGAGTGTCTTAACACTAGGTTCCCTCTGCCTACCCTGCTGCGTGCGGGATACACCGTAAAGTTGTTGTTAAAGTTTTTGTTTTTTTAGTACCAATATATTTGTAGAAACCGTCCACTCGCCCTTTAGGTGTTTTTCAAGAGGCGCGGGTTCAAATCCCGGTACGTTCAATTTCTTATAAGTTTCTAAAAAATAGAAGTTAAAACTAACTTATCAGTAATGGAGCGACTCCTAAATTGGAAAGTGGTTAATACAATTAGTCTTATTCAATAATATTACATAATACCATCTAAAATAGGCGGCTGTAAACTAATGAAATTATTTTACTGTGTGAAAATTGAGGCTATATTTTATTAAAAGCTTTAATTTCATTTTACGGTTTATTGTAGTGAAATTGGACGTTCACAGAATTTAAAAAAGAAAATATGTCATTAGTTCCGTATTGCTGTTTTCTGAAAATATTGTAAGAATAACAGTAGGTTTTTTATATTTACTGTTATTCGTTTTTTCTTTCGTTATTGAGGCCAGTCGTGGAGCGGCGGCACAGAGTGTGACTGTAAAATCGACTGGTTGTGGGTTCGATCCCCACTCGAGGAGATCATTTTATCTCCCCTAATTGAAAATATAAATATAAGTAAATATTTATTTATATTTATATTTTCAATTCTTATTTATTTTATTTATTTCTTTATGCACCACTTACACACTTTGTACACCACTTATATAAAAAAAGAGAGAAAAAACAGAAAAAGAAAACAAATGTACAAAAAGGTGGCCTTATGGCTAAGTAGCCATCTCTTCCAGACAACCTTAGGGCGAAAAGAAACTGTCATAATATTAAGAAGGTGGGTGGTGGATGTAGTTAAAAAGTATATTAATAAACAATAAATAAATTAAGATATAAACAAAACAATATACTGATATATAGATATTTCTAATGTAATACAGTATACAGTACATATAAATATACAGTAAAATATATATAGTACATACATATAAATATATACACACATAATACATACATAAAATAGATCCGATGTAAACAGTGATAGCTCATGAAGTTGTCATAAAGTGATGACGTACAGCTTTTTTAAATGTCAGTAATGATTTTGCCTGACGAATATTAGAGGGCAAACTGTTCCACAGTTTTATAGCTTGCACTGTAAAAGACTGGTCAAAAAATTTTGCCTTGTGTACAGGAAGACGCAAGGTTAGGTTGCGTAACGGTCTAAATTCTTCACTCTGGTGTCGGCAAAGCGCAGCGTTGAGTTCCACCACTCAACCCGCAATGCCTCCAGAACTCGGCGGAAAGTGGGAAACGGTGTGTCTTAACATTATTAATTTCATTTTAATTTTGTTATTTGTATAATCTCGCCACTGCATCGTGGCGCCGGCATTTTTTAACCCTTCATTGGTAGACAAAGTGCGGCGTAAAAATTCCATCACATGATTAGCTTTAAAGGCTATTATTAGAGTTAATATATAAGGCTATAATTTTTATTTTATCGTTAAAATCAATGTGATATTTTGGTATTTTTATATCAATGGTATTTTTATATCAATAATAAAATAAATTTTAATGATTTACAGAAATTGGTATCCTAAAAGTGTCAAGATCCAAGAATGTCACATGGTATTTATTTATAACCTAAACCAAATTTGAATATCAATAACCAAATAATTTTACCCTTTTAATATACTGGAGCCTTTAGCGTTTACATTTTTATATTAAAATAAAATAAATAAAAATTTTTATTCTTATTATTGAGCACCAGCACTAGCAGGTTCAAATTCCACTTAGTACAAACTATTATAAAGGCACTTCATTGGTCTGTATTTACAAATGTGATATTCGATTTTTATATAATACGTTATGTTCCTTACATCTTAGGCCCCTCTGCTTACTGTAGTTAGAATAATGTATAACGTTTTAGTAATGGAACTCAAAGCCACACTGTTTTTTTTTCATAACGGAGAAATCACATATTTCCTCGAATGGTAATCGAACTCGTAACCATCATATTATTTACCGCACCGCGCTGGCTTGAATCATTGCTATACCTATTATCATAAAATTAATTTAGTGAATATATGATTTTCTTAAACATTATCTAGACATTAATAGAAACTGGAAATGGAAACCTAGTTTATTTCATTTGAACGTGCAAAAATTAGCAAATTATCTAACAACCAGTCCCATCTGTTATTAATTGAGTTTGTTTCCTTTCCGAAAGTGCCTTTAGCGATTATTGGCACGAAACATACTTAATTTTGCAAGCCCGCTTATAAAGAAATCTATCGTATGTTTCAGAGCATATTTCATAATAAAATTAAATAAAAATTATATAAATATTTTTAAAGTTATACAGCAATATACCAACTTATTATGTATAGTAGTGTGGGTCATAATGTTGGCACCATTTAAATATATTTATTGTTGTCGAATTCGAAAACTCTTTGAAGAAGTAGCAGTCTTTTATATTATTGCATAGTAAAATTTGTAGTAACGCTACAACCCTATTAACTCAACCCTAAATTTCTCTCAGAATGTCCCTCAAAATATTTTTCTTGCATCAATACAATAAGATTTATTAAATTTGGTTCAACTGATGCTCATAATACCGTGTGCCTAATAGGAATATTAATAATTCATGCCAAGTTCTGTTACTATTTATAATTATTTAGATTTTATCTTAATGCTACGAGTATATCCAGCTTATAACAAGGTAGACAGAGAGAATCATATGTTAAGACACTTCGTTCTTTGCTTTCAGTCCTACATTCGAGTCATTGCGAGCGGTGGAACTCAAGGCCGCGTTTTATTTTGTTATCAGAAAGAGGAAATGAAGATAAATCATATCCGAATAGGAATCGAAATCAATAACCGTTGCCTTTACAGTCATACGCTTTGCCTCTGTGTCACATCATTATGACACTTAATATTTTATTACTTAATATACTAGGTATATTAAGTATATCTAGATATACGAATACCTATACTTATTTGATTTAAAACTTGATAAAATATATTGGCTTCACGTTGTATCCCGCATACATAGTAAGCACTCAGGATAGGCAGAGGGAACCTTATGTTAGGACACTTCGTTCCCCGCTTTCCGCCAAGTTCTGAAGGTATTACGTGTTGAGTGGTGGAACTCAATGCCTCGCGAAGAAAAGAAAATATAAATGTAAATAAATATTTTATTTCCTCGAGTGGGAACCCAACCCACAACCAGTCGAATTTACAGTCACACTTTGTACCCCTGCGCACAAAATGTTAACAAAAGCTACTTTACAAATATCGGTAAATTTTATTTTAATTTTATGACATTTTACATTCAGGTTTACCAAAATGTTAAATAAACACTGAGACTGAGACAGTTATAGCGCAGAGGCATGAGTTCGATTTTATGAGTTCGATTCCCACTCAAGGGAACAAATTATTAATATTTAATTTTCTCGCTCTGGTAAAAAGAACACGGTTAAGCTTCGCCACTCCGTCCGCTTCGAAAATTGTAAAGAGGGAAACGAGTGTCTTATCACTGAGCTTGTCCTTTACTTACCTGCCATATGCGAGCATGGCGTGAAGCCATATAAATAAGCACAAAGTAATAAAATAATGGAATTAAGAGTCCAAAAAAGGCGAGAACCTTCCATACTACGCAAAAGCAGTGAGCCACAAATTAAGTCAAAATAATTTATACACACATATATGTAGGTAATGAAAGAATTGAATAATAAATGTTACGATTTTGTGACGGAAGGAAATAACAGAAAAGCGAATCGTCGTGAAATGGCACACTCTGTCCGATTGTACTTTCGTCTTCTATTAGAAAACAGAGTTAATATCACGTTAGCTTATATATTACAACTCCTAGAAAATTAATCTTATCTTGGTAAACTATACCACGATGATACCTACTTGGGAAAAAAATTCTCGAAATGGTTATTGCACCTGCTTCATGCAGCCTGTTAATTGAATTACTAAAATCATATATTTTTTATAGCAACTACGAAAATATTAAACTGCTGTTACAAAATTGCTATTTTTAATTTTTTGAACATTCACGACACAAATTTACAAAGTATATTGCATTGAAAATTATTTATTTCTGATGTTTAGTAAATTTGGTGAAGTACATTGATTGCTCTCTTTATAATTTTCTATATTATAGAGACACGAGCAACACGGGCAAAAATATAGACGCAGGAATCTGGCCACTTTTGACTTCATACTAGACTCTGAGATAGAATTATTAAATTTTGAAAAATTCTCTTTGCGGCTAAAACAATTGTAAATTTTAAATTCATTCGTTTCTAAGAAATTAGGTGCCCTAAACTTCCGTTCTTCAGATTCTGGATCAACATGATGCTCCCATGATGTTAACGGTAATAAGAACTCTTCATTTAAACTTTGCTTTGAGGGGGGCTGTGATTTGAAAACTAGTGTTGCCAAATTAACCATAGAAAAGCTGTTACGGTGATGGAGACCGTCTCCCAGAACAATATCACCCTTTTTGTCTTTTATATCTTTTTCAGAGCATAACTTCATTCTTAACACAGTAACGTCAGAATCGCTCGGCCATGATATTACATCGGGCATGTCATGTTTTCGTTTCTTACATCGTAACTTTTGACTCTTTTTCTTATTATTTTCTACGTCTACTCTGGATAACCCAGTTTCTAAGCTTTTAGCAAAACCAGCTGATAAACTGCTGTCGTTGTCTGATGGTATGTTAAAAGCGACTTGTCGGATGTTTCCATTGGCTTTTTGTATATCTATAATATCTTCGATTTTTCTTATTTGCGTTTGTTGTGATTTGATATTTGGATCCATCTATATAATTTCTAAGTCAAAAATTTACTAAAACCATAATATTTTTATATATCAATTTTTTATATCAAGTTGGCTTTATGACATTATTAATCATTTTATGTGTATAGTTATATTTGCCAGTAGTTTCATTCTTATTGTAGCATCTATATAGAAGTTGCGTTAAAAGGAGTGGTAACTTACGTCCATTATCATTACACAATTATTATACGTCTTTTTAAAAAGTGTGTTGCGGTTGATATTACCAAAAAAAAAATATTTTGCTTTGGAATATTGGTATTTATATTGTATTTTGTTTATTCACTTTTTCTTTAATGTATATATTAGCTATAAATTTCTGAACTTGACATTTGGGAAATGCAAAATGTCATCATATTGTCATTCTCGAGAGGAGGATGGTGTAATGTTTTCGCTTGGTTAATTTCCATTTTCTTACGATGGAATCTACTAGCCCTGATGCTGATGGCAATGATAAATGTGCCATCAATGGGGACTGCTCGCCAACGGTAAACAATGACTCCATAAGCTTAAATCACACGAAAAACATAGACGACATCTCTACGCCTTCAGAATTGAAATTCGATGAAGGTATTGTAAACAATTATTTTGAATTTAATGACTTCCTATTGTGTTTTTTTTTAAGTCTTAAAATGCAACGATAATGAATAAATCGCAAGTTATATTGCTTCCCTTTATTACAACAAAATTAAAGTTACTGTCACTTCCATTTTTGTTTATTTAGACTTTGAGTTCGAGGACCCTGATGTCACCGAGAAACGAAAGGAACTAGAAAAATGTCTTATGAACCCTGATGTAGTCAATCTAGAGCAATGGCAATTTTTTGCAAAAAGTAAAGGTGGCTTAATTTCTGGTAAGTCTGAATTTAAAGTTTTTTCAAATGCATTTTAATCACACATGTCACGTCATTGAACTTTCTTTTTTTGTGTATGTACATTAAGTAATCTCATTACACAGATGAATTATTTATGTATCTTAGTCATCACATTACTCACACATTATTATTTTTTATAGACGAATATAGAAGAAAAATATGGCCGTTGTTAGTGGGAGTAACAAAAGAGGAGATGACAGAACCACCATCACTAGATGAACTTTCTACACACCCAGAGTATAATCAGGTTATTAATTAATCTTAATTATCTATTTCCATATTTTATTGCTGAACAATAATACTCTTACCTGCATATAGCAGAATCTAGTGCTAAGACAACTTATTACCAGTTTTGTAGATATTGTGTGCTATAGGGTAGAAATGCATTTTGTTTGCTGCTCATTCCCCAGAGAAGGAATCAATCATATAACCATAATGTATAAAGTTAGAAGCTTTCCCACTGCATCACTTTACAAAGTATTAGGCATACCTACTTTGGTTAAGATTAGAATCTATATATATAAAAGACATGTACCTGACTGACTGAGGTAAGACACACACACATATACATACATATGTTTATTTTTATAATATGGGCATCCACTAAGAAGGGATTTTGAAAAACTTTAACTCTAAAGGGATGTAATAGAGGATGAAAGTTGGTAGGGAAAAAAATTAAATCAACACTGATTTTTATAAAAATTGAAATTCAGTCTTAAAAATATTTAATTGAACATGTGTTTCATCGTTTTTTAGAATTCACCCCCTTAGCGTTCAAATAAGGGATTGAAAGTTTATATGGAAAATCTTTGAATTGCCACCGTTTTTTATAAAAAATTTAATTCAGACTATTAAAAATATTTTATTGAACACGTGTTTTGTGGTTTTTTTAGAATTCACCCCTAAGGGTGTAAATAAGCGGGCGAAGCCCCGCGCGCCCACTAGTCTTATATACTAACTCACTAGTCATGAAATGAATTATTATATATATATATAATATAAAGCCGCGCGCGCCCACTGGCGCGCAAATTTCACGTTCCATACCATCAGTGGTTACGGCTGTGCGTACATCTTGCCTCACTCAGTCATAACAAGTCCTTTTATATATATAGATAACAATTGTCAAACGGCTTATTTTATATTAATATACCAACATAGACTATGGCTTTGCCTGCCCTAGGCATGGAGAAATTTGTGTTAATATACTTTGATCTCAGCAACATATTGTTTGATCTTTCTTGAGGAAGTAAAAATAATACAGAACCTTGAGTGGGGATTTAATCCCACAATTGATGGTTTGAAGGATGTAATAAAATTAATATTTATTATAATGAAGAGAGGTAGTAGTGGTGCAGTAGCACAATAATGTGACTGTAAAGGGCAAATATAGGTTCAATCCTCACTGGGTCACTGGAAATGAATTATTTAATATTTTCTATTTCCTGATAAAAAGTTAAAGTGTGATAGTGAGTGAATTAAGTAAACACATAATGCCTCCATAATTCAGCAGTTATTGGGGAACATAGTTTCTTAGCACTAATTTCTTTTTTCCTCCTCTGCTAGATCAAGCTGTATCACACAATACAACTTGAAGCTAAAATAATATATTATAATAATAACATTTGCATTATTTCAGGTGGTACTAGATGTTAATAGGTCATTGAAGAGGTTTCCTCCCGGCATTCCATATGAACAGAGAGTGGCGTTGCAGGACCAGCTTACAGTCCTCATACTTAGAGTCATCATTAAATATCCACATTTGAAATACTACCAAGTGAGTATATTGGTATATGCAGGATATATTATAAGAAAAATATACTCTTACTAAAGTATATAAACTTGGAATTGTAATCCATTTATTACTAATGTATATGTTTACTTGGTACATAATATTTAGTTTCACACATTTGTGGTTTTGTTTACAACCATTTGTTTCTTATCTCTTATAATGTGATCTATATATAATTAATAATATGTATGGCATCATATAAAATTATATATAATAATTATTTATTGTATGCCTTACTAAATTTAAATAAAAAAATCTATGTTGTATTTAAAAAAAAAAATAACTTCTATTTACCAAATGCAACAACTTAACACAATTATTGATAAAAGGATAAAAAATTATAGTGACCGTAATGACTCATGAACAGTTGCTTGTATGTAAGTATGTATGTTGTGTTAACATTTAAAATAAGAAACCATTGTTCCATAATTGGGATGTCAGATTGTATACCAGTTTTTTATTTAACTTCCTTATGTTTACATTGAATTTGTTTCACAAATCATATTTTTGGGGATTGAGGATAGACTGCTTAAGGAAAATATATAAAATAGTTTTTTTGTATACTTTACTATTTTGATACATCACTACTCTATATCTACTAATGCTTATGCTTCAGTGAAATTTGCTTACTTTTGGCATTTTCGGCTGTTTTTTTTTTAAATATACTGGTATACATTTTTATAACAATGAAACAAATATATTCTAGTCACAGTGTTCACATATCCTTGTAAAATGCAAAGATTCACTTAAATAAGCTTGTATAGCATTCTTTAATCCAATCAACTAAAGAAATATGTTAGCAGTAAACAAGACTCTTATGTATCTCTTAAGAAACACATAGAGATATGTTTTATGTATCTTATTTGTACAGTTTTATGGAATGTACAAAATAAGAAAAATAGACAATAATAATATAGAGTAAAAGAAAAATATTAATAAAAAAATCAGCTTCACGCTGTATTCCGCACACAGCAGGCTAGGCAGAGGCAACCTAGTGTTAGGACACTCTTTTCCCCACTTTTCGCCGAATTCTAGAAACTTTGCGTGTTGAGCGACGGAACTCAACGCCGCTCTTTGCCTCGACACCAGAGCGGAGAAATGGAAATATAAATTTATTTTTTTACTACAAGAACTTTTACTACACAAGAGGTCTTTGATATATATTTTCACATCCACAGCTATCATAACATAACTTTTATCATATATTTTTATGTTATATTTTTTCAAGGCCAGTCGTCACATCAAACTACGACGTTTCTAGTTTCTAGTTATTACTAGTATTGCATACCAGTAATTTTTTAACTTGCAGGGCTATCATGACGTAGCAATAACCCTTCTCTTAGTATGCGGGGACAAAGCCTCGTTCCCGCTCCTCTGTCGCCTGTCCTACGGGCCCGGGGCTCCGCTGGCGCCCTTTATGCAAACCACCATGCAGCCCACACAACATTTACTTAATTATATGCTGCCTGTGTTGAGACGAGGCGATGAGAGATTGGCTGAGTGTTTGGATAAGTAAGTTTTCCTTATTTTCCTTATCAAATCTGATATTGTTAGGTGTAGATTCAATTTTCGTTTGTTTTGCTGTTGTTTTCCTTTGTCTAGTCTGTTTGATTATTTTGAAACAAAGTGTATCAACCAGCCAATGTCAAGGATATGTTACAATTACTTATGATAAGGTGACGTACGCTGTCTACAATGTGTATTTCTATTATTTTATTGGACATAATTATTAATAATACAAAAAAAATACTTTATCATTTAAACACTCTCACTTTTACATTAATAAAACATTTTCCGACGATTTCTCGAGACATGGCGTCTTGAGTGGCAGAACTCAAGGCCTCGCTTTGTTTCCTTGCCAGAGCGAGGAAAGGAAAATATTAAATATCTCATTCGCCCAAGTGTAAATCGAACCCACAACCGTCGTGCTTACAGCCGCACGGCCGTACTCATGCGGCCTATTAGAACGAAATATTCAAAAAAATCACCATTTTGTTCTCCCACAGATCAGGTGTAGGGACAATGTTCGCGCTGCCCTGGTACCTCACCTGGTTTGGCCACAGTCTGAACCGCTACTCGGACGTGGTGCGGCTCTACGACTACTTCCTCTGCTCGCCGCCGCTGTTCCCCGTGTACGTGACCGCGGCCGTCGTGCTGCACAGGGCGGCCGATGTGCTCAACTGCGACTGTGATATGGCCATGATGCATTGTTTGTTGTCTAGGGTGAGTTGATTATTGCTGCAATATTCTAGTACTTATTTTTTCTTTAATACAGACATTTGGTACTCTTTTATATTGTACTCTTTTTAACTTATTTATGTATTCTTAAAAATATTGTACTATCCCATCCTACTACTACAATAAACGTGAAAATTTTGTGAGAATGGATGTATTTCTTGCATATGCAAGAAATACATCCATTCTCACAAAATTTTTCTCACAAAAAAAGATGTATATACATAACCACTGGACGGATTTAGATGAAAAAAATAATTAACATAGGTTATTTATCGTAATCAACACTACGTTTTATGTAAAGATATACAATATCTTGGGCTTGGGCTCTAACTTAAAATAGGTTTAAGCCGGTGATATCGCCGGTAAGAGGTTAAAGTCAAGGTAAAATCCATTCAGTTTTTTTGAGAACGAGTAACAAACAAAAGTAAAATAACAATAATAAACGTAAAAAAACTTAAAATAGTATAACCAATAAATTGTTATTGATAATTTCGTAATTATTTTTTTATAATAATTTTTTTTTTTTATAATGGTTGAGGCCGGTCGTGGCGCAGTGGCACAAAGTGTGACTGTAAAACCGACTGGTTTCGGGTTCGATCCCCACTCGAGGCGATGAAATATTTACTTAAATTTATATTTCCATTTCTTCGCTCTGGTGTCGAGGCAAAGCGCGGCGTTGAATTCTGTCACTCAACACGCAATGCTTCCAAAATTCGGCAGAAAGTGGGGAACGGTGTGTCTTAACACTAGGTTCCCTCTGCCTACCCTGCTGTGTGCGGGATAAAGCGTGAAGCTAATTTATTTTTATTTTTTTTATAATGATTTTTTTATTTCTTGGAAGAGTCCCAGTGTTAAGACACTGGTCCTAACACTATGTTCCCAGTTTCCTTCTGTCTACCATGCTATAGACGGAAAACAGCGATACGTTACAAAAACAACAAAAATTATCATTCCGACGATATTCCAACAGTTAAATTATTATCGACTTTTAATTTTCAGTTACCTGATGACTTGCCTTTTGAAGACATTTTGGTGACAGCGAAGAAACTGTACGAAACAAACGACCCGAGCGACCTCGAGACGGAAGTGGCCGCATTAGAGAAACGAGAGTGAGTTTATATTTATTGTTTGCAAACATATATATAAAAACTCCTTATTATATTTGTTTTTATATTGGATACTTGTTTTTGCCTGCGAACTTTAAGTTCCTACATCATTGTTACAATACACCATTTCTTTGATATTGCATAAGATGTCATTTTTGGATATATTTCTGAGCTAAATGGAGCTTGAACAGCCACATATATATTTTTCTAAGTAGCACAAATAAATTCCATTCTGAAAAACGCCTTAGACTCAAGTACTACGCTTGCTGGCATTGTTTTAGTTATTTTTTTTGTTGAATAAAAGTCTACTAAGGTGCTAACACTTGCCATTCCCGTCTTATAGGGATTCCCTCTACTAAAGATCATCATAAACATCCTTCCTCCGTCCTTAAATTTATAGAAGGAATTCCCATATAAAGATACTTGTAAAAAAAAACGAGTTACAGTACCTTACGTAAGTCGTACGTTACGTAAGAGACGTAAGTAGACCCTAAAACTAATTATTTATTTTCTACTCCAGGGAAGAACAACGCAAACTAGACGAAGACAGAATGCGGCGGCGGGCTCTGTCGCGACGTCCGCAAAATAGGCCGCGTGGCGTGTCTTGGCTGTGGGGCGTAGTTAACCGTCGCCCCACTCGCCGCGCGGCGTTCGCGATCACTGCGGCGTTGATCGCCGTGTACGTGTACTACAGGCCAGATATGTTCAGGTAGCGGTGGGGTTATCAGTTAGTTTTGTTTAGGTTCTATTGACTGTGTGGTTACTGCCCTGTTATTACTAGAACTTTCTACTAGTAGATTATCTAGAATCTATTTACAATAGAGCAATTAGCTTCTGTAGTGGCTTAAGTTATGTAAGTTTTATATGCTTTCTGTTCTTGTTTTGTATTATTTTCTCGTAATTTATTTTACTATTGCAGGTTTGATAGCTTGCTCACTTGGTGACCTCTTCATTTTTTTTTCTGAAAAATTATTCATTAAAAATTTAGGAACAAAAAATAAGACAAAATATCCATTACCTAAACAATATATATGAATGTAATGTTTTAAGACCTACAGACACGTCTACATCGACATACATATGTTTATCTATATGTTTTTCTTTTAATTTTTTTTGTCTGTTTACTACACTTCCTATCTTTTAAACATTTTTTATCTACATTTCAATTGGGCGGTATCACATAGTACTAGAGCTAAGGCAATAAACTAACTGATGGAAGTAAAGATAATAAAAATGCTATTATATTGTTATATTACATATATTTAACAAAAATAATATAGGCAAAGTTAGATAGCTATTATAGTCTAAGCACCGTGTCGAAAATATTATATACTTATTGTTATTGTGACATTTGTCTCTTGGACTATTAAATAGGATTTAAAATAGGATTTGAACATGCTAAATATTTATAGTAGAATATGCAGCATAATGGCGATTTTAAATAGTTTCATAAATGTAATATGTAAAGCTATTCAGCTGACTCCATTCAGTGATGGCTATAGCTTAAAAAAAAATAGTTTAGTATGGTTTATATAAAAGATAAGGCATAGTGATTTAATAGGAAATTCAGAGGAAATAAGAAGAGTTAAATTGCGGCTTTAGGTTCCGCCATTCAACACTCAATGTCGATTCTCTTTACTAATAGAGAAAATGCTTGAAGCTGTCCATAATGATGGACAATGCTTGTTGGACAAAACATTTTTTGTTTGACTGTATAAATTAAAACTTAGGTTTTTTTTATTTATTTGAAATCTTTTTTGTATATATGTGATGAATTAGATTAGTTTCACACTGTATGCCACATACTGTAGGATAAGCAGAGCAAATTCACTTCTAAAATACTGTTGCCCACATGCCGCTTAATGTTTGAGACATCTGATTGGCGGAGCTCAACGCCGCGTTTTGTCTGCTTCCTACAGCGAGGAAATGAATATAACTCATTCGACCGAATGGGAATCGAACCCATAACCGTTGCGATTACAATCAGACGCGTATTATGTCATAGATCTTCTATTTAAATCTAACTAATATGTAAGTGATAAATATAACATATTTATGTTTTATTTATAATAAATTAATTACAATGTAGCATAAGATATTTTAAGTGTGATCTTAATACAAGTGGAGTTTAATGTTTTAAATAGTGAAGCGATAAAATTTCACAACTTATATGTATATATATATATATATATATATATATTAGTAACACCAGCATCATCCTTTTCCGTCATTTTTATTCTAAGGTTTTGATTATTATTTAAATCTTGTAACTATAATTTAGTGTGTTAGTGTCAAATTACAAATAAGTTTTTAAGTGGAAATATGCACAATTAATTCATTCAATTTTCATTTCTTTTATGTAGATGGATTTCAGTTGATTACTAAACTATAGTTCTCAGCTATGTAGAAATTCTTGTTAGCATCCTTATAGTGATAGCTGTGGATTCGATTACCACTTGGGGTTATGAAAATATTTTTAAAAACTCCTGCTTAGATAGATAAAGCGCGGTGAGTTCCGCCACTCACCACAAAATGTAATTAATGTTAGGCGGTGCGTGGGGTATGAGGTGTTTTAATACGAGGTTTGTTCTGCCTATTGTGCTTTCTACCTTCAAAGTAAAGCTGTAATTTATAACTTTTGTAGCCATATATAGAATAGGATAATATCTAAAAAGCAGGTTCTAATCCTGGTATAATCATATTCAAATGAAGTTTAACTTAGAATTTTTTTTTATTTAAGCTTGTTTATTCATGTACTATGATCTCTAAATCATTAACAGACATACATACATTATAAGTTTTGAATTCTAAATAAATTGGAAAAATGTAGTTATATATTATTTTTTAATATATTTGTGTATATAATGTGTTTATAAAATTGTGATATTTCATTTGAAATTATTTAGTAAATATTGTTCATTTTTTCATTCCTTTTCAATTCATTTTTAGATCTTTGTGTTTTTTTTAGTGAATTATTTAATTCAAATCGTTACTTATGTATGACCTAGATTAATGTTTTTGTTTGACGTCGACTGAACTAAAATGCAATAATATATTAATGTATTTTAAATTCACATTCAGCATCATGTGTATATATTTAGAATTTCTATATATTATATGGATTCCTAAATAAGTACTAACAAGATAAACGACTAATATATACGACGATATGGTGCGATGGTTATGAGGCGATTCCCACACTCGCTCTGGTAACAAGACAACGCACGGCGTTGAGTTGCGCCATCTAACACAAGATGCCTCGAAAAATTATGCGGTGTCTGAACTAAACATAATGATACATTAAAAAAATATATGTTCTAAGGTAGTCAATATGTATTTACAATCATACTCAAAAGCATAAATAATTGTTTAAGTGCCTTTAAATAAGTCACATTCAAATGATATTTAAAATGAATGGGGCTATTTTTTAGGTTCAGTTGATGTATAATGAAATGTTAGCATTTATTATAAATAACTCTGCTTTGTTTATTTAACTTTGACACTTTTTTAAGTTAAAAATGCCATTGTTTAAGGTCCAGGGCACAATTACTGATTTTTTTAATCTATAATTAAGTAAAATTTCCTTTTTCATCTATGATTTTAAGTTTCACATGTAAATATTATAAGGTAATTATGATTAAGGGGAAGTTATCGCTCATTTGGTTCAACAATGTCGTATTGGCGGAGACGCGAAGTGTTAAGACATTAATGCATCAAACGAGTGTCATATTATATTATCTGTATGTTTTTGTTTCTGTTTTTGGTTTTGTTGAAGTGAACGATTTGTGATTATCTATGGATCTTATATGTATGAATGTGTACTGCACTGTAATAATGTTATATAAATATATAGCGTCGTTACCGTTTTATGAACCTTGTATTTAACAGTATAATACATTATGATTTACATATGTGTAAACTGTTTCTAATGGCACAATGTCTCGTTCATTTTCTGGATTTTTGTTTATTAACTATGGTTTATCATACGGAAAAAAATAATTGTGTCTGTAAATTAAAACGTAAAATGTAAAGATTGAAGATAATATATATTTTTTGGGATACCAACACACGTGATTTTTGTGATACCAACACACGAAATGAAAAATAAATATGATACCTTAAAATTGTGGTACATAAACAATTTAATAATATATAATTAATGCGCTTTAACTTGTATGTAGTGAATGCTTTAGAGGTTTGACAGTTGAGTTGCTTAATACTTTTTTCAATACACTTAATTAACACAACAACATAAAAATCTTTAAAATGTCAAAACAAAATTATACTACCGTGTAAAATTACCCTTAATAGAAATGAAACAATATTTTATTTGCAGTACCAGTTACTTATAGTCTATAAACAAGTTGAAGTGTTCAAATGATTTCAAAATAAAAAACCTTAATAAGCTTTTTCTGTACTGTAAATTAGGTATATTATACATATACATAATATGTTATCTGATTTCAATGAAATAGAAACAATGTTCTATTCGCAATTTCTATATTATATGTTTATTATGAGATTGTGTTTTATTAATTATATTTCTTTATTTTTTATTTCTTACCACCAAAATTATAATAATTCTTTTTAATATTAAAAAATGAAATAATAAAAACATTTATTTATTTTTGATAAATTTTTTGCAGGATATCTGAAGACAGGCCTGAGTTATAAACAAGAAAGAGACAATAAAAATACTTTCCTTATTTATTTATTTTTTATTTACTTAATACAGAAAAAATATTTTTTAACATAATATACACTACATTTAAACTATTATTTTACTATTTTTAAATTATATCTTTTTAAAATTGAGACTCAAGATCACTATCACAGCCGTAAGGTAGGTACGTATATAACAATAAATATATGTAAGAAATTATTGAATCCATATTAATATCTATTATAATAGCGTGCATGATGGCGAGATTTATATATAATTATTTATTATTTTCATATTATAAATTTTGAGCATTTCTAAAAGGGAAGTTTTTAGTTAAAATTTCGTGGAAGAATATCTCGTGTTTAGATCAAGAAACAAAATGTTCAAACTGTGTTTCAATATATGGTTAAATTTTCACTAAATTATTTTAATTTTTGTTTTTAAAATGCATTTATTGTAGAACAGTAAGATTAATATTATTCACATTATTATTATTATAATATCATTAAAGAATTTAAGATATTGTAAAGTACTGAGCATTTCTTTTTATTTCTTACAACCTATTTGTGTTACGCTCTCATCTAACGTAACAGGGTAGAGATGTCGACACTAATTTTATCTGCATTCCGCATAACATATTTGAGACATTGTGTATTGATTTGCGGAATTCAACACTGGCCTTGGTTTTACCAGATCGTAAAAATGAAGAGAGCTTTAATTGGTATTACTAGAAACTATATAAATATATAAATATATATATATATATATATATATATATATATATATATATATATATATATATATATATATATATATATATATATATATATATATATATATATATATATATATATATATATATAACTTCTGTTGCTAAATTAACAATGAATAAAAAATAATATTACTATTCTAAAAATATTAACAATTTGCAATTACTCTGTACTTATTTAATTAGTAACATTCTTTAATAGATGTGTTTATAAGAAAAATATAAAAAAATAATCGGTTTTTTGTTGATATTGCTACCTACGTACAACATTATACAGTGAGACGGTCATAGTGTACGATAAATTACTATAACTACTGATTTTCATTTATTTATAACAAATTAAAATATATACTCTCTTTTAATATACATTTTAAGGAATAAATAAATATATATATTTCAGCAAAATATTTAATCAGTATTATTAAATTAATCTTTAGTTAAATTAAAAAACGATATACATACATTAATTCAATCAATACTACATCACTAGTTCAACATTTTTATATTAGCTTCTCTATTAATAAAATAATTATTTCATAGTACAAGAGGATATAATTTTTCCTTGCTCCTTAATCAATTTCAAATTTCGTAAATTAAACAAATCAAATTTCAAATTTCGTAAATTAAACAATCGGTTTTAACTGATTGTTTACAATATACATTTCAGGGAACAAATAGAGAGCTGAATTATTATATTACGCCAAGCAAAAAAATATATAACATTTTTGTATGTACGATCCGATTATAAAATATCACGTATCTCATTTACTACATCACTAGTACTAATCGCCACACTAATTTAACAGTTTTTTTATCAAACATTGTTTTCATTCTGTTTTTGATAGTTTTTATCGTTATTATTTTTTTATCTTCACGCTGTATCCCGCACATGGCAGGTTAGGCAGAGTGAACCTGAAAATCTAGTGTTAAACCACTCCGTTCCCTACTTTTCGCAGAATTCCTAAAGGCATTGCGTCTTAATTTAAACAAGTGTAACATTAGGTTCCCTGTGCCTGCTGCTATGTGCGAAAAACAGCTTGAAGCTAATAAATAATATACAGAAAAACAAATTAAACTCCTTACCTACACCACCTCTCGCAAAATTTTGAGTATTCTTACAAAAATAAGACAATTTCCCTCAATCATTCTTCAATACAGTAGTTATATAATCAATAACTCTCTGATCGTGTAAAATTTTTAAATGTTCGGCATTTTTTAAAGGCAAAGTCTTTATGGGGCGACCATTGAGTGTATATTTATATTTTTGACTATAATTATTATGAATATTATTCTTAACACCATTTTCGTTGCTGTATTTATAGTAGTAGTAGGATTTGTCTGGGAGGTTGGGAGAATTGGGAAGGTCTGGAGAAATAGAGAGATCTGGGGAATTATTGAGTTGTGGATAGTAGGGTTTCGCCCATTTTTCACAAGCGCTAAGAGAACGCAAGTTGACAGTGCCGTCGCCATCACCCGTGGCGAGTGTGGGAGTGCCGTCTAACCACGTGCCCGGTTTGTATACTAATCTGAAAAAAAATGTAACGACTATTAATATGGCTGTGGATTCAAATTATGTGTAAGGGATAATTTCATCCTAAATGTGATATTGAATCTAGAATTTTTTATTCCCTTTAAAAGGACCGTAGACAGTCTAACCCTAAATGCTATTAAGACAGAGGTTCTGGTATTGCAAGGAAATAAAGAAAAGACGGAATACAACATTACTATAAGATGTAAGAACAAATGAATGGATTGGTAGGTATATCTGGGAAGTTTATATTAAAGATGAAAGATACGAGATGGATGCGGAAAGCGACCAATTTGGATAACAGTGCCTTAGCTGCAATGATGAGATTGCAAAACGTCAGCGAAACGGGTGTTATAGAAGAAAGAAAGAGTAATGCTGTGGAGATAATGTGTGATCTCTTCGTAGGATATGTGGAGTTAGCTCAGCTTATTGAATCCACTATGAAAACATACACTGAATGGCAAGCACCTACTGGCGAGTAATTCACGGTGAGAAAAAAGAACAGCGTACTCAGGGAGCTTGGGCACGTCGAACGAATGAGTAGTGAGTGAATGAATGGTAAAAAACATATGAACGAAAAATGAGCGGTTAGAGGTAAAGAGAGGCCTTGGCTGACCTTCGAAAAACAGTATCAAATTAAATTAGGACCTTAAATCAGGTTTTTAAAGTATATTAAAACCCATATATACCTATGTAGGTACTAATAATTATATTTACTGAGATATATGGAAATCAAATCTTACAGAAAGTTCAATAACCCTGACAAGTCTCACCTTCGTGAGACCTACCAAGTAAGTAGCTACTGTATAATATAATTAAATAGGTTAACATTAACGGTCAATTAAGAATATTTCTTTAATTATAATTATAACTGCTACCGCTATATACTACGATAGTAAATTGTTGGTTGGTAGTTGTTTGAGGCTGTCATGGCGTCTAAGTGTAAGCCATGGATTCGATCTCAATCGGGTTAATAAATAACTTAAATTATTTTTTCTTCCACCCCATAGCCATTCAGTGTTCACAATTGCGATAAAAACGTAGAATGGAGTATTCCATTCTCCGTTAATTTACCTTAGTTAACTTAACAATAAGTTCTCTTTACCTATTACTAATAAAGCGTGAAGCCTAAAATCAGTATTCACTTACTTCTCCACCGTAGAAATATTGTATCCATACAGGCAGTGTAGCTCGACTCCCGGCGCGCTGAAGTCCTGCGAATACTTTTCAGTATCTTTTCGCATCTCCCACGCGTTTGGTACTTCCATGTCACTGAAAATTGTAAAAAGGCTAAAAATAACTTCAAAAAAAATCTTTTTTAATATAATAATTCCTCTGAGCCGAGATCAAAACAACCAACGCATTCCAAGTGTAATAAACAAATACCATATATTTTATATGTATATAATAATATAAAAAATTACAATAAAAAAATCCTTACGTAAATAATTTCTGCATATCTTTAATAGTATAATTGAACTTATCAGTCTGCACCAAAACCTCTGAGGGCTTCCAGAAGTTGGGAGAAGGAAGTAACCACGCCAGGGAGGGACATGTTATCTGTTCCGTTCTCAATGTACTTTGACTCAGCATTAGAGAGCC
The DNA here is from genome assembly GCA_917862395.2 of Heliconius sara. Lineage (NCBI taxonomy): Eukaryota > Metazoa > Arthropoda > Insecta > Lepidoptera > Nymphalidae > Heliconius > Heliconius sara. The sequence continues at coordinate 8,222,441 of OU860780.1, read as the reverse complement.
TAGGTCGTCACCTGGTGGTCCAAAAGTTATGTTTATTTACTAGATCGTATTTTTTTTACATGCAAAAAAAAAATACGATCTAGATCGCTGACTAGTGTTAAAATCATCCAATCTCTTCTTATATATTTGACAATTTTTTTGACATGACAGGATTGTTGTGGGTTTGTATAAGGGGGAATGAAATATTTAAATTCTTTAGTAACTTTGCAAGGCGCGGTGGACTCGAGAAACGAATTTTAAATATAAATCAAATTATTATAAATGTGCAGAGCTATATTTTAATCCAATAAAAAAACGTGATCATGCACTACAAGAAGAATGTTTTGAAATATTCTTCTTGAGCACGAGCACGTATTCTTTTATACATTTATTTTTATAAATGTTGTCATTGTTAGTTAGTCAAATGAAAAAAATATCGTATTTAAATATTATTAAATATTTTAAAAGTGCTATTCCACACTTAGCAAACAAAATACTTATTAAGGAAACTTATAAAAAATTTAACGTAGCGAGATTTGAACCCTTCTTTATTCGAAATCGTCCAAGCGCTTAAACCAACTAAGACATATGTTCAACCAACTCGGATGGTTTCCAAAGAGGCGCGGGATCAAATACCGCTATGTTTTCTTAATAAGTATATTGTGTTTAAATTTAGAAAAGTATTTCACTTATTTGTTTATAATTAACTTCTGGTGCGATGTGCCTACGTAGATACACAAGTATGTAGTGCTAAGGTTTTATCGCTTAAAAATAGATTGGATTTTTTATGACCTTTTTTCAGTTTCAGTTCCTTGTTACAGTTTCAATTTACTAGAAATATCTTAAATTAGTCTATAATAATAGTAAGTATTTAAGAAATATTAAGGCCACGTGGCACAGTGGCACGAAGTGCGACTGTAAATCCCACTGGTTGTGGGTTCGATCCCCACTCGAGGAGATGAAATATTTACTTAAAATTTATATTTCCATTTCTTCGCTCCGATGTCGAGGCTAAGCGCGGCGTTGAGTTCTGCCACTCAACACGCAATGTCTCCAGAATTCGGCAGAAAGTTGGGAACGGAGTGTCTTAACACTAGATTCCCTCTGCCTCCCCTGCTGATTATTAAGGACGACGACGAAACTAAACGACGAAAATTACTCAAAATACCGCTACAAAAGAAATAATATTTTGAAACAATTTTTATATTAAATAATCACTTTTGTATTTTCTTACGTGTTTACGTTAATTAAATGCTCGAGGTTAAAAATAACTAAGACCACTTAAAAAAATATGTTACTCATCCTGAAAAAAAAATAATTCTTTTTCCCATTTGATACTTATTGAATCATAAAAATATAAACATTTCAAACATTAATATAATAAAGGTTTTCCTTTTAACATTAGAGTTGCTGCATCACTATGACAGCGGTGTTTTTGTAAACCTACGTGTACCTACGAGGAAAACAGCCACGTGACTAATTTTACTACAAATACATATAACTTAAACTTGAATGGCTTCCTTTTGAACCGCAAAAGAAAACAATTGATATATAATATAATAAAAGAATATTGTGGTTGGTAATTCTTATAAAATAATAATTGTATTGTATTATAAGAGTTGCAATGCATTCCAATATAGATTTTTTTTTTTGTTTTTATTTATTTATTTTCTCCAATTATTAGATCCCTTTTTTAATTTTTTTGTCTGATTTATAGACACTGCGATGCGTGAAGGTTAGCGGAACTCAACGCAGGGCCTTGTTTTGAGAGATCGGAGAAATTTATACAATTTAAAATATAATAAAATATCACCAATAGATTTTATCAAATGAAAATTAAGCTCTTAATTATAAGAGATAATTAAAGTCTTATCTGTATGATAATACAAAAAAAATAAAAAATAAAAACCGCACATAGCAGGGTAGGCAGAGGGAACCTGTTAAGACACTCCGTTCCAAAATTTCTGCCGAATTTTAGAGGCATTGCGTTTTGAGTGGCAGAACTCAACGCAGCGCTTTGCCTTGACACCAGAGCGAAGAAATGGAAATATAAATTTAAGTAAATATTTAATCTCCTCGAGTGGGGATCGAATCCACAACCAGTCGGTTTTACAGTGACACTTTGTGTCACTGCGCTACGACTGGCCATAACGTATGTGTTCTTTTTTTAATTGTATTCTAATCTATTATATTAAATATATATTATAAAAGCGTTGTATTGAATCTGTTGATTAAGGCAGATGAAATTTTGTTTACATATTTTAGTGGTAGCCTGGAATAGTGTGACGTCGCGAAGTTAAATACATTTTTGAAAAATTATATACAATTGCGCATTGTTATACGAGGAGTTACATGTAGAAAATCATAGACAGCTAATATAATTATTTCTTTTTTTTAGATTTACGCCGCACACAGCAGAGTAGACAGAAGGATCCTGGGAACTAAGTGTTAGGATACTGCGTTCCCCACTTTCTGCCGAATTCTGGAATCAGTCGCACGCTTGTGCCCTGCCCACGACTGGCCTCAATTGTATAACTTATCCTAATTTGGATTCTAATTGGTTTTTTTATTCATTTCCTGTATAAATCAACATTAGATACGTTTATAATGGTACATTGTAATGTATAGTATACATATGATATAATAATTATTATTAATTGAATAACATTAATAAGAACAAAAATAACATGATATAATCAAATGAAAGATAAAGATTAATAATAATTTATAAATTATTATTAATCTTTATCTTTTATCTTTACACATCTTCCGCGTTTTGCGAACAAGGCAAATATAGATAGATAAGCACAGTTCGTGTGGTATAGGGTTTGCATTACTAAATTAAATATGTGATTTCAAATATTTTTAAAGGGATATTACACAATAATGATAGAAAAATATTTTAGAAAACGTAAAAACGTAAAAATTTTTAATGTAGAGGGACTGTAACCGCACTCCTTGACTGGCGTCATTTGCTCTAACTTAACTTCAAAAAAATAAAAAACTATTAAGATTTAAACCAGCAACCATCATTCCATATCAGACAAGATCAAAATGCATCCTTGAATATGTTATTAATATTTTTACATTATTAATGACAATGTTTTTGGTAATTTATATTTTATATTCTAACTATAGACGTGTATTCAAATACTAAGAAAGAAAAATATTTAGAAATATAGAAACACATAAATTTTATAGTCTCATTTCCCTAAATTATCAAAAATCTATTAAAATTAATTAATCAATAAATATGCCTTCCACCATTTAACTCTACATTTAAAAAATAATCAATTGTGCAAGGATTGTTATTAAATATGATCTTATAACTATGACTCACCAATAGCAAAAACCTTAAGAGCTTTCACCGCACCACCCCAAGGCGTGGACAAGGATATCATTCTTCTAATATATTGGTCCTTCCACCCTTGACTTTGTAATCTAAGGAAATGTAGCCCCATGGAACCACCCATACTATGTACTAAAAGTGTTACTGCTGACTTATTGTTCATATTATATGTCTCTTCCACTAATGTTTTTAATTTTACAAAGAATTCCTCATTTTCATCTAGAAGAAAGGATATATTTTTGTAAAAATATATGAACTTTTCTTGCAGTCACACTTTTCCCTGCATAATAGGGTAGGCAGATAGAACCTAGTGTTAAGACAATCAATTCCTTTCTCTCTGTTCAATTTTTAAGATATTGTGTGTTGAGTGGCAGTATTCAATATCACACTTTAACTACTAAAGCAGAGAATTGACAATAGTAGTAAACATAATGGGAATCCAAACATAAAATTGAGTTGAGTTTTCATTTGGATACCGTCCCACTTCACCACACCATCTCATAAACAAATAAATAATTAAATACAACAGTAGTAAGTGAGAATTTCTATGTCAATATGCATTGTCCTGAAAATTGAGGAGTGAAAGGGGATTTTTTTAACACTCGATTTCCTCTGTCATACATGCATAATATAAAATGAGTCTTAAAAAAAATCACTTACTTGGTGCTCTTCTAAAATCATATGGAGCTCCTCTTAATGATATATTCCTTACATATCCTACTTTTACTAAAGCATCACCTATAGTATTGAAATATGAGCCAGCAGAATCATGAGAAGGATCTAGCCACTCAACAGGCTCAGGATTCCCCCATCCTGGTATTCGGATTTCAACTCCTGGAGGATCTTTAGTTGTTCTCGTAATATTGTCATAATCGAGCTTTAAGTTATCGACCCAACAGTCTATCACAAACGGCACTAGCAATTCTAAATTAAGCCATATATTATAATAATCTTCAGAGGTTTTAGCACATATGTAGTGTACCACACTTGATTTATTAATTTTAGCTTCTAATTGACTTCCACCGTCGCCTGGTACTGAGTGATATTAAAACATACATTTAATAAATAAAGAAATAGTGTAACTAGAGAAATATTTCAAATTGTTTATTTAATCACTTTCAAAATCTAATTATTTATTTAATCACTTTCAAATACAGCGTCATATTTTGTGTAATAAATCGTATAATAAAATTGTCCTACATTGTTTTCTCTGCTAACATAAAAAAGTATATATATTAATTTATTCTAGAATGGTCATAATTCATGGCAAACAATAAAAATAATGCAATTAGTACTCACTAAAAATAACCGGCGACAATCCCAAGGAGTTTCGAGCCACTAAATTGAAGGCTAACAATATTAATAAACAACACTTAATATTCTCCATATTTATTATATATTAAAATATAGTTAGTGTACGCGTCTGTCGCACGCAAAAAACACAATTTATTTACGATTTCCGCTGTTTTACGCAATATTTAACACTAACATATCGCTGTCTTCACTGTAATGACGTTAAAATCGTACGATATGAGTTGACTTAAGCCGTCTGGGTTGATTTGATAGCGACCGTTAGCTTCACGACAATCAGCTGAGAAAATTGTTTACAATTTACAATAATAAAATGACTTCGTTTTCATATAATTTATATCCATATCTGCAAGTTGTGATTAAAACCATTGGGCATTGAGGTAAAATGAACTTTTTACGTTCCATTTCGCATATACCTGTATGACATAATTATTTTATTACACATAATTTAATTTAATTTCTTATATGTAAGGTTATTGTATAATATAAATTTAATATATATTTAAATAAATATTAACAATGATTTAAACTATTGCATCGGAGATAGTATATTAATAAGGAATACATATTGAAATTTGATAACAGTAAAACGGATAAAATTTTTGTAATGTTTTTAAGGTCAATGACATTTTATGCTTAACAATAATATACGAAAATAAAGAAATTTAAGCAACAAAATTTCACAATTATGTTATTTCTTTTAAAACTTTCGTTTCTATAATAATATAAAAGAAAATAGTTCTATTTTATTCATATGCAGAAAATAGCAATACTGATAAAAAGGGGCGCAGGCGCGAAGGCTTTGAAATGAGGATAAAAAAAATGATAAAACAATAGGCTAGGAATTTGTTATTTTTTAACTTACAAACATTAAATTTAAGTAGGAGTTGATCACATAAACAAGATAAAATGTTAGGAAATAAATCCAAGTGGGGATCAAGAAGAGGCGAATTTTACCTTCTTGGTAAAAATTGAAATGTTTCTGCAGGTAAAAATGCATCGCAAAATCGATAGTCTCAGTTACGAAGACTCATTTTATTTTACATTTAGTTTCTATATTTTTGCAGGGTCGTGTTATAATTGTTTGGTTGTCTTGGCTTATTGGAGGTATTTGTGGCGTTGTTATTTTGTTAATTATTATATGTTACTGCCGCCTAATGCCGCGCCATCAGAAATCTTTTGGTAAATATATAAAATACTAAATAAGATATAAGTCTAATATAGATTATGAGAATTTTTTTTTGCAGATGAACAATATCTTAAAGAACATTACACTATAAAGGAGGGGCATGGATACACAAATCAGGAAAACTATAGAATAAAACACACAGAGGTACTGTTTTATTTTTATATGTTATTAAATATTAAAGAATTTAAAAAATATCCATTTTATATAATATGTTCAGAAATAAATTGATCTTATATTATTAATTATTATTGTTTACCTTAATTACTTAACCGTAACTTACGTTTTTGTTCTTATTTTTCGATCACGCTTTATCCTGCATATAGCAGGGCAGACAAAGAATTTTGTGTTCTCCACATTAGGTATATACTATTTTTAAAACGTTAACCGAGAAACAAATTAAAATACAGTCACACTTTACTATTAAATACAGATATTTTTTTTATACTTAAAAACTTTATTTAAAAAAATATTTTATTTTCTCCCTTTTTTGAAACAAACTACGGCGTTGAGTATCGTTGCTAAACCGACAATGTCTTGAATTTAGGCAGTTCATGGAGAATTAATTGGCTTAATACAACTTTGTCTTTGCCTACCCTGATAAAAGCGGAATAAAGTGTCACAAAAGTAAAAACCTCTTAGGTGCAAATCCAACGGCACACGCGCCCAGCAAGTTATGCGGGTGACGCGGAGTGTAGGCGCGGGCGTGAGCGTGAACCCCGCCACTGTTACGTGAACCGCGTGCCCGACTCAGATCACGAACCTGCGTCTCGAGATCATGTGTACGCTTCGAGTGGTAGTAAGTATTCTTAGCATTTAACTTAACTTTTTAATTTTAAATTTTAATTTAACTTTTTCAATTATTTGATTTATTTTCTTATATTCATATTATATAATATATTGGATATTTTAGATTTTTTCTTTTTATCCAAGCGCTTCACGCTGCTTTCGGATGGATGGATTTAGAATTTCACAACCTTTGCGCCTGATAATCCTTTATGAAAGCTCGCAGCTTCGTTTTTGTGGACGTGAATCCGATTTTATTTAATATAAAATTATTTTACTTTATATTTTGTACAATACAAAAAACATTTTTTAAAATATTATTGGGAAGCAAACATGTTTCGAACCATGATTGTTTTAAAAATAATTTTAATAAGATGAAACGGCATTGGTGCCGAAAGTTGTTCTCGTTCATGTATTATGTTAGTCAAAGCTTAAGTATAATATTTATAAATTATAATCAGTGCTAGACGAAATGGAGGGGGCAGCAAGTATCGATGCTTTGAAAACACGGTCCTTACCCGCCTTCCTCAGACCGAAACCACGTCCGCTGTCCACTGAGGATGATCTGCACCAGTTATATGCAAAAGTAAGTTTTTTGTTATAAGTGTATATAACACTAGCTCTAGCAACACTGTATGGAGCAATTAGTGGTAAATTTAAACGTAGTCTGTAAGTATTCAAATTAGACAAAATTATTATTAGACAAAAGCTGATCCACACTCTCCACTGTCGCCACGCCACAGGCTCTCGAGGCAAGTCTTCGACAGTGGAGGCTGCAGGAGTGCTTGCCATACATATCGTCGATCTCGCGTCGTCTCGTGTGGCCTTCTGGAGAGAGCGGATCAGGCTTTAGTTATGAAATACTTAAAAAAGATGTAACAATTTAATAACAGGTGAATCTAAGTAAGAAGTACAAGAACCGTATGCGCAGCGAACACGCCGCCATCATCGCGCTCAGTAAGTCTCACAGTCAGTTTTTTGATGCCGACGCCGTTATAGTTTATGATCAACGCACTGCGCTATGAAATTACCTACTAACCTAAGTTACGAATTCACATTTGTATTCGCTTTGCAAATATACTGATTTCTATTTTTTTATTAGAAAAAGTAGGTGACCCTGCCATCATATATGAGCCTCTACTTTTTATCGTTTTGTATTATTTATTCTATTGTGGATAAAATTATACTTGTGACTTGTCGTTTGAACTTGGAAAATAAACTCCCTATACCATCAAACCATGGATAGTTGACGCCAAATTAAAAAAAAAACCGAATGACTTTCTCATTTCTATTTACAAATGTCGGTAGTAAATACTTGCATTTACGAATTATCGTCACTTTTAACTATATATTGTATATACACAAGAGCTATCAGAACAAGAACTATGATTATACTAGGTATTTCATTTACACGCTAGAAAATATTTAGATATTTTAGTTTGCAGGGTTATTATACGTGTATAAAAATATATAATAAAATTATTTTAAATGGATTGTTACGAGTTATTAGTAATAAGAGACTTAAATAAAGTGTTCGTTCAATCTTTAAATATTATATCATTTTTTAATTTATATATGACCTGTATGTTGTTAATATAACTTAGCTTTGTATTTATATTTCAAATGTTAGCCACCAGTAATAGCTTAGCTAGTGAATTAAAAAAAAAGTAAAGTGATCGTAAAAATTGAGACTGTTTGTAGCTTATTTAAGAAATAAGCATCATTTAAAGTGTTGTGTAGTTTTATTTGCTTGGATCTCCTCGGTAAAATGGACACTGTAATGACCAAATTAGTTAAATTATATACGGAGGACCAAATTTAATTGAAATTGCTTATAATAATCAAATATGGGTCCCTGGTAGACTAGTAAAATTAATTGTTGAAATTTAGCAGTTTTGACTATTAAAACAATATTTGAAGAAATAAAGTTGAAAAGTAGCGATTTTTAAACAAATATGAAGGAAGTCATTTTGTAATCACCTATGACAATATCAAAGTGAATTGTTTATTGTAGCGCTATACTTAGAGTTAGCTAAATTCCTTCCATTGTATCTTTCTCTCTATCTTTCTGGTAAAGTAGGTTTTGGGGAAATGAGATGTTGACGTTATTTAAAATTCTTTACATGTTTTTTATTTTTATGTTAATAATACAAGAATTATTTTTATTAAAATGACTAGGTACTATAGATAGCAATTTATGATTTTTATCCAATGACGTGTTTAAATATCACTTTTAACATGTTTTCTAAAAATATTGTATAATTATGGAATAACTTTGAATATGTTAAAAATAAATATAATTATTTTGTATTTCTAATAATATTATATGTTCTGGAGATTGTAACTATTTAAAATATAAAAATTTTATTTAAAGTCAATATCTCTTACAACATATCAATTAAGATTTACATAATATATAATAATAGTATCGAATCAGTTAAAATTACAATAACTCATAGACAAGTTATTATCAATAATAAATATAAATAAAAAAAACAAAAATCGGCACTGATGTGATTTTTAATCATGTGATATAAGTATGTACTTATATATAATTAGAACTAAATTCAAATGTTTGTAGGTTTCTCACATTCATTGCAATTAATAAATATATATATAATAAGTAAAAAATTTTTGTGAAGTTGATATGACAGCAGAGTCTCCTTCGACTTCTTTTCTTTCTCCTACCTTATACGCATTAAGAAACGTCAATTACCATTTAAATTATAATATTTTCGAAGACCCATATTTATAAACCGCTCTTAATTCTGAAATTAATTGAAATCGAAATTTCTTGTGATGCCATTTCTATTCATAGATTATAATCTGGCCTAGGCACAGTGGGCTACATCGACACGAATAGTGCAATATAACATAACCTTTCTCGATACATGGAGAATCCTATACAATAAGATTTTTCAATTCGAACAACTAGTTCCTGAGATTATTGCGTACAATCAAACAAACTCCTCAGTTTTATAATATTAATATAGAAGTATAGATATAAAAGTTGAAGGATAATTCTGTTTCATTTCAGCTTCAATACAAGTAACAGGTTTAAGTATTCATTATAGTATTTAGCTGTTTACAACATTATATAGCTAGTTAAAGTTTAAGGTTTTGAAAAGGTTTACGCGATCTCCCCAAGTAAAGCTGGGGGAAATATATAAACGAATTTTGTATTTTAACGTAAAGCATAGTTAAATATTAAATGTTGCCATGTTCTATCATAATTTATTAGTAATTGCGAAGTATATAATTAGATTAAAAAGCAGCTAAAGGAATGTTTTTAATAGGTTACCTAGTTTATTTTAAAAAAATTATTTAACTTAAATAGCTCAATTTTCTTAAAACTAGCTGAACTATAACCTCGTTATTTAGCAAAAATTATAAACCATAAACAATATGGATATAATATACATTCCCTTAGTTAAATTATAGAATTATTTATAATAGATTCTTTAAATTATGCCATAGAAATATAATTTATATTATATTGAATATACTTATAAAATAATTCATGTCAAATGAATTTTTTAAAGGTTAGTGCTTTATTTCTGCAGATTATTATTTGTTGGTTATTTCAAATAGTTTAAATTACATTGTTCTCTATACAATTTATATATAAAACCTATATTGAGTAGAAAAATATTTAAATAATATCTATGTATAATTATGTATTGTTTAAAAGTTTTCTTACATTTTTACGGTCCTATTTTAATTAACGAAAAACTTTGGAAAATTCTTACTTATTGTCAAAATGAACTTGCAAAATTCACTAAATCAGTGAAAAAATTGATCATTTATAGCCCTGGATTGGTTAAGCTATGCTTACTCTAGTTGATAAGTGGATGGGTGTGCGGTAACCTGTGCTTTGTAGTATGCTCTGTGAAAACGGCCTAAAATATTGAGACTGGAAAATTTAAAACTTTGTAAATTCAATGTACTTAATTAAAAAAAAATTGTAATAACTTGATACAGTTTTATTTTGATGTTGAATTTTTACATTTGGTTCAAATATTAAAAAAAATCAATATGTTACTCGTGAGTCTTGTGGGAAGTATCCAATTATCGAAGAGTATATTCTTCAATTAAAAAATCTCGTTAAGAAAATAAAATACAATACGATTACTTATGGCCCGTAAACGTCTTTAATATACAAATAAGGAATGCTTAAAAATAAAAAACATATTATAATAGCTTTAGTACCAACACGCTCAACATCGCAAGCAGATGTGATTTGAAATAAACGTATAAGCTCAAAAATCCAGCTCTTGTAATAGTTTTGTTAGCGGCTAGCGACGCCATTATTGTCTATTAAAAGCTTCCTCGGGTATTTTAAATAACAGAAAAACAGCTCTTCAGTTCTATCACGTATATATTTCCTTCTTATACACCACTGAATCTTAATATAGAATTGTACTTGTCAAGGCACAAGCAAAGAATGAATCCACACTGCTAATGTAATGCCTTTTATATTTTTAAAATTAGTCAATTCAAAAACTATCTTGACAAGTACAATTATAACATGAAATTGGTGTCATTTGACTTCACAAAATATTATTTAAAAATCAAAAGTCAAAGAGAGAATTATAAAGTTTATCAATAAAATATTAGTCAAACAACTTTACATTATAAAATTACAAACGCTAACAGCTCGGCCTTCCTTTACATTCGGGTCCCCTCGAAAGGAGAAAGAAAAAAAAAATACAACCAAAATTAAATAGATATGTCTATAAAACTTAATCTTCTCGGCCATCTTACAATTAATTGTTCCTACAATTACATTAAGACTAAAACAAAACTTAAATATATCTGTTGCACTCATCATTTGACTTATCAGTCTAATGTACACTCAAACTACAATCATATCAATTTCTTAATAACATCAATTTCTTAATTACTAAATTATCCTAGAATCATTATCATATTCAATTCAATATCTGTTACACTCCTTAGTTGGCTTATCGGCCTCATGTGTGTACAGACTATGATTTAAACTAAGTGTACTCATCATTTGACTTATCGGTCTCATGTACACTCAGACTACAATCATATCAATTTCTTACTCACTAAATTATCCTAGAATCATTGTCATTATCATATTCAATTCAATATCTGTTACACTCCTTAGTTGGCTTATCGGCCTCATGTGTGTACAGACTATGATTTAAGCTAAGTGTACTCATCATTTGACTTATCGGTCTCATGTACACTCAGACTACAATCATATCAATTTCTTACTCACTAAATTATCCTAGAATCATTGTCATTATCATATTCAATTCAATATCTGTTACACTCCTTAGTTGGCTTATCGGCCTCATGTGTGTACAGACTATGATTTAAGCTAAGTGTACTCATCATTTGACTTATCGGTCTCATGTACACTCAGACTACAATCATATCAATTTCTTACTCACTAAATTATCCTAGAATCATTATCATTATCATATTCAATTCAATATCTGTTACACTCCTTAGTTGGCTTATCGGCCTCATGTGTGTACAGATTATGATTTAAGCTAAGTGTACTCATCATTTGACTTATCGGTCTCATGTACACTCAGACTACAATCATATCAATTTCCTACTTACTAAATTATCCTAGAATCATTATCATTATCATATTCAATTCGATATCTATTACACTCCTTAGTTGGCTTATCGGCCTCATGTGTGTACAGATTATCATGTAAGCTAGATGCACTCATCATTTGACTTATCGGTCTCATGTGCACCTATGCTTAATCATCATCATTTAACATACGTTTTACTTAACTATTATCGATATCAATTTCGCTAGACTCATTTAACTTTACATTAATACAATAAATAATCAATCTCTTTGCAATTATCTATCCTACCACTACACTACACTTTCCTTACACTATCAATTTCATTATAATCATTGAAACTTGATCATTAATTTCTAAAGTTAATTATTATGGTTAATTTCATTACTTTCACATGAATCAACTATATCAAAAGTGATTTTGATTATAAGACGTCCAAGGGAACATTTTATTAACCGAAAATATTCCTTTATATTTTCTATTATTTTTTTCTAGTAATTTGGGGTATCCTCTACAATATATCTATCATTTTCTAAAACTTTTTTAATTCTGTACGGTCCTTGAAATTTCGCTACAAGTTTTTTTTTGATTTGCCATTTTTATTATTAATATCGCGTTGAACCCTAACTAAGTCGCCTACGTTTTTGATTAAATCTATTTATTCCCATGTTTGTTTAATAATGAACTTACTATACCAACGCTTTTAGTACGTAATCATGAACCAAACAGTACTTCTGAAGGTTTTTATAACTGTCGTATTTAACCCCAACTGAATATCTTCTAAATGGTTATCCCATTTGTTTTCTTGATAATTATGATTTTTTTATAGCCAATGACACTAAAATCGTGCGATTATAGCGCTCTACTTGCCCATTTGCTCGGGGTATAGCAACTGCATTTAATACATGACGGATCCCATGTTTTACAATAAAGTCTTTAAAGCTTTTACTCGTGAACGACGTACTTCTATTACTTATTATACGAAAAGGAACTCCAATTAAACTAAAATATTGATTTAGTAATTGTAAAGTTGTTTTAGTATTTTTAACAGCATTAATAGTAATATATTTAGTATAAGCGTCTATTATAACTAATATATAGGAGTTTCTTAATTTGCTTTTAACAAAGGGTCCAATATGGTCTATATGAATGGTGTGAAAAGGTTCATCAACTTTTGGAATAGTGTGGAGCATACCCTGCTTTTTCCAGTGGGGGTCTTGTGATAACTACATTCAAGACAAGATTGAACATACTTTTTTACGAATTTTCTCATTTTAGCAAAACAATATAAGGATTTTAGTTTTTCTAAAGTTTTATCAACTCCAATATGTCCTAAATCATCACGATTTTTCTTCAATAATTGCCAGCTAACACCTTTTGGAACTACACATTTCAATTCATTATCAACAACTCTATATACTTTTCCATTTTTAATTTTAAAATTTTTGTAAATATCAATTGCTTTTTCTATTTCACTGTCTTCTAATATACGTTTTATATTTAAAATCTCGTCATCTGTCTTTTGCATTGTTGTTAGCCAATTCTGTTTCTACTGACAAAATATATAATATGTTCTACGTTCCACTACATACATTACTATGTTCCTATGTTCTACTACATTACTATGTTCCTGTAATAAAATTTCCGCTATACCTTTACTGCAAGCGTCCGTATGAACTTGCGTTTTAGCTTTCGGATTATATAGTGCTAATATTGGTCTATTGATCAACTCTTTTTTTTTGAAGTTTGTTAAGCGCCTCTATCTGACAAGGACCCCATTCACATTTAACATTTTTCTTCAATAGTTTGGTTAGTGGACTAGCAATAATAACAAAATCTTTTACAAATTTTCTAAAAAAAACTAGCGAGGCCTAAAAATTGGGGCACTTCATGTAGGTTAGTAGGTGTTTGAATTTTTTTTACACGGCTTCAATTTTACTTTTACCCGGTCAAACTCCTTTTTTCCGAAATCTCGAAACCCAGCTAATCTATTTTACTAAACAAAAATCTACATTTTGAAAGTTTCAGAGTGAGCCCAGCCTTTAACGTTAATTTTAAAAATTAATTCCAACTTAATCATCCCATACTTAACATTTGCTGGTATTATTATGTCATCCATAAAAGCGTAAGCAATATTTTTAGATTCGTGCAACATTGTGTTTATTGTCTTTTGAAACACTGATGATGCATTAGCCAAGCCAAACGGCATTCGCGAGAATTAATATTGACCGTCGGGTGTCACAAACGCAGTTTTATCTTGAGATAATGGAGAAATAGGTATTTGATAATAACCCGAGGCCAAATCTTATGTAATAAAATATTTATATCCACCTAAACTGTCAATTTGGCCCTCGATTCTTGGTAAAGGGAAGTTCTTTTACAGTTTTGGCATTTAATGCTCGATAGTCAATGCATAATCACTGATCAATAGTTTTCTTTGTCACTAAAAGGATTAGACTCGCGTAAGCTGAAGATGACTCTGTAATAATTCGGCAATTTAACATTTCCTGTATCATATCCTTTACTTTTTCCTTCTCCGAGTAAGCTAATCTGTATGGTCTATATACGACTGGTGAAGAATCTTTTAAGTTGATAGTCATTTTTGTTAAATGAGTTAAACCTAAGTCCAACAAACTAAATGAAAAACATCTACTGTATTTAAATAATAATTCTTCAAGTTTCATTTTATCGCCTGAATTCACTACATCGCCAACTACACATTTTCCTTCAAAATTTTGCTCTACGGTTGCTTCTATCTTATTAATATTTACTATATTTTTGTCCTCCATTACTTAAATTTATTTACGTAAATCTATTTCTTGTTCACTTACGTTTAATATAATTACACAACCTATTCCTTTGTTAATTGTATATATTCCAGGTAATACATAATATTTCAAATATTTTGTTACTCTTATAGACTCTTTTACACGACTATATTTTTTCCGGTTTCTTTTGGGACTGAAGATATAGTATCAAATATTAAATTTTGACTTATGATTAATTTAATTTTTTCACCACGTGTTTCACAACATATTTTTTTTTTGTGTAAAATTAATTCTTTATCCGTTTTAATAAGTACAATGCCATTTTGCTCTGTAAAATTGTGACCTAATAATACTGGATATTTTAATAAATTATCTTGTACTATAAGAACTTCAATATTTGTTGAAACATTTTGAATTTCTAAATGAACTGTAGCTTTACCGATTGGTTTTATTAAGTAATTATCAAAACCTTTTAGCGAAATGTCATGTACCGGTTCATATTTTATATGTATATTTCTAAAATCAGATGGTCTCATTAGAGTAGATCGACTGCCTAAATCTACATAGTATAAAGTAGTCACGTTTCGATTTAAAACAATAGGTATTATAAATTTATTTTCTAAAGTGCCAGCAAACTTAACTTCAGAAATATTTTTATTGTCAGCATTTCTTTGTAACCGTTTACACTGGGAAACAGAATGTTCTAAACGTTAACAACAGTACAAGTTTTTAATGATTTTAAACATTCAAAACTAGGATGTACATCTTCTCCGCAATTAAAACACTTAATTGGAGATGATCGCGGTGTATTACTGTTATACGCAAAACTTTTACGCATACCAATTTTTTTCCGACTCGTAGGCTACGGTCCTCTAAAGCAGAGATAATACAATTAATAGCCTTTTTACCGTATATTTCACATCTATTTAATAAATTTACTTTATGATAAAAATATGTTTTAAGGGTTCATTATATCGAGGTTTACGATAAAGCATTTCATGTAAAAGCTGCACATAGTTTTGGATAGTTGGAAAAGTTTTGCTTAATTTTTCGTAAAATTAACTGAAGGAAGTCTCTCATACAATAATTTACCAACTCACATAAGTTTAGGCAATGTATAATGGAGTAATTTAGTTTTGACCATTTATATAACTTTGAACATTCCTCTACTTTCGTTAAGCAAATATCTATAGTTTGTTCTTTATTTGCCGGGTTAAATTTGGG
Organism: Heliconius sara; assembly: GCA_917862395.2. Lineage (NCBI taxonomy): Eukaryota > Metazoa > Arthropoda > Insecta > Lepidoptera > Nymphalidae > Heliconius > Heliconius sara. The sequence continues at coordinate 8,206,262 of OU860780.1, read as the reverse complement.
TATCGCGTTAGAAATCATTGAAAAATGATTTTGGTTTTGGGACGATGTAGATGGTATTGCTTTAAGTAGGTTAATTACTTATCGCGTTTTAAACGTAGGTACTTCTTTATCATCGTTAACATTATTTCGTAACGAACGGGGTCTATCTTCTATTCCACAATCACTATCAGAATTAGAAGATTCACTCACCAGTATTCTTCTTCGTCGCTTGGGACTGCGACGTTGCCCTAATCAATGTTGATAACTGGAATCTGCACGAGAAGATAACCTCGAAGTTCGATGATCCGATTTGGATAAACATCTGCTAGATGAGCGCGAACTCAGCTCACGACCCAAGACTGGCCCACGTTCATGTTTGCGTCTTCTTACACCTTGATGGTGATTTCCATTTACATTCATGACTCAAATCTGAAACTTACACCCAGTTGTATTAGTTTACGGACTAAAAAATAAAAAAAACTAAATATATAACAAATATTCATACCTTTGTATATAGGTATCGTAATGCAAACTATTATTTTAAACAATACAAAAATAATAAAAAAATAAAAATATTTTATACTGGCCTTAATATATCCTTTTGACGTGTTAACGTGGAAATACTCGCCACTTCTGAACTAAAAGCTTCCTCGGGTATTTTAAATAACAGAAAAACAGCTCTTCAGTTCTATCACGTATATATTTCCTTCTTATACACCACTGAATCTTAATATAGAATTGTACTTGTCAAGGCACAAGCAAAGAATGAATCCACACTGCTAATGTAATGCCTTTTATATTTTTAAAATTAGTCAATTCAAAAACTATCTTGACAAGTACAATTATAACATGAAATTGGTGTCATTTGACTTCACAAAATATTATTTAAAAATCAAAAGTCAAAGAGAGAATTATAAAGTTTATCAATAAAATATTAGTCAAACAACTTTACATTATAAAATTACAAACGCTAACACTATGATAACGAATTTTATCTGTGTACTTCTACTTGTACATGTTTTTTGTAATGAAATAAAGATTTACGTATACATTTTTGTTTTATTGTTTAAATTATCATTATCCTAAAATTATGTATTAAAGAAAAGATAGAAAATAAATATTATTTAAGTATACAATTTTTTTCCAGATTTTGTTGACGTTGAGTTCCGCCACTTAACACGCTCTAGATTTCGGCGGATTTTTTTTTATGGTAAAGACACGGCAAACGAGCGTGCGTGTCACCTGATGGTAAGTGATTACGGCCGCCCACGACCCCGTGCAACCCCAGAGGAGCTACAGGTGCGTTGCCGGCCTTTAAGATGGGTTGGGCGCCGGGGCCCGGCATTACCTGATACGAAACGCAGTGGCATAAAGCCACTACTTCACGCCGGTTTTAAATGCCGGGGGTGGTAATGATCCGGTCGAGTCTGCCCATGCGTGTTGCCATTGCTGGCGACGTGACTCTACCACACGTACTTTAGTCGCCTCTTACGACACCACCAGTACCAGGGTGATCCTATTCTAGGCCGGGATCACACGGCACACGACACGCCACGGAATGGGAAACTGAGGGAATGTTCTTATTATATAATTTTAAAAAATCTGCTTCACGTGATATTCTGCACACAGCAGGGTAGGCAGAGGGGCTTCAGTGTTAAGACACTATTCCCCCCGTTCCGCTGACTATATAATTATAAGTTAATATTTTTATTCGCAGTGGATTATTCGTTTTCGCTAGGTCTGACAAAAAATGTAGTTCACATGTATTTGTTTATTAAATTAATAGAAGGATGACACAATTATTTCTATTTCTTACGAAGGAATCAAATCTTAACCTTTATCTTGTAGTAACAAGGTTTATGGCCAGTTAGTAGTAAGTTACCACATTAAATTAGTAATAGTTTTTCTAGAAATAATTTATTTTCTAGAAAATAATTTAAATAACTATCATTTCTTTGACTGAAAATAAAACCCCTACGTTTACAGTAATATCCTGCGCTACTGTGCCACAATTGTCACAACTCAAACTATTACTAATCACTAATAGAAACATTAAACAAAAGAGCAATAACAAAATGTCATTAAAATATTAAACATAAAACAGCGAAATAAAGACAAACATACAGATTAATGAATAGTCCTAAAGCTAGCGAGCGTGGGGTACGTCTTGAGTCGCAGGAGCTCCAACTCGGTCTGCAGCAGCACGATGCGCGTGTGGTTGCTCTGCACTTGGCGGATGAGCTGACTACGTTCTACAATCGTCTCCATACTGAGAAGGTAAATGAGGTATTCCATAAAGCTACAAACATATAAAAATTTTGCTTAACGCTGTATTATGATTATCAAAAGGAACCTGGGCATATAGTGTTAAGAGTAGATAGAATTCATGGGTTCTGAATCGCTGAATCGATTCTCGCTATCCATTTCGCTCTATCTCTTTAGGATAGGGAGATATCTTTTGATTCTAAACAATTCCACTACCCTTCATTAATTCTTAATTAATATCTAATCATCTAGCTTCTCGGAAGCGATCATATCACAGTTCAAACAAGTAAGCACAAACAAGTTGCGGTATTGGTCTCATGAGCTCCGAAATTAAAAGTGTATTCGAATCTACAGCGCGCGCCCACAAGTCTTCTCTACGACATCATGAATATAAGTAACTTAATCCTTACTGTCAATATTTACAAACAATATTATAAAGCGAATATAATGGTCAAATACATGTTGTATAGTAACTAATAGACAACGTTTTATTAATTACAGAATTCATTTACCATTTTGGAGGAATACACCGTTGGCTGTGTGATTCAGTGTGGCCGAAAATATTTATTTTTATAGGCGAAAAATATCCTGCGATACCCTGATAAAAGTCTCTGAATAGTGTTGCATGATTTTCATAGATATATTGACAAATGAAGCTCTTAAAAGCAAGCATTAACCATTTAAGCATTTTTGTATTACAAGGTATCCTCGTCAGTTAATTTTGAAATAAAAAAAGTCATACCGTTTCTTGAATATCCTCCTAATTCGAATAGGCTCGAGCGGGTCTTCGTGCAGTTTCTTCTCAGAAACTTTTACATTCAGTGACACTATTAATTTTTCCAAATTCTGCGCTCGGCCTTCCAATTCTATGATTTTAACCTAAGATGAGAAAAAAATTATTAACAGACAACGTTATTGTGAAATTATGATATAGATATTTATAAAACTTATATAGAATATTATATTTACAACATCTTTATCTTGTTAAGTTTTAAGAAATCATGAAAAAGCTCTGTAAAAGACAAAAAAATTATATCTTTATATATCAATATCTCCTATATTCAGTAGGCAAAAAAAATCTATGAAGAAACGTGTGAATGGTTTTTTTTTATGGAAAAGACACGGCAAACGAGCGTGCGGGTCACCTGATGGTAAGTGATTACCGCCGCCCACGACCCCGTGCAGCCCCAGAGGAGCTACAGGTGCGTTGCCGGCCTTGAAGATGGGTTGGGCGCCGGGGCCCGGCATTACCTAATGCGAAACGCAATGGCGTAAAGCCATAACTTCACGCCGGTTTTAAATGCCGGGGGCGGTAATGATCCGGTCGAGTCTGCCCATGCGTGTTGCCATTGTTGGCGACGTGACTCTACCACACGCACTTTAGTCGCCTTTTACGACACCACAAGTACCAGGATGATCCTATTCTAGGCCGAGAGCACACGGCACGGTTTCCACATCTATTAAAACTCACCTCCAACTCCTCAACTTTATGTATTTGTTCGTTGAGTATCTTGTTGACTGACGTCTTGGAAGCTTCCATTTCCTTCTCCATTTTGATGTAGTCCTGCTCGTCGGTGTAACCGAGCTCTTTATTCTTCAGGTAGTTTTGCAACTCTTTAGGTATCTAAAATGACTCATGTTAGCTATAAAGTAATGAAACTCAAATGTGGTGTAGAACTGATATATAGCTTTCTCGCAATATCAATATGTTTATTTCATGATATTAAAAATATTTTGTAATTATTTTATAAAAAAAAATAGTACCATTTTGTATCATCGGTTTCCATGTTAAAAAAACGCCGAATTGGTCGGCTGTCGTGGATGACAATTACCACGAAATAATTATCGTGCTCCAGCAGCAGATTCGATTTCTACTCGGGGTAATATTTTTTAAATAATGCACGCAACACGCAATGTCTTAAGAACTTGATATAAAGTAGGACGGAATCAGGAGAGTCCTAACACTAGGTTCCCTCTGGCTACTGTACTACCCGGGCCGAGCCGGGACACATCATGAAGCTAAAAAAATATTTCAAGTAACGTTATAACATAAAATTACCTTAAGCCTTTGATAGGAGTAGAGCTCTTGTTCCATGTGTCGTAGCTTCATCTTCATTTGCGCGTGTTCCCATTCTTTCGACAAGATACCTTTACGGAACTCAATCTGCTTCTTCATCATTTTTAATTTCCATTCTCCTACTTTCTGAAATTAAAAATAAATGAGAGCAATATATTATGTTGTGTATTTAACGGTGAATTTTAACATCACAAAATCTGCCTCACACTGTATTTCGCACGCAGCAGGATAATTTTTTTTTTTATGGAAAAGACCAGGCAAACGAGCGTTCGGGTCACCTGATGGTAAGTGATTACCGCCGTCCACGACCCCGTGCAACAACTCAGGAGGACGCAACTGTAGGTGTGTTGCCTTCCTTTAAGGGGAATTGGGCGTCGGAGCCACGCATTACCTGATGCGAAACGCAGTGGCATAAAGCCACTACTTCACGCCGATTTTAAATGCCGGGGGTGGTAAAGATCCGGTCGAGTCTGCCCATGCGTGTTGCCATTGCTGGCGACGCGACTCTACCACACGTACTTTAGTCGCCTCTTACGACACCACCAGTACTACCAGGTTATCCTATTCTAAACAAACATAAAACAAACTACTAAGAACTACTGTCAAAGCACTCTTTTCCCCACTTTCCATCGAATTTAGGAGACATTGAAGAACGAAGTAATGAATATATTATATATATTTCCTGAGATGGGGATAGTCGTGTTTACAGTCACACACTTGTGCTCCTGCGCCACGGCTGGCCGTAACTCAACACTAGGGTTTATTTTAAAAACAAATAGCTACAAGTTCCTACCAATATGACTTCATTGACTTTGTCTATCTCCTCTCGCGGGATGAGGGTGGCGTCCTCGTAGTCCTCCATATGGCCCGTCGTTATAATTTCCACTTGACCCGCGGGCAGCACTAACTGTAAATACATATTTTTTAAAAAACACATATATAGGGTACCTACTGGTTGCCCAACACGTATACTGCGTATCTGCTGTAGGCTACCTGCACGGCGCAGTTGGCGGCGCGCCGCTCGACGCGGCGGCGGTGCCGCGCGCGCGTGTCGGCGGCGCGCGCCAGGCGCAGACGGCGCGCGGCGGCCGCGGCGCGCCACGCCGTCGCCGTCTGCTCCACGCACGACATCTCCTGCGCCAGGGCGCGCATCTGACGGGGTTGAACTTGTTAGTCTTAAAGGTACAGTGGTTACACTGAAAGCTCTCTCTATTAGTAACGTTAAGATATCCCAAAAAAATACTTATAGTTCACACAATATTTATTTTTCACTTACGTTACAATTACATATTATATCACTAATTATACTATAGGTTATAACTATAATAGCGTTGAGTAAAACGGAATGCGCCTTAATATAAAGTTTGCTCAAACATGACGTTAATGCTATTTATTAGCCGTACCTATTAGCTTTACAGTGACTCCGATTGAATATGGTAGAAGGCCCTGAGGCAAGGACAACGTGACAACTACTTGAGAGAATATCGCCGTTTGCGGGACTCGAACCTAGGCTTGGTAGTCGGTCGTGCTGGGTGGACGCATTCACGTGTAAGCGAATAAAATATTTTTTTATACTCACTCTGATTTCATTCTCAATTTTAGCCCGACGAAGCTTACACATGGTGACCCACAAACCCTCATCCATTACGGGTGGCATGTTACTTATTTGATCCAACACTTCAACACTACAAGGATAAAATTTATGTATTTTTATATAAATTATTATAACCATATATATATTTTAGGTGGACAAATTAAATTACTTAAAGAATTGGATTCATCCGATCGCGCCCGATCGCTCCGCCAATCGATTGCCTCTATTAAAATTTAAATATTAAGTTGTGGGTTAAATTCCCACTCAATGAAATAAAATATTGTTAACTCGATACATTTACCGACTTGATATATTTGATATCTAATTTGATATATTTATTTATTTTATAAAGCGGTAGATATTTCTTTTGAGGTAATTTTACATATTACATATAAAAAAATATAAAGAGAATTCAGCGAAAACTGAAGAACGGAATCGCCTTTTTCAGGACGGGATGACTTAACACTATGTTCGCAGGTTTCCGCTGCTTACCCTGCTATGCTAAATAAATATAAATATGTCAGGCTAAATAAATAAACAAATTTTCACTTGTTTTAACGCTAGTATCAAAATGTTATTTACCCTTTAAAATATTCAAGGCAGTCTACATGAAGAAGAATAGGACGGACTCCAGTGAGTACCGCATTCGCTAGATCGTAGAGGACTACTGGTATCATTGTAGCTCTTTGATACCATTTTGGCCTTTTCCTAAAAAATAAAAAATTGACAAACTGAAAGATCAAGTAATTATGTATGAGTTATATTTGGTAATGCTTATTTTTTTTGCTTGTGTCAAGTCCCATATGTAACAGGGTCAGTGGCAACATAGAGTCGTGAGCGTAGGAATAGCTCTCCAGTTCCAACGTTAGTAGTCCGTGCCCATCCCAGAAATTTTACTAACAAAAAGTTAAGCATAAAAAAATTTAAAACCTTTACATGAAAATATCTGTTCAAAGCTAAAAGTTAAGATACGCTAATGTTTAGAGTTAAGACACTTTCTTCAAGTAGGAATCAAACCCATGATATTCGCGTTTCCTGTTCGTACTATTTTTACAATAAGTTATTGTAAATTAAAGTTTAACGAGACCAGTCGTGGCGCAGAGGCACAAATTTTGAGTGTAAACGCGACTGGTTGTGGATTCGATCCCCACTCGAGGAAATTAAATATTTATTTAAATTTATAGTTCCATTTCTCTGCTCTGATGTCGAGACAAAGCGTGGCGTTAAGTTCCGCCACTCAGCATGCAATGCCTCTGGAATTCGGTGGAAAGTGGGGAACGGAGTGTCTTAACACTAGGTTCCCTTTGCCTACCGTCTTTACACCATAATAGTAATGCTTACTTGAAAAACTTATAACATTGATCAACAATAATAGGCGATAGATCAGCGAAATGATTCTTAAATGTCCGATCCAGGTACTTGTCCTTGGTCGCCAGATTGTCGTACGCCGATTGACACTCTTCAGTCTGTTCTTGTATTAAAATGAGTTCTTTTTGCAGGACTTCCAGCTCGCCCTCAAATTTCTTTATGTCATCCCTGTAATTGAGGGTAAGAGTAATAAGACGAAGTAAATAAATGTTGGTTTCACATAGTGTGTGGTTTAGATTTTTTTTTTGAAACAGATGTTATTATCACCGACCTACACCAAGTATAAAGCTTTTATTTATAGTGACATGTACATTTTTATACAATTCGAAAACCGTTATTTTATTTTACATGGCAGAGAATACAAATAAATCAGTCGAAGCCTTCTGATAATACATAATATACTCATAGTTTTTAAAGATGTTTTTTTGTCTTTTCTGATAATTTATTTCATAGGTTGTTACAATGTTTACACTTTAAGGCGACGATATAAGTATCTGAATACGTTTATACAGACTACCTAAGAATAGAGTGTATAATTACTACGTAATTATTAACAGTAATAATAATACATTAACATTTCTTGTCACAGTACCTAATTTCTTCTAACTTCTCAGCCATTTCGACACGATCCAAATTAGTCCTACGTAAGCGCATCAAGTTTAAATTTTCTTGTCCAATAACAGAGTCAGCTTTTAATTTCGTCAACCATATTTCTCTTACCTGAAATACAACTACGTTAAAACAAATATATTTTTTATCATAATCTAAGTCTCAAGTGACGTTAATTGGTGAACTTTTTAAAAGATTTTTTACATAAAAGCAACTTTCGGAAAATTCTTTGGAAATCGCGCAAAATGCTAGATTCTCGTGAACATAAATTGTTACAATTATCATATGGAGTAAAACCTTCCCCTTCTCTTTTTATGAAAAGTATATGGACGGAGGAGTACGGAACTCGGCACTCCTTAAGTTTATACGGTAAAGGCAACCAGCGGGCCTCCCTATTTAAACTCGCTTAAATACCTTATTGTTAAATTTCACAATTCCTTCGTTAAGCACTTGCGACAACTTAGCGTATTCAGCGTGAAGCATTTTCCTATACTTGTCGCGTTCTTCATTCCTGAACGCAACTTTAGCCTCATAGTCGAATACCAATCGGAGGTCGTCTTCATTGAAATTTTCAGGATCTTTTTCTAACTGAAATAATATAAAAGAAAAATTATAAAGATGGAATAGTATAGGTTTTTGGTAACTTTTAGCTAACATAATATAATTAACTATTTCAATTCAGTAGAAAGACATTTGGTTGCGCATGATTGTATGCATCATTGGGTCACGGGTTGAATTCCAACTTCATATTTTTAATTTTATGATTAAATAGATGAAACGCAGTGTTAGATTTACCACCTTACAAATTTAAAATGAGTGAAGATTGGCGAAGACCGAAATGAAATCATTAGTTGAGTACATGGAGGTGTAAGCTAAAAAGTATTAAACTATAAAGTAGATATAAAAAATAAAGTAAATATACGAACCATACAATGTGGTTTTGGTATAGGTTTTTTGATTTCCTCGTGCCACAACTTTTCAAGCACTCCGTCCATCATGTACATGAGGGCGCGTTCCTTGAAGTCGTCCTTGGGCTTGGGCTCCGGCGGCGGGATGATCACTTGACTGGGACTTATGTAAGGCTCTATACTACACTGTAAAATAAAGTATATTTTACTAGCTATAACTTAGAGGTAAAAAAACATTAAAGTAGTTCAATTAAAACAAATAAGCATAGGTATATTACCTCCTCTGGTTCAACTGTGATTAGTTTTAGTGGTTGTTCTTCTTGTCGCCAGTCGGGATTTCGAATCTCAATAGCCAAATGATGGAAGCTGCCACGTAAATCCGAGAGCTTGTTTAATTCTAAAAGCATATATATATATATATATATATTTATAATATAACTTTTATCCAATGAATCTATAAATTTTTATATCGATAAAAATCTACAACATTACAACATTTGATAAAGTTTCATAATTTCACACTAAAATAAAAACATATGTATATATTTTGAACAATCTGTGTATTCACCTTCTATTATAAAACCCAGTCGAGCGTTCCTATCTTTGACAAGATTAACTTCACGTTTCTTTTGATTCACCAAATCGTTAAATTGCTTATTAAACCACAAACGCATATTTTGAACGTTCAGCTAAAATAAAAAAAATACGAATTTAATCTAACTCTAACAGGAGTAGGTAGTATTAGTTGTAGTATCTAACAGTATACCTAGTAGGCTATACACGCCTTGGGCATGACGTCTCAAACCCCGTAATCATTACGCATTAAACGGCATTATGATTATACTAGGCGAGGCCGGCCGTGGCGCAGTGGCACGAAGTGTGACTGTAAAACCGACTGGTCGTGGGTTCGATCCCCACTCGAGGAGATGAAATATTTACTTAAATTTATATTTCCATTTCTTCGCTCTGGTGTAATGGCAAAGCGCGGCGTTGAGTTCTGCCACTCAACACGCAAGGCCTTCAAAATTCGGCAGAAAGTGGGGAACGGAGTGTCTTAACACTAGGTTCCCTCTGCCTACCCTGCTGTGTGCGGGATATAGCGTGAAGCTAATTTAATTTTTATTTTTATGATTATACTATTAGAGGCCAGTCGTAGCACAGGAGCACAAAGTGTGACTGTAAAACCTACTGGTTGTGAGCTCGATCCCTGTTTGAGGAAATTAAATATTTACTTAAATCTATATTTCCATTTCTTCGCTCAGTGTGTCGCGGCAAAGCGCGGCGTTGAGTTCTGCCACTCAACACGCCTTGCCTCCAGAATTCGGCAAAAAGTGGGGAACGGAGTGTCTTACTAGGTCCCCCAAAATAAAAAACACCAACTTTAACAATATGCTGCATCCAATTCATCTGCAGGAAGCTGTAGGCCATGGTCTGCGCTATCATGAACGGCGGCACGTCAACGTAGCGGTGCGCGCTGGAGCCCGCCAGCGCGTGCGGCGCGCACGACGGCCACGCCGCGTCTGGCACCGCGCTAGCCGCGCTCGTGCGCGCTTCCCTCATTGACATCACGGACTGTGCGCCCATCCTGCTCGATATTGCCGACCTGTGCGTGAAAGGATTAGACCCTTAGAAAGTTAAATCGTTCGAGGTGCACGGTAAATCAATCGAGGGACGCTATACACTTGACACTTTGATCTACAGTTTCTGTCGACTTTTTAAGCAAATACGTGTTTAGTGGCGGAATCCAACGCCGTGGTTTGTTGTCTTGCTAGAACAAGAAAATGAACAAAATTCATTACCCCCATTGGGAATTGAATCTGAAAGCTTCAAATAACATTTTAAAATTATTATTATTATTGAGAATTAAATATTTTATCTCAACATTCTCTGTATCTACTGTAAAGGGTAGACTAATATGACCATAGATTAGTAATTATAACTATTAATTAAACGCTCAAATTTACGGTAAAGGTTCCTCTATGCTAGTCTTCTCGACGCGCTCCTCCCACGGCCTGAACAAGTTAGAGTCGTTCTCCATCTCGACGCCGCGGAGCGCCTCTATCTGTTGTAACTCAGGCCAATTTTCGCGTTGAGTTGGTAACACTGCATAGTTTTCCACCTACATTCGTAAAAAGCTGGCATAAATTTATTTTTATAAATGCTCGTTATTAGCCGTATTCACATTTTAATTTATCTTACTAAATAGAAATTATGAAAACAATATATTTAAAAATATTTCACATTTATTCATACATATTTAAGCATGTGTAAGCTTCATGATGAATAGCAGAGTAGTCAAAGGGAACCTAGTGTTAAGATACTTTGTTCCTCACTTTTTTCCGAATTTTCAAGTCATGTGTTAAATGGCGGAACTAAACGCTGCGTTTTGCCTTGATACCACAGCGAAGAAAAGAAAATATTAATAACTTATTAACCATCTTGCTTACAGTCACACGCTTGTGCTATTGCCCCATGACGTGCCCGGTCGGATGGGCCATTATACATTATATATTAATAACAGATTTTTCTATACATATTAATTGTCTGATACCTGATAATGACTAAATATAGCGTATAACTTGACTCTGGGCGAAAGCATGGTGTCCCAGCACTGCTGCTTAATCCACGCAGTCACCTTGTCTTGAGCTAAGATACGGGCTTCTGTTTCTAAACGGATTTGTTCTCGTTCTTTCTCCGCCTATTACGAAAACATTTTCTTGAATATACTATAATAAAATATTTCAAAGAATGTGAATATTATAAGTCTAGTTTCAGTATTTCTTATTTATAACATAATAAGTTAAAATAGGCAAAGAGAAAGAATATAGAATCAAAAGATCTCTGTATATTCTCATGTTATATTTTCAGTTTCATGCTTCATCCCACATATAGCAGGGCAGGCAGAACTGTTCTCTAATATTCGCTATAACTTCGACACTACACATTCATGTCCGGTCTCCAACGCCTTGTCTGTTTATGAGGGCAGAGAAATTATTAATTTTACCAAGCGTTCATTGAATGAATTCAAAACCACTGGACCTTGTACTGTAACGTTCTGTAAATGTAACTAATATAATAATTCACCTGCTTTATTCTCTCTTTTTTGTGTTCAATATGCAAATTGAACTCGGAGAGTGACAGCTGGTGTAGCGGAGGCTCAGAGAGATTCTCCTCAAGCAGCCCTACCACTTGGGTCTGTATCGTTTCTAAAGACTTTACGACTTCTTCTCGTTGCCTTTTGTAATCCATGGCTTCTTCCTTGACTTTCTTATCTTCTAGCAAGTCCAAATAGTTTTCTATTGATAAAAGAAAATATAAAATATCAACAAATGTTATTAAAATACGCGGCGGCGTTGAGGTCTGCCACTCAACACGCAATGCCTTCAGAATTCGGCAGAAAGTGGGGAACGGAGTGTCTTAACACTAGGTTCCCTCTGCCTACCCTATTAAGTGCGGTATACAGCGTGAAGCTGATGTGATTTGATTTGTTATTAAAATAAATTTTAATATAATATTCGCTGAGCAGCTAACTTACATTAAACACAGTTAATGTACATTTAAAATATTTCGTAAATTTTCACAATAATAACAACCAACTTACTATCACTTTGACTAATAATGCTAATAGTATTGGTGGCTTTCTCGAATAGGTTCAAATCCGGCGTCGTATGATATAAATCGCGTCGTTCCTTCGGCCTGCGTAAGTAATGTACCGCAACGTTTTTGTTATGGGCCAGAGACACTATGAAGCGATTCTCTGAGTCGATGACCGCTTGTTTTACTCCACTCTCGTATCGGTGGGTAACAACAAGTTGGAGTTCTGCAATAATTATTTGAAATAAAAATAAATCAACCTCGCTGTATCCCGGACATAGGCAGAGGGAATCTAGTGATAAGACACTTCGTTCCCCACTTTCCACCGAATTCCAGTAGGGATCGAACCCACAACCAGTCCCGTCTTCAATCACACTTTGTGTCCCTGCGCCATGACTGGCCTCAATAATTATTTGAAATATAAGAGAAATTAAAAAAAAATCATATATAAATTAGTAAAATATTTTTTTTTTTGTTTTACTCACCATCCCGCATATGGCAGGATAGTTAGAGAGAACCAAGTGTTAGGACATATCATTCCCCACCTTCTGCTCAACGCTGTGATTTTTCTTGTGACTATGACAGCAGCAGCAGCAGAGCGAGACAATGAAAATCAAATTAAGACATTCCCACGAGTGAGAATCGAATTCACAAACGTCATATCACCGTCAAATCATGTCACTGTTTTGCCGCTGAGCCACAACGGCCTCATAACTTATAATATTTTCAGCGAAATAAATAAGACCTTTGACCAAATAAATCAAAATTTATTATATACTAGCGGCCCGCTCGCGGCTTCGCCCGCTTAAACCACAGAATTATTTGCTTAATACACTAAAATTATGTTCGTGTTTAAATATACCTATAATGTATGTTTGCAACGCACGCAAGTCGCATTTTCCTACCTCCCATATGCAACATCATGCAACTCTCAATATATTAATTTCTTTAAACTTTTGCCTTAAGGAGTCTTTAGGACCTAAGTTATAGTTATGGCTATATAGTTATAGTTATATCGCTACTTACAATAAAATCCTAACTCATCGGTGTCTGTACGTGGAAGATATATTAGAAAAAATATTATTACGGACATTTAACAATGTAATAGAACTTGGTCAGCTTGTCTGTTTATCTGTGCGATCAGGATAATCTCAGAAAGGGCTAACTTTGTGCCCCTGCGCCGCGATGGCCTTTAATATTAATACAAAATGGAAGCGTCAGCGCTCCTTTTACGGGGGCAATATATAGGATAAAATATTTTAAGCCCATACCTAAAGAAATTAATCAAGATACCTCAACAGTTTAGACGTAGACTTTTTTTTTCATTTCACGATCGATGTTTATCCATACCCGTATTTCGTGTGACGCAGTTACGCATAGATACCAATAACGTTAACACATACTACTACAAAAGTATTACTAAAGCTTAAGCAACTTTGAACTTTGTCGCCAATACCGACGACTCGATTTAGGAATGAGGCGTATGCGGCGGTTTCCCTTTGATAGGCTTATGCCTGTTTGCGTGTTTAATGACAAATAGCGTTTTATTTTAATATCAACGATAATATATAATTTATTTTGTATAAAAAATAACTTTTCACTTTTAGGATTTTTTTTATTGTATTAGGCTTTTATAGAGTGATTAACTATGGTTTCATTTAAAGTGGTGCTGACAAAAACACAAATTGAGCATATTTAATAATTATAGTGATTTTTTTGTGAATAGAACTAATAGTAATAACAATACTTGCGAAGAAAGCATATTTAAGACATTTTTTAAATTCTTATACCTTTTGAAAAACTACCAACATTCTTATCGTTAATAAATTATTTTTTCAAATTAAAAAATTGTCTAAGTTTTTCATCATAATGGCACGAAAATATTTAAAATGTTCAAAATTAAAAGTTCAAAAATGTTGATTAAAAATAATTATACTGCAGGAGGGTACCGTTATATGTACTGTTTTTTTATGATATAATGTAGAATAATATATTCTATAGAGAAATCACACATTCCTCTTCACATTTTTTAGTCTTTAACTATACGTAAATATATATTTTAGAGGTTACTCTGTACTAAGATGGCAGCTCTGTTCCCGCATTTACGTCCCACATATATAGAAATATAAATCATTGGAAAGAAAACAGAAACGCATATTTATTGCATTTTTTCTTTTTTTTCATACTTGAAACGTATTAATAAATTTACATACAATTCATTTGTTTCGAATATAACATTAAGATTGATACAGCTTCACGCTGTATCCCGCACACTGCAGGGTAGGCAGAGGGAACGTAGTGAAAGACACTCCGTTCCCCACTTTCTGCCGCATTCCGGAAGCATTGCGTGTTAAGTGGCAGAACTCAACGCCGCGCTTTGCCTCGACACCAGAGCGAAGAAATGGAAATATAAATTAAAGTAAATATTTCATCTCCTCGAGTGGGGATCGAACCCACAACCAGTCGGTTTACAGTCACACTCTGTGCCGCTGCGCCACGACCGGCCTCATTAAGATTAAGATTGATTCATAAAATAAATTTGATATTTCCCTAACATGATTATTTCATGTATTTTTTTACATACAAAGTTTTGATTAAGTTCTCTTGAGAAATATATCTACTATAAATTAATATAACGTACCTACATGCCAATGATTAAAACGTATTGACATCACCACGTGATCCATCTATTATAATCACAACATAAAATTTTATAAAATACAGCAACCAGCTCGCGGCTTCACCCGCTTAAATTTGTGAATTATTTGTTTGTTTCGGTACAGCGAATTACGTTCCTGTTTTAATAAATAATGTATGCTTGCAGCACTCTTAAGATTTCTAATGTGAAAATTATTAAAAGCATGGCATTTTCGATTTTCATTAAACAAATTATTATTGGAGCAATTAACAAAGTAATAGAACCAGCAACAATAATATTTATAAATTTTGTCGGTTTCTTGGTTTTTCTGTTAGTCGACGCTTATCTCAGAAACGACTTAAGCGATTTAAAGAGCTAAGACGTGAGCGCGGTGCGGGAGCGGTACAATCGGCTTAATTGTTTTTATTGTAATATTCGTCATGTATGAATGGTGTAATGATTAAATAACTGACCTTTATAACTATTTATTTATATCTTCATAGAGAAATGATAGCTTTGTTGGGCACTCCTAATTTTTAAGAAAATAAATTTGATCAAAATACATTTAATTATTTGAGGATAATAATTAAAGTAACATATAAAATCTTATATATTATGTTGTAATTATTACAACGCATGCAAGGAAAAATCATTTTATAAAGTTGTTTAATTCTATTAGAATTATAAAACTTACTAAAAAATATTTAATATATTAAATATATAGATATCACATTAGTATCGATACTTTACTGGTAATAATAATTGAAAAAAATATACACTACATCCATACATCCATACATCCACACATCCACACATCCACACATCCATACATCCATACTTCCATACATCCATACATCCAGAGAGCCATGACATCCAGACAGCCAGACATCCATACAGCCAGACACCAGACAGCCAGACATCAAGTACACCAGACAGACATACACCAGACACCAGACAGCCAGACAGCCATACCGACCAACCACCGAACCTGACCGACCACCGACCGACCACACCAACGTACCGACCGACCCACCTACCGACTAACCCCCACCGACCGACCAACCACCGACCAACCACCTACCACCTACCGACCTACCACCTACCGACCGACACACCGACCCACCAACCCACCTACCACACCACCGACCACACCAACCAACCCACACACACACGTACCAAAGACCACCACCTACCACCTACACCGACACCAGACCACACACCGACCTACACCCACCGACCACCGAACACGACCACCGACCACCGACCGACCGACCGACCGACCACCACCACCGACCGACCAGACCCGACCGACCGACCGACCGACCGACCGACCGACCGACCGAACCGACCCACCGACCACCGACCGACCACACGACCGACCACACCGACCGACACCGACCACCGACCGACCACCGACCACCACCGACCCACCGACCGACCACACCGACCCCACCGACCACACCGCCACTACCGACCACACCCGACCGACCACCACACGACCACCCACCACCGACCTACCTACCACCACCTACCACCACCACCACCACACCACCCACCTACCACACCGCACCTACCTACCACCACCTACACCTACCACCTACCGACCTACCACCACCGACCACCCACCACTCACCTACTACCACCTACCACCTACTACCTAACTACCTACCACCTTACACACCTACCACTACCTACCACCTACACACCTACCTACCTACACTACACTACCTACTACCTACCTACCTACATACCTACCTACCTACCTACTCTACCTACCACCTAACTATACCTACATACATACAAATAGATAGCGTTACTTGTATCAAGTTCTACTATCTCAAATATAAGCTTCTTGGAAACTTAAATACTTATATCTTTTGCTAGAGTGAAGCTATTACAATGAAATAAACACTAAATGTTACTTTGATTTACTGGTAATTTTTACGTATAAAATTTGGTTAAATATATTGTGTACTTTTGACGTGATGCGTGTTCACATAAACCGGAAAACAGACAAACAGACAAACAGACAAACAGACAAACCGACAAACAGACAAACAGACAAAAATTCCAAAAATGTTGGAAATGGATTCTGTTAGTTATCCTTTAACACCCTAGCTAATTTTTTTTTAAATATTTTCAATGTACAGAAACGACTTTTCTACAGATTTATTATAAGTATAGATAAAAGGAATATTAAATAAAAATGTATTATAAAATTCTATACCATATTTCTCAGGAGCGGTCGGCCCCCGCAGTGTGACGGTGCCGTCGGCACCGAACGTGAGTAAAGCGCCGGTGTTGATGGACGCTACGAAATGCTTCAGATGATGACCCGTTTCTATTATCGGACCCATTTTTACTGACACTGTAACGCCTTTCTGTTAATAAAAAGTTTAAACTTCAAATGAAGCCAATTTGTATACCTATTATTGAGATTAAAATCCTAAAATATCTTATTTTAAATTTGGAATTTAATGTTATATGAATTCTCAACTCTTCGGTATCGTAGAGGTCTGGTCGTTTAAGATGTACGGGATATTTAATTCTTACGCCTGTTGTAAAATATAAACAAATATTTAGTTTTTATCTATTATTTTATCTTATTATATTAAAAGAGGAAGCACTAGAACTATTGTACTACTTATATTTAAATTAAAATTATATTTTGCATTCATTGCCTAAAATGGCTTCAGATTAATTATGACTGTAACACAGATTGTAAAATGGGTAGGACTGTAACACACTGTCCTCAAGTGGGGATCGAACCCACAAATAAAATATTTATTTAAATTTATATTTCCCTTTATTTGCTCTGATCTAGAGGCAAAGCGCGACGATGAGGTCCGTCACTGACCGTCACCGTCAATGGCTTTAGGAAGCTTGTGCTTGTTTAGACTAAACTAAGCTTCACATCTTGCTACAGATACATTTGACATTATATACGATTTTTTAAATTTCACCTCTCCAGAAAGCCTTAGGACGTGCATCTGCGAACTAAGATGAGGCACAGCGAGTGTTTCTCCACGAGACATTAACGGTAGCAATTTCGCGTACGGGCCAGCCATTTTGCCCGCGAATTTGTTGTCTTTCCCTGTTTCCGCGTTTATGCAAATTATACGTTCACCTGTGGAAAACGTCTATAATAAGAACTGTGTATAAATCATTAATTTCTATAATAGCAAAAGAATAAATATAAGCATAAATGTATTTTTTGATAATTACTGCTAGGTGCTACTGTCTAAATAAAGCGCAAAGTTGGATCCCTCCACTCAACAAGCTATGTATCCAGAGTTAGGAGGAAAATAGGGAACGGTGTGTTTTAAAACTAGGTTCCCTCTGCCTACTGCTGTGTGCGGGATGCATTGTAGGGCTAAAAAAGGGATATTTTATTTACATACTGACCTATAGCATACTTATCAGAAAACAGAACTAGACTGAAAACCCTGACAGAGTCTCCTACTTGCATCAGAAAGCAGTCGGCGAGACCGCGTCCCAACTCCGCGTATCGCACTAGAGACAGCGTGTAATCTGTTGTGAGCTGGAAGGGATACTTGATTAGGATAGATACTAAACAATATTTATATACTTATTTATATTTTGTTAAAAACTAAGGCAAATAATAACAACCGTAGCAAAGTGAATGGTTAATCGAATTTAGTGATCAAATTGAAAATATATTTAGGTTATTTTAAATGTATAAAATTAAATATTACTTTTATTACAATTTTAAATGCACTTGATTTTGTATTTGTTATTTTTTTTAATGAGATTTGAACTCATGACATGAATAAAAAAATATCTAATACCTTTAAGATAAATATATGTCCGGCAGACATTGCAGCCGCGACCAACTCTCTGCCCCTCGGAGAGAACACTACGCGTGACACGATCTGGTGCGTCAGACACATGTTGCCCACTTTCTCTAAGCCATCTTCCAAACTAAACGTGTATAATGCTATTCCATAGTTGTGACCTACTTCTCCGAAGATAACAAGTAAAGGATCCACGGGGCTTGCTTCAAAGGAAACGTCTTCACCTTTTATATATTTTACTAATACCTGAATGATAAAAAAACTATTACTTGTAAATATTTATAATAATATATTTATAATATGAACTACCCTTTTTTACTGTGTTGCAAATGCATAGAACACGAGGGATCAAATGTTATTAAAGGTAGATATTCTCATCACACAGTCAGTGGGTGTTGAGTGTTTTAATGTTAACCCCTAGTGATAAAACACTTCATTAACCACATTCCAGCGTATTTTGTGGAGTGTGGAGTGGCGAAACTCAACGCCGCGCTTTGTCTTGGTACCAGAGCAAAGTAATAAAAATATTAATAAAACATCGTTCACTCTTTCGAGCAGGAATCGTACTCTGCATCACGACGAGCTTCTTCGTAAAATGCAAAAATACGTAAATAATATATATATATATATATGTATGAACTATTCAGACATCAAACATGATAACGTAAAAGTAAAGTCAGTTTTGTATTAAGTATATATATATATATATATATATATATATAAGTATGTAGCATGAATTATATTCTCTTGTACTCACCAGCTTTGCGGATATCACTTCGTAAATACATAAAACGCCTACGTCGCTCATAGTAGCAACGTATTGATAATCCGGGGCTATTAATTGAATCCTCTTGATATTCCTGAGTTTATATTCTATTATTATTGGAGTATTTTTTTTTTTAAATCGTTTCCATATTAAAATATCTCCCGCATTTAACGGTGAAATCTTAACATGATTTTTTTTCATTTTAAATATGTGTACGTATTCAAAGGGCAATTTCAATCGTTTAGCTAATATTTGGGTATTTTCATAGATAAATGAATCTTGTTAAATAATCTTATAAGGCCAGTCGTGGCGCAGTGGTCCAAGCGTGTGACTATAAAAGCGACATGATGTCCGTTCAATTACCACTAGAGAAAATGAAATATTTTATATTATGGTTTCTTCGCGGTCGTGTCAAGGCAAAGTGCGACGTTGAGTTCCGCCATTTGACACGCAATACAAAGAAAATATAGACGTAAGAAGAAAAGACTTATAAAAAATAATCACGATTGATTATTTATTATACATAAATATTATATTTTTTATTTATATTTAATCCCGCACATAGGGGTGTAGGCAGAGGTAACCTAGTGTTAAAACACTCGATTCTCCACTTTCAGCCGAATTCTGGAGACACATAATTTTTTTATATTATACATATAGTATAACAATTTATTGAACCTTTCTTACAAATAAATATATACGATAAATATTGAACCTTTGCTTCAAAGTGAACAGTTTCACTTCAATTTTGTCTTCAGATTCGCCTGTAATTTTATAAACAAAACCTTTACTCGTCCACATGGCCGCCATGTCCGATGTGGGGTTGGAAATAAGTCGTTCGACTACATCATCTACCGCGTACTTCCAGACTACCTGCCACTTGTGTTCTGCTTTCTTGAGTGACTACACAATATTGAAGAAGAAGCATAAGTATGTAAATAATTAAAAAACTAAATCAGCTTCACGCTGTATTCCGCACACAGCAGGGTAGACAGAGGGAACCTAGTATTTTAGACACTCCGTTCCCCACTTTCTGCCGAATTCTGGAGGCATTGCGTGTTGAGTGGCAGAACTCAACGCCGCGATTAGCCTCGACACCAGAGCGAATAAATGGAAATATAAATTTAAGTAAATATTTCATCTCCTCGAGAGGGGATCGAACCCACAACCAGTCGGTTTTACAGTCACACTTCGTGCCGCTGCGCTACGACTGGCCTTTATTATAAGTATGTGTTATATTAATATTCTCCTATTATTAAAAAAAATTAAAAACATATTTTAATTCAATTTCCATTTTAAAAACATACCCTTAAACAGTTGTCCGGACCATATATAAGTATACCATTGGCAAAGAGCACATGTGTGGTGTCTGAGTACCTTTTAGATTGTCGGACCATTCTAAATTAGTGACCATTCCTATACCATCTGAGAGGAGCTGAAATTTAATAATAATTCCTTAAAATAAATAATAAGCGTTAATAGTATAAATAATATAAATAATAAGTTATCATATCGCTGTTAAATGACTGCAAATAAATGGCTATGTGTTCGATTTTCACAGTATGGAATAATTTACATTTAAATATTATTTTTTTTCTTCAAGTTACTTAAAGTATAACGGGGTGGTGTGATTTATTGCTATGTTACTTTGGACTTTTCAACATAAGAAATTGTTAAAGAAAAACAAAAAATCTAACATAGATATATATAATTATACTTACACTATATAAGTTAGCCTTTTCATCAACAGCATACAATTGTCCCTCGTTGCTCCAGCAGGTCGCCACGAGCTTGGGGTCGGACACCTCCCAACCCTTAGCTTCTTCTTTCGTACGCTTCATAATGAAGCAACGCTTGTAGCACTGTGCTACTTCCCACACTGTAAGCCCTTCGCCCCAACATTGGCATATCATCATGTGAGTGCGGCTAGCCCTGTGTGGGATGTGAGGAATTTTCACGATTTACTAGTATAGTTTTTAGCTTGTCCGATGGGCTAACCACCGAGGACGTTAAAAAACGTTCAGGATAGGTTAAAATATCTACGTAGACCCCGGCAACAAACGTCGTCGGGAACAAAAAATCTAATATTTTAAATATGCTTATTAATGTTTTAAATCTCACTTATAAATCTGCGAGCGACGTATTACACCAGTGGGAATGGATATGAGCCGCTTGTGTGTGCGCCAGCTCCATATTGATATGCAGTAATTAGGAAATCCGCTGAACCCTGCGATGAGATCCGATTCCATCATACACAGACCTTTGTAACGATTCACTTCAGAATCTGTTTGAGCAAAGAAAACCAAAGAAAATCGTTATTATAATCAGCTTCACGCTGTATGCGCCGCAAAGCAGGGTAGGTAGAGGAAACGAAGAAAGAAAAAAATGTCTTAACACATTTTCTGCCGAATTCTAGAGGCATTGCGTGTTGAGTGACGGAATTCAACGCTGCGCTTTGTCCCGATACCAGAGCGAAGAAATGAAAATATTAATTTAAATAAATATGAATTTTTACAACTAGTCGCCTTTACAGTCACACACTTGTGGCCCTGCGCCACGACTGACCTCATGTTATAATAATTATTTATTTATTTATTTTTAGTTTGTGAATAAAAAATTTAATAGCTAGTAGATGTTTTAATTTAATTTTATTACCTGTTAATATAGCCAGAATAGTGAATATAGGATAGTTCATAATTAATATCCGAGGGTTCTTGGTTTTCTCTGCAAACGCAAACACATGAGAACGGTGACCTGAAAGTACGATACATTAAAATCAAAGATGCATCATTAAAATTATCTTATTATATTAATTTCAAGCATTGAGATTAATATAATAAAATAATTTTAATGTATACATTTCAACTTCACGCTATATTCCGCATATCCATCCAAGCACTCCGTGTTTCACACTGCGCTAGAATTCGAACGCAACGCTGCACTTCTTTTGCCAAAACTAGAAAATTAAAACAATTCCTTTCTTCGAGTAGAAATCGAACCCACAACAACCATTGCGTTTTCAGTCAGACGCTGCCCCTTTTTTTCACGATAACGACTGAAATAAATAATTATAGAATTGGAAAAGATAGATGAGAATGAGCATTAAATTTAATACACAAGTATTCTATAGGTAATGTACACACACTCACACAGACACTCACACTCAATGATTGTAGCAGATTGTGTCGTGACTCACGACGGTGTTGAGTGTGATGTGTGCTACAATCATTTCAGGTTCAACAGCTCAATATTGCGTATCCTATCGTATATGATATTAGTAAATTCAAATCCTGTCGTGGTCCAGGGGCACAAAGTGCGACTGCAAGACCGAATGATTGTGGGTTCGGTTCCCACTCGAGGAAATGAAATATTTATTTAATTTTATATTTTCATTTCTTCGCTCTGGTTGAGTTCCGACAACACTCAACATGCAATGCCCCCAGATTTCGGCGGAATGTGGGAAACAGAGTGTCTTAACACTAGGTTCCCTCTGCTTACTCTGCTATGTGCGGGATATAGCGTAAAGCTGATTTAACTTCAAATTTTATACGGTACTCAACTATATCTGTAGCCATAGGTAGCACAGCTTTGGTATTTACTATTTTTTATCTTTACCATTACCGTATCTAGGGATATTTTCTGGGGGTCTGAGCCCTAGCTTTGAACAGATACGTTCGTGTAAATGTTTTTTTTTCATTTATCGGGACAATTTTTGTTTTAAGTATACAACGCCCATGATTTTAAGATTTTTACATCTAATAGATTGATTGATTGATTTCCTAAATTATGGCGTTTCGAGAGTGCCAGTTGAGCGCATTTCATTTCGCCAATGTCACGTTGTAAGGGAGACACACGAACAGATCTAGTAGAAATAATAAGTAATAGTAATAACTATATACATAACTATATTGATTTTCATTCGACGCGATATCGTCTTATAAATCGATGACAGTGGGCTGCAAGCACGAAGATACATGATTTATTGTCACATTCCACCTGAGCCGAGTGCACTCATTGCTACTTGTAATTTAATAGCCTCCTTGCATTCAATTCATATGATAAAAGTATTGAAATTTTCATCAACATTTTCTTATAAAGTTATCGCGTAAAATTATCGTCCGTAAACCGACAGACCATCTAGAGACAACCAGTTTTCTTTTCTCATTAGAGGAGACTAATTTTATATTGATAATAACATTTAGGTAATAAACTTACCTGCAATAACATCGACACCATCCCCTTTACCTTCGTCATTAGCAACATACACAAGTTCAGTGTTGCTTTTGAAATTGAAAAATATTATGTAAATATCGCACGCTACCGCGCATATATCCTTGCCTACAAAAGTAAAGTTATTAATTTTTTGTGGAATAGCCCATCTGTAACAATAGAAAACTTTATAATTTATAGTTAACCTTTTAGCTCAAATATTACATTATATTGTAGCGTTGGGCGATCCGTTGTCTCTGACTACCCCGCTGGGGATACAGCGTGGAGCTAAGCGGATATGGATGTGCATGTGCCTATTGTACGTCAGCTTCACGCTGTATTCCGCACACAGCAACGTAGGCAGAGGGAACCTTGTGTTAAGACACTCCGTACCGCACTTTCTGCCGAATTCTGGAGGCATTGCGTACTCATACTAAATTAAAAATCTAAAATGGCTACTTTAGACCTACAACTATTTATAAAGCGCTCTCAACTCTTGAGATCGATCTTGAGTAACCGTTTTCATTTATAGATTATAATGAAAACGGCATCTCGAGTTATAATTACGAGCTTTAGATTCATTCTTATCAAGTAACGTCAAAAGTCTCATAAATGATTTATTACTTCTGTAAAGAGATTTTCACAAAGCACCCTAACACAAAAAATATATGTATCTGGCGGGAAAAAATGTTATTTGCTTAATAATGTACTATCTTTATGAACGTTTTCATTGAACAAGAAAAATATTTAAAATGGTATAAAAATTATATAGTTTTCACTATTTGTTTCCAAATAATTTTACCTGACTTTAGGATTATAAGCTTCCGATTGCTCTGTTTGGATATCATTTTCAGCAGCGCCTTCAAGCATAATTATTTAAAATATTATAAGGTATTAATTATTTAAAATATTATAAGGTATTATTGTTGTATCTAAATTAAATATTATGGATTATTAGGTATCAAATATTGTCCGATAATAAATCGTAAAAGGCAATCGTTACTAAGTAACTAACAAATAAGTTTGGTTTTAGTGTAAACACGCAAGCACCGTACGAAATATCCTTAGAAAAAGGTTTATTATATTATAACAATATTATTTTTTTAGTCAATAGGTACATAACGTAAATAAAGAAAAACTGTAGGGATTTAATATTTTTCTTCAAAAATATGTCAATCAAACTTGCATTGGTCATGCAATGTATTTAACATTGCTTGAGCAGTGCAAGTTAAGTTCTTAACACATTCTCACAATAAATGACAGCTGGCCGGGTAGTACTATAATATAGAATATGAATAACAAAAGTATCAATTATAAAACCAGTTCAGTACTCTCCATTTTAAGTTGCTTCTACAAAGAAGTACTATATTTATATAAATAGTTAAATAAATATCCACATGTAAGTGTAGCATAACATACCTTTCGAATGGGTTTAATTTCGTTCCTTTTCCGTTTCCTAACTCTACGTAAATACAATCTTCCAATAAGTATATAAAAACATTGTTCTTAAAAAAAATTAAAAATAAAATAGTAGTGATGTTACTATTTTATTTTAGTTTTTTTATGAAAATCATTAAGATATAATTGTACATTATAGTATCGTTTTTTTACATTAAATTCCCTGAAGCAAATTGAAATAATAAAATTCCCGCCAGATAGTCAAAGTAATCATTAAACTGTCAATGATTACTTTGACTGTCATACGTAAAATGGAACGCAGTAGGCGAGATCTATAGATCTGTCAAAACTAACAATGGCAGTGATTGCAAATAAATTGATAAGAAATATTTATTAGAAATGTTAACATCGCACGAAGTGTTTACTATTATACTTTCGTATATAAAATGTGAAATTTATTAATAAACAAAATAATTAACAATGTAAGGCTATCCCGTTGCTTCTCTCATGTTTATTGTGTAAAGGATGACACATAAAGAGTTTATTATTGTGTTTGTGTATTATAGGAATTACACCGGATCGCTGAGTCCGGTGGCAGAGAGATGGAACTCCTCATCGATAGATTTTGCCGAGATAACCATGGACAGAAACTTTGCACTGTTGCTAGTGTCCCTAATATCATCTATACTATGGGTAGTTTATATAACGTACTACAACAGTCGTGTCCTCGGCTACATACTTACAAGACTCATTAACAAATTTTATTTCCAAGATGAAAATTTTAAAATTGGTAAGTAGAACATTAAGTGCTTAAAGTGAAAATACCATGAGAATGTGAAAAAGGCTAATATTTATCAATTAATATATTCTAAATCTTACAAGAACTTTAACAAAATAAACAAAACACCATTAAACATGATATATGAGACATTGTGATAATTAAGAATGCTAATTAACAAATTTGTAAACTTATCTTTTAAAAATTGCAATGTTGTTAATATATAATATTCATTCAACATGTATATGTTGAAGGTTAAAGTATATTTTTATTTAATTTATACTGTGTGAATTTTCAAGTAAAGGTAATTAGGAAATAATATGTATTTTAATTTATTGTGTGTTATATTATATATGTATAAAACAATTACTTTCAATCAATCTACTTGTTCCCTACTAAAGGAAATTAAATTTTTAATATTTTTATTTCCTTGCCTTGGTAAGAAGGCACAGTGTGACATTGATCTCCACATAAAAATGACTGAAGAATTGTAATTGAATATATTCTCATATGCTTACATTTGTCTTAATGTGAATGCTGTCTCTTAACACTATGTTCCCGGGCTCACTCTCCCTATTGTGCTATATGTAATGGTTACAATGTAAAATAAAAAATATATTTGATTCAAATTAGATATTTCTTGGTATGGTGATACAAATTTTGGTACCAAATTTTGTCTTTTAGCATGTTCAGATGTAAAAATTTCATGTGTTGTTTCATTTTACTAATTTAAACATTTTTTTATGATATATTAAAAATTTTTCATCCAAGATTACAGTCAGTTGCAATGCAATCATAGTTCTACAAATGAAATACATACCAATTAGATGTCTTTGACAGACTAGTTGACTAGTTTATTAATCAATTGTTAAGAGGTCAATGAGTCAGCTGGGCCGATCACTTTTCATAGTTCATTAAAGTAAAAGAGATTAATTAAAATTTTATCATGTCAAAAAAACGTTTATATATGAATTTTATTAGTAACTGGGCAATTGGGGCAATGTTAACTTGGAAGAAAATTTTATCACAAATCAGTTTATGTAAAAAAGCCTTGCTACTGTATCAGGCAACAGCCTATAGCAAAGAGTGGATACTAAGGCAGTCTTTTAAATATTCTAAAACAAATTTGCTGTTCTTTAGTGAAGTCAGATATAGTACAGATATCTCTCCTGCTAAGTGTTGGATATGTAGGAAGATAGAAAAACATAGTTTAGAACTAATTTTATGCCAAAATCATGTTATGGAAAAAAAAAAAATTATGTTTTATTACGACTTATTATTTTTTTGCAGGGTCATTTACACTTAATGCTCTCTCAGGAAAAATCATGTTTCATGATATTGTTTACATCAACTACGATTACACACTTCGTATTCAAGATGGCTATCTTATATTTCGATGGTGGCGTTCATACGTACCTAAAGATGTTGCTGAAGGTAACTCTTATTTAACAATAGATTCATATTCACAATAGATTTTCCTTATAATACATCTTAACTTTTGTTTTAGATTTATCACACTCAGATACTCGTCTTTCTATTATGTTAAATGGATTTGAATTACATTTTTATAATCGATGCGATCTTTATGCTGAACTTGAAAAAATATTCTGCCTCGATCCTGTCATCAAGCAACAGCATGATGACGATGATTCAGCAGACCGCGATAAAGCAATGAATGATGCGAACGAAAAACGACGAAGGGCTCAAGACACTGTCAGATCAGAGGCAGCTATGGCACGGACATGGCGCGATCTTATACCCGTCATTAAAATAGATATTTGCACTGGTCGTGTAGTATTTGGTAATCGTCTAGTGCCCACAACTTTGTCGATCAGTGTTGAAGAAGCTCACCTTATGTATAGTACGAAACCTCCCGCCTCAAGTTTGGATCATCTTATGCATTTTGTTAAAGCAAAAGCTGAAAATTGTAAAGTTATGTTAGCTCCTAGTCCAAATTATACAGCCATGGTTGATGAACCTCCAAGATACATGGGAGAAGGTTTTGTTATCATGAGCTCTAACTACATTGAAGTTTACTTCTATATGGATGAACCGGGTCTAGTACCAGAACAACCTGTCTTACTTCAACTGGCTAATGGCGACGTAGTAGAATCTGCGCCACCGATATGGGGTGTGGATATTAAATGTGGCAAAGGAACAGATTTCAGCTATGGACCGTGGGCGGATCGACAGAGAGACCACCTATTCAAATTCTTTTTCCCACCAAACTATAAAAACTTAGAAGTTACCCCACAGCCAAAACCAGGAGATCGAAGACAGATGCAGTCGTTTGATATACGATTATCAACTCTAAACGAAGCTACAATAGATATTTTATTTACAAAAGTTAAAGAAACTAATGCTGTCCATATAAATATTGGTGCAGGTTCATACCTAGAAGTAACACTGCCGTGGATTGTACTTCAAGATGGGTACACAACGAAAATAACAGGTCAATTGCTGCATTTGGAAGCAACTACAAGTCTTCAATATAGAAGCTTAGCAGAGAGTGAAACATTAGAATACACTGTGAAATGTCACTATCCATTAATATGGAACCATCATCAGTGTTGGCAGTTATCACTAACTGGATGTAAGGCGACAGCACACTTTGTGTACACTCATATAGATTTTTTCCAAGATCTCACAAACGATTGGTCTAGTAAAGCGCGTCCGGACATCCTTCATTTTGTACCATACACATGGAAAATATCTTTACTTCTAAAAGAGTGTGAAGTTGTAACAGTCAGCAATCAATATAACTGGATAGACTGTAGTTCAACTAATCAAGAAAACAATCACGTCGCGTTTTGCGGTGACTTACTCGACGTGTCCTTTGATTTGCCTTTCATCGATTTCCTACCCGACGTCATACCTCTAAAAATTTGGATGCAAGGGGAAGCTGTCGATATGAGCTTGTATTTGCCCGAAGTTAATACATCAAGATTATTGCTATTATCTATTGATAAAAATATGAAGCTTGTCCCTTGCAGGCTAAAATCATCAAAATGGCGAAGGAAATGCGTAAAAACTCAAGGGTGGGTGGATTGTTGGTCAGTCCCGATAGTGGCATTAAGTGTTAGATATAATTACCATCCAATACCTCCATTAGGACCGGAACCACAAGCCGACATTACAACTCCTGAAAAAGAAGAAATTTTACTTTCTCCAATGAGAATACCAAGAATGAGAAAGCAGCCACAAATAAACTGGGCATTAGATGGTAACAACTTTGATAGAACAACTTTAACACCAGATAAAGTGAGTGTCGAACTTGAAGTCGGGCCTTCTATTCTCCTTGCATATGGAACTATCATTACAAGTTTTATGAATTTATTAGAAAACATATTTGGGGAAGACCAATCATTTACAGATATGCAAAAAAGCCCCAATGTTGAGACTTATTACTGGTCTGGTGAGGTAAATACGACCAAGTTGAACGATAGAAGTAGCATTAATCAGCATACTGAAATTTCAATTGATGATAACAGTGATACAAGTAAAGGACCTTTCGATCCACGTCGCTGCAGGCCTTTGGATGTTAATGTTTCCATCATTATTCATGATATTCAGGCACATTTAGTAAAAAATTGCAGTGAAAATGAGCCTCCGTGTCCTGTCGTTCTTATTGAAAGATTTGGGTTTGAAATGGACAAAAGTTTTAGAGAAACCAAATTACAGCTGCTCTTAAGTCCGTCAATATTAGTATCTTCAAACAGCCCATCGCGATCAAATTCCAATGGCGTTAATACTTCAAATTCTCTTCAACAAGGTCACTTGATGCTTTCTTCGTTTCAACTAAGGGGCAATGGTTTCTTTAGTGATACTAATAGAACAGTTGAAGAAGAAACAATAGAGTATGCCTGGATGATGGAACTTCAGTTGGGGCAACTTACAGGTCGCTTAACTTTGCCCCAATTATATCAAATTATATCATCGTTAGAAACATTCTTACTTCTTATATGTGATAACGAAAATGAATTAACACCACCAAATACTGCCAAACAATGTCATCATGGACTAAATAACGTGCTGTGTCCAGAAACTGATCTCACTCTCAAATATCGATGCCCAACGCCTAATGAAATAAAATATAGAATGATACGGGTGGCTGTCGATCTCATCGATTTGTATATCGCGGACACGAATACAACCTTACAATCATGGATATCACCAATCAGATTGTCTTTTTGTAATTTACACGGATCTGGATTCGGTACTGGAATAACTGGATTATTACCTAATATAAAACTTGCTCTCTATACACAAACAAACATGCAAACAAACACACACCACCATTCCAGTGGAAGTAATGGCAGTCAGAACAAAGTGCCTGAAAATGACAATTGGGTAGGCGTGGGTTCAATGTCCTTGGGCCCTCTGCTCATAGAAGCAGCCTCGTCATTACCTCAAAGTCCCCGAAATTTACATCTAGTGCAACAGAAATTTTTGAAGTTGCATGATGATAAGTTTAAAAGATTATGGTTTCTTTGGCCAAATGAAGGCAAAAGTACACAATGTGGTTGTACTGGTGGATGTGCTTTCTTTGGTTCTAACCGAAATGGTGCAAACTTTCTCAAACCTAGTCCCTCAGATTTGCACGAGGGCATTAATATAGCTATATTCAATGTCATAGAAACGTCTCCTGGCGAATATGGTTACGGTCAAAGCTTACTTCATACTGGCCAGTTAGTTTTTCATACTCCGCCATATAATAGTTTGAATGTTTGCTTACAACCGACAAATGTGTCTACTTTGATACCGTCACCGTTACCACAAAATCTCAGTAAATCTCCGCAGAGCGTTGAAAGACGCAGTCTGACAAGAAGATTTTCTTACACCAGTATGAGTAAAGGAAGCAACAATGTTTTAGTATCGAGCACTAAAAGTGATGTTCCGTATGCACGCCTAGTAGACTCATCTGTCCCACTAGGAAGTTCAAAAATCGACAGTGACTCGAAACTTAATAAAACAATTTTAAGTATACCTCAAATGGAAAGTAGTGTGTCTGATTCAAAACTAGCGCTCAGTTGTGGAATTAAGGATAATACAAATGTTATCGTTAGAAAACAGGTGACATCAGAAAACGACCATTTCGTCGCACCCAAAGTTCCGCCAAGAAGCGTCGCTGTATCTGATTCGCACTACTCATTGAATTCTCAGCCGCATGTGGAAGAAGCCATAATACATGAAGTTCAGCGTACAATATCAATAACAAGTGAAAACCATTCAGAGGCGTTCTTTTCAGCAGACGAAGATATGTTCCCGAGTCGGTCATCAAGTTTGAAACACTCCTTTGGAAGCCGACGCAGTAATCCAAAAGAACAACCATCTTACACTGTCGGCGATAGCAGTAATGAAAAATGGGTAAATATGATGCCAAGATCCGAAATGATAGATGGACCTGATACTATTAGCAATCTTAGTGCCGGTGTTCAACCAGATTCCGAGAGTGGATCAGTTTCGTCGAACTCATTCATATCCGCTATTTCTTCTCAAGAAGATATGACTCTTGTTAATTTACATATGCAAACCAATAAACCCATAGTAGATTCTCCCCTACTTATGTCTAGTTACATTAATAATTTACCTCAATATAGATGCTGTAATTGGACAACTTGTTCTTTGCCTACAGGCAGTGATGTATTCACGTTGCCTTTGTTTAGGAGAGCTGACGACGGGTCTTTAGTATATGTTGGACAAAAATACTTACCATGTTTTGAATTTACTGGAAAGGTGCAAACCTTAAAATTAATTTCAAAAAAAGATAGCCACTCTAGTCAAAATCAACACGGTCCATACTCAAATCTTACTCCACATTTCAATTCACAAATCAAGGCCCATCCGTATCCACAAGCGTGGTGGGACCTGCAACAAAATGTACAGGACAATCAAGAGAATACTACAGACAAAAGTTCAACTTCAACAGTTACCACGACTAGTGACTCTAAAAATGGATTGTTCATAAAGTTGCGTGGTGAAATAGATGTCATGTTAACGCCGCTTGTTTTAGAAAGTACTCAAAAATTTGTGGAATCTTTAACTCCAGTATTAGCCAATATTCACCCCTATAACGGTTATTAATCACTTACGATTACTTTGCATATCATCAGTAGAATCGTCAAATATACTTAAACAGAAGCAGTATGTACTAAATTGGCTTCCACAGATGCAAGCTCGTAACGAGTCTAGTATTATAATTGAAAAAGATGATAAATGCAAGCTGGCTACGATTCCCACACTCGAATGTTTATGAAGAGACGATCTGTGATCAGTTCCAGGCCACAGTCACCGTACCTAAAGTAAATATAGTGTTTGTGCAGTCATCTGTTGTCGAAGACATGATATCTTTCTCCGCTCTCGACAACATTCAAGATTTGACATGTGTATCTTTATTTGGAGTGTCTGTGGAGAATATTGTGGCAAAATATACTAGTTCGAGGAAAACATTGGAGTCAGTACAATTATACTACCGGCCGACGCTTCGAGCTCTGGGCAGTAAAAAGTCATTTGGTATTATGAAGGGTCCCCGAGCACTGATTCAGTCTTCGGGGTCTGGCAGGAAACGAGGACCAGAAAAAGGTGAACCGGTGTACATAGAGACATCACAACAGCAATGTGAAGATACTACAGTTGTTTTGAATATTGGTAAGTACCAGTTATATATATTTTTTAATTTGATTTAATATTTATGCCTGAAAAAAATATATTACACATTTTTACATGGGATGTAATGAAAAATAAATTATAATAAAATTTTGTCTTTATAGGTAAAGTTCACGGGCAGTTGAGGAGGATACGTAATGAATCTTCACAGCTAAAGGACGCTACGATAACTGGTATACCTTGCCAGCACTCTAAAGTTTCGTTCAAATTTATTAGAGCTGATGCCTGTCCTAAAGGGTGTGATACTATGGTAACTAATGTTTTTTACGATTTTTTAATATATGTTACAAGTTATTAAAA
Organism: Heliconius sara; assembly: GCA_917862395.2. NCBI lineage: Eukaryota > Metazoa > Arthropoda > Insecta > Lepidoptera > Nymphalidae > Heliconius > Heliconius sara. The sequence continues at coordinate 8,173,298 of OU860780.1, read as the reverse complement.
ATATTTACTATATTATAATTTTTTTCAGGGCTGTCAAAATGGAACAGCAGAAGGACAAAAAGAGAATTCTATTGGTTACATTATGTTTGAATGTGGCGTTGAAGGAGTATCCATTAAAGTGTCTAAACATTCCCAATCTCACAAACCTAATGAAGAGAAAAAGTCAGTACGAACTGATAGCGAAAGTTGCAGAGAATCAGTAAAGTCAGCTGAAGAATTAAAGCCAGATAAAGAAAAAACTAAGGGTATTCGGACTTCTGGAATCGAAGAATTGTTTAGGAAAAGGGAGTCTAGTTCAAAGCCTAGTACTCCTAACTTGGGTAATGCTCAGCCACCGCCTGTTCCACCTGAAGCTACAACTCCAGGACCTGATGAACCTTCTAACGATAGCTCTGCGACAGTGGTACCTGTAAAAGATAGTGGAAACACCTCATCATGTTCAATCGACTTAAAGGTTGTTTGGTTTAATTTCGCTGCTCCACCTAGGACTCCTATTACGAAGAAAATCGATTACACCAGGTATTTTTTCATCGTAACAGCTCAGACAATAAATGTAACTTAACTTATAGCAAAGTAGGTAAATTCTTATATATAAACATAAATTTTTCATTTATATTTTTATGTAGGTGTAATTTTATTGTATTTTACATTTTTATCACCAAAATCTCTCTGCTTATCAGTCGATATAAAGATGAATCTTGAAGCTAAACAAAATGATTATTGAATAACTTTTACCAGGCTAGACTGGAACCTTCTCAGCACGGCGTCCCCTGCCATCAACGCTTGGATGAATCCTTGCAACCGCCTCGGTATCCGAGTGGTGGCGCTGTACAGAGCGCGGGCGCGCCGCCTCGCCGCCACCGCCGCCAGCCTCATGGCCTCCGCGCTCGACAGAGCACCCAATCACACTCTGCCCAAGGTAAGCCTATAGATTGTATTTTATCGATTATTGTGAGGGTAATGGATTTTCGCATTAAAAATTATTGCAAATTAATACAATTATTGAAAGAAGTTCGATTTGTTGTCGTTGTCGTTCGAGTTGTCGACATGACGTCGAACATATCGACGTCATGTCGACATATGGGGAAAATTCTGAAGGAAAATTAAGGCAATGACATCAAGTATACATTACTTCACGATTAAAAACTTTGTACAACATGGGTGCTTACAGCCGTAAAGTATAAAAAAATTAAGTGTGATAAACTTAGAAATATACAAAAAATCAAACGTTGCGTAAGATGAAACTGCTTTAACAAGCCTAATCTTAAGAACTTTCGTATAACATTTTCACCACTTTCAGAGCCGCTACGGCCGTCACACCCCCATGGCAAAACAACTTCGTGAAGAGCCGTCACTACAGTTATGCGCGGTTCTACTCCGCTACGCTTTGCAGGCGGACGCGGCCGCCGTGCAGGCGGATCTTGCCGAGAGACACTTGCCCTCGCTCTCTACATTAAGACAGGTGGGCATTGTTACACGTATTATGCGCATCCGTGTGCATATATGCGTGTACGTGCGTGCGTTTGCTAATAATGAATTTTGATGTTGAGATACTTATTAACAATGAAATTTGTAATGGTATAAGATCTTAGAAACCATACATAGCAAATCGACTTAAATGATCCGTCACTTCTTAGGCGTTATTTCATACAAAATTTTGAACATATTTTAAACTCGATGTTTTAGTTGAATTTGAAAATTCGCTTCGATAACATTTTTGTTTATTTTTAATATTTTTTTTTATTTATGATCATTAAATAATAATTAAAGTATATTTCACATGCACATGCACATTTCATTTATGTGCTAGTGAAAGGTAACTAAATGTTTTCTTTTATAAGGGTGTGATCGTCCTCACGCGACAATGGAAGAACATCTTGTACACACCGTTACTGCTGGAGCACAATTATAAGAGTAAAGTCATGAAGCCTCTTAACGTCACTTTCGCACTACCTGAACTACTTGAGGTATTATGTTTTTTTATGTTAATTTGTGGAATTAGAAATTTAAATATTGAAGGAAATGTCAATTTGATAATACATTATTTATTTTAACCGAACTCTGTCCTAATGTAAAATAGATTATGTTATTATCAATTTAATACCCATGTGAAGTACCATGACCTTTTGATTTACTTTTCAATGCTTGAAGATGAAAAAAAATAACTTGCCATGTTATTTGTAACAGTGTTTTGACTATATTTACAAAGGTTAAGTTTACGTTAAACGTAAGTTTAATTTTTTTTACTACAACAGACAATCGGCAGCATAGATGTAAACAAAAATAAATCGTCTTTAGAGCATAAATAATAGTAAGTATTTATTTCAGGATTCTGTGGAGGGTTGGCAAGAATATCAATTCGATAATGAAGGTTTAGATGAGAACTGTCTTCTCTTGAACATGGATGTGGAAAAACTAGATACTCAAATTCCGAGTAAGTGTCAATTTATTATAGAGAAAATATATATTGGGTTGAAAATGTTTATGTGTTTGTGAATGTCAATATTGTGATTGTGAAACATGAATGTGAATTATGGAATAAAAATAAGTCGAGTTACTATATACAATTACAATAATTTATGATGTTTTTATACAATAAAAATCAAAATGTTTAATATACATTTCAAATTTTAAATTAAAATATTAAATTAAAGAAACCAATAAGTGGTTGCAAAACTGTAAGCGTTGCAAAATTTGACCTGGTTTTGGGTGTGTGGTATAAAGAAAACAGGGGTTCAAATCCGAAAATCCGTAAAATATATACGAATTTGTCGTATATATTTTACGGATTTTCGGATGTAACAAAATAATATTAAATTACTTCTTACTGATTTGTACATTTATACATATAACATTACATATTACAAAATTCATATAATTATTTACAAAGCGAGCTCAGCGACGGCGACGTCTCGCCCGCACTCGTACCCGTCCACGCCGCCGTCCGGTGCGTACAACACCGCACGCTGATAACGCCTCTGTTGTCTTTGCTATAAGTGTTCTTTTTGTTTGCACGTTTGTGTGTTTTTATTTTTCCAAGCTAGTTGCCTTGAACGTTTTTATATATTCTTGTTAATAAAAGTGTGAATTGCTTTTAATGATTTTTTAAGTAAAATATGTTTTTGTGGGAATTTTGCGTTTGTATTGGTTACTTTACTTGATGGTTTAATTCTACTCGAAATAATTTATAATATATATACATATAGATTGACTTTTTCCCCGTTAATTAATAAGTCATTTTTTTAAATGCGTAAAAATAAGATACATAATTCTACCGACTCTTATAAATGAACTATCGATTACATCATATTATCATACTGTATTGTATTGTATTCAATATGTCTGTAATCAAATAAGTGAATAATATTAGTTTTACACCAACATGTATCAAAATATTTGCACTTATTTTTTACGTATTTGGCACTTCTTCACGAATATTTTAGTTTGACACTTTTGCTTACATTTTCATCTCATTTTCGTTTTCATTGAATGATGGAATGTGCGGTGTTTGCCACTTTTTAATTTTTCATTAGATCTATTGTAAAGTTATCATTTGCATTGATCGTTTTGAGTTGTTATTATTTCTTTAATTGCCATATTTAATAATTCCTACAGATATATTTATATGGTTCATAGTCCATACGTATGTATATGTTAAATTTTATGTCAAGGATTGAAGGAAAAAAAGTATTGTTATAACATATGTAATATTCTTCTTATCATGAATTAGTAAATTCATACCTTATTTGACTTAGTTCAATTAACATTATACTTCATATTACTTGTTTTAATATATCATTTTCCATTTCATAAAGTTTAAAGGATTTAAGAGTTTTTAATTACTGTGTTATTTTGAAATTAATATGTCATTTTATACAGTGCGAGCGGCGCAAAGCAGTCGCGCTAGCCTAGTGTTCCCGTCGCTGCCATTCTCCACTAGAAAGACTCCTTTCCAGGACGATGCTATCGCTAGTGAGCTATTTTTGCTAAATGTTTGAATTAGTGTACTTAGATTAGTCTCATATGAACTTATTTGACTATAAACTTGTATGAGTTACTTTAACCCTTGATAGCTAACCTCCGTCGATTCGACGGGCAGTACAACGAAATATCGCTGTCTTCTTTTAATGTCGCGTCCTAACGTGCTGTCGAAGAAAAATAATTTAGTTGCCGGTGATACCGTTGCAGTGGTGGATGCAGTGAACAGGTAAGTGTGTTAGTTGTTGAATAGTTGCCTTTGCCCGTCGTTTCGACGGGTTTTTAGCTTCATTGTTAAAATAAATATTATTATAAGTATTTTAATTAGTGTGCGCATTTATTTTTGACAAAATTTATGATTAATTCCAGATTTACGTCATGTCTTCTTTAAAAAAAATGAAATAATAAATTTATTACAACTTGAACTTAAAAGCCAGGCTTTAGATAATAGTTCGGACCGTGAAACTGAAGATTTTGTAGTGGAAGACGAAGAGAAGAATGGACAAAGAGATGAAAATTAAGCCACATTAATTACCATCAGAGCCCGAGGAAAGATATTTAATCCCACTGAACTTGTGCCGTGACTTTGTGCCCATGAGACATAGATTATGAACCACCTCCAACACCGCTCCTTCAGACATAATGCACTGCAATCTGTATGGGGCAAATAGGAATGTCACAATTAACTGATTCACAGCGGTTTCTTTGGCAAAAAATGTATAACTCAAGCCATATAAGTTAACAATAGTGTAGAGGACAGTTTGAGGGTATATACGCGAATGTCCAGGAGAACTGAAAAACAAAGCCGGTCTGCAGTTCAATCTTTTGTTACGATTGTCACTTACTTTTACACTTACGTTGCTCTCCTTTTAACCATAGACATCGTAATTTTGTCATCATCCTGTTATGAAAATGAGGTCACTATAAATGCGAACTCTAAGAAAACCACAAATAACTAAGTTTTATAACTCAACTAAAGGTGGTGTACAATCAATTTTATCGTACTGCATTGTCGCCTGGGGCGGTATAGGTAAAACTAAAATGCTGCGTTTAGAGCGAACACAGAGATATATTCTCAAAGTTATGTTATATAAACCCTCACTATTTTCAACTGCGAGAGGCAAATATTCCTTCAGTCCGACAACTCTTTATACTTAACAGTATTCTACGTAAACACTTACAAACACCCTATAATAAACAGTTGATCATCAGTAAGCGAAGATCTGACTTAGTATGTAAAACTCATTGCAGTAGATTGGCGTTGTGTAAACAATACTATGAGTACCTAGATCCTAATATGTATAATAAAATTAATAAAATAATTAACATATACCCTCGTTGTCTCCGAGCTTGTAAGCGCATCACTTCGGATTGGCTAATAGGCATGACATGAGGAAACTGAAAATTTAATCATCATATAACACGATTTATACCCAAACGCTCACACACACACATTCACACACAAACACACAGATATACACACAGGCATGCACACTCGCGTACACACACATAAATTCATATACACACAAAAATTTAATTTTAATATATAAATATAATATTTGATGTAATTATTGATTTTTGGAACTTTGTACTATTTCTAGAGAGGGGCGTTAATGATTACAAAACAGTTTTTAACTTAAGTAGTCATTATCGAACTTTAACAATATGTATCACTCTATTAATTTCAAATAAATTATTATTTATTATAATAATAAGAAAATGTTCCTATTTAATTAGAGGTTACGAAAAGTTATTGTATTTTAATAAATAAATAAATTCAATATGCAAATGAGTTATTTATTAACGATCATATTAATGAGCGAAACTTAAAAATAAGTAGATTTTTTTAATTACTTATTAAAAAAAATATTATAATAATATCCGTCGTTTTGACGGATGGTTAGCTTAAACAGAGTACACATGAAGGTTAGCTATCTGGGGTTAAACATAGCAGGTATCTAAGGGAAGTTTCACACTATAGTACCCGACCGGCACTGTTGCTCGGTGGATTCTTAGTCCGATCTCTTGTAAGAATATAAGCGTTAGAAATAATCTTATATGGGTGATTGGACCAGAAATTGACCGGAATGATAGTATGAATGCTGTCATTGTTTCTCATATAAGCTTCTTTTGTCTGTGATCGGACTGAGAACGAACCGTAACTGGCACTAAAGTGTGAATGCTTTCTTACTCGCTCCAAACCTTTTAGGGATTTGGAATATATTGAAGTTCGTCCTTAATGTACGAGAAATAGTTTTGAAGATATTATGATAAATAATCAATGATAGAACCGCTCTATTTCTACAATATTTTGTCCGACATCATTGAAAGATAATTATTTCTTGAAAACATTTTATCGTACAAAAATATAGAATTATAAAAGTACTATAGCTTTTATCGTATATTTTTTTGTTTTTGAGTTTCTAAATAATTCTGTAAGACAAGAACGGCGTTGTACGTGTAAGTACTAGGTGACGAGGTATAATAATATCTCTTTATTGCACATAAAACCTTACAAGTTGTTATTTTGGTTAGGTATAATATGTGCAACGACTAAGATAAGGGCAGTGACTACTATGTATTTTTAATTCTTAAGTGTGCTCACCGTGAAAATGATCTCCACTCGGCAGTATTTGTTTATTGAAATTATTTTCTCTCTCTTATTCTGCTGAACATGAAGCGTGGTGTTGAGTTTTGAGATGCGTAATCAATAAAGTAAATACATACATACACTTAACACATTAATTTCTATTTATGACTTACAGATTATGGCACTCTAAAAGAGGACCTGCCGACAGTGGGCTCGAATCCGTCTCTGTACTCGCAGGGTAGCCACGACAACATCGCAAGCGACCGCGCGCGTGAAGACCTTTACCAGTGGATGGCCAAGCAGGAGCCTATTAAAGTAGTAAGTTATTAGTTTACTTTTACGTATTTGATTAGATAAAAAATATATAAAGCTGATGAAGGACCACTGATGTGGTATGTACGTCGCAACATGATTGTGAGTCTTTTCATCACAAAGGCGTAAAGATTCATAATATATCTTTGTGTCAGAGAAAGGAGAGGTGGAGCGGTTATATGAAGAAGATAAATACTCTTAATTTTTGCCTCTGGTTTCCACTCACCCCACTGCAATTTTCACAACTTTATTACCCCTATTGATAAACGGAAAGTAGCAGTCATTGATGAGGGTGGATTAATGCTGAAAAGTAAAATAATCGTCTGGAAGATTACATTTATTTTAACAACGACGGTCATAAACTAAATGTGTCGCGGATCGAATACAAGACCTGTGTCTAAGTAAAGATACGTCGAAAATCGTCTGCCCTGGTGTGATCTGCGATCGCTGAATATCGCCAAAGCTATCGCAAGTAATGCGATGACGAGATAAGATACCCCATGGACTGACCACTGAGGGTGCTGAAGACTAAAAAATATAATCGTGAAGTAAAATAGTAGTAGTTGAGAAGACACACTGGCATCGAAGACATTAATGCCAGGCAGGAGAAGATACAAGGAAGAAAGGTTATCGATAATTCGAACAATTCCTTTGAAAAATAGTGATTTTTATTTCCGACTTACCAACAACGTTTAACATGATATTCCCAGGAAGCTAAAAACAAGAAGCCGATGATCCCAGCGGGCGCCATGAACCCGCGCGCGGTGGCGTCGCTGCCGGCGTGCAGCCTGTACCCGCTGCAGGGCTCGCTCATGCTGCTGGACGCGCACCTCGTGTTCCAGCCGCTCCTCGCCGCGCTCGGCGTGTCGCCGCACCAAGTCGCGCACGGTATGCCACATTATAATGATAGCACACAATTATGTTTTACCTATTTACAAAGAAAGAAGAAATGTTTAGTGATGTCTATAATTAATAAATAATATTTTAGTAACTATCAAAAACTGTTCCAAAGTTTTGATAAGACTTGCTTTTAAATCGGTTTTTTTTTTAATTTACAGTAATATAAAAAATATAATATTTTTGTTATAGGAGAATCAAAAGGCAAAGGTGTGGGGGCGGAAGCAGGGTCCGGCTTGGAATCCCTAGGGTCTAAATTATCTTTACTGGCGTGGGTCGACATGTTCCGCATAGACATCGTTGTGGGAGAACTGGCGAGAGACCGCCGACACCAGAGCAAGAGTAAACGTGAGTTTGTCCTTATATTAGAAGTATGAGAGTCGAAGTTACTGACTTATCCTACTATGTGTTCTACTACTTCCAAGTATTTTTGTTACCATCACGCTATGCACGCTATGCTTGTCGCTTCACTCTTGGCAGAGCAGTCGTGGTCGTCCTTTTTAAAGGATTGTGTTTTTAATTTTTTTGATAAATTCGCGCAACTACTATTTATTTCAGCTTCACGCTGTATCCCACACAGCAGGGTAGGCAGAGGTAACTTAGTGTTAAGACACTCGGTTCCCCACTTTCTGCCTGAAATCTGGAGGCATTGCGTGTTGAGCGGCAGAACTCAACGCCGCGATTTGTCTCGACACCAGAGCGGAGAAATGGAAATATAAATTTTAATAAATATTTTATCTCGTCGACTGGGGATCGAACCCACAACCAGTCGATCTTATAGTCACACTTTGCACCACTGCTCACGATTGGCCTCAGTGTTGATAGTTTTTATTTTATATAAAATATAAAAAAATTGATAAAGATTGTATAACTTAAATAAACTGTAAATCTTATATAAACTTAAAATAAAAAGATTTATGTCTTCAACATTTTATTTACACAGCTGCCAATCCACCCCACATCGACATACCATCAGAAACCCCAGCTTTCCTTTGTGAAAAGATCTCCATCGACGTGGACCTCAAGAAAGTGGCTGACATGGCGGTCGATGATCTCATACAGAGACAAAACGTGCTATACATATCAAGAGGGCAGCTCAAAAAGCATATTAGTACTATGCTTAACTTTAATATCAGCATACGATTTATATCGCAACAAGTAAGAGAAAAAATGGATTTAATTTCTATCATATTTGAATCTGTGACCTTGGGTTATCATGTCAAAGAAGATTCAATATAAGAATCTATATTAGATTTAATTAATCTTAACGCTTCTTCTAAAGTATCGCAAAATATTTCTTATTTACCGTAGTTCCATTTTGTTTGAAAACAATATAAGCACTTTCTAGGAACATATGTGTTCTTTTTATTTTAATATAATAAATTTCACAAAATAAAGCAACAAAAGTTTAAAAACAGCACATGTTGATGACATTTGAAATTTAAAGATCTCATTCAATTTGCCGCTGGGGACGCTAGAGTAACACTAGCGCCCTCAGCTTCTAAATCACAGGACAAACATATCCATTACAACAGCATAAAAAATAATTCTAATATTACAATGACTTTATTCAACCAGGTGAACATGCCGCTGCTACGCCTCTTACATCAAATTAGCAACATGTACCAGAATGTGAAGGACACGCAGTGCGAGCTACGCACTCAGACCAGTTCCTCGAGACGACACAATAAACACCCTTCAGGTATTCAAATAAATAAATGCATAAATAGACCCGTTTAAGATCATAGTTTTCATAGGAATGGAAAATTAAAACGTAATTTGTACTCATTTATAATATCAAAATATATAGTAAAATAAAAATTCCACTTTGGAAAAATATTTATGTATATTGCGCATTTTAATCTTTTAATAAAGGCTGTGGCTGGATATTTGTAAATATTATAGATTTATTTTCTTTTAATAAGAATACTTTAAATTAAAATGTTAAAAAATTGGAAAAATTTTTACTAAATATTTTTGTTTTCCCCATTTTGTATTATGTTATCATACAAAAAATTGTAAATAAACAAGTAATTTTTCTTATACTATTAAGATAAATAAATTAAGAATATTATGAGTTATTTTTGAGCCTACATAATTAGTTATACTTTAATCGTAACAATTAAATTTATATATTTTTTTGTTGCTAGTATCTGATTTCCGCGAGACGGTGGTGAGCATGTCGTCCCTGGATAAGGACAGTCAGTACGCCACCCTTGAGCCCAAGTGGGAGACGCCCGTGCCCCCGCCGGCACCGCGACCACGCCCGCAGTCCTTCGCACAGAAACTACGGTCTACGGGAAAGACTGTAAAGGGAAAACTTGGTTGGTAGTTTATTTACGCTTTATCCTGCTTATAGCAGGAGAATTTAGTTGTAAGACTCTTCGTTCTATTTCTAATATTATGTGTTGAGTGGTAGAACTGAATGTTGTATGCAGGGATATCGAGCCCTGTAGAACATGTGGAAATTCCGGTTTACGGAAAAGACTATTAAATGTAAGCTGAGTTGGTAAATCGTTAGCACCACGTTAAACCAATTCATGTCATAATTTCCCGCTTAATTCCACATATTATACCGTTTTAAATAGTTATACAGTTCTATATTTGCATTAATAATTAGTAATAAAGATGTCATTATAAGGATGTCATAATTAATTATTACTTCCAGGCTACAGTTCACTGAACGAAGGCGCCCACACACCGATGTTTACAACAACCGTACCTGAACCTGCACCCCCCGCGCCTCCACCCGCACCGGCCCCTGCTCCGGCCCCCTCTGCGGGTGCGCTGGCGCCTCGTTGTTGGCGCACTGTGTACTTGTTACTGGACTTGTATGCTAATATGCCAGACGCTGATACGATCACGCATAGGTACGTATTTGTAGCCAACTAATATACTATTTATTAAAAGAAATATATAATAAAATTGATAATGAAGGTAAATTTTAATTTTCCTCAAGTCCAGTAGATTCGCCCGTGCGTCTTGTGTCATTCTCATAAACAGATATATGTGACGGACGATTAAATAATTTTATTACATGGATAACATTTCAGGTTCTCAGTGTCAACGGAGCTACCAGAAGCGTACAGAGGGCGCGCGCGTCCCAGCTCTCGCGAACAGAATGCCAGTAATTCCTCGTCTAGCGCCACTGGTATGGGCATTGTGGTCGTGGGCGGTGCGAGGTAGGTTTCACTTCAAATGCCTAGTTTAATTACTATACGTTGCTGAGATGGGAGGGTTTACCTCGCATAGATTTAGGCTTTTATTTCATTAAAAGAAATGGAAAATTTGCAGGTAAAGTGGTACGTTATTATTATTATAATTTAGCTTTTCTAAGTTGGCAACTGTTACGTGTTACGTTTACGCTTAGGAATAATAATGCAAGCTGTAACATATTTGTAAACGTTGCGACTACTCTTACAAGGCGGTAGGGAGGATCAAAATGTTTTTATTTATATTTTTAAGATAGTTATTATTAAAATGGAGGATCTATTGTAATTAATATCCTTAATGGTCCTATTTCTATACGGAGTCCTGATAAAACACCTATCTGTGTCTCATCAAGACAAGACTCGACGGGACTTAGTTATGGTTGAAGGAAAAGGTACATTGTGTATTCAATCTCCAGTCGTCGAAATAAATGACTATCAGTCCCCCGCTCTGTTAACAAACGATTCTCGAGTCTCACTACAACACTGCGGTCCCGTGGCAGGATCCACCGCACGCGGCTGCTGGCGTCGCTGTCGGGCCTGAAGCTGGAGGCGGAGATCACGTCGCTGCAGGCGTCGCTGTCGGCGTCGCGCGCGCGCCAGTGGGCGCTCGGCGGCAACCTGGGCCGCACCGCCATCGTGCTGCTCGAGGGCGCTGCGCCCAACCACCAGTGAGTTACGTCAATCATATTAGCAGATCATATTATTATTATTCTGTTTTATTTTATTGGTATCCTACATATTCTATACTAATATTATAAATATTTTAACATTTGTTAGAATTGATGTTTGTTCCACTTTCATTGAAAAACTTTTGAACGGACTTAGAGAAAACTTTACAGTAATATAGTTTACGCATCGAGATAACATTTAATCTACCAGTTATATAAAAATTTTGTATAATTTGACTTGACAAGAAGTAGAAGTGCTAGTATTTGCTAAGTGACACGCTGCATCCAGGACGGTGGTGCGCGTGAGCGTGGGCAAGTCGCAGGCGCTGTACTCGTGGGAGCTGGGCCGCGCGGGCGCCACGGCGCTGGCGGCCGTGGGGCCGGTGCGCGTGGACCTGCCGCAGCACCCCGTGGCGCTGCACGGCGTCATGACGCGCTCCAGCAGGCAGCTGTCCTCCACTCTGCAGGAGCTGGGCGTGACGCGCACGTCGTCGCGCATGTCGCGCGGCGGCGCGGGCGCGGCCGACGACGAGGAGGAGGGCAGCCCGCCGCCCGCGCCGCGCACCCCCGCGCCCCCGCACAACGCGCCCTGACCCGCTGCTGCAGCCGCTGCAGCTGCAGTTCTCCATCATGCTGCAGGTCACCACACTCATACAACACACGCTCTGGCCAGACCTCTCTCTGCCTTCCCTACTATGTGCAGACTACAAAAATTATAAACATATTAACTTGATCGACAACTTTAATATATTTGGCGATTTTAATAAGATAAGGCTGAATATTCTACTCCTTTTTAGGTCTATTAAATTTAATATATCTCAAGTGCGCTCTTAATGATTTAACGTAAGATACTTAAATTGCATGCTTACAAATAATTTTTTGAATAATAATACAAACAGTATACTATTTATGAGATATCATAATTATATTTTATAATAATATATTGAAGATCATTAACATAATCAGAAAGTACAAATAAAAGTTAAGATCACCTTCATGATAAAAATACATATTAATTTATGAATATGCATATGTATATTAAAAAACATTTTTATCCATAACAGAGTCTCAGCGTGACAGCGGCGCTATTACCGTCTCTGCAAGCGCAGTACAAGATGGAGCAAGTGCAGAGTACGGGCGTGACGGCGGCGCGTGCCAAGTTCACGGTGGACCTGCCGCAGCACTCGCTCAGCTTTGTTACTAAACTGCAGGTGAGATTTACTATAGCGAAAAAATTTATAGAAAAAAAAGAATAGTATATTTGGAAGTAACTTAAACTGTATCAGACTCTTAAAATTTAAATGTTATATTTTCACTTCAGGAAAACAAAATTTCTGTTACTAATAATACAATAAAAGAATATAGAATAGAATATAAAAAGAAAAGTAAAATAACTGTTTACAATAATTCTATTTGTCTATCCCCATACCAATCATAATAAAATTATATTATTTTTTTCGCGCTGCCTATCTTGTTATATGGAAAGAGATCATAAAGCTTAATGAATCGTTTTTTTTATTTTGTAACAGGTAACAGAAGCTAACATCCCGGCGGCGGCGTCGGTAGCACTGCCCGCCGTCAAGTGTAGGGCGCGAGTGCTGGACTGCGAGCCCCAAGACCCCCACAACGACTCTGACCCTGATGCTACTAGAGGTAATTTATTTATTTTAAAGTAAAAGTGAAATCTCGATTAAAATGCCTAAATGTATTTATTTTTAAATTCCATTTATTTCTTATTTATCATTTAAATTACATTTTCGTGTACAACTGAATCAATAAATATCGAATTTGCGAAGAAACTTATTTAAAATCGTTCACCCATGTCCAGATTAGTTCTTGTAATCGACGCTCTACTGTATTTTTTTTATTTATTTACTATTCTAGTTTACTCAGTTTATGTTTACGAATATAAAGGTAAGCTTGACATCGCATAATGGTTATAGGTTCGAACTTCATTTATAAAATCACTGTACCTATTTAGTTGAATCTATGGCCTATGTTTTGAAACCGCACTCAAATTTGAGATTAATCTTGACATGTCTTTTTAATAATCTATGAATGAAAACGGCATCTCAAGATAGATATCTAAGAGCGATTTATAAATACGGTACTTAATAACACAACACTTTTCACTTAAGATTGGCAAAGAGCGAGCAGGTAACTATGACCGAAGTTTCAGTGGGTTACATTAAAACGATAAACGTTATTTCGTACAGCAAATTTTTCAATTTGACCAAGTTGTTATTGAGATTATCAACTTCTACCAAACCACCTCTGCAATTTACATATAGACTTATATACTGATGTTGTTACAGCGGAACCCGAAGGCGTTGTGTTACGTGCGGGGCGTTACCTCTCCGCGACTGCAGATATTGGACTTTTTGAGCATACTTTGTCCACTGATCTGCTCAATCATTTAGTATTTGTGCAAAAAGTTTTTATGAAGGTGATTTTTTATTTGACAAAATATATTAATTTCAATTTTGTTTTAGCAGTAGCTTGAAATACTTAAATACTCAGATCAATATTTAGATTAATTATGTTGATTTATTTATTATATAATAAATAATATAGTTTTAATTAATATTATGAATATTATAATTTTAAAATTTATACAGAATGTGTTATGAAATAACCTTATGTAAAGTAAAAAGAGGCTAATCGTTTTTTTTGTGCAGGAGGTCAATGAAGTAGTACAAAAAGTATATGGCGGTGAAAAACCAGTGCCGCTGTGGAACGAAGAAGAAGTGTCCTCGTCTGCTTTTAGTAGAATATTGTTCTCATTATTGATAAGAATTAAGGTACTTGATATTTAATTTTTACTTAATTGTTTTTTTATTTTGTGTAAGTGTGGTAAAAAAGTTTTTTTTCTTCACTATCTCATATTGCTAACTATCTCCAATCGCCGTCATGTTATTATTAAGTTACTTTACTTGTTATGTTTTTACACGTAAAGCATTTAACTCATTATCACGAAATTTTGTATATATAGTTTTTGAGGTAAAGTCGAAGAAACAGGGTATTTTTTGAACAATATTATCGATAGTAGGTAATAACACACTATGTGGTGTACTACTAAATCCGTGTGTGCCGCACAGCGCATCCAGCTGACGGCCACGACGCCCAGCAACTGCGCGGTGCGGCTGGAGACGGGCGCCGTGGAGCTGGAGCTCAGCAACCGCGTGCAGAACGTGCACCCGCAGCCGCCCGCCGCGCCGCACGGCCTGCGCCTCTTCGCCCGCGCGCAGGTACCGGGCCCATCGAATAGGACAATCTATCGATCACTTTTAAGCCGTTGTTGACGGTTTTTTTATTTATTCTAATATATACTCGTACATTCAATATATTTAATACTTAAGTATTCGCTTTTAAATATCCCACTTTACTCACATAAAAATAACAAAGGATCAAAAAACTCCAAATGCACGAAGCGCTACCGAATTATATTATTGTCATACATAAAGCTCAAATGTTTTTTTTTTTAATTTCAAAGGTGGATGTAAAACTGAGTTTGGGACAGCTGATAAGGAACGCGATGTTTGAGGAAGCGGAGACGGAGTTCCAACAATATGCATTCTTTAAAACTAGAATTGGTAAATATAATTATTTCAACATGATTTATTTATATAATAATAATAATAATAACTAGCATATTTACTTTGACTGTAACGGCGAAGATTATGGTCCTGATCTCCACAAAGATACTGGTGGCTGTGACACAGTTTATGTTAGTATGCGGCCAAGGTTCACCTCTACTTATTAATTTTTTAATAAAGCGTATTGAATTTCGCAACTCGATGCGCAATGTCTCTAATTTCAGGGACGGACCACAGCGCACCTGTAAATACAGATATTCGTACGGAAATGAGAAAGAACACCATTTTTCGTGTTACGCCGATAAAGCCACACAGATTAAGATACGAGTTACGACTAGTTGATATTTTTTTTTTCTAGCAATGCGTAATGCATTCCAAGACGAGATCGTATGCGAGGAGGACAAGGAGGTCGTCCTCATTACACTGAAGAGACCTCTAATCTTCATAATGCCGGTGGCCGTGGACAAGGCGATACTAGTGTGGCTCAATTATAAAAATGCCTACGAATACTGGAACGAGAAGAGAATGAGCTTAAATAAAGAAGTACTAACTGCTACACAGCAAGTTTTTGAAAAGGTATATAATTTATAGAAATATATAAGGTTTTGAGTAGTAAGATATAGGTTCAGACTAGACTATTTATAGAATAGTGCAGTAATTTATTTTTTCCTTAATTTATTTATTTATTTATTTAAGTTCAATATTTGTTAAAAGTAGACTGAAGTGTTTCATTAGTTTATACAAAAATATTTCATTAATGAGAGAAAAGTATTTAGGGACATATTAATAATATGTAGCGAGGCTTAAATCGTCTGGGGTGTGGGTCCTAGTTCCGTTAAAATTTTTATACGTTTCTATATAATATGTGATCAACACTTAATTTTTAATTTTTTCAAGGTACAATTGACATCGAATATAGCGACTCCTCACTTGAGTACTTTGTTCCTACAACTTAATGTCGACGATATTGGCATATGCCTGCCTTTGAACCAGCCGCCAATGGTAAGTATTCTGTTGATTATTATTTCTCCTCAAAACTTTATTTATTCTAAAAAAGAGTTTTTTATTAAAGTGGATTACTATTTATTCTGTAGTCTATTATTTTTATTGTTTGACTACTATTGAAAACATATATGATGGGTAGGAAGATCTTATTTTACGCAAAATAATTGTTTTATTGAATTTATGTATCAAATTAATATTTTTGTATTAATACGTAATTCTTAAATTATGATAAGTCCTCCTATTTTATTATACAATATTTTAGGTTCCTTTTAGCTACTACAAAAAAAATAACTTAGTTACTTCAATCGCAGACCCGTTGGGGAGGCACTCGCTACGAAGCAGACTCCCGCGGCGCAGTAGTGGTGACCCTAGAGAGCACCAGCATATCCGCCTGCAGTTCAGGGGCGCTCGTAAGCAAGGGCCGCTTTGTTGGTCTCTGTTTGCGGTTTGCGGACGACTTTGAGGCCTCCCTGGATGATTGGAAACCCGCGCCCGGTGAAGCCTGTGTCAATGTGTGTTGTGTATCCGAGGGTACTTACGAAGTGTGCAGTCGGACTACTGCGGCTAAGCATCACGGTATTGAAAATTTTATGTTTTTCTATTAATTTGATTGCATTCAAATTCATAATAATCTGATTTGTACAGGCTGTGGTAACCGTTGGTAAGCCATTTTCATACTGTGGGATCATGTAAAACTGTAGATGGCATAGATACAGGTTCCCTCTCATCTTAAGGGAAAGGTTATATTTAAAATATGTTTTTGTCCACTCTGATAAGACAAAATGTGGCTGTGTGGCTGGAATCCTAATTCCACGATTTAACCAGCAATGTGTTGTAATTGAATGGGAAATGAAAAACGAAATATCTTATATTTAGTCTTTATTTATCTATCCTGCTGCTATACCAATTAAAAAAAAAACTGTTATATACTTATAGTTAAATGTCCAAATATTTAATTTTTACTTTTCTTTCTCTACAGAGAACGCAAAATGGTTCCTAAACGTATCGTGGCAAATGGAAGGTGTGGACATACATCTGGACGTAAATGTCGGCAAACAGTTGTCGGCACTGGGACACACCTTGACTATGCTCACTGGTGATTATTAAATAATTCTAAAAGAAATAGAAAATTATAAAAAGTCAAAAGCCAATTAAAAATGCTCTAATTTATATGGAAAAATGATTTCTTAGTTGAGAATAAAACTAGAGAAATAGGCTATTAAGGTTATTTTATGTGTTCTATTCGTAGGTTTTGAAGAGGAAGATCCCCTAAAGATGGATTATGAAAGTGATTTAGAAGATGAGGCTGACAATAGCAAGGATTCACAGGTAAATTTATTTATTATTTATATCGTTTATAATGAAGTTTTGGCGAGACTGTTATTTAAGACTGTATGTTATTAAAACTAATTAGATAAAAATCTGCTTCATGCATGGGGAACGTAGTGTTAAAACACTTTGTTCTACACTTTTCGCCGAATTCTGGAGGCATTACGTGTTGAGTGGTGGCACTCAACGCCGCGTTTTACCTCGACACCAGAACGAAGAAATAGAAATGTAAATTTAAATAAATATTTCATTTCATTGGGTAGGGACGGAATTCACAACCAATAGCGTTTACAGTTACACTTTGTGCCCCTGCTCCACGACTAACCTCTAATAATTCGTAATGTTAAGAATATCGTATTTAAATAATCCGTCCGTTGTGTATGATTGTGTGCGCACAGGAGAGCATAGTGTTCCGTCGCAAGTGCACGTCGCACCTGCCGGCCTTCGTGTTCGACCCGGCGCTGGACGCGCGCCAGCGCTCCAAGCTCATCGAGCGCGAGATGACGGAGCAGGCCAAGGTCATCAGCGACCTGCGCGCGCTGGGCGCCAGCCACGCCACCGTGGAGCACGAGCGCCGCCGCCTCAACGACCTGGAGGCGCTCGCCTTCAAGGACTTCAGGAGGTACTACGGAAGTTATCAATCGAAATGCAAAAAATATATTCGTAGTCCGTAGCCATTTATCAAGTTTTAAGTTTATTTAATTGATTTACGTGTATCCACAGAGATATGATCCAGAAGTTGCGTCGTCAGAGCGTGCGCGCGTCCTCCATCACGAAGGGCAAGCTGGGGCTCGGCTCCAACCGGTCACACTCTTTCGTTTCACCGCCAGCTCATCACGATTTAGACCAGTTAGTTAATTTAAATATACGCTATGTACTATTATTTGATGTTTTAAAACAACTTATTATTCATTGTCATTATCGATTTGGTCAGATGGAAAGAAAGTTGCCAGTTACATGTTATTGCTAAGAATAAACAGAATTTTCTTTGATTATTTGGGATATCTATTTCTTTCTTCTTTGAATTTAGTTATAATAGGACAACCTAATCAATACGTGTTTTGAGATAAAATGTAATTAATGTTAGAATTTTTAACACTTTTAACTCTTGCTGAGTTTATTTAGTTAGTTATATACTTTTTTGTTTATTTGCCTAATACTGACGAATATTACAAATGTACACAGGGTATCGGAACCTCTAGTCGGCCTAGGTGGGTTAAGCGGCCTCTCCGGCCTGGGCGCACTAGGCATGTGCGTGGGCGAGGCCGGCGAGTCCGGGGAGACCTTGCTACTAGCGGACGACGACACGCGCCTCGCTGATATTATAGAGGGCGCGTCCTGGAGCTCCGCTGATAGTGATCCGATTGCTAGTTTGTATTGCTTTTTTTTATATTAAAATAATATTATGACACATTATATTTGAGCATAGTTTTGTTATATTTTTTTATTTGAGCTTCTTATTTTTAAATTAAAATTAGAAACTATATATTAGTATTATTATTATATTATATGTCTAATATTGGACTGGATTCAAATTTGGATTAGATTGAATTCAAAGATAGACAAAAAAAATGATAAGGGACTTATCTATATATAAGAAAGTTTATATAGGAAAATTTGATCTCACACCATCCTTAAAAATATTACATCATTTAATATTTTATTTATAGGTGTTCCCGCGACGGGTCCGTCACGCTCTTGTTCCTTACGCGCACGTGACCGCGAGCGTGACTCCCGCGAGGGGCCGTGACGGCCGTACGCGCGTCACGTTCCAGGGCGGAGTGCAACGGCAAAGCTCCTTACCGGCGCCGTGGCCGCCCTCCTTGCACACTCACGATGGAGACGATGTGGAGAATGGGTGAGTTGGTATTTGGAAGATGTTGTAAGATAACGTGACGGCAGTGACGCGTAATGGAGGAACTTGGGATAGTATACAAAATATTTTTTGTATTTATCCTCTAAGTCTTATAAATAAATTGACGTCCGGATAAACCTTATAATCTGGGAAACAATGTTAAAATATCATTAACCTAATTAAAATATATCTTATAAATGTTGGCCAAAGATTGCGCGTATACATTCGCCTTATGCTTTTCTTAATTACCTGACATTGACATTTTCTGTACAGGTCTCCACCCGAAGCTCCAGATCCTCCTCAATCAGAGAGCAAACAGAGCAAAACGAAGACAGCGGAACCCAACATTGACTTCGAGCTGGACGTGAAGGTGCACATCAACAGCGGGAAGTGCGTGCTGCATACTAAAGACGTTGCTGGTCATGAGGAGATGAAGATGTATGTATACTTCACGCTGTGATATAGTAGGAAATTCTGAGATAACTTAGTGTCAAGAATTCGAAACGATCGATTTCGTTACGTTGCGCTTTATCTTATCAAAGCAGGGAAATGTGTTTTTACTTCATTTCCCAGAATGGGGTTCGAATCCTCTACCATCGTATTTTCAGCAAGAGAATGTTCCTCTTACGCCGCGATTATATTAATTATGATTGTTTAAAAGTGTATGTTGTTATTCTTGTTTAATTACACATATAAGAAAATGAACTTTCTTTTGTACATTTTTTTCAAAAGAGAAATTTTATTAGCGTTTATTTGTCATGATAAACTTAACGTAAGCATACAGATTGTCGTAATTGAATAACTTAAAGATACGAAATGGTACGAACACTACAATACGACTTAACAAGAACATTTCTTTAGTAAGTTATACAATAGTTTTCTTCATAAAAAAATGAGATCTAAATATAAAAGCTGTTCATATATTAGTAGTTCACTTATGTCTATATTACAGCGGTACTAGCAGTAAGTCCCGCGTGGGACGCTCAGCGTCAGGTGGCTTAGACGCGAGACGCGCTCGCCTGCCGCCGCCCCCCGACATCACCGTCTTTCAGGTGCCTGGATTACAGCTTAAGGTATAACTCTAAAAGACTTTTTTATATTTATGTATATTTTTTAATTTGTATTCTTACCTGCAATCACTCCATTATGTTACATTTGTACTAATTCAATGGATATAAACGTTTCGCAAGAAGATTTTGAGATTTGATAAGTATTGTAAAATTTGTTAAAAAAAAACATAAAAAGACAGAGAGAACCGAATGACACTTTGCTTTTACTTTCCGTCCGAATTTAAAGCTATCTGTGTTGAGTAGGAGAACTGAAGGTTGCGCTTTGTCCATTATAACAGGGAAATGAAAAAATTAAGTACAATATGATAAAATTATATACATTTATTAATTATATTATTTTATTTAACCTTTTTTTAAAATGATAATCAATACTATAATTTACACAGGTACACTACGAGTCTAAAACACTACCCGAGGAATCAGTATCACCACAAACAGTGCCCAATCTTCCATTAAATCCCAATCGCAAAGTGGGTACAAAGAAAGCTGCCCTCTTTGCCTGGATCACTTTACAGAGTATACCTGAAGAAACTATCATCAGTCCTCATATATTGGAGTTCTTAGAGCAAACGCTAGAGCCCATACCTACTAAGGCGTCGTTTACTTCTACGCCTGGTACGTTGTTATTTTGAAATGCTATTTATTATGTTTATACTTAAATTAAATTATATGTTGTATTGCATGTGATAATGATCTCACATTTTCGAAATTTCTCATATTTTGAATATTTTCTCACTGATTTCTATTTGAGTAATGGTTGATAGGACAGAAGTATAATAACATAATATATACTAATACGTAAAATCTGGTCCAACAGAGTCGGAGACCGGTCCCCGCAACCGCTCCAGCGCCGGCGCGGCGGAGGGCGGCGCGGCGGGCGCGGGCGCGGGCGCGGGCGCGGGCGCGGGCGCGGGCGCGGGCGCGGAGGCGGCGGAGGGCGGCACGTACCCGTACGTGTACGCGTCGTTCCCGGTGGACGTGATCGTGCACTTCCACACGCGCCCGTCCGCCTTCCGCTTCAGCTGCCTGCCCGCGTCGCGCGTGGAGTGCCTGCTGCAGCTGCCCAGCCTGCAGATCGTGTTCAGCTCCAAGCGGGCCGATGAGTGAGCGCTTTTGTTACATTTTGTTGTTACAAATGTATTTTTATGAGACATTTGACTCTGGTAAGATGAAGTGCAGCGTATAGTTCAGCCACTTATCACGCATTATCCTTTATTCCAAGGTAAACGGGGAGTCCTAACATCAAGTTCACTATACCGTTTTCGCCCTTTATATTAAGCGGGACACAAATTAATCTAAAAAAATCTTTCTTTTTATTAAATTTTGGAACAAAAATATTTATCCTAATATTTTTTCTTATCCTCATCCAGAGAAATGGCAGAACCGGCAATAGCAATGGGTGGACTAAGCGTTACAGGTTGCTTAGCGGATTTCTCCGTGTATATATTCCATCCCTATGGCGGCAAAAAGTCCAGTTTGAAGGAAGCCCAATGGTCGCCCTTAGCTGATACCGAGAGGAAGGATTCACTATCAATCAATGTGGAGTTTGTGAAATTCCACCTGTCTAGGTTCAGGAAATTAGACTTTCAAAGTGATCAGGATCATTCGAAAGCGACTGTCAGGTTTTCCAGTGAGTTTCCGCTTTTTTATTTTCTTTTAATAAGCTAAAATAATTTAAGAAATAAATAGAATTTGTTTGTTTTGTCTTTTACCGAAATATTTATGATGGATCAATGTTAGATAATGATAGTAGTGTATGCAATGGAATTTAAAAGAAATAAAACCTTTTCTCTTGTATATCGGCCTAATTATTAATTATAGTAGTAGTAGTAGTAGTAGTAGTACCAATAAAATAATAAAATCAATAGTTAATTTTGAAATTAAATCATAAGATTATTTTTATACACTTAGCCATCGTGGACGTGGGCTCAGCGTGGTTTAAATATGACATGCGTCGCCTCAGCGAGATCCTCGCGTTCCCTAAAGCATGGTACAGGCGGAGTATAGTGCGACGACTGTTCCTCGGAGATGTGAGCTTGCAACATCCACATCAGCATCATGGATATAGGTGAGAGGAAATGATAATTAAAGAATGGCTTGTTGCGATTAAATTATAAATAATATTATTTTCTTGCGACTATACATGATATATGTCATAAATAAACTTTACACATTATATTTATTTTTTAGTTCAACTGGAAACAATGTGCCGGTATCCCCGGTACTTCCTCAAAGAGAAAAAACTAAGACTGCCGAATCACAGAAGAATAAAGGTAAATTAGAAAATATTGTTTCATTACATTTAATATTATTTATTTATAGTTAAATTAATTGTTTACTTATTTGATTGGCATCGCAAAATTGTGAATTTAATCTTATTTAATGGAATTTAATGGAATGGATAAATGTTTTATAAAAGCTTATTATATATATAAAAAAAAACAACAATTTTACTTATAGAATTATTATGAACAATTTAGAACAGTGCAATATTTTTCTTTAAAAATATTTAAAAAACTTTTTTTATATTATGAAAATTTCTAGTAACTGTATTTCTAGTGAATCACATTTGCAAGCGTTATGTACAGAGAGCAAGTCGGAGGGCGCGGCGTGGGAGACGCTGGTGCTGTTCGCGGTGAACTTCGAGCGGCTGAACGTGCACATGAACATGGGCAACGTGATGGGCAACGTGAGCTGGCAGTCGCGCTCGCTGGGCGCGCGCGGCCGCCTCAGCATCGGCAGCGCGCGCCGGCGCCAGGTGGGCGGCAGCGTGGCGCTGGGCGGCGCGGCGCTGGAGGCGCGCGGCGGCATCGTGGGCGGCGCCATCGCGCTGGCGGGCGCGCGCCTGCACGCGCTGCTGCAGCAGGAGCCGCCCGCGCACGAGGCGGCGGCGCGCCTGGCCGCGCTGGAGCTGCGCCTGGACTACATGGGCGCGCCCGCGCTGCTGGCGCGCCTGTCGCGCCCGCACGCCGCGCTGCGCGACCGCTGGCAGCCGCCGCCCGCCGCGCGCCCGCCGCGCACGCGCGCGCACGGCACGCTCACGTGGCAGCAGCTGCAGGTGCTGATGAGTCGCAGCACCACCCCCGACCTGTTGAAGATGCAACTCAAGCTGGAGGAGTTCTTCACGCACCAGTTCAAATCCGGGAAGCGAGTATTTTCTTCGTTACACTCTACGCATCATAATGGGCAAAGTTATGGACATCGGAGTAAAGATAAGAGAGATCGTGAGTATTTAACAACATCTTACTGAAAAAGATCTAAATATAATTGTGATTGTGAAAAATTTAGATATTGTTATTATTTTAGCTTTTTTTAGTTTAAACTTTTTTGTTTTTAAATTTTTTACCATTAATTTTTTTATTTAAAAATATATATTATGATATATTTTTATTATTATACATAAACGCGTCTCTGCATACCTCTTTCGCCTTGTCCGCTGTTATCAACCTCTTTATACATAAACCTTTTTTGCCATTTTCATTTAGCACTTATTCGTTCGACGTGTCCAAACAAGCTGAGCACGTTCTTCTTCATTCTCACTGTGACATCCTCGCTAGTACCGATCATTCAATGTATCTCTTCATTGCGGATTCAATTCGTGATCATTATTTTCACACCCGTCTTTCAGTGCTGATTTAAAGATTTTTCCATACAAACTTTCGGCCCCTATTTCACTCTTTCGGGATTCATTTTTTTAATATCCATTCTTAGTGAATGTTTACATTATCAAAATATACACCTGTCCTAATTTCACGTTTCTCTATCCATCTATCAGCTATCACGGCTGTTCATGCGTCTATACCTGAGTCAGTGGAAACTTCTCATTTTATATATGTAAACAACAACTTACAGAAGCGCCGCCACCCACAGCTGGCACTGGTAGTACTGGTGCTAGCGGTGGTACTAGTGGTGACGCCCCACAATTGGAGCTCCGCCACCACCGTCACTGGCAACGAGTGTTGCAGCTGGTGGCTAACGCGCCACCACACCTATTTAAACACAGTCATGGTAAGACAACAACAAATCATATTTGTCCAGCAAAAGAATCGAACTCACTACCTACTTAAAAATCATTTAATTATCATTCTCCTTCAGGTGGCACAGTGCTAGGGGGTACACTGGAACTACAAGGCTCTAACATATCGCTAGCATGCTTCCACGGGAACAGCCTAAAGGCCAAATCGTGGGCGCTCTTCAGTCTGAAGGACCCGTGTATCAGCTTTGCCACTGAAGCACAGCAGATTATAAACGATGAAGGTAATGTTTATATGGTTTATGGTTCGGTTTATGGAAGTAAAAAGTACCTCCCTTGAGGGAAATGGAGAGAGGAGTACTGATTGGCGGATTAATACAAAGTTGATTATGTTAAACTTAAAATGTTAAATTTGTTACATTATATTTTGCATAATTTGAAGTCATTTCTTTCAAGTTAGTGTTTTGTTTATTTTTTATCCCAAGTGGACTTTACTCAACACAATTTATGCGAACAGGATCACCCGAGGTGCACGCAGTACAAACCCTCACTGCCAGCCTCGGCGGAGCCCTAAACACAGAGGGCACGGCCGGCGCCGGGGGCACAGCGGGCACGTCGGGCCCCGGGGGCACGGCGGGCACCGGGGGCACGGGCCACCAGTCGCTGGGCACGGTGTGCCGCATGACGCGCACCGTGCTGTTCCCGCCGCAGTTCAAGACGTTGCACGAATGGTTTCATTATGCGTTCGCTGATAGCGAGATTGATGGTGATTGTTTTGTTTTGTTTTTTGCGGTTTGAGACATAGATGGTGGTGATATTAGTAATAATGTAAATAATTCACATGTTTGGTACAATTTTTTGAATAGATTTAGTTTTATTCGTCTTAATTTTAAAATAAGAATTTTAATATTTAATTCTTACAATATTTTTAATAATAAACAGATAAAAGGAAAAAAATAACAAGATATTAGAAACTTAATTTTATTATATTTTCTGCATTACGTACTTACCTATATACGTATGTACCTAGATTGTTGTTTTTTAATTAAAAAATTGTACATTTTGCATCATAAATGTCAAAATCTATGCTAATAGTATGTAATATAATGACCTAATAACTCTACAACTAAGATTTAATTATATATTAACTCTATTACTATTTTTAATTAATTTCATAGCCATCGATCAATTCCCGTCATTGGAACGAGAAAACACGGGTACCACCGGCAGTACTAGCAGTGCTGGTAGCGCCAATACAAGCACGACGGGCACAGGTTCAGGTCCCGCGTCGAGCACGATGAAGGCGACGGCTCAGCACACCAGGGAAGTGATATTTGCTTTGCCAGCGCTGCAGATGCATCTCAGGACAAGTCATCTACAGAAAGAACATCCACCGACTGAGAATGGTATGATTAGTTGCTTTATATAAACAAAATCAAATACATATTGTTCTAATTTTATTAAAAAAAAAATATGACTGTTTCAAAATATTTGATATTTTATATTGTCTTTGAAATATTTTGTTGCATTAGTTTTTCACACTTTTCTTAGTCAATCAAGTTGCTTATTGAAAAAATAACGTTTCTTTTTGAATATATTATAATAGTAATATCTGCAAGTTTTTGTGTTGAAAGTAAAATGGTAGATTCTTTTGCGTTTTTTTTAGTTTCACGCTAAAGCGTGACATGAAACAGACAGAAAAACTGTAGTGTTAGGTTAGGTTAGGTTACACTCCGTTCCCCACCCACTGCTTAATTTTTGAGTTTTTTTTTCTCAGACGAGAAGCCAGTAGTGGAATGCAGTTTCATAACAGAGTTTGAAGACCATATCTTCGTGTCGGTGGATGCTGAGGCCTTCCTGTTCTTACACGATCTCATATCATCTTACATAAAGGAAAAAGAAAGATTCGTAAGAGATTTTTTGTATACATGCTACTTTTTCACTAATCCAGTAGTATTAAATACCACAGAGTGCCCGATTATTGGATTTTTCGGATTAGTGGATTATAAAGAAAGCATCTATAGGTATTTTTATAACTGTAATCTCAGTATGTTTTAAAATCATCCCATTTTGAATTGACATAATATGTCGTCCAAATCGAAATCCTTGCTTAAAAACTTTTTCTCGATTCTTTGATGGGAGAAACAAAAATAAATAAACTATTCTAATTTAATTTAACCTTTCAGATGCCAGGGCGCGCCGGGTCGGAACTGCCAGTGCTTTCCCCTCAAGATTACAGGGACTACCGCTGCCACACTTGGCACCTCGAACCAACTGTCAGGTATTTATCACTACTAACTTAACATCACAAAGGAGAGAATTAATAATATTAGTCTATAATAATAAAGTACGCAATGAATAGCTTATTTATATAGACTAACATTGGACTAACACTGGATTTATTGATGAAATCTTTAATTGTGCTGTGCTATTTAAAATTATTTTTATTTGTCTGGTCGGACTTAAGGACTAGGTCCGAACTTACGGTGTTAAACTGCGCCCGTAAACTTTAAATTTTATTAAATAGACGTAAAATTTGAGAATGAAATAAAAGAAGCAAAAACACTATCACATAATCAAACATTTTTAACATATAAAGTTATTAGTATATCGACGGGCCCTAGGTACAGTGTACATAGTGGAAAATTGCATATTTCCTTTATTATTTTGAACTACTAACAGGATAGTTTTTTGATTACATACACGTTTAAAAAACGCATAAAATACATATTTATAACAAGTTCTTTGATTTTCACGATTATTACACATTTTAAATGAAATCCGTGGTCACGGGTAGACTGCTACCCGTGACCACGGACTACTGCAAAGTGTTCGAAACGTCGGGTTTCCAAAAATGTATAATAATACAAAATATACGCGATTAATCCGATTAAAATAGTTTCATTT
Source organism: Heliconius sara (assembly GCA_917862395.2). Taxonomy (NCBI): domain Eukaryota; kingdom Metazoa; phylum Arthropoda; class Insecta; order Lepidoptera; family Nymphalidae; genus Heliconius; species Heliconius sara. Next base: position 8,145,906 of record OU860780.1, on the reverse strand, counting down.
AAAATACATATTTATTTTGAAAACAAAAAACATTAAAACTAGACTAGTTCAAAAGAGTAATAGATCTTTCGATACTTTAACTAGAGCACATCGATATGTTAATTTATTTAAAAAAATATACATTATTAAATTATCTGTATTTTTTTTATGTAATTTCTTTTATGTAGTTATTATAAAAATATAACTACATAAAAAAATTACAGATATTCAAAAGTGCATAATTATATTAACATAATTCTATAATTTCAAACAGATTACTATCCTGGGCCGGTAAATCGATAGAGCCGTACGGTGTAGACTACATCCTGCAGAAATTAGGGTTCAGTCACGCGCGCACCACCATACCGAAGTGGCTGCAAAGAGGCACGCTCGACCCCGTCGACAAGTTACTGGCGTTGGTACTGCTTAGACTGGTTACGCTTGTGCCACAGAAAACAATTAATTCATAGCTCCCATGACTCCCTTATAGTTCGACCGTGCGTCGCATAAAACTACTGACTTGATTTGGAATACCAGTATTTTAACTACTGCTGACTCGTAAATTGTTTTTATTTTCAAGATATCGTATTGTTAGCCAATTTGTATGGACATATTAAAGCTAATGAATATAAAACGTTAAATAATATAAAAAAGATATCACACTTCGAACTCGTAACCTAATTTATATAAACTCATAAGGTTAAGTACAGTGCGGTCGACGTGTCGTGACTATGCTGTAGTTATGATATCTGAACTTAAGCGCATGCACAATGCGGGGAGAAATTAATCAAAAAATCAAATCTGCGCAACCATCTACGGCTAATTTTAGAGCGGCCACGACTCGTCGACCTTACTGTAGGTGATACTGCCTAAGATATGTTAATAAAACAGTGGTACTGTTAAAATATGTCAATCTCATGCCACATAACTAGGTAACACTTTTAGTTATTCCACCTTGTTGAGTTTTTCTAGAAGGTAGTTTTCCGATTACAAATGAAAAACTCTGAAATATTATGTAACAGCTCTTTTTTATTATTAGAATTAAGAATTAAATGAAAGGAAAGAATTTGACATGATGTCCTATAATACCCATAGTGTACTTTATTATAATGTTAATTTATGCATTTATGACTTAATTGATAATTCTTTTTCAATTAAAAGTCTTCTAACTATTTTCTTATATGAAGCAAATAATCTATTAAATAAATAATTTTAATGAGCAACGGAAAGTTTTATGATTTATTGAAATATTAGGTTTATTATTATGTACTCGTTCATACACAACAGTGTTATTTTAATTGTTTATAAAAAATATTCATTTGATATTAAGTTACGACTAAAACTTTTAATAAAATATGTTCTATAGAAAGAACAACAACAAAATAATGGGAGACAAATGATTCATATTTGAACACGAAAGACCAATTTGAACCAATGTCTACCACATTAAAAAATGTTACCATATCTGATATTAGGGCGGTCTGTCGCGTTGAATTATTTATTTCGATTATTAATAAGATTTTCTATTATTCATTTTACAATTTTTATAATGTAATCTATTTGAGAGAAATATGAAAAAAAAAAACATATAATCCCATAGAAACTATATAGACTTTCTTTATAACAACCATAGGAAAGCTTCGTAGCTGTAGACGAGCCATTGTTAATAATTAAATCAATGTTACAAATAAACAAAATTATCTTCATTTGGTTATTTTTTTTAAATTAAGTAATTTTATTCAAGTACAAAATGTGTAAAACATTATTTTCCATTGTATAATATATATTTTTTAAGTATACAGCATATTGTAAAATATACATTCAGAGTCTTTTTATATAGATTATTTAAAAAAATCTCTGAACTTCGTCATAAAACCTAAACTAAATTAAAATATTTAGAAAAAAAAAATTATATATTGAATAGTTAACGTATATACTGAAAATCAAACATTTTAAGTTCAACACAAAAAAATTAATTATACGATTATTACAAATTTGTAACTACCGTGTAGTTCATATTAGTTATTTATGATCTAACGAAAAATTATATTTATATTGTTTATAAATATGTTTTTTCGTGATTGAGGATAGTCCTGGCGCGGGGACAACAGCGTGCGACTGTGGGCGTGACAGTTTGTGGTTTGGATTCACATCCGAGAAAAATATTGAATATTTTAATTTCCTTGTTCTGATAACGAGGTAAACCGCGGCGTTGAGTTCCACCACCCAACGCGCATTGTCTCCAACGGAGTATCTTAACATTTGGTTCCCAGGTTCTGCCTACTCTATGCTATGTGCGCTAAATAGCGTGAAGTTAAAAAATATATTATATAACGATTTTTCCATTGCCAATTACTATATCTAAGACTCTGAATGAATATTAGTAGTTTTAAAAATATAATTTTGTAGAAATGTTTTCATTGTGATGATAATGACTGTTAGTTTAGTTTTCGGTGTAGGAGCGTCTGGTTGAGGCCTATTATATTTAGCTTATTCCATATTTTAGGGCTACTTTGAAGGTACATACAAGTATATAGGTAGAAAGTAGACGGATTTTATATGTAGAATTTGTTATCGACTTACCAAATTCAATTTTGTAGTTGTTTTCAAACGAAAATGCTTAAACTCTATTTTAAATGTATTTATTTTCATTAATTGTTAATTGTGAATTCGAATACAATTACAAAAATGTGTAAATTTATATAATTAATGATCGTTTCCTCAACATTATTGCGATGCAGTAATAGCTTATTTAATTAAGACTTTTTGTATTTTAAAAAAGAAAAAGTATATTTTTTTTGTTTCCATATACATACATTCTATATATAAAAGAAGAATGTAATTAGTTACGCAAATTGGCTAAACCTAAAAAAAATACTTATCAGTTAACTGATTCACAGTTTTTTTTTCCTTTTTTACGAGTAAAGTTGATTGATCCTTTAAATTATTTTTTTATAAGTATCTATATTTAAGTAACACAAATGTTATCTAAAGTGACCAAAAATGTATAATTCTATTATAATATTATTGTGTATATTTGAAAAATAATTTCTCAATAGAAATTGGTAATTTTCAATTTAATGTTCTAAATTACAAATTTATTTTAAATATAATTTAGTTTTATTATTTATATTCAATGTTTTATAATATGTTTTATTTTATAATATAATAGGGTAGTTTTAGAATTATGGGCTTCGTCGTTATATTTTGGTGTATGATATATTTTATTACAGAACGTGATTTGTACATATTGAATGTGATATCAATAAAATTGATTAATACAATATACATTTAGTTTTTTTTTTATTTCTACTATATTGGACATATACTTACGTTGGCAATATACAAATATCTAAAAAATATTTATAGTTAGGAATTCTAAACTACGAAATGTCACGTTTACAGCGGCTCCCTTGTGTTACAATTGGCCTTTTAATTAAATGAGTTCAAATAGGCTTCGAAACTTGCTTTTAAATTTGCTGGCTTTAACTACTCGATTAATAAAGGGACAACAAAGCCTCGTAAAAGACTCAATCAACACCACATCACAATTTTGAGCTTCGCAGTATTGAGTGTATTTTCAGAGCATTTTCGGAATGTGCTCCGTAAAGCAAGAAATACATATTATACTGGCGAAATGACCGAGCGCATCGGACTTAATTAATCCAAATTAATTCTAATAGAAGTTACTATATATAGATAGTATTGATAATAATTGATATTACTAATATTATAATTGGTTGTATAATTTTATTATAATGTGCGACAATCGGTCATACACACAGTCGACAAATCTGTGCAAAATGGTGCTCTGTGGTGCACAGTTTTAAGTGTTAAGGAAAATTTTAATGAAACAATTTAATTAATAGCTGCAAAATAATTTATTATAAGAGACACGAACAACGACATTGCAAATATAACAAATGTAGCAAACAGCTAGCGTATATTGAATGCTTTACTTTCCCATACATAAACATAAACAGCATTTTTTTATTAATTCAAGAATTTTTTTTTTTATTTTATAATATCATTTATATTCTTTTTCAGCAAAATATATTTTTTGTAAAGATCATATTAAAAAAAACATATTTGTTCAAATGTTGTATTTTTTTAGAAGTCATCCAATATACGCGTAACTTTGCGGCCGTGATTATAATCACTCAATAATCTATTTACATAAAGGCGAAAGCTAGCCTAAAATACAAAATATGTAAATCATATATTACTTTAATAATATTAAATTTGAAGTTAATTCACGTTAAGAATTGATATATTATTTTTTTTATACCAAAACATTGTTTTTTTAAAACAGCACTCGTACAAAATAGTTACATACATATTAAATGCTATTCGAGATACCTTCTATTTTGATATTATAAATTATATCAATAATCTTATAGCTATTGATAAAAATATTTTTTGTCATCTTCAAAACAAAAATCATTTTTTATGAAACAATATTCACGCTAATGAAATAAAAATATAAAAAATAATTAAAAAAAAATAATGAAGCGGGATTCGTATCGAATCCACATGCTTTAACCAATATATAAATTCAATTTCCTTGCCCTAAGTATATGAAAAACATGTTATTTTTTTTAAATCCATCGTATTGATTCAAACCTACAATGGAAACAAACAAAATTAATCTATTGACATAATATTTTTAAATATTACACTGATTTGTTGGTACGATCCAGCACTTGGGGACTATTCTGGAAATTATTTTTACACTGTTATTTATTATATTAATTAAATTTGTTTAATTTCTTAGTAGATAACTTGATTTATAAATAAGCCAAATCAATTATTTAAAGTGTAAAAATTATGACCCATATACCTTCCATTTCCAGCAATCAGTTACAGTTTTATTATATGTATTTTTTTATTAATTATCGAACATAATTCTCCACCTTGGTGGTTTACAGCCTCAAACGATTGAAGATGACAAAACGAAATATCAGATAAAATCAAAACAAAATAATAAAACTACAAAAACATAGCTTTTGTATGACGTTTGTTTAATTGTTTACTTAATTGTAATGGCGTTTGCAAAATTTCAGCGATAAGAACATATGTTGATCGACACTAATTCAAATACTGTCTTATTAATGTTTATTAATTTTTTTTCAATATTTATTGGAGTATAAGAGTAATAAGCAAAAGTAGCATTGTGCTTTACGAATCATCTAAATATTTAAAAAACGAAGAAATTGGCAAAATTATGGCAAGAAGTACTAAATTGCTTCTGATAGATATTTTTAAAGATTTTTTTTTATATTTTGTATATGTAAAAAAATTGGAAAATTATGTAAATTGCAGTATATGGTATGGTTCTTTATAGTAGGATTTTATTTTAATGTATTGTAATATTGAAGTTGTATATTTGAAAGGTATTTCGATAAAAGAACTTTAATAACATAAATTAATCAATATAACAAAAACCTAACTTATTTATTATAATAATATCAATATTTCATTTTTAGTTATTGAAAAGGAATTTATAATACGCTAACGACCTTCGCCCGCATATACTTATTATATTACACATACTATAGCCAAAGTACACAAATCTGACGCAAGTATGTACCTGTAAAGTTTCATTCAAATCCATTCAGTAGTTTTTGTGTGAAAGTGGAAATAATTAGATGAAATTTAAAAATTGTAATTTTATGAGATAAAATAATTAGTTATGGCCGATAAAGACTTTCATTAGAATATTATTAATAATATAATAATGGATGTTGATGTTTCAATTTATTCCATTTTAAGCCAACTTTAAAAGGCAATCTTATTATGAAATTTTACGTTTTCCTCCCAAATAAGTAGAATATACACATATGTATGCGTGTCATATATTACAAGCGCTTGAAAAGCACCACACATGTTAAAATTTCAAAATTTGCAGTATTTTAAATATTACATGTAAATACAACATCGATAAGCACATTCGACAAGTTTTAAAATATATTTCAAATTGTTCATTATCATTTTACAACGTAATATAATTTCAATATTTTTTTAATACAAATTTACATTAAAAAAACAGTGCCTTTACGCTGATGATGCCATTCCAAGTTCAGCTAATCCCGTATGTTTACAATCAAGCATGTGGCGCAGACACCAATCGTGGCGTAGGGGCACAAAGTGTGACTAGGCGCGACTGGTTTTGGTTCTGATTTTGGGGAAATGAAATATTTATTTAAATTTATATTTTCATTTCCATTTCTTCGCTCTGGTGTCGCATCGCACACGCAATGCCTCTAGAAATCTACGGAAAGTGGAGAACAGAGTGTCTTAACACTGTTTCCCTCTGCCTACCCTGCTATGTGCGAGATATAGCTTGAAGCTGATGATTTTTCTAAATGATAGTAACAATAGCTCACTCAAAACCGTAGATATATTGAAATAATTATGAAGTTGAAATATTAAAAACAGAAAAGTTTTATTAAGTTAAAAACAGCAGCATTAGACTTATAAATATTTTCATTGTAATCAAAACGGCCTATTGTATGAAAAACCTTAAGAAAAAATAAATTATGCTAACGTCCATTAAAGTAAGCTTCATTCAATAAATCAATTGAAAATTGTAAAGACAGAGAACAGAGTTTAATTAATTGAGACATTTTGTGTGAAATCGTATTCAACTGTGGGTATGACAGTTTGGACGAATTTCAGAAACACAATGAGATAGGAGTGCACGCCCAGCTCGCCGCCACTCTCTGTCACGGTCTCTATTATTTTCTTCATTACTTCGGCGTGTCTGAAAAGAAAAACGATTTTTTTTTATAAAAATAGTATAGTATAAGTTAAAAAATTTGTTAAATGACTAAGTCAACACTAGCTTTATTAGTGTAAGCTAGGCCAGTCTGTCAGCTTAGCTTTTTTTTATTTCTCAAAACTGTAGTAGTAATACAAAATTTTCAATAAATAAATAAAAAAATATAAGGAAAATAAATACAATGCATGCAATTTCCCACTTTAAGCAAAATTTTGTTAGCAGTGATTTTTGTTTTTATAATTAATAATTATTTAATTTATAAGCAATTTCCGAAAAGTCAGAGGTGTGTGTTTCATGGAACTCTTCTTGAGTTCCAATATTATATATAGACATTTTAAAAATAGGTTAGGTTAAGAACTATTGTTATAAATCAATATATATCATTTTGCTGAAATTAATTATTCTAATATATTCGATAACTTAATTTTTTTTTCAGTTTAACGCTTCACCTACAAGGTAACGTTACGCTCGAAATCAAAACTCCACCCCGCCCTTTGTTTGCGCTCAGTAGGGATCGAACCCAGAATCACATTAAGTCAGAAACTGTTTTCTTTTTCACCATTGTAGTCTAATAAAGTAATGTTATTTTATTATTTTTCGTATAGTATAACTAACCGGCAAGGGTGTACGGACGCCGTGCTCGGTCCGGAGACGTGTGGGTGAGCTTCCATTGTGACAGTTTTCTTCGCGTGGTCTTGAGACACGTCCTCGTACATCGCGTCCACACTGAGGAGGTGACGATCCTGGAATTATATTTAAAAAAAAGAATATAAAAAATGCTACTGCACGAAAAGAACCTAATGTTGAGACACATTATTCCCAGTGAGTGTTAAGTGACGGAATTCAACGCAGGGATAATAAAACAATTTATTCCGAGTGGGGATTGAACCCAAAACACAAACAACGTTGGCCTCAATGCTATACAAGAAACATGAGATGTCGAAATGTTGTATACTTACATGAAAATATATGGGAAACTTAAGTAAAATTTTATTTAAATTAACACCATTCTGACCGGCGATTTTCATACAGAAACTACATCATGCGGCCGGCAATGTTTAAGCGATTTTAAGTATTAATTCAAATACACTTTCCTGGTGACTCAATCTGATGGCAATATCTTATTAAGTATTCAGTAGGTAGTATTGTTTATCTAAGATGGCCACCAGGACAAAATGGTCGACTATATATTTTTTAAATAAAATTCGATTTCGGCTGGACTACACGAATACAGCACACATTGAAATAAATCCAAGATGACCGCCACAACTAAACGGGCGGTCTATATATTCTTTAAACCACACTTGATATAGGTATCAAATGAAAGCTCAACTAGAAGAATACACTCAAGCGATATATTAAAAGTGTAATTTTTTTAAACATTTTTAAGGGTTATTCCACACTTTAGAAAAATATCAACCAGGTCGGTTTCCGCACACTTAATATTTTTTTAGTTTCACAATTGATTTTATACAAAATTTGTGTCTAATAACTTTATATCACAAGCAAAAATTGTAATATGATGTATAGCAACTTTTTTTGTTTCATAATTTAATAATTACTATTCTGTTTCTATTAAAAATAAAATAAAATAAATTATTTTGCCACAAAACTCACCTCATCGTACCCAATAAGCCACAACCTCGGTGTCTGATAATACTTGTCATAAGTAATATGCAGGTCGTAGGTTCTGGTCTTGACTATTTCATCGCCGTCCTTCTGTCTCTTCTCCTTCGGTTTGGGTTCTTTGCGCGCTGCCAACGCTGTTGACTGTTTATTTAATGCTATTGACAATTATTTATAGGAATTTACAATATAAAAATAGATATGAGTATATTTTTTGGTGATTTCCTTTAAAGCTTCACGTTGTAGCCCGCATATAACAAGACATGCAAAGAGAACCTAGTGGAGACCTAGACCTAGTTGGAGACATTACGTATTGAGTGGCGAAACCAAACGCCACGCTCAGAGCGAAGAAACTCGAATCAGAATCGAACTCACAAGCGTCGCAGATACAGTCAGACGCCATGCCGCTACACAATCGAAGTCTAATGACACTCCTATTAATTAATATAATTGAAGATATAGTAAAAATCAGCTTCACGCACACAGCAGAGTAGGCAGAGGGAATCCAATGTTAAGACACTCTATTCCCCACTTTCCGCCGAATTCTAAAAGCATTGCGTGTTAAGTGGCGATACTTAACGCCGCGCCTTGTCTCGTAACCAGAGAGAAATATACATTTTAAATAAGGCCTGGCCTCGTTAGTTATTGTTGGTTTTATTTAATATTTCAATTTCAATTAGACACCAAAATGTTATTATCATATTATACACCTAAGTATTGACATTTCTATTTATTCAATTCAAACGCAATATGTGTTTGAATCACAATGAATCATTACTAAGTTCTTGTATTTTAATCCCATACATCATTCAACTTACCGGATCCACCTCATCCAGCAGCCCCGACTCCTGGAACTGTTCCATGTCCTCAGCTTCTCCATCATCATCGGCATCATCATCATGGTCCTCATCCTCACCCTCGCTGTCTGCCTCCGCTGCTTCGAGAGTCATTTCACATACCTGGATGATCGAAATTAGGGTTTCTAAAATATATCCATAGCAGGTTAGACAGAGACCTAGTTAAAACACTCTAATAGTTATTTAGTTACGTTTATAAATCAGCTTCACGTTGTATACCGCACACAGCGGGGTAGGCAGAGGGAACCTAGTGTTTTAGACACTCCGTTCCCCACTTTCTGCCGAATTCTGGAGGTATTGCGTGTTGAGTGGCAGAACTCAACGCCGCGCTTAGCCTCGACACCAGAGCCAAGAAATAGAAATATAAAATTAAGTAAATATTTCATCTCCTCGAGTGGGGATCGAACCCACAACCAGTCGTTTTTACAGTCACACTTCGTGCCGTTGCGCTACGACTGGCCTCAAGTTATGTTTATATTTAGTTTTTCTTAGCTGGCCTTTTTTTCTTGACGATGGTAAATAATTTAAGTTTAACGAAACATTGTTAGTTTGTAAAGTATACAGGCTTTACCTAATTGAGGTGAATCCAAAATACAGTAATTTATTTAATAAGAGTCGCAAAAGACGAAAGTCGTCGATGTACTACTTAAATATAAATACAAATTTTGTGATACAAAAAAATCAAACTGAACTAGAAGTTCCTGAGATTAATGCTTTCATTAAACAACCTATTCAGCCTTATAATATCAGTATATAAGTATAGATTTACTTAAATAATATTAAAGTTTTGATTATGTTCTAACATAAGAAAATAAATATTAACATTTGTAAACGTAAAAACAAGATCAATGGTCAAAACAGTTACAAACATATTGTTCAATGCACATTAGTATTTTACAAGGTCAGTTCACAATGTTAATAAACTCACAATGTTTTTGTTATCAAAAACTATTGTTGATAAGAGCACACTAAAATATGATTATAAGCTATAGTTTAGGGAGTTTATATAATTATAAAAAGAAATTATTTTTATATCTATCTTTTGTCCTCACTTTATATAGCAATAAGTCCAAAAAATAGTGAGGACAAATGATAATTGAAAAAAAACTTATAGAAGGCAAAGGCAACCTAGTTATTAGGGCTCATTTTCAAGTCCTCTAATATCGGCTATTGAAAAATGAAAGTATGTTGTATATACAGCACGCAATGCTCCTGTATGTGGACTAACAACCAATTAAATTATTGGGTAGTATAAAGGAAGTGGTGTGGTCTTTATTTTGCCATTTTACTTAGCTTAATGCTGTATCTGATGTAGCCAGTGAGAATAGAGCGCCAAACGCTATGGTCCCTTTAAACCTCTTTCACTATCATTAACCTCTTCATACACATCCTCCAGAGGAATCTTATGCTTTTTACATGAGTTCTTTAGGTCAACCAAGGTCTCTCCCTACAAGGAAACGTGAGCAGTAACACTATTCCTTCATAACCTTTTTTGCCACTGTCACATCTCTCATTGCTCATTTGTTCAACATGACCAAACCACCTGTGCATTTCCTTCTTTGTTCTCTCTGTGACATACTTGCTAGTACTTGCCATTCATGTCCATCTCTTCATGTCAAATTTGATCAGGTAAGCTGACTCTCCTTATCCTACAAAGAGATTGCTCCTCCACAGCATTTATTTTTCTTTTATTATTTTTCCATAATTCTCACATTTCACTGCCATATTGCATAATTGTTACTAGCACTACATCATGTAGGGAAAAATGTACTGCTGTTTTGTTTAATGCAGCAAAGGCACCATTAACAATTGTTACCGATGGCAATACACTTTTCCACATGCAACTTGTATTTAAATCACCTGTACCTCACAACAAAATGAGTGCTTAAGACTCTCTATTTTTGATTAAATTTTTAAAAAAAGTTATATGAGTGGCTGACTCAGACCAAATTTGACCAAACCTATTAGAGTCAGAAAATTAAAATAATTAAAATGATTATAAACATTCTGCTGCATATATACAGTTTAGAAACTTTGTGTCATATGCTTCTAAGTATTGTACTTTGAAGATGCTAGATTATTGGATGTTCCAAACTATAGAAGCATAAGATTAGTGAGATTTTACTATGTATATTAAATACCTTTTCCTCAATATTAGGTGAACCTGGAGATTCATAGTGGTGTGTGTCCACCCAACCTCCATCCTCATCTTGTTCATCCTCAATCACTTTTTCATTATCTTCACAGTATTCAATCTACAAGTAAATGTCAAACTCAATTTTTTATAATAGTTTACAAATAAAATTATGAAAGTGTTTTTTTTTATTAGCCTTTATTTATTCTTAACAAAGGTGTCTCTTAAAGCTTTATTTTCTCAGATTACAATAATTGGTGTGTACTTATATACCTTTTTCTAGAATTCTAGAGCCTATTAGTATATTTGAAATGTGTACTATGTTGAAACATACAAATATAATAATAATGAATAAATCATTAATAACAAAAATATGATATTATAATAATTTTTAATTTATTTATTCTAATAATATATTTTTATATTAATTATACTTTAAAACAAAACTTACTTGTTTACAACGTCTATAACATGGCACATTTCTAGTGATAAGAAACTGTTTATCTGGTGGTAGATAAGGTCTTATTTTGGATTCTTCCCCTTTAGCCCATTGCCAAGTCGGACAATGGTGTACTAAGTGGTCACCAGCGGCAACAAACTCTTCTGGAGTTAACACTCCAGTTTCATGAAACTTTGATTCCTTAATAAAAAATAAATTTATATTATACTAATAAAACATATAAATTATTAGCTAATTAATTAATCTTCAACTGAACAAAGACGTAATAAATCATAATAATTATGTCAACAAAACTGTTAAGTTAAATAGATAGGTTGATTACACATTATTGTTGTTCTCATAAATTATATTATATAATTAATCAGTATGCTAATCTTTCTTTTAGATGTTTCTAAACTAAGTACTAAACTTTATACCTTGAGTACAGGAGTTAAGTATCCCGCAACCCCGAGGGCGGTCCCTTTTACGGTGTTTATAACACTTTGCATGTTTAAAGGGTGTTATGAAAATAAACAATTTCTAAAGAAAGCTACTTTGCCGCAATTTATGTAATAACAACTATATTACACAAAGCCGGACAAAGCAATCTAAGAAAGATCTACCTTCAGGACAATGATATTTAAAATTATGTCAAAAGTTAAATTTCTAAATGTCAATCTGACAGAAAGCAGCTTATTGTGTTGTGTCGACCCCAGTGATAAAAATAATCTAAAAAAAAATCTTAATTAAATAAATAAATTTACATTTATTTACAACAGTTACTTTTTAGCAAAATAGAAAATAGAAATACATGTTGTATTTTGAATAATTTGTTGGGACAAAAAATGTAGTTTGACTAAATTATGAACTAAATAGTATTTAATTTTATTTTTAAACGTATTAGGGTAGTGATATATGATTTACTTATTTTATATATTATAGATTATATCGTATATTTTACTTTTATGGCAATGCATAGATTTAGCGTTAACAGATAGTATAAAGTTTCGTTAAAATTATCGATATTGTCAAATTACAAATGTCAAACTCTAATCACAAATGTGTACATCTTTAGTTAATTTACGTCAGTTTTGCACAATAATTTTGAGTTTCATTTAAATTGTTATAAAGGTCGAATAATGAAAACTGATTTTCCGCTGTTAAAATTGAAGACGAATATTTAATTTTTGTATAACAATGGATGATGTATTAGATGAAATAGTATCCTCAGAGGATTTGGAAGTGAGTTACGTGAGGTCATTTAGTCGTGACTCATTGTTGTGCATTATTTTGTTCATATCATTATTGCGTTTTTCTTTCAGAAATTCGAGAAAATTTTCCATGAACAACTACGTCAAGGAAATGTGACGCCTAAAGCGCAATTTGAATATGCCTGGTGCCTAGTACGAAGCAAATACGCAACCGATATAAGAAAGGTCTGTTTTAGTTTTTACTTGTTTTAAACTTTAATAACATACCTACATTTGTACATATTTTATAATTATAAGTAATCGCTGTCTGAAGGGACACGGAAAATATAGGAGAAATTGGGGTCATCTATAAATGTAATAGATCCTAAAAAAATATTTATAAAGTTTTTTTTTGTGTGTATGTTTATGGAAATCACCGAAATTACTGAACCAATTTAATAAAATGAATGATAATGAAAAAGTGATTTGTGCCGTGTGATCCCGGCCTAGAATAGGATCATCCTGGTACTGGTGGTGTCGTAAGAGGCGACTAAAGTACGTGTGGTAGAGTCACGTTGCCAGCAATGGCAACACGTATGGGCAGACTCGACCGGATCATTACCACCCCCGGTATTTAAAACCGGCGTGAAGTAGTGGCTTTATGCCACTGCGTTTCGCATCAGGTAATGCCGGGCCCGGGCGCCCAGCCCACCTTAAAGGCCGGCAACGCACCTGTAACTCCTCTGGTGTTGCATGGGGTCGTGGGCGGCGGTAGTCACTTACCATCAGGTGACCCGAACGCTCGTTTGCCGTGTCTCTTCCATAAAAAAAAAAAAAAACAATTTAAACGCATTTTTTTATTTCAATTTGTTCCTAAACAAAAAATATCCCTTTTTCAGCGGACATAGTCACACACACTAAACTTATACTTAGAGTACTACTCATGTTATTACACTACTAATCATAGATTTTGCTACCTAGTATTATCTTATCAATGCCATAAAATACATTATGAAAACAATACAATTTAGATTTTAAGAGAAACAACAGTTACACCACAGCATTGAGTACCACAGCATATAGTCTAATAATTTCGCAGTAGTGGTTAAAGCAGTGCCTTAACACTAAATAGTCTGTACTAAGATATGCAGAAAAATTTTGCTTAATTTTTTTCTATTGATATCATTGACATTATGTGATACCTTAATTTTATTATTTTCAGGGTATCCTCCTCCTCAAAGAACTGTTTAATTCCCATGCAGAAGGCAAAAGAGACTATCTGTTCTATCTTGCTATCGGAAATGCTAGAATTAGAGAGTACAACAAAGCTTTGCATTATGTAAAATCATTCCTAGAAATTGAACCTGCGAACCAACAAGTGCTGGCTTTAGAGGTAGGTTTATTAATAATTAATGTATAGTTATTTTTAATATATCTTTTAAGTACAGTTAAACAAAATACAATTTTTTATTTTATTCAGTCAACTTTAGAGTCAGTTTTGTGTTTAGGATACCGTTTTATAAAATAGAAAGTTTGATTTCGTATTTATTTATACATTTTCAAATGATGATGATGATTCTTTGATTAAAATGTTCCAAAAGTGCCAGTAGAGCCCATCACACAATATCACCAATTTCTAAATCATATAAAAATGTATGAGTAACAAAAAACAGATTTAACTGATTTATTCTATGCTGACAAAATTACTGAGTGCAACAGTTGTGGTTTTGAAACTTCAAACTAAGCAATACATATTTTTTTTCTTGTAAAATTTACTCTGCATTAAGTTCCTTCACTTCATTGAAACCTTGAATAGGGTGAAAAATGGAGAACAAGTTCTTTAACAATTGGTTCTATCTTTCTATGGAACTGATTAATCCTGAAAAAATAAAATCAATTAAAACTATTCATGTACAAATTAATCTTATTATAAACATAATGAGCCCTTTCTAAAATCACATACATAAGTTTGTATAATTTGTTTTCTTGCAGTTAAGAATATAAAAACGAAAGTGAGTGAAAGTGTAGAAAAGAAAATATTGTATTTATAATGTCATGTTTCTTTAAAATTATTAATGCATTTAAATGTTTTTTATTGTTGAATATTTTAAAATTTCAATTCCAAGTGCAAGGACAAACAAAAGATGTGGCTAAATGCCAAATTTTTATATATTGTAAATTATTATTTTTGGTTTATATTTATACCTATATCTGATTTAGGATTTATCCAGATAGGATATTAGAAATGTTTAAATATGTTATGTTATTTCCTTTGAATCTGTATACCTGTGATACACTACTCCGTTCCCATTAAGACACTTCTGTTCCCCATTTTCTGCCGAACTTGTAAGCATTGCTTACAAGTTCGGCATGAATTAAATGAATTAAAATAATAAATATTTCCATTTCTCAGTTAGTATCAAACCCACAACCTGACGCGTTTACAGTCGCATCTTTGTACACACGTGCTACCACTGGCCGTAAAGGACATGATAATGATAGGAGATTAATCAAATTAATTTGCATACATGTCCTAATCTGATGACAATATAATTCATAATTGTATATTATTATAAAAAAAAATGTTTGTTCTTAGCGTCAAATAAACAAGCGTATGGAGAAAGACGGTCTTCTCGGCATGGCGTATGCGGGCGGCGCTGTGCTCGCGATCGGCGGCCTCGTTGGCCTCGGTATTGCTCTGGCTAGTAGCAAGAAATAGCATTTAGCTTTCTTGTAAGTTAATGTTTGTATTATCGTTTTAATTGTTGTTTTTTGAAATTTTGGTGGGTTAGAGAGACATTGCGTGATGACGGAGCCAGAGTGAGGAAAATGAAAGTAATTCATTCTTTAATTTTCGTCACTCTGACTCATTTTGATTGACTCATCTTTCTCAGCCAGATTTTTTTTATACAATGATTTAATTTTTTTAAATAAAACATTCTCTTACAGAGTGAACGCTGTATTAGGTGTTCATTATTTCCTGAAAAGGAGGAGAAATGAGCGAGAGGAATAAAGGAGTGATGCTTCAACACAAACCATTATATTATTACACAAATCACTTTAAAAAATTTAGATCTCTTAAACGAGGCTCTATATTCCAAAAATATTTATTAATAATTATTTAAATTATTTAAAAAATAAAAATTATGCTTATTAAGCCTCATTATTATAAAGTAAAATATTTCTTTGTTTTATTTTTCTGTTTTTATTAAGGCTCCAAGGCCAGCTCCCAGGCTATCCGGTTTGTAGAAAATAAAAAAAATCGGAAAATTAAATTTGAAATAAAAAAAAATATGTCAAATAAAAATTCTGTCTCCTGATTTAATGAAAATGATTTTAGTAACAGTATATCTTAACAATGTTAAGATATACTGTTACTAAACATTCTTAACAGTATATCTTAAGAATGTTTTGTGTATATATAGTGCGGTTGCTGAGTTGTGGCCGCCCTGAAGTTAGGCTTTCTGATTTATTACGTATTGAGTACTCTACTATTACGTTATTAAGTCTGCACCATCTACAGCTAACTTCAGTGCGGCCACAAATCGACTCGTCGAAGGTATTGTAACTATTAGCCTGGGGTGTGTTCAATTATTATATAATGCAATTTGTCGGAAAAGTATAAATAAATGTATTGTAAAACGTTACCATATGTTACAGGGGTGATAGAGTCTATGACCTACGCGTTATCTTTTTTTTTTAAATGATCTTTTTTCAATTTCATTTTGCATCTGTCACGTTTGGAGGCAAGAGAGGGTATGAGTATCAGCGGAGAAGGTCAAAACTTGCGTTACTTACCTTACTGTCGACGACCTCTGGCCCCCTGAAGTTACCGTTACGTAATTCTTGATCGGCCCCTTGTAACTACTTTTATTTGTGGAAAGTAACCTAAATGTGTCTAAAGCAACTTCATTATTGCGTTTTGTTATTCGATACTAATAATTCACCCATAATGTTAAGTTTTAATATTAATTTTTAAATACACTACGAACTTTCTGTTAAGTCTCTTATCAACATATTAGGCATCTATATTTTTTTTGCCCATACATACATATACTCGTATATGTATGTATTGTATACATAGGAGTACATTTAGATTTCTAAGTAAGAACAAGTGCTTATCAAAAAGTTACACATTTCATTCATAGATTTCATTGTGTGTATTTATTAGATAAAATATATTTGTTACTTTTTTATTTAAATTCTTGAACTGCATTACTCGCATATATCTAGTTTTATACAATTTTAAAAACTATCATTGGAAAACCGACGACGAAACATTTGTGCAATAGTTCTTGGTTGAGTTTGAACTGAAGTGGAATTCTGTGTGACCACGGGCCACGGACTTCTGCTGACTTCGAGTTTCCAAAAAATGTATAATACTAAATATATGCGTATGATCCGGTTCAAGACTTTCAAATTTATTGCAAGTCGTTAAATTAGGAAGTCACCTTTTTCATATCTGTATTTCTTTCATAGATTATGATGTAATCGTCACTTATTTTAATTTAAAAAAAAAATGGAACAATTCATTTATAAACGTTATAAATAATTGTATCTCTAAGTGTAGTGTAGGTCTTTGCTGTGAGTAATTTATTTAAAGTATCTTTTCTGTTAAAAATAAAATATCTTGAAAATTTCAAAACAATTATTTTTATTATCTTGTTTATTATGATAGTGAAGCAGCATACATCTAGTATACTAAAGTACAATGGCAGAGGCGTGGCATTGATTTAAATAAAAGAAAACTTAATTTTTAAGAGTATTATAACATCTGAGATTTTTTTAAATATTTTATTTTGATTATGGCAACACATAACAACGCCACAATAATGGTATATAAATAAAAGTTACACCTTATAATTTAAATATTTTTTTCTTTAATAAACGACACTGAAAATATTTATTGAATACCGAAACTAAAGTGCTTAATTTACAACAATGTTGGAAGTCTATAGGAAAATAACAACCTGTTTTTGATGTTTCCACTAATAACTACTAAGTACGCAATTTCAACAAATTTTGTGCTTTCTATTATAAAATATATTTATTTTATTATGTCCGTCCATTCACTCACGTTTTTCGCTAAATATTAAAAAATTAAATAAATTTTACAGAAACTATCAGGTTTTGTCTACAAAACAATATAGAGAGCATATTTATTCTGAATCTTTTGTCATAATATAATTTAATGTTATTCATATAATTTATTGCTAACACGACAAAAGATGCACAATAATGGCTTTCCTGGTACAAAGGAAGAATCTTACAAGTTTAATGAGGTATAGTCGGGTGACTAACATAAAGAAGAATTACTATTAACGAACTTTCAAAGTTCAAAAAGGTAACTAAAAATACTTTTTACACAAATATAGCATAATGATCGACTTAAAGTCCTAATTATCTTAATCTTCACTGGTATATAATATAAGTATCAACAACGTGGAGGCGGCGCCGGGAGTTGCGTGGAAATATGTTTCATCGTATAACAAGTTTTAGTCCAGAAATTTTAAATTAAGTTTACATTCCGCTCAGAAAATAGCCTCATTTATTTCATGAATTCCTCATACAACTCCATCGTCGTCTCATATATGTATGTATTTAAATTGTGGTATGCAAAGTGTTTGAAAAAATATATATAACATTTCTTAATCACAATCTGGTAACTGACTATTGTAGAGTGTACAGTGCTTCAACTATGTATCTGCATATATCTTAAATAAAGTCAATCTTCTATAACGTAATGACAAAAATAAGCACACTTCTAAACAATCAAAACATATTATGTACAGTCAAAAATAATTACTTACTATGGCAACACCATAACTGTCAACAACATTATTGTTTACGCAAACCAAACGACGCAACCCGTCAAATCTCACTAAACCGCTAAAAATAGTCAATCAACCCGTAATCTTAAACTATATTAAGTATGTAGATGTATTTGTATTACGTTATTACAATAGTTTTGTCGTAACCGTTCACTGACACCTGTCAAGTTTAACATATCGAATGCAGTGTTGCAACACGACAAATCAAAAATTTTCATAATATATAGGTATAAGGTAAATAGTCTAAAGTGGGACAATGTACTTCTGCTGTTCTTCTGATAAGTATAATTGCTATAACAAGTCCTTTATTAAAATTAAAAGTTTTTTTTAAAAATGTGATGTAACCAATGATCAACACCACAAGTACAAAGTCCTAAACACTTATTTCACATAAAAAAGGTAAAATGCTATTGCTCTATACTTATCGTTAAATAAAGTGATTTTCTAACATTCGGGAAGTAAATATTTGTGACTTGCTTACTCTTAACTTACGATATACTAAATAACTATAACATTGTACTCTAAAAAATATGTATAATTATCGAAGGCTAATAATGAGATTGTAATCACAGTAATCATTATTCCAGCGTCCAGCCGAGCAGATGGCGGTCGGCCGCCACCCAGTATAGGTATATACATACACGTACGAAGGCAACCTCAAGGTATACTTTATTTATTGCTTTTGTTTGTTTATTATGTACTTTACATATCACCACATGTTTATATACAAGTTACAACGCGTCGCTTTGACCAATTTGAACTTGAATCGCTTAAACCCCTGAAAAATCAGTCTCAAGGCGGAGATGTTAACTTTAACGTATTAAAATATCCGCGATTCTTTGTACGCACATCGATAAATATAAGTTTAAGCTCTGGTATGTTTGTTCGTATACAAAGATATCTTGTTTCTCCTAAATATAGGTGCATATTCTTTCAATATAAGGTAACATTACTCTACGGTAGTGACAGTCTAATTCATCTCTAGTGAGTGCGCTCTCTATAAAAATAAAACGGTAAGACTACGGGCGGGCTCTTTGCCGCCAACGACTCGCTTTATATTTACCTACCATATACTCTATATAGTATATAAATGCAATCTGAAAAATGCATAAAACAACAGTTATTATATCTATAAATTGTATAAAATATTAAATAAAATCTATTGAAGTGAGGTAGATGGATGGAATTTCACAATTTGTGTGGATTTTTAATTACAACGTTGCCGTATTGGCCCGAATGTTGAGGTAGTTGGATGGAGTTACTATGCGAGCCCCGGCCGCCACAGCACCCTATAGCCTGCCGCAGGGCTCGCATACGATTATAAAGTTACTACTCACTAGTTATTTACTACTAAACAATCTCACAAGTGACGAGTCGGTTCAGCTAGTGTGGACGCGGGTCACGCTACGTCGCCGTCTGGGGCGACTCTATACTTCAATACAATACTTAGTATACAATATCGGTTAATGGCACCACGATACACGGGTCAACAACAAATCGTTCAAATTGAATCAGCTAATGACGTAACTTAACACTCAAGCACCGTTTCATAAACCATCAACAAAACATTCTCTTAACAGTTTCACTTGCAACTAACTTACGCGGCGAGGCTTACATTATTTCATGAGGACGCCGTCTTGTTGTGCTCGTCCTCGGAGTAGTCGCCGTCGTCATGGCCGCTGTGTTCCAGCTCTTGCTCCGAGTGTAGCCTTCGGTCGTCGTCATTATATCCCTTGTTATAATAATCCTTGTTCATATCTTTGTCCATGTCTTGCTTGTCGATTTCCGCTTCGCTGATGCTGTCGTTCCTTTGTCTCTCCTTGCCGAGGTCCAAGGGTTCATCGGGGTCTCGCATGATGTCCGGTTTTCCCATGTTCTCTGTGTACTGTCTCTGCATTTGTTTCAAGAAGCGTTGGTGCGCAAGGGTCGTGGGGGGTGGAGGCAGTGATCCCATTTGAGGTGAAGGCTCCTCGTAAGTTTTTCTATCCATGTGCATAGCATTCATTTGTGCAAGTTTCGCCGCATTCATTCCTGAAAAAAGATATTCATAATTAAATAACTTTTGGTTATTTTGGTTTTTCTAAAGTATTGTAACTTTAATCTAATTATTTAAGGAAATAACGCGCAATTAAGCGAATCTTACCAAAAACATTTTCTCCGATGTACTGAAGGTAAGTGTCTAATATTGCTGAACCTCCACCGAAACCTGGCGGGTAATCGTCGTGTTTCATTCCAGATAAGCCATGAGGTAAATTTTCAACAGCTTTGGCTGTGACTGCTCGTACTGCTGGCACTTTTGTTATGGTGGTGTTTGTTAAGTTGTTTATGTCTGAAAAATATTTAAAACAATATCATATATCATCTTGGTGTAATAGTTTTTAGATAAATTATTTCATGTGATATAATCTTTTTACAATTAATAATAATTATACTTACGTGGCGGAGAAACAGGCAAAGAGTCTTGGTATTTGGACTGGCTGAGGTCGTCGTCGTTGTCACCACACAATGAGCTGTTCTCAGACGCGGCTGATTTGGCATCTAGTTTTATATCAGAGCGACGTGGTCCAGTGGGAGATGCCCGCGCCCGAAGCTGTTCTGGTGATACTTTTACACCAGCTTTGGCTAATAACCTGATATTTTATAAGGATTTCTATTATAAATATTTTTTTACTATTTATTAATGAATGAATAAATAGTCTAAAGGAAAATTCAATTTAGGATATGTGAGTGTTAAGGAAACACTTTTTCATTTGTGTGTATAATTATATATACTAAATATGTGCCACACTATGCTCATATTCATTTTTATTCACTCTGTAAATATACTTCTTACTGATTTTTGCTTAAAATTTGACTTTCACTTGATTTGTGACATATTAAGACAGCGAAACGTGATAGTTGTGAGTTCGATCTCCAATAGGAGAAATTCATTTCCCGGCTTGTGGCAGAAAGTGGGGAATGAAGAGTTTTAACAGCAATTTCCTTCTGCGTAGGCAGGCAGGGTAGTCCGCTATGCGATAAAAAACGTGAAACTTTGCCAACATAAGGAAAATCGTATTATCTAAAGATAATTTATTTTTATACAATAAGTCATACTCACTGGCTAGCGAGTTCCGGGTCAAAGCGTGTTGGCATCTGCAGCACGGGCAGATCTTTAGTAGAGATGCCGCGATGTTGCCGCGACATATGCGAGTGCAGCGAGTTCCGTGACTTCGCCACTGTTCCACATAGCACGCAGCTGTTCAAAATATATTAAATATTATTTATTTATATTTGGTACGAAATAATATCTCTGTTTCTCTCTCTCTCTCTCTTTTATTTATTTTGGATTTCATTTGGATAAAGATTGGATTAGACTGAATGTTGTGAATTAAATTTTCAAATTGTTGGAGCATTTTGCAAGTATTAAACTTATAGGAATTTAATTTATAGGAATTGAAGAATGGTTAGCACCATTCACCACTAAGATAGCTCTTCCAAAATGTGGAAAATGCAATAAAATCAATTACAAAGGAATTATCTCACCGGTATCCAGGACACACAGTATGCTTGTCTTCAAGATGAGTTCTCAGCGTATGTGCCGACCTGTAGATTTTTCCACACTTCGGACAAGGCCTTGGGTCGGTTGCTCTGACACGGAGTAGGTCTTGGGTTCGACGACAACCTCCTGGCGATGGAAATTATGTAATTAGAAGATAGGAAACTTAACAACTTGACTACTTTTACTGTTACTTATATGTTCTTTACCTGTTCATTTTTGGTCATGATGAAACAATAGTTTGTATGTTATTAGAAAAAACGCAAGAAGTCTACTTCGTAGTTTTATTGTTTATGTTTCATATAAGCAGACAATTTTTTTCGGGTAAAAATTAAATTATTACGTATATATCGTATCACTAATACAAACGCCACTAGAATCGTTTACTCACATTGAACATTTGGTTATTGAAATGACTAATTATATTTTTTACTTTACGCTTACAAATATTTATAATATAAAGATTACGACATTGCCTCTCAGGCGTCAGGAACAATTTTAACTACACGCTAGTTTTTACCAATATTCTTTTAATCGTTTCCGAGATCTATTTGCCTTCCTATCGCATATATTTTGGAGGCGTACGGTGGGCGACACAGGTGGTTGTGGCATGGGTGTACGCTAGCAGTCTTTATACGAAGGCCTATTGTTGCATATATGTACAATGTTACAAGCAACTGTGCGCCCCACTAAACTATTTATTGTGTATATAGTAACTTTACATTTGATTCAATGAATTTGAAGAAATAAAGAATATTTATGGAAAAGTTTGGAAAATCAGGCCGTTAACCTGAGTTATCAGTGCGAACTTGACTTAGGCTTAGTCCACATAATTTAGACTTATCATTTTTTACATAATGTAAAAATATATAATTTATCATATTGTTTGGTGTATTTTTCTTATATTTACTCGTAAGAAAATATATGCGAATGGAACATGCAATTATTACACATGTACAATAAATCCTCATATCTTCTACTATGACTAGATATGTTTTTGATTGTGCTCTCTGCCTACAGGGCTCTAAATTAATAAAAAATAATACCTATCAGTTGTGAACGTATAACTATTGCGTTTAAAGGCATTCGATTTCATTAAAATCTATCTCGTATTGTCTTATCTATGGTCGAAAATATACATCATAGAGCAGCCTGCGGCACAGAGGCATCACATGTTTTCTAGGCACTTCGTAAACCTGACTACTAGAGACTAGAGATTATGAACAGTTAATTGTTTATCTATTTAAAGTAATGAGCCAAAACTAAATTTTATCATTTTAAAACTAATTGATCGCGAAGCCTCTGTGCTACATGCTGCTTATATCTATACCAAACAGTTGAGTCAAGATGTCCTGAACGTCATAAAAGTAAACGAAATGGTTTCCAATAATATTCAGAAAGCAATTACAATAAATTGTGCGATAAAGTTGAGTGTATACAAAACAAAACGAATATTATAATAAATATATGAATCAGGACAGTAACTAGAAAGGAAGACTAATAACTATTGACAATACAAATACAAAGAACTACACAGAAGTAATAGCAACATTGGAAGTTAAACGCATTCAGAAAGGAGAATGGTCGTACCGTTTAGTTGCACTTCGTAATCTATCAATGGCACCAATCATCACAAGTCATAATGCGCTTTACAAAACTAATGCTTAAGTTACTCTGCAACCGAATCGCATCTTAGACTACTTTATATTAGGAAAGATTTTTATACAATAAAATCTCTTTATTTATGTACGTCCTCGCCTTAAAAGCGTTGTGAGCGAATCGCTGCAGAGTTTCTCAAGTTATACTTAAATAATATCAGTCTATACTACTACAAAAATAATTTTCAGTCGATTTACCCTACTGGTTTATATATCGTTTACGTACGCTTATTACTGCTGAATATGAAAAATGCATTGTGGAGATCATTGATTTCTGGTTTTCTCAGTAACATATAAAAGCCCCACTCGTAGTTCCGATTCACAGCCGTTTTAGCTAGTTTAGCCGAATGGCGAACGAGTTGCCGTCTTCGGTTTTTATATTTATAACCTTCGCTAAGCGTTAGTTGGCCCACCCGCAACTCCATTTTAACGTTTTCATTTTCTCCCATTGGCGGCGGTGTTTTATCCGCATGTGGTTCCGGACTGAGTTGGGATGCGCGAAGTACCGCGCGCAGGTGGCGACGGGACAAACCGGGCTGTCTCTTGGGTAGTGCGCCTCCAGGTGTCTGCGCGCCAACGCTAGCGAGTCCAAGCTCATGAAGCACAACGGACACTGGAGTCGTTCGCCAAACACCGCTTTCTTGGCCGATTCGTTTCCCTCCAGATACTTAAGCAACTCGCTCCCTCCATCCTTCCCCTCGACGAAATCGCTCGTCGCCGGCTTTGCCAACACGTCCCGCGCCGCGGCATCTGCAATGCCGACAGCACCAAATTACTCTACGTTATGTACGGTTGGCAAATCCGACGGCCGGCGCTAACTATCCCTAACGACGTTCACAATAAACGGTCTAAAAATATTACGATATATCAAATATAGTATATGGGTAAAGAGTCCGATACGCGTTCCCTATGGGTCCATCGTCATTGGCACGAGTGCCGCTACCACCAGGCGTGATGCGGCAAGGGGGTGGCGGGCGCGGCGGGGGAGGCGACGAGCACGGGGGGCGGCTCGGCCGCGCGCCTTCTCTAAGAGTTCTGTCGCTGGCGGATGCCGTGGGCCTGCAGCTGATGGTTGATGAGGTAGTGCTTCGTTTTGCACTTCTTGCCGCAGTGCTGACAAGGGAACCACTGGTCGCGGTCGGTCTGCGAGTGCACATTGAGCATATGCTGGCGCAGGTTGGAGGTGGAGGAGTAGACGCGGCCACAGAGCGGACACTGCGGCCGGTAGCCCAGGGCCGCCCCGCCCGCCAGAGCCGCCCCTGTAACACAGAGGCGGCGGTTAGAACAAGCGAGTCGCTTAAGCGCTACTGTAGGTGTGTCGGTCGGGGTCGGGGGCGGGGTCGCGCCGGCTCCTCTGCTTCACGCCATGTATGGAGTTCATGTGTATCTGCATGTACTGGCGCGTCTTGAAGCGCTTGCCGCACACGGGGCAGGCGTGCGACAGGTCGCGCGCGGCGTGCACGTTGAGGATGTGCTGCTTCAGGTTGCTATTGTTGCTGTAGAGCTTGCCGCACTCGGGGCAGGCGGGCCTGGCCGCCTCGGGGAAGGCGCCTCCTGGGGCAGACGACTCGCTTTCAGTTCGCCTTAGTTGTCACTCGCACACAGTACTTGCCAACTCTGCGTATGGCTTTCGATACGATACGTTCACATTCAACATGACTTCCATTGTCGCTATTACTATCGGATTCTCGATTAAGGGGACATTTGTCTAATTGTTCAGTTTAATGATAGATCGTTCGGTTATTTACTAGATATTAAATTGTTAGTGTCATTGAATATGTGCTACGTGTATGGGACTCAGTAATGTACAATTAATGACACGCAAAGGTCGTTAGCAATAAGTTGAACATGATTAATTTTATTTGTAACAAATTTCTTCTGGTCGAATCTAATTGCATTTATATCGATAGATGTCATATTAATTATCGTCATTACTAAGTCACATTATCAGAATGTTAGTGCAATAAGTGGTGGTACTCACCGAAATTATCTGGTATTCCGGATGGTCCAGGCAGGCCGGGAAATCCTGTAAAATTTAATTTAAATGTTAATTTATATGTTCTTTTAGTTAAAAATAACAATGTAGTATAGTCAAAAATACAAAAGAGCAATAAATGACCTGGTAAGTTGAGAAGTCCGGGGAAATTGTGTGGTAGTGCTCCGTTGGTGTTTGCCATAGTAGCGGGGTCGTCGTAATCCACTGGTTCTTGTTTGGCTCGGTTGTCACCCTCAGTGTCGCTAGCGCCCGCGTCTGATGAAGATTCTTCGCCGTCCCCTGACTGTTAACAAGAAATATGATTATTACCACAAAATTATGACACGTAATCTATCAAGCAAATATTTTAAGTTTAAAGTTATTAAATTACTCTTTTATATCTCACCAAGTTATTGGAGACTCCAGAAAGATGTGGATTTTGTGCATTTTCTAGGGCCTGACTGAAGAGAGCTAGCTCGTGGCCATTTGTGCCCATCCTCTCTGGACTCGCGCCCTGCGCCGCTAGTAGCTGTTCCGTCCTACACCAGTTATGTAAATAACTAATAAGTAACAAGTCATTAAAAGTTATAATAAAATAAACTTTTCACAAAAAATAAATTTATCAATAATTGTTAACCATATATTTATATATACTTCATTTATTAATTTATTTGCTCACTTGTATTAAAATCAAATAGTAGACTATTCGATGAGATTCCTAGCAAGTACAAAGGAATTAGTTCGTCAAGTTCATTTACCTATTGGCAAAATGGTATTTGGTATTTTAAACCTGTTCTATTCGAGTTTACGTCATTCTTTGTGTGATTAACATTTTTTATGTTCGAGTTTCTAGTATTTAACACAGATCCTTATAGAAAGTTGACAATTTTTCTGCGCCATTACCGATTAGTGAATCAGCGAAGTAATTCGCGTGGACCATTATAGGAGTTGGCTAAATACAGAGACGCGATGATTTAATGACCACTATATGGCAATACCAATTTGAATTCTAATTTCTATCTATAGATGGTCTTTTACAATTATTGTACCGTTTTGATGATACTACCTTTTGCGAAAATAATTTATTGTTTACATCATCTTAATTTTGAAATTTTTCGCTATTGTACTTTGATGGCAAAGCAATTATAATGAAATGTTATGGAAAATATGTTAAATCAAAGAATAATTCAATAGTAGCAACCTGGTCTTCATCTGTGCTTGATAGAGGTCTGAGGAGCGAGCGCGCTTGGGCGGCGGAGTGCAGGGTGCGCCCTCGTCGGGGCGTCGGGCGCGGCGACCTTCGCGCGGCTGGGGCTCGCGGCCCTCGCGGGATCCCCCGCTGCCTGTCTCCGTCCACGATGATGCTGACTACGCATTTTAAATAAAAGTGAATTCCAGTGGCAGATACATTGTTCTTGTATACTTTACATTTGAGATTATTAATTTATATTTAAATTTGTACAAGTAATGATTGAGATTTAGATATATCCACATTTTTTTCAGTCCCACGCTTTCCCAGTCCGCATGTAACAGGGAAAGCAGACGCTTACTCTGTTATCTATTATAATATTCACATTTTATGTACATATTTGTAACATGTGAAAAAGACATTTCCCGAAGCTTATCTTATTGAATTGAGTCTTTGGTTCACTTACCGGAGACGCTTTCTGATCCAGTGTAGGCAAAGGCGCTGGCGGAGGAACATCAGTTAACCCTCGGACTTGTAGAAGTTGAGCGGCTCTTAGGAACTCTTTTAGTTGCTCTTGTCCAATGTGGACTTCACCCTGATACATAAACCTGGAACGTATTTGAGCGTGTATTTTTCTTAAGCTGTTGGTCTTTATATTTTTTGTATATTTTTATTTTAAATAAAAAATTAAATCAAGCGGCCGTCATGGCCCAACAGTACAGTGATTATTGTGCCGTGTGATCCCGGCCTAGAATAGGATCATCCTGGTACTGGTGGTGTCGTAAGAGGCGACTAAAGTACCTGTGGTAGAGTGACGTCGCCAGCAATGGCAACACGCATGGGCAGACTCGACCGGATCATTACCACCCCCGGCATTTAAAACCGGCGCTAAGTAGTGGCTTTATGCCACTGCGTTTCGCATCAGGTAATGCCGGGCCCCGGCGCCCAACCCATCGTAAAGGCCGGCAACACACCTGTAGCTCCTCTGGTGCTGCACGGGGTCGTGGGCGGCGGTAGTCACTTACCATCAGGTGACCCGAACGCTCGTTTGCCGTGTCTTTTCCATAAAAAAAAAAACAGTGAACACGACGGTAGTGTAGGTTCGATCCTTATTCGGGGAATAAATTATTTTTGATTTCTCGCTATATTAAGAAGACAAAGTGTGGTAGTGAGTTCCATTACTCAAACAGCTATGTATAGAAGATCAGGCGGAAAGTGGGGGATGGAGTCTTTTAACACTAGCTGCCTTCAGCTTACTTTGCTATATCCGGGATGCAACGTGAAGTTAAAAAATAAAAAAATAGAAAACATTCAGTCGCTCGCCTCATTGCGCCACGGCGGCGTCGTATTTGTTATGTATTATGTTAATTAAGTGACAATATTTGGCAAAACATAAGTATATATATATATGTTTTAGTGATTCCGCCAAAATGACATTATATGAAATGTCATGTATCTCGTTAAAGTCATAATCTTACTGGCGTGAATTAGTTACATATATATATATCTCTACAGATATATATATATATATATATATGTATATATACTTTGACTTTTTCATTCGTTAGACTGCGTCACTATTACTGATAACTTCTCAATAAGCTTAATGCTGCTGTGTTGACTGACACTCCGCTCTTTACTTTCTCCCCAATTTTCCACATATTGTCTGTTGAGTGACTCAAGACGCTTTGTCTCGTTACCATAGCGAGGAGAAAAGTAGATTCCCCCGATGGATAATCGAAACTACAACCATTGCCTTTACAGTCAAACTCTGACCCAATACGCTGCGACGACCTCTAAATATTGATAATGTTTTTTTTATGGTGTACCTTAACAAACTCTCCATATCCTTATCGTGTACATCTCGAAGTATCACAATAGGGTGTTGGCACGGGTTCGCTTTTAATAATCTTCTGAAATATGGACTGCATGCTGATAGCACCACCTAAAGGAATATTTCTTATTATCATAAATCTCTCTCATGTGGTGGCAGATAAAATTTCATTTAATAATTATCAAATTTTTATACGTATTATAATACCTATACGTTTCGAACACTTTTCAATAGACCATGTATAGTAGACGACGACTATACAAAATATTTTTCAAAGAACTTCTATAAACTATTACAATATTAGATATAATAATTTCCGGAAAGTTAGATTTGAACTCGCTCCTCTTAAGACTTTCAAGAGGTTCAAGGGCATTGACCACAATACTGTACGTTTTCTTGAAAAGTAATTCTTATTTCTTAGTATTTCACTTTAAAAAAGGTTAGAAATATCATTATTATTACCTTATGTGCTGTAAATGTTGCGCCTGCGCAGGCCAGTGTGACGTCCACGAAGTCCTCCTCGTCCCTCAGCCGGCGGAAGGAGGACACCATCGCCGAGTGGAAGTCGTTCCACCGCAGCGAGTACTGCTGCTCGCCCGCGGCGCCTGCGTGCAACCGAGCTGTTAGACGCCCGTCATAATATTATGTTTATTTGTGTTTTTGAAATAAATTTGGTTTTGTCTGGTTGAGTGGGAAGGTTGTGACTTCAAATCCTCTTTTGGGATTTTTTTAAGTTATAGATTATTAGATTATAGAATATAGTTTGTTGGAAGAGATCACGGTTTACGTTTATTTTTCTGTTTTTATATTTTTGTAATAAAGTATATTATTACCATTATTATTATCAACGTTTAAGATGGGAAGATAATTGCTGAGTGATGATAAGTCTATGAGGCCGTATGTATGAGGCCGACGTGGCGCAGGGCCACAGTCGTGCGACGACTACGACGATAAGCCCGACGGTCGTGGGTTTAACTTGGGGGATTGAAATAAGTTATATTTTCATTTCCTCGCACAGGTAACGAGGCAAAAAGAAACGAGGTAGCGGAAGTGACTTAAATAGAGTGGAGTGTCTTAACACTAAGTTCACAGGTTCCTTATTCCTACCCTGCTATATGATGATTCACGCTGTATCCCGCACACAGCAGGGTAGGAATTCTGGAGGCATTGCGTGTTGAGTGGCAGAACTCAACGCCGCGCTTTGCCTCGGCACCAGAGCGAAGAAAATGGAAATATAAATTTAAGTAAATATTTCATCTCTTCGAGTGAGGATCGAACCCACAACCAGTCGGTTTTACAGTCACACTTCGTGCCGCTGCGCTACGACTGGCCTCGTTCAAAATAAATTATAAAAATATGGAAAAATATATATGGAATTATAAAAAAATCAATATCGATATCTTATTATGCTTATATTTTAATAAAGTATAGATAGAAGAATCAGTCGCGATTTTTAACCCAATCCTATTCCACTGCACCACAAGGGCTTCAAAATTACCTGGAATGAAATATCAATTATCGGTGTAAAACAGGCCCATCACACATACCTACAAGCGCATTAATATACAGCTTTGTCATATAGTATTATAACACCGCAATTGCGAAATTTCTCAAAATGGTAGAAGAACAAAGTGATTTAACACTAAATTTTATTGATTCTGTGCATAATAATAAAAATTATATTTGTAAAGGTAATCTTGGCGCGGTTGGACAGCGTCTCGTCCGAATTATAATAATATATATGTAAATGATGTATATTAATTTTCCTATATCTGGCGGCGTCTATTTCTGCCACTCAACAAGCAATGTCTAGAAACGATGTACCTAGACGTAACTCTGGTGTATACTCTATCGTATACGGGATATATCGTCTATATATACGGGGTTAAATGCAGGTTTTTTTAAATTAATATTTTAATTTATATAATATAAATTAAAGCTTCAAAGGATACATTTATATTATAAGGCGCGTTGCGGTCTCATCGCCGACCACAGGCCACAGGGGGTTAGGGAGACAGACGAGCGGGTGCATTCACACTAAATGTTAACGAACTTAATTAATA
Source organism: Heliconius sara (assembly GCA_917862395.2). Taxonomy (NCBI): domain Eukaryota; kingdom Metazoa; phylum Arthropoda; class Insecta; order Lepidoptera; family Nymphalidae; genus Heliconius; species Heliconius sara. The sequence continues at coordinate 8,114,812 of OU860780.1, read as the reverse complement.
ACGAGTACGTTGTAATTAAATCACAAGAGATGAGGGATTTACCTACTGTAATAGTTATTTCACAGTGTTGCCAAATTACTAATTGTCTGTTGGCCATTTTAAGTCAGACATTATATAAATGTACAAAACAATTATAATCACTGAAGGGAAATTGTCTTCGTTTGCTCGCTTTGGTTATGAGACTAAACGCGGCGTTGAGTTCCGCCGCTACACACGCAATGTCTCTAGAACTTGGGCGCAAAATGGAGAACGAAGTGTTTTAATAAATATTTTACGAGGGATACAGCTTCAAGTTAAAAAACAATAGTAAATTATCATTATAAAGATAAAAAAAAGCATATTTGTATTAGGGCTAATGTCTTGAAACGCAAAACCTTTACAAATCAAGTTAGTGTAGGTACACAAAAAATATATAATATACATCTTTTAAAAATGCTAGCACTATTCTTACTCATCCCATAAAAAATCCCATCAAAAGTAGCAGATAAATCATTTTACCATAAATTCGCGGTTTTGTATACAAAACTTCACTCGTTACAATATTCCAATAAAATTTAAAATTGAAATGTAAATTATAATTCTAAGTATCGGGATACAGCGTGAGGTTGAATCCTACAAATCTTTTTTCGTGATTCCTTTATCCCCTATAGTGTAGACTGTAGACTGTATAGATAGGTAGTGTCTAATCGATATTGTATCGATAAGTAATTCCAACTTTATAAATTATTTATATATCAAAGAGATTTCAAATTCAAAAAGTTTGGATTGATTTTATTTCAAGAAATTTTGCGCTGTTGAATTAAACTGAAAGGTCAACAAGGTACATTGGAATTTACTCCAAGGTGTGTGAAGGTGACATTATTCTATAGCTTAGCTCTTAGCTGTACTTATACTGTAGATAGGACTTTTTACTGAGTACTCATCAATTATATATATATTTTTAATTGTAAGTTTCCGTTTCACTTGTAATAGTACACTTCGTTCCACACTTTTGGTCGGAATAGTTTAAATGCTACATTTAAAATATTATAAAAAAATCTAATCAAAACAATATTATAAAAAAATCGAATCACACAACAGGGTAGGCAGGGGGCGTTAAGATACTTCGTTCCCCACTTTCCGCCTTGAGTGTCGGAACTCAACGCCGCCCTTTGCCTCGACACCAAAGCGAAGAAATGAAAATATGAATTTGAATGAAACAGAGAGTGTATTAATACTAGCTTTCCTTTATCTCAACGTTTTCCGCATATAATATTAAAACTACACTAATAATATCGCAATCGCATTGTTAATATATATTTCTTGTCTTACGGCAATACACATTGTTCAGTGATTTATTTTTTTTTTATTTTGAACGAGACATGTATATAGGTATCTAAGGATATTTATCTATACTCTCTAGACATAGCTAGGTTTCTAACTCCAAATAATAAAAAATATAACTTTATATCTGTCTGTTAGTATCTGAAATAACTTTTAGAAAGATTGATAGCTAAATGTTAGTAATTATAATCATATATTTTCCTGTAGGACGGTTTTCTAATGTTACAACTTTAAATTAAAGTGATTTTACTTAGTAGGTAAATGTTAAGTGTTTCACGCTTTACGTCTGTCGCGCTCGCCGACACCCTCTCAACCCCTTCATTGATTTAACTTCTTTACTATATCATATACCTATTCTGTCCTTAAGGGATATTTTACACTAGTGGTTGCCCGCAACTGTGTTTGCGTAGATTTTGAATGGAAAATCTCATTTTTCTGTTTGGCTATCCATTTCGAGAAATCCTTTCTTAGCGCTCAAGTTCTATAGTTTTATAGGTATTTATGGACGTGTTATATATACCGATAATAAATATAAGATTATTTATTTCTATCATAATGTCATTATTAAATTTCAGTTTACGTTACTTTACATATAATTTTGAATATAACCATATTCATAACCTTTTTCATATAAGCTTCTTATTAAACGTAAATATTTCTTTAACTATACTTGTATGCCATCAAGACATTAAATGAAATTAAATCAGTAAATAAGTTAATCGGATAGTTGTTGAGGGGCTTGGAAGGAACAAACAAATAAACATACATTATTACTATTAAGTATGTTAATTATATATTAAAAAATATAAAATTGATTCATTTATCTACATGTAGATACTTCAATACTTGCATTCAAAGGAAATTTGTCAATAAAACAAAAAAATCTACAAAAAGATATAAAATCCAATCAAATAAATCGAAGAGTTTAAAAAGAAACGATAAAGGAAATACATTTAAAGAACGAGAAAAATATCGCACTTCGAAATAAAAGCGACGTCATTAAAGCTCGCCTCCCTTATCCTGGGATCCTGGGATGATCCCCCCGCCCGGGGGTGGGAGTGAATCAACGAACTCATGTAGTCTCTCATATATATTGTACTTGTTGGTAAACAATTGCGTATCGTATAGTATAGTACTGTACGGGTATGAGTACGAATACGCAACGGAAACTTTTGATTTCGTTGTCAGTTAAAAACTCGTCGAGCGGCTTACGAGAGCTTTCAGACCATTGATGGGACTTTCGATTATTTCGTGCATCAATGGGGCGGTAATGAATGTTGTTGTTTATTTTTTTTTTAAATATGTTGGTAATTTTGTTAGTATGGATTATGAAATTTCGATAGATGTGACATGATAGCTATGTTATTTATTATGGACTTGAGGGATTATGCAAATTATTTATTTTTTATATTGTTAGTTGTTGTAAATTACTTATTTTTGGAGTGACAAGTCACTTCTATCTCCACTTTTTACTTGTCAAAGCGGGGTTTTCCTATGGGTATGATAAGGGTATTAGATACAAGATAGTATAATTTAACCTAGACCGTAGGACGTTTAATTTGTTGGTACAATATATTTCTTATTTATTTTATTCGTATATAGATTTTGTGTTTTCTTTTCGATACAAAAAAAAAAATAAACACGCATAGGAAGCTGGACAATGAATTAAGCATTTCACAAATTGGAATTGATAAGTGCTGAATGTGTAAAATATTTATGTAAAGTATGCAGCTGTTTTTGAAATTTGGTGAATTACTCAACAATAAATTAGTTTTTTATCTCATGGTTTTTAAAAATAATTCATTAAATTTCTAAAAATACAAATTTTATGTTGTAGCTAAAAAAATGACTTTTCCCATTACTTATGTACGCCAGTAAATTTAACTATGAAATAGATAGTTTGTTATAAACACATTGACAAATATTTTGGGCACTTACCGGTCTCGGTCGCCATGGCCGGCTGCTCGCAGGGCGGCACGGTGTCGGGGCGTGCGCGCGCGCTATACAGCTCTCCCGCGCATTCCACGCGACCCCCAAGCCCCGCCACTTTAGCGATTGTCACTTCTGCCGATTTTTATATTCTATGACCCTATTGGGCTTAAAGCTTTGGTTTTTTTGTTTGCCTGTAATGAGAGATTTGTGTTAGGGTGCCGATAGTTTTTAGTATTAGATGGAAATTATTCTATTACAGTTATTATGATTTTTATTTTTATTTGAAAAAGAAAATCCCGAGGGTGAAAAGCGGCGTGTATGTGATGGAGAGTTGCAGGGTAGTTTTGTTAAAATTTGCAGTTTGTTTGAGACTTTACATTTATTCTAAATATCGAGTTTATTACATTTGCTTTCCGATGTTTTCAACGGACATTACTATCTATTAACTAACACTAATATAATTGGAACTAATATAATTTCAAAACATTGAACAAATAACTTTTTATTTAACAATTAAAGTTTAAAATGCAATTTTCAAAATGATTAAATATTAAATGTCCCAATCATTAGCACCGATCAAATTAAACAATACTTACAATCAAATCAAAATGTAACATAAGTGCACACAATTGCATAACACAATACAATTTCAAATAAAACAATCTAGTTACAGCTATTTATTTATAGTTTGGGCAATTTACAAGTAATTTAGGTAATTTTGTAGTCAATTAATAAATAATTATGTCGTATCAATTATTATTATTATTGTGTTTCGGTCGTTTGCGCACCGAAAAATCCAATCGCATACTGTCCACGTGACTCGGGGAATGAAAACTGAACACAGCACGCACTATAAATCGGACACTTGGGCAAAAATCGAGGCACGGGGCAGTTGGCGACCGCGGGGTGTTAATTTAGGGCCGATGCAACGATCGATGGCGCGCCCTGCATCGCACAATAAGGGAGGAGCGGCCAGATAGAAATCAATACGGTGTCCATCATCGCCTGCACCCCCCGGCCCGGCCCGCCCGCCTGCGCCTTGCACCCGGGAAATGCATTTTCCACGTTCCAACCGCTTTTCACCCGGCGAACTTCCGCTTTATGCTCACAGGAAATTCTTATTGACGGTAGATTTTTTTTAAATATGGAATATATCGTACAATAGAATTTTACGTGAACGTTCGGCGTACGAATGCACCTCGGTGTTTTTGTTTGTTGTGTGTGTTGCGGGAACGCGCGTGCTATCGTTTGCGCGTCACGCGGGCGACTGTCGCCCCGCCACTGGGCCGAGAATAAACAGGGGGGTGGGGGGTATAGTGGAGGTGGGGGGAGTGCGCGGGGGTCGCGGGGGAGGGGAGGGCGGGGGCGGTGCAGCCTGCACGCCCACCGGCCGCCCGCGCCGGACACACGGCCGGTGCGGCGCGAGTGCGGCGGATGCACTTGTTCGGTAGTAGAAGCGGCTAGCTTTAGAATCGAGCTTTCAATGGAATGATGGGCTTTATGAGTTTTGTTTTGGTTTGTTCTACTTTTATATTGTTTTTTGTTATTTATATTATTGCATATGTAGAGAAAATTTTGTCATAAGCCTTTCTTATTTTTAGGAACTATATAACTAATCAAAATTCACATATACAGGAAATAATATTTATAGTATAGTTTTATCGTATAGTTAATATAGAGTTACCTATTAAATTATTTATTGCTAATCAACAGTGATCAATTGAGTTTAACTAAAACAATATGTCTTATTGGGAACTTGGTTTTTTTGCCTATAAGCATATGAGTATGTATGTTTACATTGTAGAATATTGTTTTGTTATGTACTCAAAATATAAAAAAAGTATACATATTGAAAATTCATACTCATAAATTTACAAAACATATTTATAAATTTAATCAGCCTTACCTAATTAATGTGTTTATAACAAAAAACTGAAATTTACATATTATTGCGAAAAAAACTAAAAACACGATCTTAACATTGGATTATTCTTAATGATTATTGATTATTATTAAAAATACTTTTATATCGTCTTAGATTTTTTTATACATTATTAACATAACTACTTACAAACTTTATAAAAAATAAAGTACAACCATAACTATTTCAAGTACTTATTTATATCTTTATAACTATTCTAAGCACTTATCATCTCAATACAATAGCAAAAGCGTAGCGGCTACAAACAAAATAGAAATGATCTGTAAAGGCCGGCCAATAATTCGTCAAAGAGGGTTGTAAATCTCGGAGGGTGGGGGAGGGTGGCGTTACGTAACATCAGGAAGTGCGGATTAGGAATCAATAGTGGCCATAATGATAGTTGTAACGTAATAGATGGTACTGCGCCGTTTGCTGCGCGTTTGGACTGAAGGGAGGGATGCGTTTCTTTTTTTAGGGGATTTTTTTTATTTTAAATTTGGAGTAAAAAAATGTGTGTTATTTTAATGTAGTTTAGAGTAAGAGTAGAGTGTGGTATTTTGGATTTCTTTTTTTTAATGTACGTGAATATTTTTTATAACTGTTTTTACTGTGATTTTTGCATGTGTTATGTTTTTATTGTATGAACTATTATTTTCTGTCAACAAAAAAGATTAAAATTTTCAGTCAAGCATTTTTTAAGTAAAGGTGAGATGTTATTTATACTTAAAAAAATATTGTGAGCTCGATCCCCAGTTAAGGGGATGGTCAGATTTATTTTCATTCTCTCGCTCTGGTAGAAAAAACGCGGCGTAGAGTTCCACAACTCAGCACGCAAAACCGCGATAATTCTACGGTGCATGGGGAACGGAATGTCTCTCTAGTTTCCCTCTGCCTACCCTGCGTGAAGATACACAATAAACAAATTTACGCCCTAGCCTCCCTAATACTCCCCCAACACCCCCTGTCATTGCCTGCGGTCATCCGTCATCGTGTCGAGCTGATCTAGTTTGTTTTGTACCGAGAGTAAATCAAAATAATAGTAGGTACATTGGACACGGTTACAATGATCTTTAGTTATAAATTTGACTAAAATTTAAATATTGAGCACGTAAATAAAACCGTTAGGTATTCTTGCTATGTTATTTAATTTATTATTTATAATATTATAATATATTCTGTTATATTATTTGTTTTTCGTGAATATCTTAGCTATATATATATTAGCAACGGACAAGACACGACGGTAAGCTATTAGCTCCACCATTCAATACGTAATGGCTCGGAAGTTTAAGCGAAAAGTGTGAATGCTGTGTGCGGGATACAGCGTGAAGCTGAAAAAAAAGAAGAAAAAATAAAAAATAATACTACTTTTTTCTGTATTTAAATCAATAAGTATTTGCAAATCTAAGTATTATCTCCATAATAAATCTAGGGGACCTCCCTGACCCCGCATTGCCCCCTGTCGTCGCTCACGGTCATCTGTCATGGTACACCCCCGCTTGGAATAGCTTTTGTGTTACCGCGAGTAAGAAAAGATAGATAGATATGACCATTGTACCTGTTATATTTTTAGACTTATCGTTTTCTGAAAGCTTCTCGCATATGGAAAGAAAGAAAAAGGGTACATAGTGTTAAGACACTCCGTTCTATCCCCAGTTTTAGTCCAATTCTTGAGTTATTTTGTTAAAGGTCGGAATTCAACGTCAATATATCTTGAGAGCTAAATTAAGTAAAATTTTATCGAGGTTCACACAAGTTCCCTTTACCTAGTCTCTGCTATCTGCGGTATACAACGTCAAGCTATATATAAATCTCTACACTATAAATAAATCTTAAAAATCTTTGTATTATACTCTTTGAAGGAAGGAATTATCAACTTAATCAAGTATGATTAAAAAATCTGAGCACATTATCACCCCAGCGTGATCCGTCACGAGGCCGGTGTCGATGACAAACCCCTGTCATTAAAATTTTAAGTATTTTAAAAATCCGAACCTCCCATGGGATGTTTCCATAGTAAATTTTTCCACAAAAATGTTATAATTTTCTTTCTTATTATGAAGTTACATTGGAAATATTTAATATTTTCACCTTTTGATCTGGTGTCGAGGCAAAGCACGGCGTTGAGTTCTGATACTCAACACGCAATGCTTCAAGAATTCTGCGGAAAGCGGGGAACGCAGCTGTCTTAATGGGAACGGAGTGTTTTAATACTAGGTTCCCAGGTTCCCTCTGCCCACTCTGGCTATGTGGAACAGCGTAAAGCTAAAAAAGGAGTTTAATTTGAGTAAAATGTTGCTCACATTGTATCGTTTAATTTGCACTCAAGTGCGTATTAAACGATACAATGTGAGCAATACGATTATTTTAAAAACACGGCCGTATACAAATTAGTAAGTATATGTCCCGTTTTATGATTAAAAGCATTGTCGAAAGTGACGTAAGGTCCATTAAATTTCTTTATTTATGTTGATGATGACGATAAAGATATTATTTAATATATATATATATATATATATATATATATATATATATATATATATATTAAATAATATCTTTATCGTCATCATCAACAACAACTTCGTAAGTGAACGTGCATTATCGGATCGCAAGGTGTCATCGGAGGATCATCATCAAGGACAAGGTCATGGTAACTGCGCCTTATTCGGATTTGGAAGAACCTTTGAAATTTCAATATAATCGTATCCTTTATGTCACATTTCAATTCTACTCTTTAGGGAGGTTTTTTGTAGCTTCACGCTGTATCCCGCACATAGGGAAGACAAAGGGACCCTTTGGTGATAAGGCACTCTGTTCTCTGCTTTCATGGGGATGAAAAAAAGAGGGAAGAAGGGGTACTTCCTTTTTTTTCCTTTCGAAGTTTTTAATTTTTTTTTTTTAATTCTGTTTTTTTTTGGGTTGACAGAGATATACTATTAATAAAATGTGTCACTTACTTAAATTAAAATTAAATCAAAAACTTACTTAGTCTTCTAAATATCGATATAGTAATTTAGAACGATATAGTAATAAAAAAAAAAACATTTAGAGCCCTTCTTAAGGACATTGGCTATTATGTGACGAGACTCACCGCCCCTATTGACCAGAAGTTGAAAGTCAAATAAAAGAATTAAGTAATAAAACAGTATTTGGGAAAGGTGTCAATTAAAAGCCGTCGTGGGCCAGGGGCTCAAGGGTGTGGCTGTAACGCAAAGGTTGTGGGTTCGATCCCCACTTGAGGAAATAAAATATTTATTTAAATTTATATATCCATTTCTTCGCTATGATGTACAGGCAAAGAGCGGCATTGAGTTCCGCCAATCAACACGCAATGCCTCCAAAATTTGGAGAAAAGTGGCGAACAATGTGTTTTAATACCGTCTGCCTATCCTGCTGTATACGGGATATAGCGGCCAAGAGGGCCTTTAATGAAATTTTATATTGCGCAATAATTGCTTATATTTAATGATCTAACATTATCTCACAATTGGGTTTCCCGATGACGTCGCAAATTTTGTAAAGCAATACATATTCTGACTAAAAATATTAAGTAAAAGAGAAAGGAAGTGTTACTTGTACTTTAAGTTGAAATTACGTACGAAGGCATTCGATACGTGATTCACCATTTATTGGGTGAAGTACGTTGTGAATCATAGACCTCAACGACAAAGAGAAGAATCTTATTGGTCCATTATGTTTTAGTCATTTATTATATAAGCAGTGGTGAAAATATATTAAATGGTTTTTTTAGCACTAAATAATATGGCGTTTTATACATAAATATAATATTTTTGTACGGTAGTTTTTTTAAATTATGAAGTATTTAAATTGTTAACTATTAAAGCAATACTACGTATGGACGTTGCGGCATAGCGTCTGACTATAAACGCGACGGTTGTGGGTTCGACTCCCACTCAGTAAGAATACAAAGTGCTATTGAGTTCCACCACTCAATACGTAAATCGTTTAGAAAATTCAGCGGTGCTTGGGGAACGGAATGTCTGTACATTAAGTTTTCTCTAACTTCATTCTCCTATAAGCAGGATACAGCGTGAAATTAAACTAAAGCAATAAAACAACAAAAGCAATACTAAATAGAAATGTCCCGTTACAGAAATTAATAATTAAACAAAAACACCCTTTTACGGTTTCATAGTCCACACAAACAAGAATGCGGGCTATAGCCTGTTTGCTATAAAACCATAAACAGTCATCTACACCGTATACATTAATATATTCATGTAAATTGCAACGTCAGATGCACTCTAAAGCGATACTATCCATTATTCTATAGATTTGATGGGTAAATAAAGGGGGCGAGGGAGGATGTCATGGCCTTCCCTAATGAAGCTCATGCTGAAATAATTTATATTCTGTTTCATTGGAAAGTTTAATTGAACCTTTTTTCTTTATATATTTCTTTTTATTTGACGTACAGCGTTAAGATACTTCATTTTCCACTTTCTGCTCAATTATCAAGACATTGTTCGGCGTTGAGTTCCGCCATTGTTAAGTGACGGAACTCAACGCTGAAACTCTCTAGAAAAAGATACTGTGTGTTTTCTACTGAAGGTTATATATCTCAAAAGCTTGATCTTTGCTTATCGTAACTTAACCCATTACTTTGTCGTTACCAGAACGGAAAAATGAAAATAATTAAAGCAGCGAGCAAAAGCCGTTGGAGTACATAAGTTTTCCCTGATGATTCTTGTATCCAACGGCTTCTTCGATCAACCTTCACAAGTCCATATGGTACTTGTCCTGCCAACCAAGTGCTTAAAAAAATTATTGCATTCAGGTCAATATGACAAAAATATTAAACTCAATGAAATTTGAACTGGAAATCATCGCGTAATTGTTTAAATACGTTAAAACGACACTACGAATTCACATTTACCAGCATTTTATTTTTGCACTAGCTCTTTGTCTTTAAGCGTAGCGCCGCGATGACGCGCCTCGCTCGGCGAGGTGACCGCGTAAACAAAACAATTAATAGAGAATTGCAAACAATATCAAAAACAACATTAGCAGTGAGCTTAGGCGAAATTTTCTTTTGTTTTTTCTTCCTGTGTCGTCGCCGGCAAATTTTCGTTCCTTTTCAGACAATTTCATTAATTTTTTTCGAAAAAAAAAAACAAGATTTTTACCAATTCTCGGAAGAATTTTGGGAAATGCTTTCATAGTACTCCCCTAGACTCCCTAGACTACTTACATGCCAAATTTCCACTTTTTAAGTCCAATAGGATCTTGCACGAGAAAAAGGAGTTTGAATTTTTTTCCGAGTGAACACAGAATTAGGCACCAATATAGATTGTTTTGTACCCTACTTCCTACATGCCTTTTATAAAAATATCTCAATATATTTTTAGTATAATATGATCATCTTGCTGAACGCTGCGATCGATTGATATGCAGTGTCTTTTAAAAATTTAAACCTTTTGATAATTCAAAATTAAGTACATACATACATGTATAAGCAAACATTAGTATTTAAATAGGCAATGTTAGCTTTCTTTTATTTAGGTATAATGATGGCAGACGAGATGTCTGGCTGTATGCATGTAACCTTTTAGAGGCGGAACTAAGGTGGGTGTGATTGGCACAGGATGTTGATGTTATAGGTTCAAATGTCGTTGAAGGTAAGTTAGTTGTAATAGAAGATATATATACTTAAGTCTTTAATATACAGTAAGTATAATTTCATTACATGAATAAAAAAAATAAAACTAAGAGTAGAGTTAGTAGAATGTGTTTTTCATATTTCCAAAAATAAAATTGCTATAAATATAATATTCTATCAATTTAATTATATTAATTATTTGTTAAAATAAAATCATATCAGCTTCACGCTGTATCCCGCACATAGCAGGATGTGCAGAGGGAACCTAGTGACACTGCTTTCCTTACACACTGCTTAGACACTGCGAAACTCAACGCCAGGCCTTTGCCTTGGTATTAGAACGAAGAAATAAATATGTTAATAAATAATAATTATTTCGCTCGAGTATAACATCCTCTTGCTTTTGGGCCACGACGGCCTAACTATTTGTTATTATTATAATCAACATTTAAAAACCAATATAATTGACCATTGCGATTTACTATCGTGTAATAGCACGTATTTGCCGTCTCCATATAAACAATGTTTCGATGCGTCTCACCCAGTCTAAATATAGCTTTTAGGGGTAGTTACCACCCCTCGCGTGATGGATCTCCAAATGTATTGCCATTGATAATATTAGAGAATAAGTGAAATTGTGTTATTTTATGCTTAATATTTTTTATGTAAATCAATAGAGTTAAATTTAAGATAGGTAGAAAAAACGTTGTTATGATACTCCGTCCTTTGTCTTCGAGACTCTGCGTGTTGAGTGGCGGAACCTAACACCTCAATATCAGAATTTTACTGTGACTCATAAATAAATAAAAAGTTTTTAAGATAAGACATACTAATCTGCATCACTATATCGTTTATAAATGTTTGAATCGTAGGAAATTGTAAAATATAATTTTACATTCTTAACCCAAAGCTGCTTATATTTTATTTATTCGTTGTATTGAACGATTTTTTTTTATTTTGACTCCCTATCTTGTATAGAACAGGAAGCCGGTTCACAGACTCACAGTGCTCAATTATCGAAAATTCATCACGCGAATGGTGGAACTCAACGCTGCACTACAAGAGTGGGGAAATTAAAATTATCAATTTCCGAATCGAACCCACAACCGTCGCATTTATAGTCAGACACGTTAATGTCGCTATCCGATGGTCAACTAACTAAGTATCCAATCATATTTTTTTTATAAATTTAAATATATATAAGTTTATTACTATCTAGAACACACCAACGAACAATTTATCCGATGCGTCTCACCCTCCCTTCAAGAGGGTGGTCAATGCCACCCCTTTTGCTCTGTGCGAAACTAAACATATACGTATTCACTATTCTCATCGCTAGATAGATATACATACAATCTATCAATCGAGATAACAGAGTATGGAATCGAATCGAGCCTGAAATGTTGATATAGCTTGTAAAGTACCTCGTGGTACAATTGTGTCGTAATGTACACTATAGTTCTAGGTACAATCTCGTGGAAAATTGGTTACATTTTAAATATTTTAGATTCTCTGATGCTATTTAGTTGAACAGAGTATTGCTTAGTTATTTTCGCTTATTCCGGCTTCTGTTAGAGAGATGATAAATAAAAATGTTTATAGCAATCTCAAGTATTGTTTTAAGTATACATGTTAAAATATAACAATATAAACTAAAAAAATATCACATATTTCAAAATAAATATAAAAGAATTGTCTCAATCTCGCTATCTTACAACACAAAATATTTTGCGGCCGCACTTCCGGTCACCCCGTCTAAATATAGCGGTGGTGGTCAGCCCCCGCGATGAGATCAAATTTGTATGCTTTAGTGGCAGTTGGTTGCTATGAGTAGTTTGGGCGATCTTATTTCCCTATTTTTTTAGCTTCACTTATAGTACAAACTAGGTAGAACGTGTTTAAGACACTCTTTCCTCTACAAGAAGGATGCAATATACATTTACTTTATACTTAAATAAAATTAAAATATTTTATAAAAAATTATAAGATTTCAACCAGCACCTCTTGGAATCCGCCGCACACTACCAGTATTTCTGTAACTAGCACCTTAAAAGGACAAAGAAAGACTGCTAACAACAAATGATTTTAATAATATTTCCATACACCTCAAATTTAAATATTTATTAAGTTAAAATTGCAGTATTAAAATAAACTTAACTTATTTTCCCTTAATTTACTTAACCCATATCAAAATGACGTACGAGTACACTATCGAAGGATCGATCGATACGTAGTTAATTCGGGCTTTAATAAGACCAAATACAAGTTGTTATTTAGCCCCACGTTTACGGTAATTGCGAACAAGGCGCAAAGCACAAGGTAGTAGGTAGTAGGTAGTAGGTACGGGGTCACGCAGCGCAGTGCCAGTAATTACACAATTTAAGGGCCGATCGGGTAAAGCGTGGCGTGCGCTCTCTTATAACTAATACTAAAGTATTTGGATTCTTTCGGAATTGTGAAAAAACTATAGTTTTAGTTTTTATTCCTTTGATATGGGAAGTATATTATTGTAATTAGTAAAGTGCTTGTTATATATCATTTTAAAGGTTAATATTGGTTTTTTTTTATCCTTCGAGTGTGGTATTCAAACCCATTAAGACCTAAGAAGCTCCCAAGGTCATCCATTTTTGAGACATTTTACTATGCCTAATAATTCTTGTTAAATAGACTATCCAACATAAAAAAAATATGTTTTTAATTTAAGCCAATAATAGCTTCTGAAATTAACGCGTTCAACAAAGTTATAATATTAGGTTAGTTTACTACGTAACCTATTTTTGATCTAACTCAATTGAAAATCTAAATATTTAACAATAATTTCAATAAAATTTTTCCACTTTGTAAATAATTTCAAAAAATACGTATCCTTAAAGGATACAGGACCCTTAAGAATTATAAGCCTAGTGTATAGTCGCGTGACGTTACCGTTACGCGCCTCAGATTGCCCGACATGACTTCTATTTGCTTCCGCTAGTAAATTACTCAGCGATTGCCTGCATGGAAAATAGTTCAAGTTACCCTTGTTTAGTGAAGGGATGTGTTTTTTTTATACGATTTTTATTTTTGAACATTGTTTCATTTTGTCGGTATATTAATATGATTTTCTATTATTTTAATTATTTCGCTCTGGTAACAAGACAAAGTGCGGTGTTGAATTCCGCCAGTGAACACGCAATGTCAGGTTGCAATGGAAAATTGAGCTGGAAGTGGGGATTGAAGTGTCTTAATACCTAGGTTTCCTTTACCTGCTTTGATATATACGGGATACAGCGTGAAGCTAAAAAAATAGTTTTAACTAATAAGTGAACCTTAGTAAACTCTAGAAAAAATATTTATTATAGTTATTAAATGACAGTATAATTAATGATTATAAAGTACAATGTAAATATATATGCGGCCGTTTGGTGCAACAATGACATAAATGCACGGAAGGACAATGTCTTGACACTCTCTCACTAAGGTCTCTCTTCCTGTTTGCCTACACCGTTGGGCGTAAAAAAGTCCGAAGCTACGTATATATATTCACAAATACTAATTGTAGCCCGCGACTTTATCTATAAAATAAAAATCTCATATTCAATTAATCCTCTACCGTACACTCCCCAATTATCGTATAAACTTGATCCTATTAACCGAAATATCAGCGTTCTACGCTGTGTTTTTTGGGCTGTGCGTTGTCTGTCAGCCACTCAGTAACGGATGAGATTTAAAATACATTATACAAATCAATTAATTTGTATGCTTTTATAAAACAACTAATTATATTTATTTTCTGTTATATTAGCTTATTTTCATCGAATTCACATAAAAATGGTAGTTTATTAAACATTATTTAAATGCTATAATAGTCTTAAATACAATTATGTATATATATCAATTGTTATCAGTAAAAATCTACTATAAATATTCTAGGGAACGTCATGGCGAAACATCACAGCGTCTGGCTGTGAACGCGATAACTGTTGGTTTGTTTCCAATTCGGGGGAAAAGCTAATGTCATTTTCTCGTTCCGGTAAAGAGACAGAGCGTCGTCGGTTTCCACCGCTCATCACGCTATGTCTCGAAAGTTGGGCGGAAACTGAAGAACGGTGTATCTTAATACTAGGCTGCTCCTGCGTACCCTGCTATGCGGGGAGATACGTGAAGGAGGACCAGTGGAAGCCAGTCGTGGCGCAGTGGCACGAAATGTGATTGTAAAACCGACTGGTTGTGGGTTCGATCCCCGCTCGAGGAGATTAAATATTTACTTAAATTTATATTTCCATTTCTTCGCTCTGGTGTCGAGGCTAAGCGCGGCGTTCTGCCATTCACGCAATGCCTTCAGAATTTGGCAGAAAGTGGGAAACGGAGTGCCTTAACACTAGGTTCCCTCTGCCTACCCTGATGTGTGCGGGATACAGCGTGAAGCAGATTTTATGATTCTATGATTCATATCAAATAAAAAAAGGAGATGGATGATAAAGGATCCTACGTATAAATTTTATAATTTTTTTTATCCTTATTTAGTGACTAACAAAGAACGCACGGGAATCTGGGGATTTGTATATTGTATGTATTGAATGTACAGAATAGAACTAAGAGAGAATTTCTCAAAATTCTTATGGGAACGGAAAAAATCCAGGATTCTGTACAAATTGGGGAACGGAAGTGTCGTACGAGAATAGTGTTTTTACACTATGAGAATAGTGTTTTTACACTATGAGAATAGTGTTTTTACACTAGATTCCCTAGTTTCCCCTCTCTATCCTGTCCTGTATCTGTGTGTGGTATGAAGATAAAAAATACGGAAAAGATCAATTACCATTTTATAAGTTCACGAAAGTTATACAAATAATAATACAAACAATCCAAAACAAAAAAAAAACAAAAAAATAATAAATAACTATAATATATAACTAAGGACTCAAGTGTATTACACTAAAAGTAGTTTATTTGATAGAGGGCCCCAATTACTAACGGGTTGTGTATCAAAGCGAGGGTCATCGGAAATTTGAGATAGCTCAAAACAGATCGTCGAATCGCTTTGTGTTTGTGCAACATTATATCAGCAAAGTACAATTATTCTAGGTGTCCGGGATGAGCCTGATTAGTGACGGTCAGGTGGGCGCGGTCGATACCCACCCCCGGGGCAACTACCCTGCAATAAACAGGGGGATGATAGCCTCAACTTAAGTATTGATTCGCGCGAAACGTGATTTGTACACACTCTGGAGTTACTGTGACGTTTAGATCTACTTCCGCTTACATTGCTGCTTGTTGCCTTTTCGCCTGTCCATCTAAATACTTGATAGCCAATGGTTGACTATCATTACGTTTTTTTGGTTATTTTGTGTGAAGATTTTCGGTTGTTCCTGGTGAGCCGCGGTCAATAGGCCTCACCGCACCTTGTCTTCAAAATGCTCGTCTGTCACGACATCTAGCGAGTTATCGTTGGTCTCCGCTGTTTTATATAGTAAGTGCTGGGTCAGTGGGCGCTGCCTTAATTGAGGTGATATTATTCAAATGACAGCAGTTGTTAGTGTTTTATTGAACAACTGATTTATGTGTTACTTAGATTTTCCATTTCATTTACGATTATAGAATATTGTTGGGAAGTAAGATTGTGTTTTTTTACAATTTAATGAAATCAGCTTCACGCTAGGCAGAGGGAACCTAGTGTTAAGACACTTCGTTGCTCATTTCCGCCGATTTCTGGATTTATTGCTTACTGAGTGGCGGTTTGTCTCGACTCCAGAGCGAAGAAATGGAGTTATAAATGTAATAAATAATTCATTTTTCTAGAGAGGAGATCGAACCTACAACCAGTCGCGTTTACAGTCATACCGAGTGCCCCTGCGCCAGGCTCGCCTTGAATTGAATTCATGTGAAGAATATAAATTTTTTAACTTCGCAGCGTAAATGATAGAAAATTGTAGTGTTAGGACATTTTGTTCCCCACCTATTACCAAATTTTTGAGAATTGCGAGTTAAAAGACGGACCTCAACGTCACTTTTTATATAGTAACCACAGCGGAAAAACTAAAATAATTTATTGATCCGGGTAGGAATCGAACAAACCACCGTCGCGCTTATAGTATGCCATGACTTGTCGGTCATTATGCAGGTACGCCACGACAGTTTCCAAGATATTTTAATAAAAATAGATATTTTCAATTAAAAAGAGTTTAAAATACATTTTCTGTCATATTTTTACTTAAATATTATTCTTAGATTTACTCTGTATATCGCATATAGCACGGTCGACAAAGGAATATCCTTGCAACAGCATTGTGTTTTGAGTGGCGGGAGTGCACTCCCGAGCTCACAGATGAACTGGCTGGAGGAATGTCACGTAAGAAACACGAAGACTCCTCGAAGATTATGTAGGAAGACAGTATATATTGATAACAGTAGATGAGGCGGAAGAGGTATGCAGAGATCGTAGCATTGGGCTCTAAAAATTAAATAAATAAACTAAATAACAGTTTAAATTCCATCTTAATCTTAACAAATATAATCAAATGATAAGAAATACTTGCAAATAGAACATATAGTCAATTTTAGAATTCATTAAAAGTATATCACAACCAGTTATTTTGTTAAGTATGTGAATAAACCTCAAAATATAATTACATCGTTAATGTACCAGTCTAGCTAATGAGTTGGCCGAAAATATGTAAGGCCGTGTACATCTAATGGGAAAGAAAACGGCAATTTTTATTGTTATTATATACATTATTTATTGCATATTAAAAAATAGATAATTACAATTGAAAAGATATGTTTGAAATATAATAAGTACTAGTCGTCGTCCGTGACTTTGTCTGCGACGACTTTAAGACAATCAAATGGAAAATCCCGTTCTTTCCCATTCCCGTAGGAATTTCGAGAACAATGTCTCGAAATACACGCAATGTCTTGAAAAGTGGACAACGGACTTCCTTAACACTAAGGTGTGCCTGCTCTTCTTTTTGTTCGCTGATACAGCGAGAAGTTAAAAAAAGTTAATTTTGGCAGTCCGATTTTCCAACGTTTTTGTACGTTATTTATGTCTTCTACTCGTAGGCAGATGGAGCTCAGTGTAAATTTTTCCGTACGTTATTTTCCGGCAAAATCTGGTGACATTGCGTGTTGAATGGCGGAACGCTTTGCCTCAACATCAGAGCGAAAAAATAAAAATTTAAAATATTTCATTTCCTCAAGTGGGAATCAAACTTTCAACTTGAACTCTCGCCGCGTTTGTAGTCACACGTTTGTGCCACAGTTTTAATTGATAAAAACTTAAAAATAATTATGTCAATCGCTGATTAAAAGTTAAAAATAAATGTTGCTGTGGCTTTATGTCACTATAGTCCTAACAAACAAGTGCTAGATTATTTGAAAACCTACTTTTTTCCACTCAGTTACGTGTAATGACTCTATTCATTAAGCAACAAAGTAATAATATATGACGTACAATTAATTTAAATTACAAAAAAAAATAATAAAAAAGTTTTTTATATTTAAATAAAGTGTATGTCAAGTGTGGAGGCGGCTTGAGGTTAATGTTTTAAATAAATATTTTTTTGTGAAAGGCACGCCGTCGACGACATCTGCCCGTTTATCTAGTTGGATAACCAAATTCAATAATGAAGAATGCGATCGTCGCTGTACAAGCATTTGTGTGTTATGCAAATCTGCAAATATTATATCCAAATTTAATCACCGAGAGTTCGTTCGTTAGTAGCCGACGTAGCAGAAACAGTGCCTGACTGTAAACGCGACGGTATTAGGTTCGATTCCTAACCGGAGTAATTAAATAGTTAGCATTTCCTCGCTCTACTAACAAAACAAAACGTGGCCTTGAGTTCACCCTCTCACACACACAAATCTTTGCTGAAGTTTGCACCCAATGCTCGAGACACATGATGTCTCGAAAGTTGGGCACAGAGTTCGAGGAGTGTCTTAACACTAGGTTCACTCACCTTAGTTCTTTTTTAATTATTTTTTTATGTTATATAATTAGTACTGTATTTAAATGATTTTAAATTATTAGCTAAATTGCTAGGTTTTAAATGCTCTTACCTGTATGGTCTAATGAAAATAACTTAGAATTGTGTATGTTCCAGGTTGAGGAACTTATTGCAGATCTCCGATGTACTTTTGAACGCCGACACACAGTTCAATAGATCCCGAGTTTAGAGTGTACAGCCAAACAAACTCTTCAGTTTTATAATATTAGTATACATCTAGAATAATATAAGCAATTCTTTTAATAATAAATAAGATCATAAAACAAAGAAAAATAATAAATAGTGTGTCATTATAACAGTTTTATAATAAATAAAATTATAAAAGTTTTAGATAAAGAAAATCGTTTCAAAGCTAAAATTAAATACGGCGAGAGCAATTAACTTTTATATTGATTCATTCTCTAATCGGTAGCGGTAACACGGGAGAACCATGAAACTGGTAGACTAGACTGGACTTTTAATAATAGATTAAACAATTATTATACAGGCTGCATTATTAACGGCGCTGTGAGTCTATGGGCATATCTAGAGATATTTCTAGCTTGATTTAAGCTTCGAAGTAATCTACATTAAGATATTTTTTTAATATCTCTTCATTATTTTTTGTTAGTTAAATTTCTGAGGTGGACACTAGACTATTCAAGGGTGGCGACCAGGCTATTCTAGGGTGGGCACGGCCCAATTAGCCTCCGGTATTCCTGTGCCCATGAACGGAATATGGTGTTAATGAAAAGGCGTTGGTTCAATTTCCAAAAAGGGTCCAATTTCTATTATAAATAAAGTTATTTCCCTGCTATCATTGCTATTATATGAATTTCACTTTTCCGTTGTAACACTTGCCGTAAGAGTCATGGAGTTTAAATCTTATAATAAGGATCTTTGTTTTCGTGTAAGGATCTAATGTTTTTTCGATTTAGTAACAATAGGTATGCAATTGGTTCGCTAATTAATTATCATCTTTGACGTGGGTGGAAAGGTAAGAATATATAGGTATATATAGGTTAATAAGCTGCTTCAAATTTAATAACATTTTTTTAGCCTGTTAGTTACCTGCCTGAATTTGAAATATTATGTTTTGAGTCATGAAGTTCAACGTCGCTACTTAGTTTATCCGACTCAATATATAACATAATACAACATAATGACCATATCTTGAATAAAAGTTGAACCCAAAACAATCGCGTTTACAGTCAGCTCCTGGCATTTGGTCATGACGGCATCAAAACAAAAACTATATAGAGCGGTCTCGAACAGATAAAGCGAGTTTCTCTTTTCTTCATATAGCACCGGAAACATTATCTTTTTAATGAAGTTTAATTGGACATATATTTTTCATTTCATCGTACTACTTTATGGTATTTCTGTCGCGTAACGGTAATCAATGCCTATGCCCCTACTATGGAAATTTACTATAGCTTCTATCGTATTTTTATTTTTTATCGTAGAGAAAGGGGCTTGGGCGAAAATAAAATATCTAAATATCTAAAAGCGTCAAAAGAACTGCACTCATTACCGTCCTATATAACAATTGGGAGTAGCACTTTCAACTGGGTTAGTGAATTTGTGTGTCAGCTCTTTAGTAATACAGGACAACAATGTATCTTTAGAAATAAGCAGAAAAATTGTGGCGGCTAACAAATGTTATTTCGGACTGCTAAGATACTTCCGATCCAAAATACTTTCAAGAAGCATAAAAGTACTTCTCTACAAGACCTTGCTAAGACCGATATTAAAAATCAGATTAAATCAGAGAGTTGAGTGCTGAGCAAAAAGGACACGAACACACTATTTATATTTGAGCACAAAATCTTAAGACGCATATTCGGGGCAGTATAAGAAAATGAGCAATGGCAAACTCGGTACAACCACGAGCTCTACCTCATGTATAACGAATCAGGCATAATAAATAATGTCAAGGTTGGTCGCCAATGATGAGCCGCACAGGTGAAGACAATGAGTGAGTCTAGAACACCTAAATCTTTGTTGTATGGTACACCAGATGGAAGGAGAAGTCGAGGCAGACCAAAACTCAGATGGTTGGTTGCTCAAGCAAGATTTGAGAACTCCAAGCGTAACAAATTGGAAAAAGACAGGAATAGGGCAGAAAAGAGGGATATTCTAGACCAGGCCAAGGCCAACCCGTGGGCCTTGCGCCTTTGATGATAATGAAAGGGGCTTGGACGATTAAGGAAATGCACGGACAATGGACACGTTAATACTCATATCAAGGTTCTTTTTCAAAGGATCTATACGTGGGTTACCAGTCCCAGACGCTGCTCCGAGTTATTGATCTTCTAACCCGACGGCCAAGGTGAATCCATGAAATGCTAAGTAGTTTCCTATTTAACGTAGCTGTATGATCTTACTTAATATATTTGTTGAGTTAATACCACCATGAAACACTAAGCATATCCCTGCTGTGAGTTCAGTTTGCACCGCGGGTAAATCATTACTTGTCGGAAACCTTTTTCATTCTTCATCTCTTTGAATAGATACTTTGACTGTAGATTGTTTTTTGCCAATTTAGCGAAATATGAGCGATTTATGGCAGAAGAAACGGATTTTTCTCCTATGACTTGAATTGAACGCTTTGACATATGTTCAAAGCTCTCGAGTTAGATACTGTAGTAAAGTTTCAGACTAATCTTAAAATAGTATTTCATGTGATCTACTGTCTCAACTAGTTTTGTTTAGAATCTTGTTTCAATGTGCTAAGATCAGTTTTTGAAATTATTTTTGGGGCAATTAATGCACTCTCAATAGTTTATTATACTAGTTAATTATGGTTCCGTCTTTCATTTTAAATTGGTTCCCATAAAGTAAAATCAAATGAACGAACAAAAGAAAATAGAGGGCTTAGACGCTTAACTTTTTAGCTTTTTTTAACTTACACGAATGACGATATTTTAAATAATTTTGTATAAAGAAAATTCAGAGGCCAGTCGTGGCGCATGGGTACCGGCGTGCGACTAAAAAGGAAATGAAATCCCAAAAATTCTGGAGGCATTGCATTTTGATTGGCAGAACTCAACGCCGTGGTTTGCCTCGCTGCCAGAGAAAGAAAAAGTAAATATTTAATATTTTCATTCATCTGAGTGGGAATAATTCACTTATCGTAGCAGGGTAGCCAGACGGAACGGAGCGCCAAAAAACCAAAATGATCAAAAAACATAAATTGCCGAAAGTTAAAAAAAGGTAACGGAAAATTCTTTAAACCAAGATAAACCATATAAAAATAAATAAATCTAAAGCGGATTTCTAAAAAGTTATATGATGAGCTCAAATTAATAGCGACCAGTACGACCGCGGCTGCGCAATAAAGTGGAATGGAATAAATTACCACGGACTTGTGTGATTGCGATATACTGAATCGTAAAAGCTGAGTTGTTTAATAATTAAATAATGTTGAAGACGACACCACATTTTGCATTGTATTGAACCGGATGTTCTTTTCTTAGCTTCATATTCTTTTAGCTTCATCTTATATTCTGCACACACACACACACACACACATATATATATATATATATATATATATATATATATATATATATATATAAAGGATAGGCAGAGGAAATCCAGAGTTAAGACACTCCATACTCCGTCCGTCCGTCCGTTGAATTCTGGAGCTTAACGCTACGTGTATTCTTGTTACCTAAGCCAGGAAATGCTTCGTTCTGTCGACCGTTTACTGTTTGACTTGGTGCAACACCACCACGACAACCGCATGTAGAAAATAGATTTATAAAGATTTACTATTTATATAAAAATTTTGACGCCGATCGACAAGATAAAGCGCGGGGTTTACTTCCACCAATCAACACGCAATATTTCGAAAATTTTGCTAAAAGTGGGGACGGAGTGTCCAGACACTAGGTTCCGTTTACCTGGTCTAATATATGAGAGTACAATAATTAATACGTTTATATAATATGTAAGCAGTAGTATCGTATTGAAATGACATTTTGCTATCATAAAGTGAATCTCAGCAATAGTTCAGTGGGGCTGGCACGCTACCCTCAGGGGGAAGGGTACATGATATATAGCATCATTAGTCCCTGAGACAGTGACTGAACGCCACCGATCTGATGGTGGTCGATGGCGGAGTAATCGTGTCTATTCAAATTTTTCCATTAAACAAAGTTTTCATTAGGTGAACTGTGGATTAAATTGCTTTACTTAATTATTGTAGAGACGCAATACATAATATATGAATTATATTTTTTTTTATTTTTTGTTGCAAAACAGGGTAGAATTTAATTGTTGTACTTCGTCTACTCTTTCTGTACTTTCCATCCCAATTCTGGATATTCCGAGCAGAGTGGCGTAACCCAACGCCACGATATGTCTTGCATAGCTTGGAAATCGAATTAATTTTACTTAACCGAGTGGGCATCAAATCAAAAAACGTCGGGTTTCCAGTCAGATACTGCAACAACTACTGAGAAGCCGTGAAATATACCGTTTAAAGTATATAAGTAGTATTTATTAGACAAATGACAGGGTTAGTACAAAAATAGCACTAATTTCTTTTTTAAATTCACTCTTTATTCTGATGTTAAAACACTGCGCTGAACGCTTGCCGCCAAATTTTGATAAATTGCATATGAGGAAATGAAAATAAATATTTTTTCTGAGTTGGATTTGAACCCTCAACCGTCGCGATGAATGTGCAGCTGCCAAGATGTCCTTCCAAGCGATGTAGAGTCCCCAATAAATAAATAGTTTATAAACATACACAGTATGTGTGTAAATTAAAAATGAATAGACTAAAATCAGATTAGAAAGTAATGTTTAGTATGTGATATCTCTTTTAGATAAGGATCAAACCTACGACCATCAGAAAATAACCACAATACCAATCAGTCACATTTAAATCAAAAACTAAATAAGGTATTTAATTTATTATTCTTTTTACTTATTTTAAATGATAGGTGACCAGTCACTCTATTTTTAACCCAAGTAGAAGTATTGTGCGTTAAAGGTATATAAAAGTCTTAATCTGTCTCACTAGACTAGATAAACATTTATTAAAAAAATTACCAGCACAAACGTATATATAAATAAAATTATTCTTCTAATAAATTACAAAAGCAAAAAATATATAGTAATCTACACCAATTAACGCCAATTAATCAATAACACATTAATATCATGACAAATAACATTTATCCATCAGGTTTCATTAACGCGGGGGCGCCACCGACGGCCGGCGTCCAGGCGCCATTGCCGATCAATATCCACCGAGCACCCCCGAGCCCCTCCGAGCGCGCCCGAACACGCGCGATTTCCCCCGATCGTTTCCCGCACATGACAAATGTCAGTGATATGCCCTGCAGTTTTCGGGGCCCGTGAAAATTCAAGAAAAAGTGCAATTTTTGAACTGTTTAGTGATAAATTGTGTTAAAAGAACATTTTGTTTGTTGTTTTTTTATCAGGATTCATTGTTTAGTGATTAGTGTAAGTAATTTTTATTGTCGTCTTTTGTTTATATTGCTTTAACATGAACGTATATTGGACGTTAACTTAAATAAATAAACGGTGTGTAGATTTTAATATAGGGCATGATAAGCTTTATTCTATATTATTGTATGTTAAATGGGTGTTGCTTCGAAAAAAATCAATGTTTTTGATGCAACACAGGTACTGTTTCTGTTGTTAGCTGACAGATAAATACAAAAAAAATACTTGTATATAACAAAATACAAAAAAATATATAAAATAAGCTTGTATTAATAATGTTACAATCAATTATATATAAATTAAATGGTTTTCCATTTGAAATGGTGTATTTTTGTAATAATCACGTTAAGTTGTCGCTAATGCGCATGCCCAGTACAGGTGCTTTGCGTCACTCGTGTTTGACAATAATTATAATTTTAAAAAGCAAAATTATACTAATTTATTATTTGTGAAAAGTAATGCTCTTACTAAGTATAATTAGTTAATGCTTATAAACATTTAAAATCTCTTTGAAAAATTATTTAGAAATTCTTGTACATTTAGTATTATTGCATTCTTATTAATATAAATACACTCTTTTTATAATTCTAATTAAAAAAAAAACAGATAAAAAAGTTGGAACTCAATTTATTTTAAGTTATTAAAATGTCGCATAATAAGAAAATTTGTAGCGTCATACTCTGCAGGTCTTTCGACCTTGACCGGCAGTCGTGCAGTGGATGCAGTATTTTTCCGCCAGCATAATTTGATCTGCCCAAATGTTATAAAATTTCCCGCTTTCTACTTTAAGCTTGCGATACGGCGGGGCGGAGGAGGTCTCTGTTATTGGTTGTCAATGTGACACCTGACAGGTGCGAATAAGACGAAACGTTTGTTTTGTTTATTTTTTTTATTATATGTTGAATTCATAACTTTTAAGATAATCAATATATTGACTTAATTATAATATACATATTTAATGACAGTAGTCCTGTCCTAATTCATGATATTTAACTAAAACCTCTACTTTCAGCTCAAAACAAGATATAGCGTGATGACTATTAATTTTGTTTTTGTTTTATTACTGACTCTACATTGGGACAACAATGGAAAGCAAAATTATGAAAAATTTAATCTAAAACTCTACTTTCTACTAACAAAAACTTTCTTTTACTTTATAAATCTCTTATATTTAACAAGATAAACAGAGTACTTTTCTTAATCGTTTAATTTTCTGCCCTCCACCCAAGTAAAGTCCGTCATACGACAGGCGGAGGAACTCAGCACTGTAATTTGAATTTAGTACCACCACGGTTAGTATTTGATCGTGTGATCCCGGCTTAGAATAGGTGTGGCAGAGTCACGTCGCCAGCAATGGCAACACGCATGGGCAGACTCGACGGGATCATTACAACCCCCGGCATTTAAAACGGCGTGAAGTAGTGGCTTTATGCCACTGCTTTTCGTATAAGGTAATGCCGGGCCCCGGCGCCCAACCTACCTTAAAGGTAGGCAACGCACCTGTAACTCGTCTGGTATTATACGGGGCCGTGGGCGGCGGTAATCACTTACCATCAGATGACCCGAACGCTCGTTTGTCGTGTCTTTTCCACAAAAAACACTATACCGTATATCAAATTCAGCCATGTCCCAATTAAGGCAAGATACCTTCTTTTTATTCTTATTACTTTAATATTTTGTACCGTAAATATGTGATTTATTGGTAATAATATTTAAATAAAAAAATACCACTGCCTCACTGTCACTTGTTTCACCTTAGACCCAATGACAATATGTCACGATGACCGCATAGTTAGAAATATTATTTACCTACATTGAAAATTATTTAGACAAGTTTATATTTGCCTTATGATAATCATATTGTATTTAAAATATTTATGCTGGTTTTACGACAAAAGCGAGAGATTTTATTATATTCTATTAAGCATGCAACAGTCTTTAGCTATAGTACTAGTTAGGCTTTTTCTTAGTCTTCACTTTGTATCTCGTACAATAAGGTAGGTAGAGGGAACCTATTTGAGACATTATGCTCCCCATCTTCTGCCAATTTTGCGTGTAGAGTGAAGAAAACAAAGCTCAACATCGCGTTTTGGTTTGTTGCCAGGGCGTGCAATATAATTCAATCCCACCAGTGAGAGTGGAACCTACAACCACATTAACAGTCATATGCTTTTTCCTCTCCGCCTGTCCAGTGATGGCCTTTATTTATGATTTCCCATTTTACTTTTATAGCCTTGTTAAGTTTAATTTTTGATATTATTTTTTTGATGATTTTATAAGCTAGCATATTAAATTGTATTGAGATAAGCTTGAATAAACCTTTTGAAGTTCGACCTCGGAGAGAAAATAATGTTAAATTTCTCCATACTCCAAGTGAACTTGGTCTAACCATATCATGTATATATATTTATAATGTTTTGCAAATATTTTTTTATCGAAATATTAAAGATTATTCATACATAGTTAATACTACGATTTTACGATGGTATCAATTTCAAATAAAAAAATAACTTCGAAAAAATTCCATCAAACAATCGTGGGTCGAGTTTAAGCATATATATGAAATAGGTAACAAAACATAAATTCCGCTTTCACATATCAAATGTATGTTGGTACATTGCGAGGAAAATATGAGTATGCGTAAATATCTATATCAATATTTAAAAACGAGTGTGTTTGATTGAACGCGTTGATCTTAGGAACTATTGGTAAGAATTAAAGAATTCTCTGTGTTTTTGATGGTCCAATTATAGATATGACATTTATGACATTATTTCATATTAGTAGGTTCGGTGTAACCCACTGTACCTGCGGTCAGAGTTACATTTGCCACTTACAATATATATCATACACGACTTTTAGTTATTTCCATTTGAACACGCGAATCTAGCTGCAAGTAAAAGCTACTCTAATATATATTGCAAAGAAAGTATTTTGTTAGCTTTGCACTGTATCCCGCACATAGCAGGGTAGGAATAAAGAACCTGATGTTAAGACACTAACACACTCTGTTCTCATTAAGAAGTTCTCTAAGTAAGCTCTAAGACAAACTTAAATATCGCATATCTCGGTAAAAATAATTTATAAAAGTAATTCCACGGGCCGGGCATCGAACCGGGTGCAAAGGTTAACGGCTGCTACATTTGAAAGTTGTTTGTCCGCATGTGTATTTGTGCATGTCAGCGCGATCTCGGGTCACATATTGGTGACGACGACAAATTATTATTGAGCTACGAGTATCTACTTTATTTAAATCAGTGAACAATGTGTTTTGTGTGTAATAGTCGTAAGAGGCCTTTGTGGGGCGGTAGTGGACTATAAGCGATTTAAAGTTATATTTTTTGTAGTCCATCACTAAATATGCAGTGTTTTGGATTCGTGCGGAAAACGGAAAATGGAGTGACTACACTCATTAGTCATTTAAGTATACTATTTCACTAGAATTGGGTTATCTCTTTTTTATATCAAAAAATAGTAGGCTATATGCGGAAGTTCATGCATAGTACACTAAATACTGACACAGATTGATAAGGTGCAACTATCGAGACTGTTTTTCAGTTAACTAATACAATCTTTTTACAGCGCGCTGGCGCGTCATCGGGCATGCGCCGCGTAGCATGAGCGGTGCGCGCGCGCACGAGCCCCGCGACCCGCCGCGCCACCACCGCTCCCACCCGCACCAAAACCAGGTAAAATATATTTACATTGTACAATTTGAAATTTAAAATAGATAAATTATTAAAAAGTTTGAGGAAATCAATATATATTTTTTAATAAAACTCTGGTGACTATTTATGGATTTAAATGCTGTATAGGTAGGAATCAATTTTATTTTACAAAATTACGTGCGTTACGTTCTCTAAAATTTGATTTAAATAGAAGCACTAAGATAAATATATAAAATAGAAAAAAATTGCTAACAACAAGAAGGGATAATGTATGTGAACACAAACAATAACGAACGCGAGGGATAAATAAAACAATGCAAACATCCATTGCAGTATTCATATATTACATATAATATATGATTCTTTCATCACTACTTTAAATAAAAGCAGTTTTAACTACCCTATAAATAAGCTTATTATAATTAAAACAAAAACTAATTTTGCCAAAAGTGAAAGTGATTTTTTCAAACTAAATAAATAAATAAAATTATCGCTGTAAAATAAAACGCCATTTATTCAGAATGACACACACATACACTAACCTATCAAAGCGACAACAGCGCACACGCCTCGTTCACGAAATCGAGTCGGTAGGTATCGGCGGTGTTGTTAAACGTTTTTGAGATTTATTATAGAAAATAGATAATTACGTAGAATAAAGCGAGATATACCTATCCTACTCTCGTTTCAGTGTGTATATGAGAATGAAAAGTGTCAGATCGGCAATGTTTAGTAGTCATTTTGTAGCAGTAGGCATTTACGTTATTGGTATCTATTCGTAACCGCGTCACACGTCATAAAGTATGCATGAAAATCGTGAAATTAAAAAAAATCCTTGTCTAAACTGTCTTGATTGTTTTTTTTAGGTATGAGTTTGAAATATTTTACCCTATACGATGAAGTAAGCTCAATTTTTCTAAGCTAATATTCTCTAGATATATTTTTGTTTCTTATATTTATTTTTGACGCCATATTACCCTCATAGAAAATTCACCTTTCGCCATTGTTCTTTACTAATATTTACGTAAAATAAATGCTTAATATATATTTCTTCGAAATGAAGTAAACAAAGTAAGGCGTTAAGTATCTTAGGTCGGCGTACAAAATTTCTCGAAAGCCAAAGTGGAAAATTATATTACTTCGCAATATACATGAGATGGGTCAAGACGAAAAATTGCAGAAAGCAATATAAAAAACCATCGTAGCCCGTTTGGTAAGCAACTGAATCTACGAGATGGTCGGTTCGATTCCGTCCGGTCCGTTATTTTCAATTTTAGCCGCGGCAAAACAACACGCCTGTCTTGATATCCACTATTCAATACGTAGTTTCTCGAAATCTGATGGAAACCGGTGAGCAGAGGGTCGTAACAGTAGGTAGGTTCCCCCTATCTGTCCTTCTAAAGGTATGCATGATAAGGCGTGAACCAAAAATTGTTACTGATGTACAACACAATAATGTCTATTTAATATTATAATGTTTATAATGTCTATTGACGTGGACGTGGACATTTTCAGGTCACTGTATATTTCCGGTCTATCGTATGAAATTTATATAATTTTGCAGGTAATTTATTAATTAATATAGAGGTCAGTCGTGGCGCAGCGTCACAAAGTGTGACTGTAAAATGGAGTGATTGTGGGTTCGATCCCCACTCAAGGAGATAAAATATTTACTTAAATTTATATTTCCACTTCTTCACTCGGGTGTGCGGCGCGGCGTTGAGTTCTGTAACTCAACACGCAATGTCTCCAGAATTTAGCTGAAAGTAGGGAACGGGGTGTCTGGCGAGATACAGTGTAAAGCTGACAAACAAAACACAACTACAACAAACAAAATTTTAAAAAAAATGCGTTAAGTTATGTTAAAGCATACTATCTAAATTCGTACAAATGATTTCATCGCAATCCGTTATCCCGCGAGCGAGCCTTGCTCTTCTAATTGCAAAATATAATCCAATCTATGTATATCTCCATAGTAACTTAATTAGTGTTATTAATATGGGGAACAACAGATTTTTAAATTACCTAAACGGTCGTTTTTGCCACCCACACTTGTTGTTTCGGTTTAAGGAGTAGTGCTATTTTTTTTTCTACACTTTTTTTATATAAGAAAAGAAAAAAACAGTTTCATGTTTTTCTCCCGTATTCAGCATAGTAGGTAGAGTAGATATAATGTTAGAACTGCCTCCTTATAAGAATTTTCACTCAATTTACCATCACTCGTTTGTCATAAACAAAAAAAGCTCAACTGTACATGTCAATTTAATGCCAATTTAAAATTTAGCTGATAGTTAAAATCTCAAGTAAAAGGAAAAAATGTAAGTCCTTTAAACAATGACTTAAATGACCTTTCGATAGTTATACAAAAGCATCGCCTTAACACTCGAATATAATTACTTAGTTGCGAAGTATTTATTTATATATACATTCATATTTTGGTTTTGCAAATTGTATGGACAATCGTGGCTGATTTGGCTGTAAACGTGATATATCTGAGTTTTGTCCCACGCCGAAGAATGTTTTTTTTTATTTCCATGTTTCCATGGAAAGAGGAGGGCGGAGTGTTAGGTTCTCTCAAAGAACCTTGCTAAATGGCGCAAAAACAGTAAAAAGATGAAAACGATGTGTGTTAAGTACAATGTAAATTTCCTACACAGTAGTACATTAAAGCTTTAAAAAAACTTTTTATTTTCCTTTTATTTCTAACTTTACGCTGTAGCAGAGTTGGCAGGAGGAGCCTAGTGTTAGACCCTCCATTTCCCCCTTTTCAGTCAATATTTGAGATATTGCGTACTTCTCAAGTTGGAATCGAACCCATAACCGTCGCGTTTACAATCATACGCTTCGCCGCTGTGCCTTAAAGAAACTTAATTAATGTTAAAGTATAAAGTGAAATATGTCTAAAGATTACATTTTTATTGATAATCTTGGCAGCTTATCTTCTGGTATGCGGTCATACATAACTTACGTTTGCAGTAAACGTCGGATTTGGTAAGTTTTAATTGTGAAAGTTCTTAGTTCTATGTGTTAGAGGCGTAGTAAGGCTCTGTTTCGATTAGATCATAATATTTTTTTGTAAATTTTTTGAGTTTTTAAAAATTTTCTAATAATTAAAATGAGAAAAATATAGTTTAATATGTATTTATATAACGTTACTGACTGAATCATAGATAAAGCATAGACAAATCTATTGTATTTATAAATACAGGGCTCAGAAAGTTGAAACTTGGTATTAGCACATTAGGTAGAATAAAAAGTAAAGAAGAACACTAAGAGGACTTTGAAATTTCTACGAGAAATAACGGGATTTTCTATTTTACGACTTAGAGCCCACACAAAGAAAGCTGCAAGCGACGACGAGTTGTATATAACATATCCTACTATCACAAATCTTTTGCTCAACTTCATCACGCACAACGACTGGCATCGTTTTTCATCTCTTTTTTGCTTTTTTTTACCAATTAATGAAGAGGCCAACCATTTTTGTAGTTCACCTTAGTTCTAAAACAATATTCGAAAATAAGTTAAAAAATATTCTTAGAGTTTCGTGATTTTATGAATGAATGGATTTTGAATATTATGAATCGTCTTTATTGAGTCATCTCACACGTTTATACCGTAACGATTTAGTTTCGGCGATTGACCTTTTACCGGAGGCGCCTAAATCTAGTCTATTTTATAAATATAATATCCCAAGTTAACATCATATGGCTTTGTAATATATATAAAATGGTTTGGCTTCTTGTTTCCATAAAAAAAAGCTTGACGCTTTATTCCACATAACAGTGTAGGCAATGGGAACCTAATGTTAAAATACTGTCCACTTTCCGCCCGATTATCGAAATATTGTATATTGAATAGCGGAACAAAGTCAAAGTCATCATTTGTCTTCTTATCAGAGCGAGAAAATTTAAAACAAATTTAGTGTTAAACACTAAATTTTCTCTGAAGTAGGCATCCTATAGTGTAATGTATATATAATGTGGAGAAAAGCATGAAGCTGGCTCCAATCGTTAGTTAATTAAATTTTTTCAGCTTCACACTGCATTCTGCAAGTAACAGAGTAAGCAGAGGAAACCTAGTATTAAAACACTCCGTTCCCCATTTTCCCCTAAATTTGGAGGCATTGCGTGTTGAGTGACGAAAGCAACGTCGCGCTTTACCTTGAAAAAAGTGCGAAGAAAATTGAAATATTAGATACTTCATTTACTCGAGTGACAATCGAACTTGCTATCTGTCTCCTCTAAAGTCACCCGTTTGTGCCCCTGCACCACGATTGGCCTCCAATAAAAATAAAAAATAAAAACCATAAAAAAATTCAAAGTTATTAAAAAACGTAAAGTTAAAAGCAACGCTCGCCTCCAGTTATTTTTAAGACTGTGTACATATTTGTAGTTGCACAGAGGCCGCACTACGAGTGTCCCATCTTAGCTCTTCAGCCTTCAAATAGATCTGGGTCATGCAGTCCATGTCTATCTGACCTGGTTTAATAATTTGCTCTTTTATACTTGGATGCTGTATAAACGGACCACCTATATTTGTTGCGTTTATGTAACTCAACCCCATTTAGAAATTATAGTGAAATTATATTTAGTTTTCAGCTTCACGCTATATCCCGCACACAGCAGGGTAGGGAACCTAGTGTTAAGACCCTCCATTCCTCACGTTCATATAGTTAGTGAGTGAGTAGGTAACAAAATATTTGATAGTGTTTTTTTTTAATTTTTACATTAGTCACGATCATTGCCTTTCTTTCGTTTACCAGTAATTGACACTGAAATTTAAACGTTGCTGATAAAAGAGAACTTTGTGTCAATACATTCTTTACGTCGCTTTCCACTGTTATTCGAGATATTGCGTGTAGAGTGTCTTAACTGTATGGGACGGACAAAATGTTTTTTTTTATAAACAGAGTGGGAATCGAATCCACAAACATTGTATTTACAGTTAGGGGCTGCCCCATTACGATACGATGGCGCCAATTATAAGATGATTAAATAAAAACTTTTGCTAAATTTTAGCGAAGAAAGTCTTAGCTTGCTTTCCCCATATAGCAGAATAGGCAGGAGGAGCCTAGTGGTAAGACCGCTCCCCACGTTTCGTTCAACTCTGGTGGCATTGTGTGTTAAGTGGCGTAACTCAACGCCTCGCCTAGATACAGGAGCGAATAAATGAAAATATTAAATATTTAATTTCCTCGCATCGAGCCCACAACCCGTTGCGCTTACAGTCGCACGCTTGTGCCCCTGCGCTACGACTGCCAAAGACCTTCACATAAACTTGATCAACATACGTTCCCAACACAGGCATAATCTAGGCTTTAAGGTCTAAAATTGAGCTTTACATACATTGAAATATATTTAGTATAGAATAAGAAGCGTGGTGTTTTCATTTGGCCGACGGGCGGGGGGCGTGGCCGCGCCTTTCCCCGAAGCACCAAGGCCGTCTGACCGACAGTTATCAGTTATATATTTGTGCATTATGCGCGGGAGCAACTAATGAGCGAATCTAGAATCTTAGCTCGTTTCGAAACGGCTCGATTCATTTTTGTTTTTGT
Source organism: Heliconius sara (assembly GCA_917862395.2). Taxonomy (NCBI): domain Eukaryota; kingdom Metazoa; phylum Arthropoda; class Insecta; order Lepidoptera; family Nymphalidae; genus Heliconius; species Heliconius sara. The sequence goes on along the minus strand of OU860780.1, from coordinate 8,081,337 downwards.
TTATTTGCAAAAAAAAAATAACAGTTCTCCTTTTGATTTCGGGTTAGTTACAAAGGTTTTAGTTTAATTTACCGTTGGTTGATGATGAGGTATGGTTGTAGTGGTAGGTGCTGGTGGCGAGGATTAGTCAATTTTAATATTTTTTGGATACTAAAATAATAAAGCGTAAGAATTTGTTTGCTTCCACCTACTGATCTTGGGAACTACGGGGTCGGTTAGAAAGTTAGTTTTGTGTTTGCTAGTCCATTTATCCAGAAAGTTTACAGTTTTAACATTAAATACACGTCAATTGTCTACAATCAGATATACTTCAGGCACTTAGAATGTGTCATGTTTCTTAGATAATTCTCAGTTACTACCATTTGAACCCGCGGGCGAAGCCTCATATACAAGCTGCGATGCGCATATGCGCACGAGTAACCAATGAGCGTTTTTAGAATCCAACCTTATAATGAAACGGCGAATTCGTTATTGTTCTGTGTATTTGCAAAAAATAACCGTTCTTGTTTAAATTGGAGGTTCTTGGGATACAGAATTTTTAATTTAGGTAAATGTACCGTTTGGTTAGGAAAGAATGATTTAGTTTACGTCTGCCATGGATTGGTCAGTTATACAAGTTTTGATCTTAAATGTAATAATATTAAATTTTAAGCAATATTTTCCGTTTTAGTAATTTATGTTTATACATATTTATTTATACATATGTCTCAACGTGATGTATTTAAAAAAAAGTGTATCACAGTGTTATTACTAACTACCCTCCTATACAAATAAAAGAATGAAACAAACAAAGCGATCTAAACAAAAATAAATGCCAAAATCAAAATTAATATGCTCACTATAAATAGATTGTAATCCTTTGTCCGAGATCCGTTACGATTCAAACTATTATAACCGATTGACTTTTTGCCCGGCCACGGGTTACGTAAGAATAACGAGCATAACTGTGTCGGCACCGGGAACAGAACGTGCATACCTCGCGGCCGCCGTCGGTATTATTCAGTAGTTTCTCAGAAAAATGGGTGTATAATAAATTTTGGGCAACGCAGCCTCATTATGCCGTAGGGCCTACATTCCGCTGTCTTATATATGTATGTATAAAGCGTCTTGTACATAAAAAGTTTGCTTTGTTTCGACTATTGTCTTACCGGCGAAGCTGAGTGAGGTTAGAGGAGGCATTGGAAACGCAATTTGTGGAAAAAGTTAGTTTTATGTTATTGGCTCTATGGTTTTTTTTGTTTTGTTAGTTGCTTTTCATATTAAACTTAGCTACTTAATGTAGGGATAAGATACGTGGTTTTATAATATAAGATTTTTGTAATTTTATTAAGATAATAATGTTATTGAAAAAAATTAAACTCCATTTGAAAAAATATGTTTAATAATAATAGTGTATTGAATGTACATTGTAAATTATATATTTTTTTTAGCTTTAATCACAAATTTTAAATAGGAAACCAACAATTTATTGTATTATTTTTATTGAAACTCTGTACGCGAACGAACCTGGTACAGACGACACGGGCTTTTATTCCCATTTGGGGCATAAATATTTTCTTTTCCTCGGTCTGGTAACAAGCGCGGCGTTTAGTTCCGCAATTTCACACAATGTCTGGAAAATTGAGTGGAAATTGGGGAACGAAGTGTATTAATACTAGGTTCCTGTTACTTTGCAAAAAGAAGAGTAAAGCTTACTTTTTAAATAGATGAAAAAAAGAAAAATAGAGTGAACAAGCTCTCCATAAGCCCCAGATTATAAATAAAATATAAAAATTAACATAAATATATTGTCGTCCATCTTCGCTACACACAGGGTCATCCCGTTCAATTCGCCGACACTCGCCCAGCGAGACAAAATAAAACTATTCAGACATTATTCTGAGCATTTTCTAAGTCAATTATACTCTAAGATGGCCGCTTTTGGTGGTTTTTGTTCAAGTTAAATGTTTTACCGCTATTAGTTATGGTATGTAGGTAAACTGGTGATGTGGATGATCATTTTCCTTGTATTTTGTTTGTATTATTAAGAGTATATTATATACTATGATAGATGTTAGAGTCGTTCATGCTACTTTTTAAGGTCATGTTTTATTTTAAATAATTGTATTTTTTTGCAATTCATGTACTTAAGCGTAGAGTTCCCTGCAACGGTTTTCTTATTATTTAGCCGCACGCTGTATCCCGCACATAGCAAGATTGTTAGACGAAACCTAATGTGAGGGCACTCGGTTTCCCACTTTCCGCAAAATTTTTAACGAATTCCGTGTAGAGTAACGGAACACAACACCCCTCTTTTTTTATAACAGAGTGAGTCGAGCGAGTCGAATGCTTCGCCAAATGCGCCAATTTGTCCTTATAAAAATTTCATTAAATTAATTCGCTGTACATGTGACACGTCACAATTTTCCGCTTTATTGTAGTCATATTAAAAAACCCAATTCAAACGATGCACTTACAAAGCACAAGGAGGAAAGTGTTCAAAAATATATATATCAAAAAGCATTACAAACTTTAAATATATTAAGTTTTTTTTTTTTTTTTTATTTCTTAACACTACAGACACTTGGTCCGTACACTTTTTAAATTTATTATTATATCTAATATCCTTATCATATATATTAATTACATTGTCGTTTACATACAATCAATATCTATAATAAGCAAATTATATTTTTATCTTTACATTATTTTACAAAATTTTACTTAGATCTAAGGTTAAGCGAGTGTTTATATTTATATATATATTTAACAATTTTACATATTACAATATATATTTAATTACATAATTATAAGTACATGCTACACTTTTATCGTAATTGATTTGGATGTGAGGAATTTTGCACTAGGATAAGGGCATGACCGCTATGGTGACTATATTAAGTTACGACGAATTCTTATATTAATTGATGATGTAATTGCTGATGGTCATTTTTCCTTGTTACAAATAAATAGCTCATCTATACATCCTATAGAATAAATATAACCTGAACTTCAGAGAAAAGAAAAAAAGTCCTAACTAATGGAGAGAACGATTCAGGAAGAATAATTATATATTATAATATAAAATATGCATGTTACATTAGAGTAAAATTAAAAAAAAAACCGTTAAAAACTACAAAATGTCATCATCGATATAAATAAAATTTATATTTTAAAAAATATGAATAAAATTAGTCAGTATGAAAATCATTATTCAGGGAGCCGTGAGATAAAACCATAAAAAGGTGACTTTATAGGTCACAATTAATGGAGTTAATATATCTATACTAATATGATAAAGCGGAAGAGTTTGTTTGTTTGTTTGTTTAAATGCTAGGATCCCTGGATCTACTGGTCCGATTTACTTATTTTTGGTTTTGTTTGAAAACTATGTTTTTCAGAAGTGTTATAGGCATAATGTATAATATTATTGTGTACGTATTAGTTAGCTTTAAATAACGAAATAACAAAAATAATGAACGCCATCAAATTGCTTTAAGAACATGTGCTGCAAATATGATACAATATATGTCAGTACATTGTATGGGAGAAATGTTCTATTTTATTAGTTCTAAACAAAAGTCCGCGATATATATCATCCGCGGTATATCTATCTCTTATAAATAAGTCACAATAAGATATTTTGTGACAAAAAAATAATTGAATATTGGAAGGTGATGTTTCAACGTTTTTAATTTGATAAAGATATTGAAACTAACGAGCCAAAGTTATTCCATCATCAATGAATTTTTATAAAGTAATGAATTGTCTTTTATAGCATTTAATTTAAACGTATACTTATTGAGTAAATATAAATTTTTCATAACTCGACGCTCCGTTTACGGCCGCAAGCATAGACACGAGGCCAGCGGTGGGCGCCCTTGCCGCCGATTTCGTCCTCGCAAGCAGCCATGCTTGCAGTTTCTGAAAATTATTGAATGTATAAATTATATTAATAATATAATTTATATTGATTATCTTATGGAAAATACAGGATAATAAAAGGATTATAAGTGGTATACGAACGAAGCCGCGAATGTGCCGCTAGTACTATATAATATCTAATGTTTCTAGAATTTATGTGACCCCTTAAAATTTTTAGAAATCGAATATCATAAATGACTTAAATGATTTTCTTAAGTTTTAATAATTATTCATAAATCAAATACTGATAAATTATACAATAAAAATATGTTTTTATTTTATATTTCAATATAAATATAACAGTTTATGTATTTTAACGTTACATATATTAATAATGCTTATTAACATTTATAAATAAATAGATTTTTTTTAATTAGACTATTAGCAATCATTTCTATAATTTAATTTTTATCATGGAAGCAGGATTTGACCCTCCTCACTGATTCGGTTCTGTTAATACGGGTATATCCACAGAATAATTTTCAGATGGGGTTGCTCTTGTTAATATTATATCTTTATTGGTTTGATTACCACTCGAAGAAATGAATTATTTATTAATATTTTCATCTTCGCTTTTCGCTTCGCTGTGATGCTGAGGGAAAGCGCGGCGTTGAGTTCCACCACGCATGCGGCCGACAATGTAAGATGGTACCTTCTGCGTACCCTGCTATGCGCGGGATACGGCGTGAAGTAGAAAATATTAATATATCTCAGTGTCCTAATTTTTGAGTAATAAGTCCCGTTACGGATGACAAGCGAAGTCTTTCTAGCAAAGAGCAACCTTTGAATTTTTACGACTGTCTCTAATAGATGGTACTGTCTATTTCGTTGAACTCGACGAAAATGGCGATGGAAGAAAATAAAAAAACATAAAATAAGTAAACGCGGCTGTAAAGGTGCCCACACACGGTCTAATGAGCGAGGGAGATTTATAGCCAATAAATATTGTTAGCATCTTCCGATGACCAAAACTGTGTAAAGAAATATGTAGGTACCCACTAGTGCCTATTGTTGAATTTCTTGATATACGATGATTTTAATAAAGATTGAATGTCTATTTAAAGTATTTTAAAATAATTTGAGTATATGAGGTCGATTTTGATGAAACTTTGACCGTTCCCTATATTATCATAACTAATGTGTGCAGACAGATATCTATACGATACTGCAGTGTACTACTCAAAGAATATGCTTATTACATTTTCTTCATCAGTCACTACGCACTTTCGAGTCAATAGCTTAAGAGATTAGCGCGTTCAACCAAACTTTTAATACTTTATAATATTAGTATAGATATCCTCTCCAGTGGGAATTGTTATATAAATAAACAACCTTCGTGCTCTGTGATCTAAATACACCTAACCCTCGATTGTATTTTTTTTTGCTTTGCGCATTTCCCGATAATAGCAAAATAGGCGGTGTTCGTTCTCCACCAGTCGCCTCTTTAAAGTTATTGCTTACCGAAATTTTCTTGAAAATCTTGAGGCCGACGTGGCGCGTCGTGACGGTTGTGAGTTCAATTCCCACTCGGGGGAATCAATTATTTTCATTTCTTCACTTTAGTAATAAATTTCATTCCTTCGCTCAACATGTAATGTTTCGAAAACTAAGTCGAAAGTGGAGAACGGAGTGTCTTAATAAGTTGCCTCTGCCCATCCTGCTATATGTGGGATATACTGTGAAACTACACTGTGAGAAAAACCCTGATTGGCAATCCAACACAAAACAATCGTGCGTACATTTAAATACTGTTCTTCTGTGCCACTATGACCTTAATATTACATTCAAAAATTTCGATAGTATATAATAAAGAATACATAAATATTTTTAAAATATAAAAGATCAATCAACCTGTGCTAAAGTAGACTAATTACATTAAAAAATGATCATATTACAACACATTGTAATAAATTAGGATTTACTCTCGAAGGTTAACAAATAAATTTCATATACGGATTTACATATATTACAGAGGATTATGTTCATCTGTCGAACATTCGCCACGATACACTCTAAATGACTCCATTTTATTAGGTTACTATTAAGTCGGTTGTGGGTATCATTTTAAAGTAAAATGATAATACGAAAAAACTGGTAAAGTAAGTAAAGATAAGATAAGTACGTAAGTTGAACTTCAAAAATGGAATGAAAAAAAAGTTTTTCGTTATCTCCTTGAATTTTTCTGCAATTATACCTTAGCCCTTTTCATCTGATATCTCACTAGAACAATTTTTGCCCCCTTTTAAGGCTATTATTTTTTAGGATTTAACCACAAATGTACAGATTTCATATGTTTTCCTCAACAAGTACTACCTGTACGTGCTAGCTGCTAAATTTCATAATTCTACGTTAACCGGAAGCACCCTATTAATTTTGATTCCCTTTATAGTTTCGAAATACCCGTTTTTTTGCAATACAAACGGTCATATCTTTCTTTAGTTATATCATGGGGCCGTAGATTCTAGTATACTCGTATAGTTTGAATTTCAACTAGATGTCTCCAAGGGTTTTTGATATAAAGATCTTGACAGGCAGACAGACAACAATGTGATCTTATCTTTGAACCGACAAATATATTTAATACACTTAAACACCGTCCAAACTGCCACAAATTATAAATCTAAACAATTGTAGCCATCTTACAGCCATTGAGGAAACATAAATAACAAAATTTCATACATAAATGTGAATCATTATTTAGCGGATGCTAATATTCCGCGTCAATTTGGTCAAAGTCGTAAAACGTAGAAGTTCGTAGACCTGTCGCTTGGACACTTAGATAAGAACTATGTATGGTGATATCTATCTATGTATAGATAAAAAAAAATATTTAAGATAATAGATATTGAATAAATATTATAAAATAACATTCTATAGGTATCTGTGAAAAATCTCAATTATTCTTTACTATTTATTAAAAATAAGCTTTACACATTAAGAAGGAAATCGTATTGTATTTCTTTTAGTTTATAGAAATGTTTATTACATTAAGAAAATATTTATAAACGTATATAATGGTATGGTTCCATCGTGGCACAGGGAAACAAGCGTGGTACTGCTAACGCGACGGTTGTGAGTTCGGTTGGCACTCCTACGAATGAAATATCCAATATTTTCATTTTCTTGCTCTAGTAACGAGGCAAAACGCGCCGTTGAGTTCAGTCACTAAGCACACGAAAGAAGAGAATGGAGTGGCCAAACTCTAGGTATTCTGCATCCTTCTATGCAAGATGAATCGTGAGTGACGTCAATAAGAAAAAAACAAAGAAATATTAGATTATAATGCTAAGTCCTCATAATAGAATTGGTTAAGTGAATTTGATTGTAAACATGCGTTATTACTTACCGTTCACTTTGTTCGGTGTGATACATTCTCATTGTGTGTACTTCTACGGCTTAGTTGCCTGTTTTACTATGTATATAACAATCGATGTATATAAAAATAAATAGTCTTTTTTACATGTCAAATTATGTATGATTTCTGTTTTATTATATAAGTCGTCCTTAGTTAATTATGAAACAGAATAAAAAGTCTAATAAGAAATTATATAATGCCGAGAAGCTTCTGACACCTAGTGTTAAGACACTACGTTCTATTATAATATCTAATTTTTGAGAATTTGCACATTAAGTGATTGAACGTCGTGCTTTGTTTTGTTATTAAACCGAGGGAATCATAGTAATCGGTTATCTTGAGATATTGAGGTAATCTATAACCATCGTGACAATATTCAGACGCTGCGCCTCATTTAGAGGGTCTTATGGACGTATATTTTATTTGCACGTGAAATTTGGCCTAAGTCAACTACAGCCATGCCGCGCATTTGGTATATTATCTAATACCAAATGAGGTGGTCTGTCAGCTCCATCAGGAGCTAGGCCCTGATTAGTGATACTCTTCAAAGCTTACTAGTAAGCCGCTCTAGTTTAGGCTCATACGATTTATATCTCCCGGCACATTTTGTAGCGCTTGTAGCATTTGTGTACGATAAAAGCGTGTTTTTTTAACTATGCCATAATCTTTAACGTTCAATAAAATATCACATCGGTTCATCCAACTCAATCCAACCAAACGAGATTCCGTTATTCAATGGAATCAGTTCTCAAAATACACAAACAAACACATACATACTTACGGCGTGGATCTTTGTTTTTTTTTTGCTTTAAAGTTATTTTGGAAGCACTTCGTTCTGTACTGACGCGGGACATTTCACATACGCCTTTGATGTTAATTGAATATAGAGTGAATTTTCTAATGAGTTTTGCCCTTAATTGTATCAGTTTTGGTACTTTCGAGATGAAAGCTGCCATTTGTTTCGTATGTACATACGCCGAGCTTTTGAGCTTAAGTTTGATTATAAATCTATTTGGATGATCTTCGTGCAAGGGATTGGTTTAGTTGATTTTTTTTTTGTTTTAAGCGTTTATGTTAATTCTAAAGTATGGAATTTCAGCTTATTTTCAGTTGTAGTTGTTGTTAGTATTGATATATTTTAAAAGAGCTACTTCTCAGCTGAGCTGTCTGTCGAGCCGGTGGTAATTTCTTGTAAGATGGACACTACTGATATTTTTATGTAATTTTTCATTGTGAAACGCTTGTAGTGACCTAATTAAATGTATGAATAATTTAAATTTTGATTTTTATTTTTGATATACATGTTTCATGTTAAACGTTTGCGTAGTTTGTATTTGTAATAAAAAGCCAATTTGATATTTCATCAAGTTGAACCTAGCGCCTCATTGTATCCAAAAAATAATTTGGAACTTATATTTAAAAAACTTATCTATCAGATATTTATTTCTTTTATTAAAAAAAAAGAAAGTATATTACCCCATAATACATATAAATTTTCACATTATGCAGATTAATAACACGCGTAGACTAATTCAAAAGAAGGCGCAACGCAAGAGGCGTTTGACGTTCAAATATTTTGGGCTTTCTGGTTCTTAAATATTCTTAAATATGTATATATGTTTATTACAATAATATCTCAATTAGTTATCAAGAATGTCAAGTATTTTTATATTTCCGATAGCTACACGGTGATCGACACATTTTGTGACGATCAGTTTGTGTCTGTTTGTCTCCACTTTCTACTATAAATCTATTGGACTATTATAACTATTATAAACGGTCGAGGCGTCTGGCCGTCTGCTCTGCCGATCAAATGGGTTATTGTTGATATTAATTATTAATATTGCCAAATTTCATATAATTTAAATGAGAACAACGTTTTTGATTTACAAATTTGTGTTAAATTTATGTTTACGGTTATGTATGCAATAGCCATGTACAAATTTATAATAATAAATAACGAAAATGTTGTAAGCGTTATGATTCAATTGTGATTTGAACATGTTTTTCTAATAATTTTTTTGATGCTTTATTTTTATTGGGGTAGTGAGAAGGGGGCGCCAAATTTTACTGTCTCTGTATACTTCCTTCACTCTTCACTTTTACTTCGTACATGCCCTCCGGGGAGTACTTCACGTGACCTTCCTCCAGTATCATTGTTTGTTGGAGTCAAGCGACGAGACTCTTGCTCCTCAAAAATATAACAGACGCTAAGTATCAACACCATAGCCCGTAAAAATATCAGCGCAGTGCGATAAGAACCTTATTCTCGTCGTAAAGTAGGCAGAGAAAATTTACTGTAAAGACACATCCTTCGATTCGAGATATTGCGTGTTGAGTAGCGGCACTTATTTCTGGATTTCATCTACGAGCACATATACATACAGTAAATGAAATTAGATTGATTATATATAATATTTTTACTGAGTGGTAATCGAACTCACAACCGATGAATTTATAGTAAAATGCTATACCACTGCGTCGCGACGACTTCTGTACATATTTTTTATAAAAATGTCGCTTTTATTAAACGTACGCGCAATCACCTAAAATAAATCTCGAGCCATCGAAACTAGAAAGGTGCGTTCGGACATAAATCTAGTAGAAAACAAAATAAAATCAGATCCGTATCGAGTTACGTATCTGCGAATCGAGTCATGAATTATTCATGGGATTTATAGAATCAATGGTCTTTGCTGGCCGTTAATCGATTGTTGCCAGTATTTGTGATAGAAATTTGGTAAATATTTATATATTTTTTATATATTTGTATGGATTTAGTAAGTTAAATTGTTTTTTTTTTTTATATGTGGTAAAGTCTGAAGTAAAGGCGGTGGTTGTGGGTTTGTATAATATATTTTATACATGATGGTGGCGCAGCGGTATTACGTCTGACCAACTAGACGGCTGTTGGTGCGTTTCCCTTCCGGGGGAATGAATTATTTTATTTTAATTGCTCTGATTACAGGTTAAAGTGCTGTGATCAATGGCAAAACGGTAATGTTGCAAAGTCTAGGTGGTGAATGGGGCAACGAAGTGTCTTACACTAAGTTGCAGATGGAACTTGTATGGAATTTGAATGGGAGTCCAGTTAAACTAAAATACTAAACTTTTTTAGCTTATTGTTGTATCTGTGGTGGCGGGAATCTGGGAACCTAGTGTTAAGACACTCTATCCATTTTTAAGAAATTTTCATTCTCCACTTTCCATAGGATTCTCGAATTTTTGCGTCTTGCGTGTAATTCCGCGCTTCGTTACCAGGGCGGGGAAATGACAATATGAAATATTTCCCTTCCCCGAGTAGACCCCGAGTAGAAATGAAACCCACGACCATCGCTTTTATAGTTGCACGCTAGTGCCTTTGTGCCGCGAGGACTTCAACGTCTTGTAAACTTCTTAATTACAATTTTTTAAATATCTCGCACTGAATGGTGGTATCTCTCCCATTATCATATTTAGTGCACATTTTTCTGGCAGTTTAGTGCATGGTTCCACAGCGATGTCATAAATTATAGAAAAATTAAACTATTAGTAGTAATAAAAACTGCATAATTTAATTATTTTTTTCTGGATTTGAACTGGTCTCCCTACATAAAATCCGAATATGTAAATGTTTTAAAATGCTTCGAGGCCTGAACGGAACGGGGGCATTTTGCCAATTTTCAATTTAAATTAGCATAATTTTGAGCCATAAATGTTGATTAAAGAATATTTTATTAATCATATTATAGCGTTAGTTCATGAAGATGTACAATAGAAAGTGTTATACCGGAAATATAAACTTAAACTTAATATTTTATTAGAACGATTTAAAATTTTATAAGTGTAAATATGTATATAAGATACCGTTTCCCTAAATGGACATAGGCAATCTTTAGTTTATTAAATTCTCTTTTAATATAGAGGCCGCCGTGTCGCTGGGGCATAAGTGTGGGACTGTAACTGATTGCGGAAATGATTTATTATTTATTAATATTTTCCTTTCTTCACTTTGGCACCAAGACAAAAGCCTGGCATTAAACGGAGTAGTTTTAATACTAGGTTATCTCTGTCTTCCCTGTTGCTGCGGGATACAGCGTGATTTATTTATTTTTCTAATTTTTTAGGCCGGTCGTGGCGCAGCGGCACAAAGTGTGGCTGTAAAATCGACTGGTTGTGGGTTCGATCCCCACTCGAGGAGATGAAATATTTACTTAAATTTATATTTCCATTTCTTCGATCTGGTGTCGAGGACAAGCGCGGCGTTGAGTTCTGCCACTTAACTCGCAATGCCTCCAGAATTCGGCACAAAAGTGGGGAACGTAGTGTCTTTCACTAAGTTCCCTCTGCCTACCCTGCTATGTGCGGGATACAGCGTGAAGCTGATTTATTCTATTTTTTTTAAGTGTAGAAATGCCACTTACTTTGAGACCTTATCTGACCGTGGAAATTAATATCGTAGGCTCTATGCCCACTCGGGAAAATGAATATATTTAATTCTTTACATTTTCCTGCTCGTATGGACATAACGGTGTGTTCGGTTCCGTTGCTTAGCTCACAATGACAAGAAAAGTTTGTCGATACGGAGAAATCGAAGCCTCAGTATCAGTAGAACGTATGTATACGCCATATCGATCCTCCAAGCTAAAAACTAAGCTAAAGCTTCAAAATGAAGAATGAAACTCACGAATGAACTATAATTAAACTTTCAGACAAAGCCACATTCAGCTAATAGTCTAGTATTTTTTTCTGTTTATACTATACGTATAGATGCGTAATCTATACGTGAGGTGTTTAGTGTTATATTACAGTAATTCTTATATGAAGTGTTAAAATATTTTATTACTGATTTAGAATTAGAAGATTTAGATTTTTAAATTTAGATTGTGAAATTTTCTTAAGTAGAAGAATAAGCACGAAAGGTTGTAGGTTTGATTCGCACTTCAGAAAATAAAATTATTTATTATTTCCATTCCATTCCAGAAAATAAAATATTTAATATTTCTATTTCCTTGCTCAGGTAACGAGGCAAAGCAAGAATGTAGACGGCCTCTGTTTACTCTGCTATATACAGTGTAAAGCTGTAAAAAATCAACATGCATTTCAAAATTTGGAAAATCCTAGTATTGTGACCTGTACATACTCTGCCAAGCTCAATTGCAGTACGAAAGCTACGAGTAACATTATTTACTGATATTAGGACAGGACAGGAGTAACCACGTGCTCTCGCATCGAAGGTCTGCCGGGAAGTGGGTCACCGTGCCCTTGGCGTAAGCAAAACAACCAACTGACGCGTCGTCCTTGGGCGCTGGTTACATTATTTAGGGTTGCCAGTTGTATATTCCGCATAAGAGATGCGAATGTCTCATATTGATACTGTTTTTTTTTGTTTTCTTTGTTGTTACTTGAGTAGGCAGAGACAATTTAGTATTTTGAGAATATTTATCAAGTAAAAAATAAAAAAAACAATATACTATTTTATAACCAAAAATCGGTGAACTTTTTCAAGAATATAACTAGATAAAGTTTAAATAATAATTTATATTTACATATATAACAAGGGTATCTTTAATAAGGAAAAAACTTTAAAATTAACTCAAATTAAACAATTCAAAACAACTTCATTATTCTAATAACATGAATTGGTTTCTTGCAATAAAGTGTAAAAATATATTGCTTATAGCATCGGGACTCGGGTCACCTCTGCGCCGGCGCATGCTATGGGCAGGTGTAGTGCATATTGCAAATATGTGGTTTTGTACCACTCTTTTTTGGTAATATTGTAATTTTTTATAGGTTTCTGTTGGATATATTATTAATTGTATTTTTTAAATTTTACATGAATACTAGTTTTTGCGAATTCTAGAGGCATTGCGTGTTACCAGAGCGAGTAAATGAATTATCATTAAATATATTATTGCTTCGAGTGGGCAGAACCCACAACCATCGCGTTTAGAGTCGCGCATTATGCACTTGCGTCACGGCTTCCATCAAATTTTACTGAATTATTGAATTGAATCCGCAACCTTTGTTAGTAATATCCCATCTGACCCACAATGGCGTTACAATACAGATGTTTCAAAAATTTTTATACAACTTTTTACGATATTAATATCAAAGATCCCGGCGGTCACCTTCTATGGCGTATGCATTAGACAGGTGTACGGGATTGCGGTGAATCAATGCTGATTTTTTTGTTCCTGTATAACTAATTTATGCTCGCAGCTTTGCTTGCTGACAGTGGCTCGTAAAATTAAATGAGTTTATATTTAATACAATAAAAAATATCAAAAATCGGGCGGAATATTTGCGAGGTAGTGTCCTAGCACTAGGTTTCCTCTGCCTACCCGGCGAAACCTATGTGAGCTAAAAAACAACTTTGATATTTTTCCCTAGATAGTTTTCAACTATAGTATTCGTTCTCAGTTAGGTTCAAATTCTTTATTACTGACCTGTTAATAACTTGATCTACAGGCTAACTTTTTATAAATTGGTTACTTTTACGAAAATTGATTTTACCGTAAGAATTATTCCAATAGTTTGGAAATTACTAGAAAACATGTTTCATAGAGTGAGCTTTTAAACCGTCACCGTCATTCCATACAAAAAAATATTAGAAAATGTATAAAAATTACCTCCAAGTCACTGTCCAAGAACCAACGCGTAAAAATTATCCGTTTAACGAATTTTAACTGCCAATATTTTAACGGATTGTCTTAACACTAAGCATCTTTGCTTACAAATTAAGAGACAATATGTTAAAGAAAAAGAATCAGTTAGGTGGAAATATTATGACTGTAGGTTTACGGGGAATTTTATTTACAAAAGTTGAATACTTGCATATGTTTTTTCTTCAATATCTACTTATCTATAAATAACTTTTTTTTGGATATTTTTTCTTTATTTGTAATATAAGTTCCGACTCTGCCAAATTTTACCAGACAGACAGACAGACGTCTTTACAGAAGAAGGACAATAATGATGTCCTCTATAAGGGTCCTGTTTCATTCTTTTATGATACGGAACCCTAAAAAATAATAAAAATAAGTTAAATTTACATGTAATTGTAAGTTACTCCCCACCGGGCGACGTGATCTCGGCTGATTAATTAATTTCATTATCGTCTTTAAGCTGGCTGTCGTGCAAATATTAACTTTTAAGTTGGTTAACAAATGTTTTTTTTTTTTATTTTATTTTGCTTACACACTACACACAGTATTTGTAGAGGTATATTTTAACTAGAGAGTTATTTTGGTTTTTTTTTTTCATATAAACTTTTGCAATACATTTTCTATTTAGGAGTAGGTACGTACCTAGTATGTTTTTAAAAAATGGCTAATTTAGCTCTTTTATAGTTTAAAATTTAACAGCAATGTTAACAATATATTTTGCTGTACCAATTTAAGTAAGTTCGTGTACATCTATTAAAAATATCAAATTTGAAAAACACAACACGCAATGCCTTTAAAACTCGGCGGAAAGTGCGCAACGGAGTGTCTCTACGGGAATGGGAACCTAGTGTTAACACTAGGTTCCCTCTGAATACCCTGCTGTGTGCGGGATACAAGCTGATATATTTTGTTATTTTATCATATTGGTTGTGATTTCTAGCATTTGTGGCTAATTTTAGAAATATTGCGTGTTAAGTTCCTTCATTTGATACGTATCCTTGGGATAGCAAAAGAGCACTAAGTGATTTCTTCAATTTCCTACCGGAATTAGAAAAATCGCATTTTTTAAGTTTTACGGCTCACGAAAACAAAGCCGCGGGCAGCAAGTAGTGTGATTAAAAATTATAATATTTGTTTACTCATATAAACATTTATATTATTTACGTAGGTTTCAAAGAAATCATGAGAAATCGCGTTCATTAAGGCATTAAAAGGATTAATGTATGTATGTATTTGCGTGCCATTGCCGTAGTGATGTAATTAATCGTATCATTTATAATAGTCATGTAACAATATTTTTTAAGTGAAGTTTTTTTACAATTTAAAAAAATGCCGCTACATGGTGTGTTTTGTACTTTGTATTTGTGGAATGCCGGAAATAATTATGTCTGTTTGTTTGTTTTGTTTTGTTTTTGTATTTATTATATTGTTTTCAGCTTTATGCTGTATCCCGTACACAGCATGGTAAACTGCTGGGAACATAGTGTTAAGACACTCTATTTCCTATTAAGATGCTTACGTTCCTCATTTTCTGGCGAATTCTTAACACATTACGTTCGTAGTAGCGGAATTCAACGCCGGTTCGCAGTAATGCTTTAATTTTTGTGTCAGTACTAATGTTAATGAGCTCCGAGGTAACCCACTGTAACTGCAACCAGATTCACTCGGGCACTTAAAAAGGTAGAAAATTGACTCGAGGAGAGAAAGAAGTTCGAGGGGATGAAATATTTACTTAAATTTATATTTTCATTTCTTCGCTCTGGTGTCGGGGCAAAGCGCGGAGTTCTGCCTCAACACGCAATGCCTCCAGAATTCGGCAGAAAGTGGGGAACGGAGTGTCTTAACAATACGTTCCCTCTGCCTACCCTGCTGTGTGCGAGATACAGCGTGAAGCTAATTTAATTTATTTAATTTTAATTTAATGTATAGTTGTCAATCAATTCCGCTTATTAAATCAATAATCATGTATTTTAAGCGGGCGAAGCCGCGAGCGGGCCGCTAGTTAATAATATTAAAGTTATAATGAATGTTGGTATTTATCAATTGAAGCTATAAGCGCGTGAGAATATGTGTTTTCTTGTATCTTAGTTTATGGAAAAGACGACCATATAAGGTTAGAAGTAGCACAATATCTAAATGTAATCTTCTTTTTATCAGTTTTTTTCTTATAGTAAGAATGTGGCGTTGAGTTCCGCCACTTAACACGCAGCATCTCAAATTTGGGCAAAAATAAAAAAGTTACTTCTGTATGTATGTTCTGTCTTTTTAGACCTATTATGAGGGATAAAGCGTAAAGTAAAAAAAAAATAAAAATAATAATAAAACAGTAAAGAAGTCAGTGAAAAATAATTGTGATATACAACTCTATATATAGGTTACAGGTTCAATTCAAAGATAAATTTTAACGTAGACCTTTAAATTTAATTAATTATTCACTTTGCTATAACAAAGTGAAACAGAGAATGGAGTATTTTGAGACTATTCCTGCCATGCATTTTTACTATTTTTATAGTGTTATTATACACTAAGGATAGACAAATATCTAAGGAAATCTCGAAAAATATTAAAGGAACATAGAAAGTAGGACTGTGGACGGTTTTCAAGAGGCGCGTATTTGAGTTACAGTAGTTGTCTGTACATTTAGTAATTTTGACTGAAATGGACAGAGGGACACTTAAAGGAGGGACACTTCGTTCCCGCTTTAACATTCTACCTATCCCTACACGCTCAAGGAGGTCTGGTGTCATACCGACACTTAACGTACCGAAGAGCAACACCAAATTCTTTCAGAAATCCTTCTCTGTATACGCCGCATCCCTCTGGAATCAACTCCCTAAAACTATCCAGAAAAGCCCTTCCATAAATTCCTTCAAATCCCATTTAAAACAACATCTTCTTGCAACGTTAGACACCTAATCTTTATCAATATAGTGGTTCACTTTTATATTTTTACTTCATCTTATAGTTAAACCTTATTTCTTTTGTTCTTATATATATACTTATTTTAAAAGTATTTCTTATACATATATATTTATATTATATAGAATATGTATTTATTATATTATATAGGATATATATATTTATATATATTTGTTATATTGTATTATTTATTTTGTTTAGCTATATTTATATTTATATATACCGTGTTTGTAATTATTATTATTTTTATGTTTATTATTGCTATTTTTTTTTTTTTTAATTTCTCAATTTAAAAGCACTGTCTTCTTGTCTTTCCCGCTACTTTGCACTTACACTTTTGTGCCGTGTGATCCCGGCCTAGAATAGGATCATCCTGGTACTGGTGGTGTCGTACGAGGCGACTAAAGTACGTGTGGAAGAGTCACGTTGCCAGCAATGGCAACACGCATGGGCAGACTCGACCGGATCATTACCACCCCCGGCATTTAAAACCGGCGTGAAGTAGTGGCTTTATGCCACTGCGTTTCGCATCAGGTAATGCCGGGCCCCGGCGCCCAACCCATCTTAAAGGCCGGCAACGCACCTGTAGCTCCTCTGGGGTTGCACGGGGCCGTGGGCGGCGGTAATCACTTACCATCAGGTGACCCGCACGCTCGTTTGCCGTGTCTCTTCCATAAAAAAAAAAAAAAAAAAAAAAAAAAAAAAAAAAAAAAAAAAAAAAAAAAAAATATCCACTTCCACGGGTTGGCTGGAAGAGATCTCTTCTAGAGATAAGTCCACCGTTGCGAATGAAATTTCGAATTGTATGTTTTTTCTTCTATTATGTATGAATTTGGTGCAATAAAGAATATATATATTAAAAAGAATAATAGAAAGCAAAAATATATTTTTTTAATTTCTTGTCTGTCTGTCTGTCGATATGTATGGTCACTCTTTTCTGTGAAAGTACTGAACCGATTTACTTGAAAATTCACCAATTGCTTTGTTTTAAACTCAACTTAACTACTAAAGTTGTTTCATCAAAATCGGTTCATTAAAAAAAAGTTATCGTCATTTGAATGAACTCAAGGCATTTGATCTTGAGAGAAATATCAAGTAAATACAAAGACTTTTTGGTTCGTTCGTTCATATAATATATATAACTAATTTACACACTGTACAGCAGTTAATTATGATAATTATATTGATTTGGGTAATGATTATGAATCATTACCCAAATCAATAATTTAACATTAAAGGCTGTTTCTGAAGCAGTAAATTAAATAGTTAACTGACATCAGCTCATTTAGCAGAGTTTTAAAAAACAACATAGGTAAAAAGAATGTAATGTTACAAAAATCAAATATCAACATTGATCGCATTTTTTAGTCCGAAAAACACAAATTCTTGTACAAATTACGATAATGTCGTAAAAAAATCATATTAGAATATTACAGATTAAAGTAATAAAACATCATACTAGAAGTCATTTTAGTTGTCAATCATTTCTGCTTATTAAATCAATAATCATGTAGATTAAGCAGGCGAAGCTGCTGGTGAGCCGCTAGTTTATAAATAAATAAATAAAATAACCTTCACGCTACAGTGTCAGTGCAAAGAGAAGGGTAGGCAGAGGGAATCTAGTGTTAAGACACTCCGTTTTGCGACTTTCCGCCAAACTGCGTGTTAAGCGGCGGATATCCACGCCGCGATTTTGCCTTGACACCAAAACGAAGAAATGGAAATATAAATTTAAATAAATATTTCATTTCCTTTCCAGTCACGTTTACACACTTTGTGATCCTGCGCCACGACTGGCCTCTATTGATGATGAATGATTAATCATAAATAATTTCTTTCTTCAATTATTTTCTCCTAAATTAAGAATATTAAAAAGTATTCTTGTTTTTTTGTAGTTTTATGAAATTATTTACTACTAGCAAAACTTTAGGGTTACTTATCATCACTGATTTACGAGTCGGAGGTAACTGAGGTTAAATTGACTATGCATGCGTCGCCACGCTGTGCGGTGGCCTCAATAGTGCTTATTTTTAAAATGATAAAATAAAGATAAGAGATGTTAGGAACAAACAAATTGTAACGAGCATATAAGAATTTCGACGAAAGCAGCTGTATGAGGATGAGGAGGTATGGCTTTAGTAGTCACATCGCTTAGAAGGTTTCCTAGAGGCGCGGGTTCATATCTCGCTACAGTAAAATTTTATACGTTTTCTAGACAACGATTTGTCAGTTATTATTATTACAATAGAACATTTTTATAGTGTATAATATTATGTCGGTATATAAAATGGGTGACCGAAGCGGGACGTGACTTTGAGCACAAAAACACGGGTGCGCCTTAATAAGTTCATCTAAAGCTTCTAATGAAATATCACACGACAATGATGAACATTTAATTTTTTTTATGTATTTATTAAAATTTGTCATAACTCTTATACACTGGCAATAAGTGCCATTTTCCTTTATAGAATTATACGCATGTAGGTTTTAGTTAGAGGGAAATAAATAATTTGAGTGGAAAGATGGTGCGATAAGACCGTAGTAGGTACCTGAGATTTGAGTACTTATTTAGGGTTGGCAGTTCTTTGAATTATAAACAAATAAAAAAATGATATTTTTTTTGTTTTATGACAAGTAGCGTGTATTAAATTTGTCGTTATACTTATATCTTTATGGGTGTAGTATAAATAAAAAATAAGATCGAAATTCGAATCAATATATATATTTTTTTATTTATTTTTTTAGTTAATCTACGAATTTTCGAATCTATGATTTTTTATAGATCATTGTCTTTTAGAATTTAAGACCACACTATGTCTTATCTGTGCGGGAAAATTAATAATTTAAAAAGGTGAAGTTGTGTCCATTACGCGTAGTTGCAATGGCTTCTATTTATATTCCTTATATATATATTTTTTGATTTTCATTATTTTTCAGTTTAGTTATTTTATTATGACGTTTTGAATTGAGTAGCTACCAGACAAACATTGTTCTATGGTGAAGGTCTAGCCGGTACTATTAATGGGGGATAGATCGATAATATAATTGATATAATTTGAAAAAAAAAACGCAGCAAAGAACACGCTTTAAATGTACTGGCCATTTTTCGTGGTCCTGGCTCCTGGACCCTCATCAGAACAGCTATATTCGTACAATCTCCAAAAAATAACATTATCTGATCATATCCTTGGGTCTATGAGCAAAATATCTCGATGATATAATATACCGATATTATTTGGCCACCTAACGTTACATATAACTAGCAATTTTCATGATAATACAACTATTATAAATGGATCGAACTTTTTCTTTTAGATTCTATTAGATAGTTACATAAGTCGACTTAATAAAAACATTTTAACTTTACACAACAATAAAAAATATAAAAAAAAAACATCTCATAACATACAATCTTCACCAATATTTAATATATTTAATTAAAAATTCGAACGGCTGGCAATAAAATAAAATAAATTTAAAATCTGCCTACCCTATTGCAAAAATCGTCAGTACTAAGCATTAAGATTCCCCTCACACGCCGCAGTCACCGGCACTACCGTGATTTTAATGTTTTCATTTATCCGCTTATTATTATCGCCCACGTCTGACGCCTGTCGCTTTGTGTGTATACAAATAAAGGAAAAAAATGGTAAATTTATAAATACTTAAACAGAATCTTCAATATTATACAAGTATGGTATTATAAACAGCATTATGCATCTTCCGTCAAACAAAGAATAAAATACTCTTTGTTTAGAATGTAGTGTTAAGACACTACATTCTACACTTTCCAAAATTTCAACAAGCTGTGTGTTGAGTATGGTGGCACTAAACGCCGCATCTTCGTCTTCAAAAAAATAAAGATAAACATTTAATGTCGGACAATAGATGGGAAATGACAAATGTGATTTATGAACATATTTTCTCTGACTACTCTATAAAACACTCAAGGTACTTACTTCTATTCTTTATACAAGAATAAATTAATAGATTTTTATTTTTATCTTTTCTAGGTATGTAAATTCATATGTTAATATTAATTTCTTTTTTTTATTTCACGCTGTATCGCCGCTGTAGCAGGGTAGGTAGCCACTTCGTTTGAGGGACAGTCCGTTTTCTCTGTATCGTCTAATTTTCAAAATATAATGTGCTGGGAGGTGAAACTCAACCAGTACGAGAAAATGAAAACAAGTCTTTATCCTCAGTGGTATTAAAGCCATACTATTATGTTATTCTCCACTTTCCACCGAATTCTGCCACGACTGGCCTCTCTGATTAAATAAATGCTCTAGGATGTAACATTATTTTTGGAATTTACGTGAAGTATTAAATTAATTTTAATAAAGTAAAAAGCTTTTACTTATTCTCTCTAGTGGCGTGTGGAAGTCCGCAAAGGCGCTTTTAAAATTTATAAATACTTAAACAGAATGTTCGATATTATACCAGTGGTCGTGGGCTGGGAAAAAACAGCATTACGTATCTGCGGCTCGTAGAAAGAAGAGAGAAATTAAAGTAAAGTAAAATATTCTTTATTTAGAATTTAGTATTGAGACACTAATATGATTATTATGAAACATTTTAACTTGTACAGGATATTTTTTAATTCTTTAATCAAATTCAATCAAAGGTCAATCTGCAATTATGTAATAAAATCTTACAATCTGAATTTCGCATTTCTATTTGTTGTATCATTATTAAACTTGGCAATTATTTGAAGATAGATTATAATAAGATATTATAGTTGAGCTGGTCTGA
The DNA here is from genome assembly GCA_917862395.2 of Heliconius sara. Lineage (NCBI taxonomy): Eukaryota > Metazoa > Arthropoda > Insecta > Lepidoptera > Nymphalidae > Heliconius > Heliconius sara. The sequence goes on along the minus strand of OU860780.1, from coordinate 8,059,755 downwards.
TGATGGAATTGTAACATAGCTATGAAACCTTGGCTTACTATTTACTTTTAACTATTAATTTATTTAGGTCTTAAACATAAGAATTTCTATGGAATATATATAGTTAAAAATTTAGCTTATATTCTATAATACGTATGTCAGTCAATCTTAAAAAAATATATTGAGATACTTTTTTTCAAATAAAATAAATCGCTTTATACAAGGACACTGTGTACGTATCCACCTGACTCGTCTCGTCCCCGCATCCCGCAGGTACGTATGGTAATAATATCATATCGCAACACCGTATCTATCTTTTATTGTGTTCTCACTTCTTAGTTTGGTGCAAAGTGGATGTGGCAGTTTTATCATATATTTTGTTTAGCTTTAAGAATTTTCGTATTTGAGAAATGAATTATATACTATAATATTTGTAAAAATAGTGACATACATACGACACTTTATCTTAGCTATTAGTTACCCTTCTAAAAAGTTTTATAATATTTGATGGATTTGAGTATAATAAATCCAAATTCATGTTTTGAATCATGAAATGAAAATGAAATTTGAATCATGAAAGCACCACAGGAAAAACTCGGAAGGCAATTGAGAAGAGCCGGTAGTTGCTCTTTTCAATTTCTGTTCTGTTCTGTTCTTTTGATTATGGCGTGCCAGTTGAGCACAAAATCACTTCGCTAATGTCACGTTGAATGGAGAACACATAAGAAAGGTTGTACGGTAAAAAAAAGATAATGTTACACAACAGAAAAATGCATGTTTGAAAGAGATCCAATTTTTCAATTTCAATGTTACAGCTAACTTATTTCGTAGGTTGTCAGTTATCCTGTACGATATTCAATTTATATTCGATATTCATCCATATTTTTTAAAATATTTTAAAACAGTAAAATAGGCTTTACTTGCTACTTTGTTGGTAGAATTTCAGAATTTTTGCAGTGGCATTAGAAAATATTGTAGAATGTCGAGTAAGGAAATTAAAATATTAAAAGATATTTCGTTCTCCCTGTCGGAAATCGAACCCACATAATTTGCGTTTACAGTCGCACGTTTCTGCGCCTGCGTCACGACTGCGCCGTCATTGCTTGCCTATAATTTATATAGTGAAATGAAAAAACCAGTCAAAGGATTTAAAATGACGCATCCACTATATTCACATCATAGCTTCTTGTAATCCGATGCACTTTCGTTTTTATGAAGCCACCAAATTGGTTGTTGCAAGTTCAGTGTTTTTTTTTCCATACATTTATCTTTATGGTCAATGTTGCATTGTGTCATATCCAAAGATATTTCGAGCTAAAAAAATTATAAAAAATACTTATATGGTTTTTGTAAAGGATCACTTTATCGTTACGTTGTGGTTACTAGCGGGGTATTGTTAGTTTGCTTTTTTTGCTGAATATATAAAAAAAACTGGACAAGCGCGAGTCGTGCTCGCTTACCGAGGGTTTCATACATTCTCGAGTTTTTTCTGAAATTCAGCCTTAGCTTAACTAGAGCAATTTCATTTGAACTATCGATTTTAATTCCAAATTTTAGCCCCCTTTCAAGGCTATTATTTTTTTCCTGAACTAGTACTACTGCTAGATGCCAAATTTCATGATTCTAGGTTAACCGGTAGTACTCTATTAATTTTGATTCCCTTTATAAGAACGAAATACGCATTTTTTGCTATAAACAGCCATATCTTTTTTTTTTTTTGGAAATCACGGGGCCGTAGATCTAGGTATATGGTTAGAATTTCAACGAAATGTCTCCAAGCGTTCCTGAGATGAAGTTTCTTGACAGACAGACAGATGGACAACAAATTGATCTTCTAAGGGTTCTTTTTACCTTAAAAGGTACGGAACCAAATAATAATCATTTCGTGGGTTAGGAAAAAGAAACTTAGTATATATAAGGCATTCTGTTAGCGTAACTACGAGATTTCTCGCCCGGTGACGCTGTCAAAACCATCCCAGGTCAACAGCAATAAAGCTAATTCGGAAAAAAAAGTTACTACAAGACATTACATATTGAGTGCCGGCACTCAACGCGCTTTGTTTGCCACGGCGGAGAAATAACATAAATTGAACCTACAACCAAAGATTCGACAATCATCATTATTTTGTATGAAATTTGAATTTTCGTTAAGTTGTCAGAGAATCGTAGGGTCAAACCACTGGTTTGATAGTATATTTTGTGTCTATGCCTATCAAATATATCATTTTATTGAAATAAAATGACAAAGTTGTATTTTAAAACAAATAATTTATTGATATTAAGAATAATATTAACAAAATCAATGTGTTATAATGAAAAATTTTAGCATATGAAGTAGTTTTCTCTACTTTAGCGTCTCTGCGGCAGAATTTAAATGTCCTCATCATAATATCGTCGGACGTCACCGAGACTTCTAGTGTCAAGCAAGAGTGTTAAGTGGCGAAACTTAACATCAATCTTTGCCTTAACAGGGCACGATGATAAGAATCATTTTATTCACCATTTCTTTTCTCTCAGCGAGGATTGAACCTACAATCATTGCGTGTACAATGTACAGTTAAACTATTTTTTCATTTTCACCCTGTATGCCTCACGTAGGCAGAGGAAATGTGGGAAACTAGTTTTAAGACACCCCGATCTCATTACGATACTTCGCAATTTTGTTGGTTTGTGATACTGTGTAATTTTGACGCCAGAATACGAAAGCGCCAAAATTGCGTTTTGTTTGGTAAATTTCAACGGTACGTTTTGCCTCGTTACCAGAGCAAAGAAAACAAAGATATTAAATATTTCATTCCCACGAGTAGAAATTGAACCCACAACTGAAAGAAGAACACTCTAAATACTAGGTATAACAATTATAAGCCTTCACTCTTTGTATCACTTTATTAACACTTTGAACTTAGGGCTATCACTTATAATGCTTAACACTTCACTTAAATCACTTAGATCTACTATTACTTAAATAATTCTTTGCTCAGAACTTGCTGCACGTATTACAACGTTAGGAAGACTGTGTTCAATTGTACTTTTATGGTGTTTTTATAGCACAACATCCCTCCCAAAACTAAGCTTACCGGAAGTGTCTCAATTTCATAATTTACAATAAACATAGTTTCAATAGATTATAAATCAAGTATATTAACAATATTTAATTTTAAATAACAACCCTACTATTATTTACAGTATTCCATTTAGTTTATAATCTCATAAAATATTATACAGCAACTTCCTATAATGACTTAATCACTAATAAAATATTTAATTGAACTCAAATGACTAATTCATAACAACAATATTAACAAAAGAATTTCTTTTATAATTCTATTTTCATTCGTAACAATATCACAATAACTTCTCTTTATTTAAATACACACTTATTTCCTTTTGTTCTGATTAATCATATTGCCATCTCTTTTACTATAAACTACCAATAACTTTATAATAATTCAATCACTAATAAAATATTTAATTCAACTCAAATTACTAATTCATAACAACAATATTAATTACAACACATACATATATATTAACAAAAGAGTTTCTTTTATAATTTCTATTTTCACTCGTAATAATATCACAACAACTTCTCTTTATTTAATACACAATTTTATTTCATTTCGTTCTGATTAACCATATTAACATCTCTTTTACTATAAACTCATATTTAATACTACCGCTAACATTCGGCTAATCCTGACATAAACGCGCCCACGCGTTTAGTAGCCAACAAAAATTATAACATAATTTGGAATAAATAAATAATATTGAAATATACATACACACATTTAAGTCTTAACGTTTTATAATCACATCACTGGTTTTCATCAATATCATACGTCTTTCCGCAAAAGACTCACTGACTTGGAGCCTTCTGCAAACATTTCGCTTTTCACTGGCCTTGATTGTACACTGGTATCGACCCGCTTTTCACTAACATCGAATGCAACTCTTTGCAAACGACTCACTTTTTACTAACATCGAGAGCAACTCTTTGCAAACGACTCACTTTTCACTAACATCGAGTGCAACTCTTTGCAAACGACTCACTTTTCACTAACATCGAGTGCAACTCTTTGCAAACGACTCACTTTTTACTAACATCGAGTGCAACTCTTTGCAAACGACTCACTTTTTACTAACATCGAGTGCAACTCTTTGCAAACGACTCACTGTTCACTAACATCGAATGCAACTCTTTGCAAACGACTCACTACTTACTAACATCGAATGCAACTCTTTGCAAACGACTCACTTTTTACTAACATCGAGTGCAACTCTTTGCAAACGACTCACTTTTTACTAACATCGAGTGCAACTCTTTGCAAACGACTCACTTTTCCCTAACATCGAGTGCAACTCTTTGCAAACGACTCACTGTTCACTAACATCGAATGCAACTCTTTGCAAACGACTCACTACTTACTAACATCGAATGCAACTCTTTGCAAACGACTCACTTTTTACTAACATCGAATGCAACTCTGCAAACGACTCGCTATTCACTTATAATTCACTCACTATCCACCAACATTGAATGCAACTCTGCAAAAACGCCTCACTATTCACCAACAGTTTTTCGACACTAAATTTACATGACATATTACATATATATATAACATTTTCATCATAATACATTATTATTTTCATTCTACTTTAATAAATCACTAAAAATATATTTCATGCGAGTTTAATTAATCTATAAACATCATAATATTATTTTAATAAATTACTAAAAATATGTAAATTTTAACATTTCGATATTATAAGTACAACATCTTTTTTTATCCTTACGTTATATGACTAGAACACTAAATCACAAATATCATTTTATAATCATAATAATTATAATAAATGGATTACAAAAAAAATGGCACCAAAATTTATCACATTTTATACATTTATAAATTTTCATTATCATCCGAATCACTAGATATTACATCGTTATTAAAAACCAACCAAGGGTACAATTTATCTACCGAATATATCCCTTTGTAAGAAGATCCCTCTTCTTTTCTGGTAATTGGAGTATCTACTATTTCATAGCGATCGTTTCCTAGTACCCTAGTTACTTTGAAAGGTCCACTACATTTAGACACAAGTTTCCTACCTTGACCTGGTTCTGATCGAACAGCCTTTTCTACACGAACTGAATCTCCGACCTTATATTCTTTACATTTTTTTCGCGTTCTATCAAAAAAAATCTTTGTTTTATTTGCCCTTTTGTTATTTTATTACTCGTTTCATTGCGTAACTGATCTACATCTAATGGCTGATGTGCATCTGCAACTACGTCGTTCATATTGCGTCCGATATACCTGTAGTACGAATACCAAATAATATTTCTGCAGGTGTTTTACCAGTAGTTTTATTGATGGTATTATTTAACGACCACTGAATTTGTGGTAATGACAAATCCCATGCATTTTCAGATTTTCCGTGATTTGTGGATGCTAAAGATTCTAGTATTGTGCGATTATACCTTTCAATTTGTCCGTTGGCTCTGGGAGTTGCGACAGCGTTTAAAACATGTTTAATACCTTTTTTCGTTTATAAAATTTTCAAAATGTTTACTTTCATCCGATGTAGTTTGTCTGCTGTAATATGCTATAGGATGAAAATTGTTAGTTTGAATAGATTTTTGCATCAAAATTGCACCTATACCATATTTGCTAGCGTCCGTGTGAATTTCAATTTCCGCATTTGGATCATATAAAGCCAATACAAGTCTATTTATCAATGTTGTTTGAAGTTCTTTAATGATTCTAGCTGAGATTGGCCGAAACTCCAAGGGACATCTTTTTTTGTCAATAACGTTAGTGGTTTAGCTATTGTGGAAAATTTTTTTACGTAACGTCTAAAATATCTTGTCAAACCTACGAACTGTCTTACTGCGTGAACGTTTTTAGGCACTGGAAAATCTTTAACAGCATTTATTTTATGTAAACCTGGCCGAATACCCTCAATACTTATTTCATATCCTAGATAATCAATTTTTGTTTGAAAGAACCAACACTTTTTTAAATTTAACGTAAGTTTTGCTGACCGGATAATTTCAAATAACGCCTTTAACTTTTTTTTTTTTTTTTTTTTTTTTAAGCCCTCGGTAACTGCTGTATCAGTTGCTACCAATAAATCGTCCATATTAATATTAGGGACTTCAATGAATATTAAATTTTTATTTGTTTTGTAAATCATTATATTTGGTTTTTCTGTAAAAGTATGTGCAATTAAGATAGGTACTTTTAAATAAAGGTCTGCAACTACTAGAAATTCTACATCAGCACTCACAGTATCTACTTCTAACCTTGCAATGAATTTACCTAACGGCGACACTGTTGAATTTCCAAATCCTTTTAAAGTAGTCAAATTTTCTTTAATTAATTCTTTGGTTAAAATATTTGCTAAACTTTCTTGTATGAGAGTACATTTACTACCTAAATCAACGTAGGCTGTCGTATTGACACCATTAACGTGAACATTTTTATAATATTTATCATAAGTACCATTATTAATACACAAAATGTCTTTCAAATATCTTTATTTTTATTACTATTATTGTAATCATCGGCTAAATTTCGTTTATAACAATCTTTTGTTTCATGGCCTAATTTAAAACAAAAGTTACATTTTTTAATTGGTTTATTACATTTGACACTGATGTGGCCAATTTCATTACAATTAAAACACCTTAATTCTTGAAAATTTCCCTTGTTATAATTACTAGAATTTGAAGCTTTATTATTTATATTCTTATCAATGTTTTTCATTCGGTTTTGTTGTTGGAAATCATTTTGTGATAATGTACTTAAATAATTTAAAACTTGTTCGGGTTCTTTAAACATGCAAGTTCCAGCTCCCATTCTTATAAATTTATCATCTATGCCATGTATTAAACACCCTACAGCCTTAATACCCTTAATTTCACACTTATTAATTAAAATCATTTTGTCATAATAGTAATTTTCTAAAGATTGACCTATTCTACACCTAATTTTTAGCATATCCGTTAAAAGATCACCATAATTTTCATTTGATGGGAATGCTAGTCTTAATTTTTGTGACCATTCTTCCCAAGAAAATAACAATGTGGGTAATCCTTGGAACCACTTCTTTGCAAGTCCGCTTAATTTGGGCAGAGCGTAATGACATATTTGTTTATCATTCCACGAGTATATTGTTGCACATTCATTCACTTTATTAATCCAAGATTCTATTGTTTGGTAATTATCATTAGGATTAAACTCTGGCACAACACTACATGAAACAGGAAAATTATTTTGAGGGTAAATAATCGTTTGGCTCGTTTGAAGACCGATCACAAATATTTAACAAATGATTATGACTAGTTGTAGGTAACGGTAATGGCGGTGTATTGCTTTTATGACTAATTAATCGAGATGTACGCGACTTTCGAGCACGTTTGTTACAATTTTACGAGATTCTTTGCTTTTATTACGATATTTTCTTTTATGACGCCTAGTCGATTTTCTATAATCACTGTCTGTAGAACTTGTCGATACGCTATAACTTCGCCTACGCTTAGATTTTCCCATTATAGTAAAACTTATAGTAATTACTATTGTAATATTGTAGTGATTCAAACGTAAATTTAAATATATAAAAAAAAATTACTACAAAATTAAAAACAGTAGTAACAAGAAGTACAGTCACTTTTACACAAAAAGTAAGAAAAAAACAAAAAAAAAACACATATATAACACTTCTAACCTTCAGTCTCTAATGGGCGTTTCTTAGTCCTGTATCCCGCTTCCGAAGTGAAAGAAGAACACTCTAAATACTAGGTATAACAATTATAAGCCTTCACTCTTTGTATCACTTTATTAACACTTTGAACTTAGGGCTATCACTTATAATGCTTAACACTTCACTTAAATCACTTAGATCTACTATTACTTAAATAATTCTTTGCTCAGAACTTGCTGCACGTATTACAAACGTTAGGAAGACTGTGTTCAATTGTACTTTTATGGTGTTTTTATAGCACAACATCCCTCCCAAAACTAAGCTTACCGGAAGTGTCTCAATTTCATAATTTACAATAAACATAGTTTCAATAGATTATAAATCAAGTATATTAACAATATTTAATTTTAAATAACAACCCTACTATTATTTACAGTATTCCATTTAGTTTATAATCTCATAAAATATTATACAGCAACTTCCTATAATGACTTAATCACTAATAAAATATTTAATTGAACTCAAATGACTAATTCATAACAACAATATTAACAAAAGAATTTCTTTTATAATTCTATTTTCATTCGTAACAATATCACAATAACTTCTCTTTATTTAAATACACACTTATTTCCTTTTGTTCTGATTAATCATATTGCCATCTCTTTTACTATAAACTACCAATAACTTTATAATAATTCAATCACTAATAAAATATTTAATTCAACTCAAATTACTAATTCATAACAACAATATTAATTACAACACATACATATATATTAACAAAAGAGTTTCTTTTATAATTTCTATTTTCACTCGTAATAATATCACAACAACTTCTCTTTATTTAATACACAATTTTATTTCATTTCGTTCTGATTAACCATATTAACATCTCTTTTACTATAAACTCATATTTAATACTACCGCTAACATTCGGCTAATCCTGACATAAACGCGCCCACGCGTTTAGTAGCCAACAAAAATTATAACATAATTTGGAATAAATAAATAATATTGAAATATACATACACACATTTAAGTCTTAACGTTTTATAATCACATCACTGGTTTTCATCAATATCATACGTCTTTCCGCAAAAGACTCACTGACTTGGAGCCTTCTGCAAACATTTCGCTTTTCACTGGCCTTGATTGTACACTGGTATCGACCCGCTTTTCACTAACATCGAATGCAACTCTTTGCAAACGACTCACTTTTTACTAACATCGAGAGCAACTCTTTGCAAACGACTCACTTTTCACTAACATCGAGTGCAACTCTTTGCAAACGACTCACTTTTCACTAACATCGAGTGCAACTCTTTGCAAACGACTCACTTTTTACTAACATCGAGTGCAACTCTTTGCAAACGACTCACTTTTTACTAACATCGAGTGCAACTCTTTGCAAACGACTCACTGTTCACTAACATCGAATGCAACTCTTTGCAAACGACTCACTACTTACTAACATCGAATGCAACTCTTTGCAAACGACTCACTTTTTTACTAACATCGAGTGCAACTCTTGCAAACGACTCACTTTTTACTAACATCGAGTGCAACTCTTTGCAAACGACTCACTTTTCCCTAACATCGAGTGCAACTCTTTGCAAACGACTCACTGTTCACTAACATCGAATGCAACTCTTTGCAAACGACTCACTACTTACTAACATCGAATGCAACTCTTTGCAAACGACTCACTTTTTACTAACATCGAATGCAACTCTGCAAACGACTCGCTATTCACTTATAATTCACTCACTATCCACCAACATTGAATGCAACTCTGCAAAACGCCTCACTATTCACCAACAGTTTTTCGACACTAAATTTACATGACATATTACATATATATATAACATTTTCATCATAATACATTATTATTTTCATTCTACTTTAATAAATCACTAAAAATATATTTCATGCGAGTTTAATTAATCTATAAACATCATAATATTATTTTAATAAATTACTAAAAATATGTAAATTTTAACATTTCGATATTATAAGTACAACATCTTTTTTTATCCTTACGTTATATGACTAGAACACTAAATCACAAATATCATTTTATAATCATAATAATTATAATAAATGGATTACAAAAAAATGGCACCAAAATTTATCACATTTTTATACATTTATAAATTTTCATTATCATCCGAATCACTAGATATTACATCGTTATTAAAAACCAACCAAGGGTACAATTTATCTACCGAATATATCCCTTTGTAAGAAGATCCCTCTTCTTTTCTGGTAATTGGAGTATCTACTATTTCATAGCGATCGTTTCCTAGTACCCTAGTTACTTTGAAAGGTCCACTACATTTAGACACAAGTTTCCTACCTTGACCTGGTTCTGATCGAACAGCCTTTTCTACACGAACTGAATCTCCGACCTTATATTCTTTACATTTTTTTCGCGTTCTATCAAAAAATCTTTGTTTTATTTGCCCTTTTGTTATTTTATTACTCGTTTCATTGCGTAACTGATCTACATCTAATGGCTGATGTGCATCTGCAACTACGTCGTTCATAATTGCGTCCGATATACCTGTAGTACGAATACCAAATAATATTTCTGCAGGTGTTTTACCAGTAGTTTTATTGATGGTATTATTTAACGACCACTGAATTTGTGGTAATGACAAATCCCATGCATTTTCAGATTTTCCGTGATTTGTGGATGCTAAAGATTCTAGTATTGTGCGATTATACCTTTCAATTTGTCCGTTGGCTCTGGGAGTTGCGACAGCGTTTAAAACATGTTTAATACCTTTTTTCGTTTATAAAATTTTCAAAATGTTTACTTTCATCCGATGTAGTTTGTCTGCTGTAATATGCTATAGGATGAAAATTGTTAGTTTGAATAGATTTTTGCATCAAAATTGCACCTATACCATATTTGCTAGCGTCCGTGTGAATTTCAATTTCCGCATTTGGATCATATAAAGCCAATACAAGTCTATTTATCAATGTTGTTTGAAGTTCTTTTAATGATTCTAGCTGAGATTGGCCGAAACTCCAAGGGACATCTTTTTTTGTCAATAACGTTAGTGGTTTAGCTATTGTGGAAAATTTTTTTACGTAACGTCTAAAATATCTTGTCAAACCTACGAACTGTCTTACTGCGTGAACGTTTTTTAGGCACTGGAAAATCTTTAACAGCATTTATTTTATGTAAACCTGGCCGAATACCCTCAATACTTATTTCATATCCTAGATAATCAATTTTTGTTTGAAAGAACCAACACTTTTTTTAAATTTAACGTAAGTTTTGCTGACCGGATAATTTCAAATAACGCCTTTAACTTTTTTTTTTTTTTTTTTTTTTTTTAAGCCCTCGGTAACTGCTGTATCAGTTGCTACCAATAAATCGTCCATATTAATATTAGGGACTTCAATGAATATTAAATTTTTATTTGTTTTGTAAATCATTATATTTGGTTTTTCTGTAAAAGTATGTGCAATTAAGATAGGTACTTTTAAATAAAGGTCTGCAACTACTAGAAATTCTACATCAGCACTCACAGTATCTACTTCTAACCTTGCAATGAATTTACCTAACGGCGACACTGTTGAATTTCCAAATCCTTTTAAAGTAGTCAAATTTTCTTTAATTAATTCTTTGGTTAAAATATTTGCTAAACTTTCTTGTATGAGAGTACATTTACTACCTAAATCAACGTAGGCTGTCGTATTGACACCATTAACGTGAACATTTTTATAATATTTATCATAAGTACCATTATTAATACACAAAATGTCTTTCAAATATCTTTATTTTTATTACTATTATTGTAATCATCGGCTAAATTTCGTTTATAACAATCTTTTGTTTCATGGCCTAATTTAAAACAAAAGTTACATTTTTTAATTGGTTTATTACATTTGACACTGATGTGGCCAATTTCATTACAATTAAAACACCTTAATTCTTGAAAATTTCCCTTGTTATAATTACTAGAATTTGAAGCTTTATTATTTATATTCTTATCAATGTTTTTCATTCGGTTTTGTTGTTGGAAATCATTTTGTGATAATGTACTTAAATAATTTAAAACTTGTTCGGGTTCTTTAAACATGCAAGTTCCAGCTCCCATTCTTATAAATTTATCATCTATGCCATGTATTAAACACCCTACAGCCTTAATACCCTTAATTTCACACTTATTAATTAAAATCATTTTGTCATAATAGTAATTTTCTAAAGATTGACCTATTCTACACCTAATTTTTAGCATATCCGTTAAAAGATCACCATAATTTTCATTTGATGGGAATGCTAGTCTTAATTTTTGTGACCATTCTTCCCAAGAAAATAACAATGTGGGTAATCCTTGGAACCACTTCTTTGCAAGTCCGCTTAATTTGGGCAGAGCGTAATGACATATTTGTTTATCATTCCACGAGTATATTGTTGCACATTCATTCACTTTATTAATCCAAGATTCTATTGTTTGGTAATTATCATTAGGATTAAACTCTGGCACAACACTACATGAAACAGGAAAATTATTTTGAGGGTAAATAATCGTTTGGCTCGTTTGAAGACCGATCACAAATATTTAACAAATGATTATGACTAGTTGTAGGTAACGGTAATGGCGGTGTATTGCTTTTATGACTAATTAATCGAGATGTACGCGACTTTCGAGCACGTTTGTTACAATTTTTACGAGATTCTTTGCTTTTATTACGATATTTTCTTTTATGACGCCTAGTCGATTTTCTATAATCACTGTCTGTAGAACTTGTCGATACGCTATAACTTCGCCTACGCTTAGATTTTCCCATTATAAGTAAAACTTATAGTAATTACTATTGTAATATTGTAGTGATTCAAACGTAAATTTAAATATATAAAGAAAAATTACTACAAAATTAAAAACAGTAGTAACAAGAAGTACAGTCACTTTTACACAAAAAGTAAGAAAAAAACAAAAAAAAAACACATATATAACACTTCTAACCTTCAGTCTCTAATGGGCGTTTCTTAGTCCTGTATCCCGCTTCCGAAGTGAAAGAAGAACACTCTAAATACTAGGTATAACAATTATAAGCCTTCACTCTTTGTATCACTTTATTAACACTTTGAACTTAGGGCTATCACTTATAATGCTTAACACTTCACTTAAATCACTTAGATCTACTATTACTTAAATAATTCTTTGCTCAGAACTTGCTGCACGTATTACAACGTTAGGAAGACTGTGTTCAATTGTACTTTTATGGTGTTTTTATAGCACAACATCCCTCCCAAAACTAAGCTTACCGGAAGTGTCTCAATTTCATAATTTACAATAAACATAGTTTCAATAGATTATAAATCAAGTATATTAACAATATTTAATTTTAAATAACAACCCTACTATTATTTACAGTATTCCATTTAGTTTATAATCTCATAAAATATTATACAGCAACTTCCTATAATGACTTAATCACTAATAAAATATTTAATTGAACTCAAATGACTAATTCATAACAACAATATTAACAAAAGAATTTCTTTTATAATTCTATTTTCATTCGTAACAATATCACAATAACTTCTCTTTATTTAAATACACACTTATTTCCTTTTGTTCTGATTAATCATATTGCCATCTCTTTTACTATAAACTACCAATAACTTTATAATAATTCAATCACTAATAAAATATTTAATTCAACTCAAATTACTAATTCATAACAACAATATTAATTACAACACATACATATATATTAACAAAAGAGTTTCTTTTATAATTTCTATTTTCACTCGTAATAATATCACAACAACTTCTCTTTATTTAATACACAATTTTATTTCATTTCGTTCTGATTAACCATATTAACATCTCTTTTACTATAAACTCATATTTAATACTACCGCTAACACAACTATCGCGTATACAGTCACACTTGTGTCCCTACGCCACGACGACCACCATGTTACATTCCAAAGTATTAAATAAATTGTTTAAATATGCAATCTATGTAATTCTAGTATTAATTAATAGTTTAATGTCATGCGATACAAAATATGTAGGTACTTAGAAAAGAAAGTGGGTACATACAACTACGGGAAGCGAATTTTATGTCTATAAATAATTTCATATGGCCATTATGGTAATGAGGTAATAACTTTATAACTTGAACATCGTAATCTGGTGCCCTTTTTATATTTACATGTGAAAAAACAGTTTTAATTTATATTATTCAATATTTATGTATTTTTAGGGTTCCGTACATTTTAAAGAAAAAATTAAGCCTTATAAAATTAGTTTGTTGTCCATCCGTATGTGTGTCTGTCTAACTTTCTGTATGTCAATAGCCATTATCTCAGGAATTTTATTTACATTTTTTTGTGATTATCACGTTTGGAGTAATCGAGTTGAAATTCGAATCATATACTCAGATCTACATTCCTTGATTCTGAAAAAATAGTGTTTCTACATTTATTAATTCAGGAAAAAATCTGAAAATTATACATTTGTGGTTAAATCCTTAAAAAATAATAACTTTAAAAGGGGGGAAAAATGGTATTAAAGTCGCTAGTTCAAGTGAGGTATCAAATGAAAGGGCTTTGAAGCTTGAATTTCATAAAAAGCTCGAGATCTCCAAATTTTGTACGTAACCCTCGGAGGGCAAGCCCTACTCGCGCCTTTTTTTATTATTAATAACTTGTCCAGTCTAGTGTTTTATTATTAAGTAATTTACCGCGATCTTATTCTGACCGAGGTTCAATTGCTACTGGAGAAAAAAGAATAATTTATTATTTTCTTTCTTTAATTATTTTAATTCTTTCGCTTTGATAACTACAATAAATTTCTACTGAATCGAAAAAATAAAAACTATACTAATATAACATTCTGTAATTATCTTATATCGAATCCAATCTAAAAAAAACATATTATTTTTACAAGCTATATACTTAATGCGTACTTTATGGGTCTCTACCAATTAAGGATCAGGGATATTTATATCATAATGTTTAATTCCGTATCTTTAGTTCAATCGCGCAGTGAAATTCCGCAATATTAACTTTCTTTTTAGGCTAAAAAGGCAAATTAGAGTGATTAAGATGGCGTCCACTCATCAGTTAGATAATCTCGGCGTATTTTTTTTATTCCGCCGTCAGTTTTGAGCTTATTTACTGGCAATTAACCGAAATGTTGTGAATACATTATGAGTTGGGTTATGTTCGTTGTCCAGTGACCATAGCGATAGATTGAGGTTGACATATATTTAATTGTTTAATAACAATTGCTTACTATTCGCTTATTGATTAAGGTTTTTTTTTTATGGAAGAGGCACGGCAAACGAGCGTGCAGGTCACCTGATGGTAAGTGACTACCGCCGCCCACGGCCCCATGCAACACCAGACGAGCTACAGGTGCGTTGCCGGCCTTTAAGCTGGGTTGGGCGCCGGGGCCCGGCATTACCTGATGCGAAACGCAGTGGCATTAAGCCACTACTTCACGCCGGTTTTAAATGCCGGAGGTGGTAATGATCCGGTGGAGTCTGCCCATGCGTGTTGCCATTGCTGGCGACGTGACTCTACCACACGTACTTTAGTCGCCTCTTACGACACCACCAGTACCAGAATGATCCTATTCTAGGCCGGGATCACACAGCAAAAAAGAATATAAAGAAAAGAGTATACAGTTAAAGAATTTTAGCTGTATACTCAAGTTGTAGTCTGGAAAGATAAACTACATTTCATGTATCAAAGTGAAGGTCCATGTTCGAGACGACACAGTTTGCTATCACTAAGTTTATTAAATGTAAATTGTTAAATTAATCTATTTACTTAACTTAAATCTTTACCCTAATAAATCCCAATGACAACTTTTTATAGCGTAAGCCTAGCGTTATATTCTTAGAACGAAGGATCTCAAGCCTAAACCACTGTGGTACATTAGCACGAACATTGAGCACATCTACTAGAGATGATACTCGTGATGATGTCGCCGGTTGCCATAAATTACGGATATTCAAATAATTCGATACGAATTCGGTACAGCAATTAACGATAACCGGTTTCCCTAGTGATGTTATGTATCGTGCGTTTGGTGAAAATTATAATTGTTTTTGATTATGGCTGCCGCCGTGGCGCAGAACCGTGTCTGAATGGGATTGTTACATTTATTTATTTATTTATTATTTCTTTGTTGTGATATGATAAAGCGTGGCGTTAAGATCTGCCACTTAATATTGGTCTCGGATTCAGTAGATTCCACATTCGGGTGTCTAGCTTAAAGAAAAATATACAGTGGAGATAATGTAGTAATATAACTCTTTTTTAATTTGAGCATATTTTAGAGTTTGCTTACGATAGAGCATAAAACTAAAAAAAACAATAACAATTTTTGAAAAATGTGACATTGTTTATATACAAGCAAAGTTGTAAATAAATGGCTATATTTAAAACTAAAACAATAAAAAACACCTTAAATCATTTACATAAAAGTGTAGTTTTAATAAATAAAAAAAAATTAAGTAAAAAAATATCGATATGTACACATTACTATTTAATAAAAATTATATTATCTTTCTAGCCAATACCAGTAATGACACCGATGTACCTACAATGATTTAACAAAGTGTGGGCATGGCCAGTTTTATCGATTTATTTATTTCGTATTCGTACCGGTTCTATTCCGTGTCACCGCACTCTGTGAGCTTCTATTCTTAGTGATGTACCTTTTTGAATTGTGTATTAAATTTTAGTTGGTTTGTGTGTTTGTGTGTGTGTGTGTTTTTTTTTATTTTGATATAAATATCTAGTTTTAAACGATATTTTGTGCGTAGGTGCAGGGATAAATATAGTTTTCTTTCAAAGTTATACATCGTGAAGGTTTCTTCTTTTATTTCCTAGAGTTTGTTAATGTGACATTTCCGCAAAGCTACCGTCATACCTACGTACTTACTTATAAATTAAACTGTTTAGTTCCGTTTTCAGAATTCTACGGCGTAGAATGCTGAAAATTGGCGTTCAAGTTCCTTGGAGGAGTGTAGGGAAACAGTAAGGGAGGAATTCTGAAAATTTCTGTAGAAATGGGAGGAAACGGGAGTTTCCATTTTATATTATTAAGTCCACTTAAACAAAGCTGCGGGAGGTGAATAATTCATTGTAAATGTTGAATCTTCTCTAGTTGTATGGTTTACACACTTTAACTCAGACTCTCTTTTAGAAAATATAATTAATATTTTAAGTATATGTAAAGTCAAATGCTATTACTAGTGATAAGAATTTATTGCTACACTTTATGGAAATAGCTGGTGGTCATATTTTGATGTACGAAACAAAATGGCGTACGGTACCTATAAACATTAACGAGTTTTGCCAAAACATTATTCGATGTCTGACTTTAAAATTATGTTTTTTATATTCGGTAGTTTCGTCACTAGTCCAATAATATAGTGAGGTTAAATGGTAATTTGTTTTTTTTTATATTGAAGCTTTTTATATTTATTTATTTAATTTTACCTATACGCTCCTGTTTGCAAAAATACTTTATTAAAAAAACCTGTATTCAACACGCAATGCCTCCAGAATTCGGCGGAAAGTGAGGAATTGCGAAGGAAGTGTCAAAAAGGGAAGGGAATATCTTTGCACTGAGTTCCCAGGTTCCCTCTGCTTACTCTGCTTTGTGCGGGATACAGCGTGAAGCCTAAAAAAAAATTTAAAATGATACGCAAAACAAATTAGAGCAAACTAATTAAACGCGGATGTATGTGACCCAGTTACGAATATAAATATACATATTACGATTTAGAGGTCGGACGATTATTTCCTTTTTTGTTGAAAACTGCTTCATTTGCATATACCTTGCAATTTATTTTGTATGAGGATAAACGATTTTAAATAACAATCATCTACATTTATTAATATAGTAAAGGTAGTTTGTTTAGTTGAATGCGGTAATCTCAACAACTAATGGCTTGGAACCAAATATTTTTTTGTTCTGAATAGTCATTTTAATGAGAAAGGCTATAGACTATGTACACCACATTACAATAAATTTAATAATATAAGGCACCTAGCAAGCAATAACTTTCAGATGAGAGAAAAATCATAATGGAAAGTCTTAACACTGGATTATCTTCGTTTATTTGGCAAATAAGCGAAATACACAATTACTAAACTAACCTACACATTATATTTCAAGAAAAAATGAGAAAAGTATATCTATAATGTTAAACATATTAAGTTTATATTATTACGCCTATACGTACTATGTCAATAAAAAAGACAGGTTTGTAAATCCTTCGGAATTCGGTAGAAAGTAGGAAACGGAGTGTCTCAATAAGAATGAAGAGTCATAACACTACGTTTCAAATTGAACCCACCACTGCATTTACAATCAGACACTGTCGGCTGTCTATATCTAAAGAAAATCCAATAAAAATGCAAATAATGTGAAATGAAACAATTTCGTCTTCTAACAGTATATCACGCACACATATGACTGGCACGCCCACGTATTAAATATTATTATGTACCGGAAACATATATTTTGTTGCTTTGAATCACTATCAACTACGAAACTTGCTCGATTTGAGGTTTATTATGTGGAGGTGATTTAGAAAAATGGACGCCGTTGTAGCCTTATTAGAGATGTGCACCTTCAAATCCTATATTAAAAAGGTCTATCCACTTATAAATATTTCCTAAATATAAAAATTATTGTGGTACTTTTATTTCAATCATTTTCAATTTGTTTTTATGAATACTTATTAAAATATATTCTAAAATACAGTAAAACAAGGTAAACTAAGCATAAATAACATCAGGAAGTATCTTTGAAAAAAAAAAACGCTACATAAATACATAAATATCGTAAACAAAAAAAAACCAATTTTGCGTTGATTGGTTTCACAATCATTTATATTCTAATTGACAAAATTATAGTGAAGTTTTTATCGTTTCTCTTAATAATCCTTGCTTTGTGTAGCAAATGGTATGGTGCAATAAACAAAGGGTGGCGTTAAGTTCCGTCACTTAACTCGCAACGTCTAGATTTCAATATAGAACGAAGTGTCTTAACACGATACTCCAGTAGTTTTATCCTGAAATATAAGGGAAACAACGTGAAGCTGAAAATAAGATATGCTCAAATTCTCTCTAAATGAAGAGTACAGAATGATTGTTTCACCGCCCTGTAATGGCTCTAGTAAATCTTCACGTTTACGGCCGACCGTCACTGACCGTAAAACTATGCACTAGGGATGACAGTTACAACTTTTTGGATTATTTTGTCGTATTACGACAGCTTTATATATTTATATTAATTATGTAACTTTGCTATGCGTCTTTGTGACGTTATCGATCTGGGTGTCTGAACTAAATGCGACAGGTGTTAATTTGAATTTTCGTTTTAGCGAAAACTAAAGATTAGTTATTTCATACAAAAATCACTCTGGGGTGGTCACAGCAGCACAGCGCCTGACTCTGAAGTGTTCACAGCGGCACAGCAACGGTTATGGGTTATGTGTTCATGATACTCACTCAGGGTAACATATTATTGTAATTTCCTAACTCTGGTATCAAGACTGTTAGATTGTCACCACTCAACACACAGTGAGACTGATGATTGCGAGGAAAGTGGGAAACGCAGTATTTCAACACTAAATTTCCTAAATTTGCTATATGCAACTATCGTGTTTGAATTCGAATTTGAATCGTCGTGAATTTTACTTTTAAAAATATAAATAATTGTGAAATTAAAAGAAATATGTGTCGCTGATTGTATATAACCTACCAGCTATTGTTTTTTCACAACTTTAACACTTATTATATCCAGGAATCACTGAAAGTGAAGTGTGTTTGTGTTTGTTAAAGTGAAGTTCTCATACACAATGGAGTCCATCAAAGACACTCTAAATGAATTATCTGTTCACTTCCATGCTAGGATGAATGAATTTCAAAAGGAACTCAAGGGTTCTATTCCAGCCACAAGTCCTTCATCAAATATTAACTCACAATTCAGTGCATTTCGGTCATTTGTTATGACTGTCCTAGAAAATCTGCAGAAGCAAGTTGAATTGTTGTCAAGACAATATGATGAGATTGAAATGCGCTCAAGGAAGAAGATGATCTTGTTGCACGGTGTCCCAGAGACTGATAAGGGAGATGCAGCAGCCTGTGTCTCAAAACTACTAGCTGACCACTTAAACATCCCAGAGATTGGCCCAGAGTCATTTAGTCGTTGCCACCGGCTTGGTAGTACTGATTCTGAAAGACCTCGTGCAATTGCAGCCAAATTTAAGGACTTCTCTTTGCGAAATAAAGTTTGGTTGGCTAAGACAAACTTGAAAGGTACCGGAGTGACAATGTCAGAGTTTCTTACAAAATGCCGCCACAAAACATTTTTAGCAGCGCGTCAACGATTTGGTGTGTCTAAGTGCTGGACTCGGGATGGTGTTATAGTAGTGCTAGGTTCTGATGGATCAAGACACCGGGTTGTGACAACAGCTGAACTGGATTTGATTCCTAACCCTGTTACTGCTCCTTTAGTAATCTCCGCCATGTCCACTGAGGCAAGGGATGCCAAAGCAACTAAAATTTTGAATCCAAGAACTAAAAGAATTATAAAGAAATAAGTAGCTTTATGTTTATTGTATATCCTCATGATTTAATCCTGCATATCTCTCTAGTGAACTTATTTTATCTTCTTTATTTATAATTTTTTAAGTATTTTTTGTATTGTCACTTCACTATAGGTTATTTGTTTTTAGACAATTTGTTTAATCAAAGTTTTGTTTTAGCGTGTACTTTGTGAAATGTAACTTGGTTTTGTTTTTTTTTTTGTATTTTAGTTTAGTTCAGCACTGTAATCAATATTTTTGGTATCAGCACTGTAATCAATATAAAGAGGAAAACAAATTGCTTCTGGTATGATTCTGGTACTGACAGACAAATGACAGCTGTCAGATATTTATTATAATAGTATTATAAATGTAAGTTGCGTTCAGAAATTTTGAAAGCTGTGTGTAAAGACAGTATGTCAATTTATTTTTGCTTATCTTTGTAATTGATTTCAGTTATATTATTTTATTTATTTTTAAGTATAGTTGTTAAATGTAATAATTCCTTCTTTCAGAATGGCTGGCAGGTTAGGTTAAGCAATTTTATTTCGTATTATTATTATTTTATAGAACTATTTTACTTGTATTTATTTGTATATATTTTGATTAAGTACGAATATTTGATTTAATTAATATAGTTAATATTTTTATTGTATTTATTTATATATTACGCTATTAGTTGTCAAGATGTCTGACAATAGTGATTGTTATTTATCTTTATCATCGGATGAATCATCAAGTAGCGATAGTTACCACAGTACATCTATTCCTACGCTCAACGCTAACATTGATTCTTGTTTCTCAGACTCTCTGAAAAATTTTAATATTCTTCATATTAATGCACAAAGTATTCCGGCTCATTATTCTGATATGCTTGTGTCATTTGAATCCCGAAACATTCATGCTATCTTAGTATCGGAAACTTGGCTTAAACCTTGTTTATCCAACGTATCCTATTCCCTTCCAGGGTACCATTTGATACGCAATGACCGTATTGGTAAGGGTGGTGGTGGTGTCGCGATCTATTTACGTTCCTATATTCCTTACACAATAATTAGTTCGTCATCTCAACCACCTTTAGCAGACACTGCGGAGCATTTGCTTATCGAGGTTGTTCTATCCCATACCAAAATCCTGTTGGGGGTTTTCTACAGTCCTTCTCCTTTACTTAATTTTTTTCCCAACTTTGAAAATATTTTAGAAAACCTGATACCTAATTACGATCACTCTATTATTATGGGTGATTTTAATACTTGTCTACTTAAAGACGACTATCGTAGCCGCAAACTGTTAAATGTTACAAATTCTTGTAATATGCATATCCTACCTTTAACAGCTACTCACAATTTCCCTGGCTGTAACCCTTCTCTTCTGGATCTGATTATGGTCTCTTCTCCCGATTTTGTCTCAAAGCATGGCCAGTACGCTGCCGATATATTTTCTTATCACGACCTGCTTTACCTTTCGTATAAAATTCGTCCTCCTAAATATAAATCGAGAATTCTTCTGCAGCGTAACTTTGGTGGAATGGACACTAGTCGTTTGCTTGATGACGCATGTTTGATTGACTGGTCCCCTGTCGTTGATGCTAAGTCAATCGATTGCAAAGTGAATGTTTTTAATGACATGTTGATAAAATTATACGACACTCACGCTCCTATTAAGCTTGTTAAACTAAAGCATCTACCAGCGCCTTGGTTAAATGATGATATAAAGCTATTGATCGACAAGAAGAATAAAGCAAAATATAAATTTAAAACACACCAAACTGACGCCAATCATATTAAATACAATAAAGCTCGAAATCGCTGTAATACATCTTGTAGGGATGCTAACCGCCGTCATATCTACAAATCAATCGAAAATGGTAATTCCTCTAAAACCTGGAAATTTCTTGAATCTCTCGGAGTTGGTAGATGTTCATCTAATAGTAATTCTTTTAATATCGATATTGAGCTTCTCAACAAGCATTTCTCATCCTCTGATACTCTTGATAGCGTCAAGAAAGAAGAGCTAATAAGCGCTCTCTCGTCTTTACCAACTCACGAGTTTCCACCATTCTCTTTTAGTCCTTTCACGGAACGTGATGTTAAGAGAAATATATTGTCTATCTCTTCGAACGCTGTCGGCACTGACTGCATTAGTCGCAAAATGATCATGCCTATCCTTGAAATTGTAACTCCTATCCTGACCCACATTCTCAATTTTTCTATCTCTGTTGGCAAATTTCCGGAAGCATGGAAGGATGCACAAATTATCCCTTTCCCAAAAAAGCCCAATCCTCAACATCTAGTTGATTTCCGCCCTATTTCTATTTTACCGTTCCTTTCAAAAGTCCTTGAAAAGCTTATACATAAACAACTTATTACCTTCGTTAACAATCACTCCATTTTAAGTCCTTTCCAATCAGGCTTTCGCTCTGGTCATAGTACTACGACTGCGCTAATAAAAGTCACAGATGACATTCGAAGAGCTATGGATAATAAGCAACTCACAATTCTTGTACTCCTTGACTTTAGCAACGCTTTTAGCAACGTAGATTACGAAGTATTGTTGAGTTTGTTAAGTTCTATTAACATATCTCCGTCTGTGGTGGACTGGTTTCGAAGTTATCTTAATGGCCGTAGACAGCGCATACGAATTGAGGAAAACGTCTCTTCGTGGTGTGTTGTCCAGGCTGGGGTACCTCAAGGCGGTGTTTTATCTCCTCTGCTTTTCTCAATTTTTATAAATTCTATCACTAAGCACCTTTCGTGTCCCTATCACATGTATGCAGATGATGTTCAAATTTACACGCACTCAACCCCGGAAAATTTAGTAAATTCCATCCAAAGCATAAACAGTAATCTCCTCGCTATATCAAACTGGAGTAATTGGTTCGGTCTGAAGGTTAACCCTGTAAAATCTCAGGTTATAATAATTGGGAGCCCAGGTATGGTTTCCAGGGTTGATTACACACATTTACCGCCTATTGTATACAATGATACGTATTTACCATATTGCACGTCAGTTAAAAATCTTGGGGTACATTTAGACCAGAACATGTCATGGTCCGTACATGTAAATAATATAAGTCGGAAAATATTTCATGCGATAGGTTCTCTACGACGTCTACGATCTATGTTGCCTATTCCAACCAAAATTATGCTAGCAAATACTCTATTGCTCCCAATTCTCGATTATGCCGATGCAAGCTATCCTAACTTAACCGAGGACTATCTGAATAAACTTGAGCGACTTCAAAATCTCGCTATTCGGTTCATATTTAACTTGCGTAAATATGACCATGTATCTGAATTTCGTTCTAAGCTCAAGTGGCTTCCAATACGCAGTCGCCGGAACCTACATACACTTTCTCTTCTGTACTGTGTGTTACACAACGAACAATCTCCTCCTTATTTAAAAGAGATGTTCGAATTTTTAGGAGCACATACAAAAAGCCTGAGATCTTCCGAGAACCTTGCTCTTAGAATTCCGAGACATTCCTCTAGATCTTATGAGCACTCCTTTGCTGTGAAAGCAACTAAGTTGTGGAACGATCTACCTCTAGATATTAGACGTTCAAAATCTTTAAACATATTTAAAAAATTAGTTAAAAATTATTATTTGATGGATGATTCAGCTTGAAATGACATCTATATACACAACTCACTATTATAAATTTTATTTTTATATATATTAGTATATTATAAGATTATATATATTTTTTTTCAAATATATATGTATTATGTTTATGTATTAGTATATAATATGATATGTAAGTTTATTTACACCACCCACTCTATTCTATCGCAAATATCCTAACCCAAAGGTTGTCTGGTAGAAATCGCTGATTAGCGATAAGACCGCCTTTTGTGTGTCAATTGTTCTATCTTTGTACTTTTTATATCATTTATTTTCTGAGGAGTAATTGTGCACAATAAAGTGTAAATAAATAAATAAATAAATAAATAAATAAATATCGTGAAGATGAACAAAATCACTCTTATTTGTTATGAAGTAACTGTTATTATTTTAAGAAAAAGATTCATAATAAAAAAGACTTCAATTATTTAAAATAAGAAATTGGCAACCCTATCTATTTAAAAGTTGCCTGCACAGTACAAGTAGAGGTTCAGTCGAAATAGCTCTATTTGCTTAATTGTAGCCAGCTTTTAAAACAATGAGAAGATTTAAACGATTTGGACAAAATATTCCTTTTTGTACTTATAGTAAAATAAATCGCGGCCGTCGTTGCGCAGAGGCGGTATAAGGTTTAGGCGTGACGGTTGTGGGTTCAATTTCCACTTGGGAGAATGATTTATTTAATATTTTTATTTTCTCGCCCTGGTAACAAAGCTACTTTGACCACAAATATATTTAATAATGATATACCTATTTATTATACTGCCTTGTGTAGTCTATTTAAAGAGCTATTAAGAAATAAATTATAACAATAACTTGAGAGGGCACTGTGAGGTAAAATAATTTGACATGATATTAATTATAATACAAAATTTATATAATTCTTATTATTAATGATTACTTAAAAAAATATTTTATTTAATATGTGGATAACGAATTGTAGATAAATATTAATAATTAAGCTAATATAATTTGTATATATTTTTATATTTAGAAATTTGTATTCGTATATCCCCATATTAATTATTTGAATAGAACTAGCAAGTAGTTTCTAGATGCTTCTAGATGCTACACGATCACACACTACGATGCTTACCAATTTCAAGCCATCTATAGTCACTGCTCACTTAGTTTCATTAGATATAATTAAATTTACAATTACAGGGCACAATTATAAACTTTCGAGCTTAAACTGTAAATAAAAGAAAAAGCTCATTTCGCAACTTTTAAAATGGCCGCGATGCGAAAAATGTAACTAGTATTATCAAATAAAAACTTTAGTTATAATTTTTAAATTTACAAGATTACGTCTTTAAAATTATTAAGATTTTTTAATGTATGTTAATATTTAAAATACAAATGATTTGTCCACTAAATTAAATTAAATTTAAATGCTGCCCCATACAAGACATAACAGATAGACAGACAGACAGAGAGACACGCTTGTAACTATATCTGCCTCAATAAATATTTATTAGTTAAAAATCTAAATGTTAAACATAGGTAAACCTGTAACAGACAGACGGACAAACATTTGGTTAGTTAGTCCCAGCATCGCAGTGTGTGGGTTCCCATTCAAGTTAGGGTGTGCAGGGTGGCGAGCGGCGGCGGGAGTCGGCGGGCCGCGCGCTCTCCGATCCGGACCTCCAGGGGAGGCTCAATCCTGATATCAGCAATTATTGGGTATGTTCTTTGTATGTATATTGTATATGTTGTATCTTGGGAACATTATATGTTATCATGTATGCTATATATTGAGAACGGAAAATTACTTATTTTTTGTGGAAAAAAATTGTAAAAAAAAATCTGAAAAAATACCAGACTGGGTAAAGCAGAGAGTGCTGTGTGTTAGGGCACTTCGTTCATCGTATCTTTGTTGACATGCTTGTTTTGAATATTAATAAGTTATTTTTAATTCTCAACATTTTTACTTCTCATTATAATCATTAGGTTCGAACTCGCCAACTTCATATACCTCAGCTTTTTAGTTGCACTGCACTGTAGAGTAGTAGGCACTGTTTAGATATCTTTAATAGTTATAATATATTATTATATAATTTAATAAAAGCTTTATATTTGATGGATATTTTGGTCAGTTTTTTAGCTTCCTGCATACTGCTTTATATTAGGAAAAGAAAAAAATCTATATTTTCTGTTCCATTTTCAGACAGGTTCTCGAACCCGACGCTAAAGAGCAGCAATCGCACATATTGACTCCTGTACAGTTTTTAAATTAGGTAAAAATATTATTAGCTAAATGTACAATTGGTAGATATGTCGTTATTACAGAGTACACGTAGAAAGGATGTTTGTAGGCATTTTTATATAGATTTATTTCAAACGAACGAACGAACCAAAAAATCTATGTATTTACTTGATATTTCCTTGAAGATCAAATCGTTCTATATCTCTGTGTTGAATTAATTACGACTTAAACTTAACTGTTATGATTTATGAAGGTAATCTCCATTAAGAATTCAATTTTGTTTATTTTATTGTATAAAGTATTGCATAATAGTGCTTCAAAAATATATATTTTTATCATATGGTCATATAACCAAGACGTCTTGAATGTCATTCTTTGGCCAAGAATCTTACCAGCGCGATTGCTATATAACATTCGAAGGCAAACTAATAACTTGAGTTCATTCAAATGACGATAACTTTTTTTTAATGAACCAATTTTGATGAACATTGCTAAGTTGAGTTAAAACAAAGCAATTGGTGAAACTTTTAAGTAAATCGGTTCAGTACTTTCGGAGAAAAATGTGACCATACAAATCGACAGACAGACAGACAAGAAATTAAAAATATATATGTTTGCTTTCTTTTATTATTTTTAAGTGTCCCTATCCATTTCGGTCAAAATTACTAAATGTACATACAAAATATTTTTGCGCACTTATTATATATAGAGATTATTTTTTACTCAATATTTATTATAATTTAAGCTGTTGCCTGTGGCTTACCCACATGCTCAAATAAATAACTAAGAATTGAAACGTGGCATATTGTAATTTCTAAGGCTCCAAAGTAAATCTGACTGTAGTTACAGTAGGTTACATCGAAATCAATACCTATAGCCTCTTTTGAAAAACGAACTATCAAACACAAAGAAATATTTAATTGCCTGTAGTAGTTCCTGAGATTAGCACAGAAATCCAAATATACTCTACAGTTTATTAATATTAATACAGGTAGAATATTTAGTTACATCTTTCTTATACATACAATAAATCGCACGGCTGAGGTGAACGAACAACATTATATTAATATACCACATTAACAATTTAATAGACGGTCTATTCGATGTTGTCTAGAGTTGACGTTGTATTATATTGGAATAGCATTTTGTTAGTCAGTATTTTATTACATACCTATCTCTATACTCGTGTTTAATCATTATAATTCTCACAAATAGTT
Source organism: Heliconius sara (assembly GCA_917862395.2). Lineage (NCBI taxonomy): Eukaryota > Metazoa > Arthropoda > Insecta > Lepidoptera > Nymphalidae > Heliconius > Heliconius sara. The sequence goes on along the minus strand of OU860780.1, from coordinate 8,032,431 downwards.
GCTGATTTTATATGATTTTTATTTATTTTGTAGGTGATTTTGTTATAAGAATTTAATTTATAAGGTGTTTGAGGCTGCACTGTAATCGTGACGGGTGTCAGTTCAATTCTCATTCGGGGGAATGAATTCTTTATATTCCCTCGCTCTGGTAACATGAAATTATATGGTTTCGTAAATTAAATTAAATAAAAAAGTCATCTTCACGCTGTATCTCGCACACAGCAGAGTAGGCAGAGGGAACTAGTGTTAAGACACTCCGTTACCAACTTTCCGCCGTATTCTGGAGGCATTGCGTGCTGAGTGGCAGCACTCAACGCTGCGTTTTTTTCACGTCAGAGCGAAGAAATGGAAATATAAATTTAAATCATTATTTCATTTCCTCGAAACGAGTGGGAATGGAACCCACAACCAGTCGCGCTTACAGTCTCACTTTTTGCCCCTGCACCACGACCGGACTTATACTCGGATATATTGAAAATATAGATGAGTAAAGATATAACAATTATTTTTTTTCTAGAAATGAAGCCCAGACAAGCAAACATATACAACACCTTTTTATACTATTTCAAGTTTATTTAGACCTCTTGCTTAGTAGATTTTTCGTGTTGCAATGGAAACATTAACTTATTTTGAACTAGTTTTGGAACCTTTGCTTATTGTATGCAGATAATTTTGTATGATATCTTTGTTACTTTCAAATAGATTTTTTTCGATTTGTACATCTCTTGTTAAAATGTAGTATTCTACATATCAAATGTAAAATACTCAATTCTAAAATTACCTTCTATCAACTAATACGTATTCGTTACATAATTAATATACTAACAAAACAACAAACGTCTTTCAATTCACATAATATATGTATATACAATACAAAAATCTCGCATTAATTATCAGATTTTGTAGAGCAAGTTATGTAGGCGTTTGTCCTTAAACTTTAAACAAAGACGATTTAAATTACCAAAAAATTATGAAGAATTTTATTACCTATATATTACTCTGGCTTGTGATATTCAAAATGATCTCTAAATATATGCAAATAAGGCCCACTGAGCTCATTACCGCCCGTCCGTCTGTTATTTATTGAACATTGCGCAGACGCAAGTTCCCAGACATTTATTCTAATATAATTCGTATATCGAAATGCCGAATAGCTTTAATAGAAATCACTGACATTGTTTATGTTAGAGTACCGTCTGTGGCGTGTTTCTCAAAGTTTGTTATGTATTATTTGTATATTTATTAATGTTACTTTTAATGCGGAAAAGCTTGGAAGTATCTCCTAAAGATTAGGTTTTATCAAAGACTAGTCATCACTCGCAAGTATATAACGTGGACAGTAAAAATTGATATGGAAAATCCTGTTATTTTCCGTTTCCGTAGAAATTTCGACAACATCTTGTCTTATTCCTTACATCTAACCTAAACACCTTAACCTACTTTCATGTCAACTTCAACTTCTAAGTTTAGCAGTGTCGTCTGTGCTGTATGTGGTCTGGGGTAGATGGAGAGTGAAAAGGTTTTCATAGAGAAATACTTATAAATAATATTGTAATACGTAACTTTCAGCAATAACTAATTACTATATAAGTAATTTACAATCCTTTATTAAAAAAACTATTTTTAATTGGCCATTAAAATAATTATTTCGCTATTCAGAACGAATTATTAAAATTATCTACATACTTTCTATTAACAGGATCGTCATAAAAATTTAGGAGCTTATAGCTTGCAACTTCGTTTGTGTAAATATGAAATGTTTTTATATTTGAATTTCAGGAAATTGTTACTTTCCCTATACTTTTGTATGAATCCTCAAAACTTGAAAAAAATTGGCTTTACCCTTTACGTCTTTGCAATGTTTGTCAATCACTCTGTAATGGAAGCCTTTTATATGTATATATTGGTTCTCTTTTTTATTACTCCACAACATTTGATGGCCGCAAGCCTAGATACGAGACCCTCAATGGTAATGGACCACGGATGACCCCCTTTCAAGCAGCTACATAGTGCTTGTGATTTCTTAGAGACTGTAAAATTCAGTAGATCTAAGAGCATTCAATTTAAGTCTTATTAAATAAATATGGTTGTTTAGCTATCTTGCCTTGTCTTAAATAATTGTCAAGTTACCAGACAACGCTACGATGTAGGCGTGCTACGTAACCCACATAAAAAGTTACGAAAGTTTTAGAAGCGCTACCAGCACTATCATCTCTCGTGTTTTATGGCGTATTATGCTATAATAATATTTTTTACTTAGCACATTTGTTTATAGCCGTTTGTGTTTGTATGTGTGCGTAGTTGTGGAGGTGTGTGCATGATGCGCGGGCGCAGCTCGGTTATAATGGTAAATGTAGGTATTAGTGTAGAATGGAAATGATATCTTGTATTTTTTAATGAAGATTTTCATTTAAATATTTGGGAGCATTTCTTGGTGTTAGCGAAATTATTACCTGCTTGTGGAGTCACCAGTAAACCATAAATATATTTAAGAAGAAATAGATGAGACTTATTATCGTAGGCATGAATCGTAAAGTCATAACATTTAAATCTTGAAGTTCAATTAATTTGCTTGAAAATGCGAAAATTTTAATAATTTCACACTGTCTTACTATAAAGCTTACCTTTGATCACTTGGGTAGATACTTAATTTATAGAAAAACGAAGTTATATCCTTTTTAGTTCGTGACTTAAAAAAAACATACATACATTCAAATTTTATGTACGCCGCACAAGAAACAACGCCGTACCAAATAACGAACAAGATTTTATGTTCTTTCTCAGTAAAGCATTTAATATAAGTTTTTGAAACTATTTGCTAATAGAAATGAGTTTCGTATTTATAACGGCGGATCTTTACTGCGGTCCAATTAGTATTTAGAAATTCGTTTGAACGTCTTTTGTTACGAATGCGAATGATTTACGACGTAGTGGGTACGGGTTCGAATAACGAAGGTTATTCGCTTATTTCTTTTAATTTCACGGGTACTTTACAGTAGGGTTGGAGGTAGAATCTAATGTTTCGTTCTCCACTTTCTGTCAGAATTCGACAGTTGAATGACGGAACTTAACGCCGAGTATTTTTATATCAGAGCGGGAAAATGACAATAGTTCTTTCCCCTGAGGGGATCGAACCTGCGGTCATCACGCTTATATTTAGACGATGCTGCGCCTAAGAGGTTCTCGCAAGGTTATTTTGCAAAGACAATTAAAATTATTATTGTTTTAGTTTGCATATAGAATATTTGCAATGGCCGTTTTAGTTGGGAAATATAAATTTTAATTGATTCAAATTTATAATCAAATTGGAGATGTTACACGGAGTTTCGATGTTACGTCATTCTTTATTACGATCTAATCTAATGTAAAATGTGTAAATGTTAAGAAATTATTTGGTAATTTTAATATGGACCAATTAATTCCTCGTGCTCAGGTTTATTTCAATATGTTAATGTATGTAGGTGGTGTCGTGTTTGAGGTCACCGTGCCGCAGTGGGCAAGCGTTGAACTGTAAATGCGATTTTTGTGATATCGGTTCACAATCCTGGAGGTGATTGTCTTTATTTTTTTAGCTCCCCCTCCTTCTCCTTGGTGAAAAATGCGGCGTTAAGTTCCACGAATCGACACGCACTGTTTCTAAAATTGTAAAAGTAGAAACTAATCGCAAACTACTGCAAAGTACTCAAATTGTGACAATAAAAATGAAAAAAAAAATTAAGGCAACTTCTTAATTATTTTTGTGTAGATGAACTAGATAATTTAAAGTGCTTAATAGATATTGACATTACCCTCATTAGGATTTGAATCCTAAAGTAATTGAGGGTAACCTGAACTCTTATTTAAAAAGTTCAGGGTAACCTGAACTTTTACACGGGTACATCTTTCTCCACCACGATGATGTCAGCAACCAACGAATAACAGAATATACCTATTTCACATTAGTAGTAACTACAAAAAAACGTTAGTCATTAAATATTCCATATGGCTTGATTTTGATAGCAATGTGTAAACGTTTTATCTCGATGGATAAATAACGATCGTTATAATTTCACTTTACGTATAAAGGAGCGTCACCCAACCAATTAAGTGAGGTCATTTTTTCCGACGAACTGACAACACTGACTGACTGACTATATTCTTATAATTGAAAATTATTTAAGTTAAATTGTTGCCTTTAGACATTATGATACGTCGCGGAATTCAACCCCGCGCAATGTTTTACTGAAACATTAAAATTATAGTAATTTAAACACAATCATTCTAAAGTTGGATCGAATTCAAAACTAACGCGTGACAACTAAACACTATTCCACTGCGCCACGACCGCCCACAATTTATGTTTTTTCTTTTTATTTATTGTACACATACAACAAGTAAATTTAGTTGAAATATCATAAAACTACAGAACACGGAGGTCCGTGTTTCTCAAATAAACAACATTTACAAAGATAATCTCAGCGTAATAGGCATCTAACAATCAATTAAAAATGTACTCGGCTATACTTAGAAAGATATAAATTAGATGAATCCGTTTTTAGTTAGTGGACCACACGCGAAGACTCTTTATTCATATTAGAAATTAGGGTCTCATTAATTCATTAGGTTACTTTCTCGGCTATCAAACGTCCGATGATAGATTTTTTAATCAGATGTTATAGTTTTGTTTTGATTGAATTGAAAATATTATGATTATTTGGCACCGTTAAGGCATAATAATCTATGCTAGTTCGCTATATTAAAGTCTGTAACTGAAAAATTTGTTTGTTGATTGCGTTAATCTCAGGAATGGCTGATTCGAATTGAAGTTTTTGTTTTGTTCAATTGTCGAGGAAAGCTATATTTTTTTTCTTGACGCTGCCTGGGAAGCTAGTGCTAGGATACTCCGTTCACATTAATACATTTCCACTCTCTGCCGAATTCTGGAGGCATTGCGGCATTGTTGAGTGGCGAAACCCAACGCCGCCTCAAAAGGCCCGATATTATGATACTATTTTTATATCTAGGTCCAAACAAACAACCTAGTTAAGAGAGTACCTATATAAAAATAAATTGGTTGAGTATCGTCTTGAAGTGTCTAAATTTTTACAATACAATAGTTACAAATCTTGTTGAAAACATATTTCTGAGAACAATAAACATAATCTGTAGATAACATTAATCTAATTTTTATTATTACTTGTCTGGAAGACAAAGCGCAGAGTTGAGATCCGTTTCAAACAACACGCAATGTCTCAAGTTCCGAGACGAAGCTGAGATGGGAACGATTCTTCGTTTAGCTCCACTTTTTGGGATAAAAAGTAAAACATAAAAAAACACACACACACACACACACACACACACACACACAGAACTTCAAACCTACAACCGCAATGAAGCTAAATTTTCACACATTTTGTGTGAAAGTTTAATGTATAATTTATAAAAAAATTTAATGTATAATTTAATTCCATATTACTCCATAATTATTAAAAACGTAAGCGCAACTTAATAAACGTGAGAAACGAGAAAAACAAAATACTTGTAGTTGTGAAAATTGATTGCTCATAATTATAATCAGATAAGAAGTAAGTAAACAACTTACGAATATTCTAAGTAGGTATATGACATATACATAAGTATGTTAAGAATCTGTAATGTAATTAATTCACGGATTCCGATGCTTTTTTAACCGACATCATGAGAAGGAGGTTGTTAGTTTAATGTGTATGTTTGTTTTATTGTTACAATGGTATAGTGGAGCAGACTTGCCTTCACTGTTTGTTTATTTTAGACACATTTCGTTTTCGCGTTTTAGGAATTTAATATGTGAAACAAAACGCGGCGTTGAGTTCTGCTATTTTGCACGCAATGTCCTGATAATTGGGCGGTGCATGGCAAAGTGTCTTATCACCTAGTTCTGTCTACTTACTCTGTTATATGTGGGATACAACATGAAATGAAAAAGAAACTAGAAGAGTCCTTAAAGTTGCATCTTATAATATAGAGTTAATCTTGTGACGTGAGAACTTTTATCACCACATAACGCGCAATCGCTTGTAAAATACAAATCACAAACTCGAAAGTGTGAAACTTTTTACACTAACTATAAAACAAGTCGACGCTATCTCACAACTTGCCTTTCATATATTACCAAATTTATTAGTACTTTACGGAACTTTTTATTATACATTTTAACGATTCTAATTTTACTATCAAAATTTTATATAGATACCTACGCCTAGTCGCCTAGTTAGGTTAATTAGCCCCGAGGGATAATGTTCGATCTGTGATGTTGATGGTGGCGGTTGGTCTGGTAAGCGTTTTTGTTGTGGGGTTCTGCAGGGCGATTTACTGTGCTGTAGAGGCTGTGGCGCAAGGTTGCGCCTGGAAACGCTAAGTTTGTCCGTTCGATGTTTACTAGACAGAATGAAGTATTCATTTTTTCGCTCTGGTGACAGAGATGTGCCTCTGGAATTCTTCTTTTTCGTTTAAGTCTGAGAGAATATTTAACATAAAAAAACACAATTATGAATCAAAATTAATATATGTTTGGAGTCATGGTAGCACAGCAGCATCGGACTGTGAACGCCATAATTGTGGGTTCGATTCTCACTCTGGTAACAAGATACCATATCTTGTGTTTGGATTCAGCTATTCAACATGCAATCTCTCGAAAATTGATTGGGGTACCGTATGACCTAAGACTAGGTTCCGCCTGCTAAAATATATCTTTAATAAGTCTAGCCAAGCTTTTAATAATCTTTAGTTTATTAGAACACGTATGTAGTACGTACTATAAAACCAAGCGAAGGTCTTTCCTACCATCGAACCAATCCCCAAAATCTAACACATACCCATCCATATCAACTCGACCGACACCAAACAATTTTAATAACCCATTATCAGTTAGATTGTTAGGATATAAACAGAACCGATGTTTATTGCACTATAATAACATGAAGTGCCTTTTTATTTGCTCCCGTAGCATTTATCTTTGGATCTTTTATATGTATGGTATAGTGTAGAATAGGTATGTATGTATGTATGTTTGTATTGTAATTGGGTGGTTTTATTACTAAATACTTAAACGTTACGTTTGTGAACTGTTTCGGGGAACTGTGGTGATATTATCTGGGGTTACATCTGTGTTGCTCTGGGATAGTGTATATGTGACGTCTTTTTATGATTATTCTAAGGCATAATACGGCGTTGAGTTCCGCCATTTAACACGATATGTCCTAAATATTTATGAACTATTTTGGGGAACTATCGTTATTTTATCAAGGGTTTAGATGTGTATTGGACACCTGGATAGTTTATTTGTGACATAACTTTATTATAATACTAAGACAAAATACGGCGCTAAGTTCCACCACTTAACTGTATTATTCTCACTTCAGGCTTATATCGCTAGCAATAGGTAAATATGAATGTTTTTGGATTTTAATGATGAGACTGATATTGAGACTATTTCGAGGGACTACAGTGATATTATCTAACATCTGTGTTGGGGTCGCTAGTTATAGTTTCGATACCAATTATGTTACGGGCATGATAGTACTAAAACGACATATCCCATCGCTTAATATGCTATTTTCGAAATCGGACGGAAAGTGAACAATGGATTGTCTTGACATTAAATTCCCTCCGTTTACGTAGTGTATATAAAACGCTACATACAGGATACATCGTGAAGCTATAAAAATAATTAGCATATTAAAATATATTCACAATTGTTATTTTTTATTACTAAAATCAATAAAATAAAACTTAGTTTTAAAAATAAAAAAAGACACAAAAAAGCTCGTAATTTGGGCGTGTTTATTAAAAGAAAAAAAGATAAATTAGTGTTCAATAGAATTTCTCTAAAAGTAGAAAAGTAGCCAATACACGGCCATAAACAAAACGATTCACATACCGCGGAGCGCAAGTGACTCGTTCCCCGACAAATGATTCTTAATACATTATTTTATATAGCTTAGACCAGCTTTGTCATTTGTATTCTAATTGATTTGTATTGATGTACAAGAAAAAAATTGTTAGGATATTTATAGATGAAGAGTCGCAAAAAGGGGGGACTTTTTATTTTGTGAACTAGATGTGGCAAACGAGTGTATAGGTCACCTGATGGTAAGTGATCACCGCCGCCTACGACCCACGACGAGGAGCTACAGGTGCGTTGCTGGACGGTCGTTTCTTTTTTCACAGTTGCGTGGCGTGTGAAAGAAAGTTCCTACAAAACCGCACCTTAGTGGAGTACCATCATCGTATCATGGTGGTGAGGCTGCTACTTGAGTTTAATAACTAACCACTTAGACCTGCATAGTCTGTAAAAATCATGCATCAAACGTTTTTCTTATATATATAAATATATAACAAAATGTATAATAAATTATATAACAAAATGTTTTAGAAATGTATATGCATGGGAAACAACAAAAGCAAAAAGAAACTCTATAAGGAGATGTTTACAAGTCTCAACTACCCAAGCATCAAGAGAGAATGCTAGAACGATACTTTAAAAATCACTTAGAGTAATATAGCTGTTACGTACAACTCAGCTGTGCCATATCCACACTAATATTACCAGTTTCGGAATAATTCGTATGTATGTATTTATGTATGTATGTGCTTTATATGAAGATTCTTGTTTCGGGCACATCTCGTTATTTCTGTTTTATTGTATGAATACGTAATGTTATTGCCGCGATGGCACGTTGCGACATCGCCAATTGCCGAACTTAACGCTCGCTACGGTAAATTGTCAAAGAGTAGCTGTGTGATAGACCGTTTTGTGTGTCCGTATAATGTGTATGCCCGTATATGGGCATATCGTTAAAATGGATATTCGAAACCGTTGAATAAGTAAAATCTTAGCAGCTTAATAAGTTTAATGTTTTGTAGTTGGTAACTGTAAATTTTAAAAATTACAGATAATGAAATCTTCATTTTATGTAAATAAAAATTAGAAAATATATATTTAGCAATTTTGTTCAGTTAGCCAAAACAAAACTCATTAACAGGCGAAAAGTTAAAATAATTTAAGAAAAATAATGTGTCTTTTTTATTATATTTTTTAGTATATATGAGAATAGATAGATAGATACACGATAAATTGATTTAACTGTCATATATTATTAAATTACAAAATTTACTTACACAAAATTTATGTATATTTGTATATGCCTATACCTAAACGATAGGTTCACCATTGGCCGAAGACCTAGACAACATGACCTATGTTGCGAAAATATACTCAATTTTGCAAACTCTATTGAATGGATTTGCGTAATTTATGTTTATTAAATGTAATATGTATTATATGTTTCATTCATACATTTAAAACTAAATTTACACTACATTGACTAGTAATGTACCTATTGAAAATCTGTTTTTGTAACTTTTACGTATGGCCATGACATCTTATAAACGGGAATAGTGTTCTAAAGTCGAACTTAGTATTGTGTTAACCCGCCAACACCCGCGCCTTTAGAAATTACACGAATACTCGCGCGTAGAGCATTTCGCTCACGTTTATAAATGTTATTAAATGCAGGTTTTACCAGGTAATATTTTTACTTTTTTATTTTATTAAATAAAATACACTTTATTTAATGTAAAAAACATATACTTCAAACTTTTTCAACAGTAATATTTTTTATTTTAATTAACAATTATACTAACTAATTTGCCAGTCTTCTAAGGCAGTCTTGCGGAAAAAAATAAACAAATTATTTATATTATAATTCTTAAATGTGTAGGAATAATTAATCCTCATCATATGAGTACGAGCTTTACACTTATCATATAATGAATGACTGTGCTCGTTACATAATAATTTTTGGCAGTTCATGCAGCACTTTTTGATTTTGCGGTTTTTGCGCCTTGGACAAACCGCGCAGACCCCATTTGGTTTTTCTTGTCCTGATATCTCAGATCTGATACAAAACGTTTAATCACTTGCTGTAGAGGATATGCAATGTTTTTCAAGGTGCTTCTTCTATGGATATTCACGAATTGGAGCAATATTATCATACTTTGCCCTTTCCGAGCGAGAGTTTATATCATCAAGCCTTATAGCTCTCATCAAAAAAAGGAAATTATTGCGGCTCATTGCAGCTCTAAAAATATCAGGAGCCGTGCCATCTTTATCCCACATCTCTTTGCCAATAAATGCTTTTAGTTCTACAATATCAGTTTCTTTGCAATCTCTGTCCCTTGAATATTGATCCTTAATTTTTCTGATGTGGGTATTTGTAAAGCTAACTATATCATTCAGCATTTCTGCACTCACAAAAAGGTTAAAACATTCCATTATAGTATTAATATTTTTAGCCACTGGTTCTACCCCAGGTAGTTTTTCAACAATATTGTGAGCTCTTGTCCGTACATTAGAACGAATCGGATTAAAGTTCCATTTTATACTTCTATTTTTGCCTATGTAATACAGCTGATTTCCCAATGAAATTGAAGAAACCTCGAAAAGTGTTTTTTTTTTCATGTGCAATAAAGTATTATTATTATTATTATTATAAACCTCACCTTCTACTTCTGATGAAGATTATTCGGTATCAGTGAAATGATGACTGTGTTCACTGCTTCGATCGCTTTCAATATCATCGGCCCTAAAAGACGGATCCTCAATGTCTTCCTCGGAATCTTCTTCCATCAACCACGTCAAAATTCTTTCATCCCTTCTATTCATCTATAATAAAAATAGATAATAGGTTTCTATGACGGTAATTTAAAACAATAATATTACATAAAAGTAGCAGTAAAACTATCAATATGATGAAAACAAAAAATAAATTATGAAGTGAAAAGTACTTACGTGGACACCCGCGCGATGAGCAAAACGTCACTTGGTAGTACACGGCGCAACAAAACTCCTCGTCTGAGCGACTAGCGCACACTGGCAGAATGGGAACCGTATCTAGGGGTGGGGGAGGGGTTAAAACTCAGCTACCTGAAGAATGATGCCCGTACGCATAATTTGGACAAAATGGCGCGTGTTTCAAATTTACTGTGAACAAAATACTCATAGCGCGAGTGCTCGCGGGTTAAATACATAGTTTTTTTATGTTGCTGTGTAAAAGAAATTACAATTTTTAGGCAACATTTGCTAAATATATAGCGATTTTTCACTCTTTTATTTACTTTACGTGCATCTTTACATATTGGCGTATAACATTAAATTTGAGGCTGTCATATATTATAGCGCACTTTGACCGTAAACGAGACGGTTATCGTTGTGATTGACCCTCGGGCAAATGATTATATTAATTCATCTTTATTTGTCTGCCCTAGTCACACAATGCTCGGAAAATTCCGTGAAAATTTGAAACGGAATGTCTTAAGAGTAGGTTCCCTGTACTACTATCACTATACTACTATGCTATTACTATACTACTATGAAGGAAGAAGTGCGAAGCTGCTTTTTAAAATTAAGTAAATTAAAAAATTAATTAAATTAAAAAATTAATTAAGTTAAAAAATTAAATAAGCTTCACGCTGTATCCCGCACACAGCAAAGTAGGTACAGGGAAGTGTAAGTGTTAAAACACTCTGTTCCCCTCTTTCCGCCAAATTTGCCTCCAAAATAAAATTTTGCGTGCTGAGTGGCGGAGCTCAACACCCCGCTTTGCTGCGACACCAGAGCGAAGAAATGGAAATATAAATTTAAATAAATAATTCATTTCCTCTAGTGAGGATCGAAGCCGCTACCAGTCACGCTTATAGTCACACTTTGTGTTCCTGCGCCACTATATTTAACATAAATAATAAAATAGATAGTTAATCTATATAAATATATTATACTTTCTTAGTCAACTAGCAAAATAGATTAAAAAAAATATATATTACAAAGTCTCTTCAAATCAATAGACTGTCGCATCTACAAAACCATTGATCTATATCGCCATTAGAATTGAATTTGATAAGTAGTTATGTGGCATATGCTTGTTTATGAGAAATCCCATATCTTTATTATTCAAATGTCTCGTCCGGACCGGTCCATTTTAACGTTAAAAATAATTGCGTCGGTGTACTTCGCTTTATAGAACTTATGTATAATAGGTGTATATTAATGTTTAAGGCAATTGCTGGTGTCTCTTGTAAAGGAACTTGGACGGCTGTGGATTTGATTTCCTCTCAGGGGAACGTATTATTTTAATTTCTATGTACTGAGTAGCAATAGTCACGTCTGGTTACAAACAAAACATTGCGTGTTGATTGGTGTAACTTACTTTTGCCATTCAACGAGAAATGTCTCAATAATTGTGTCTAGGGGAAAGAAATGTCTTGATACTGCATTTCCTCTGTTTTACTGCAATAATCTGTATCGAGCCTAAAAAAAAAGAAACCAAAAGATATGCTCTAAAACAAAGTTTCGTTTAGAAACAACTTTTCTAAAAAAACCCCAGCAAAGGTCACATTTGTTTCACACATTAATTAAATAAAATTAAATTGCAGGTAGATTTATCTATCCATTGCGGCAATAAAATAAAAATCGTACGCGGATGCTGGGAGGTCGTGCGAATTCGAATTCGCGCAATCGCTTCCTAATAGCCTTGTACGGAACAAATAGAATATTGTGCATCTATAGATATGAATAACGATATAAAATCCATACATTGTAACGATATCATATAATATTTTTTTTTCGTTTCATAGCTTTGGTAACTAGATAAATAGCGGCGTTTAGTTCTGCAACTCAACACGAGAGGAGAATCTTAAGCTAAGGTTTAATTTTGCATACTATGCGTATGCGGGATACAGCGTGAAGGTAAAAAAATAAAAACCTATAACTACAGTAATACTGTATATAAATACCCCACGCGCCGTCTAATTTTAAAGATATTTTTGTGTTAAACTTGAGTGTAAATGATTCTTTCGCCAGACTGGGAATCGACCCCACAACTGGTAATGTTCCGCTACTCTACTACGGCCTATCTATCCATCATATATTTATATTAGAACATTTGTATGCAGTAGTTAGTTCAACCCACGGCTGCTCCGATTTTGATGATGTTATTGCCATTATGATCTCGTATTGCGTTAGCAATGACAAGATGAGTCAATACGTCTTTACTTATATGTACAATATAAAAGTAGATATTTTTAATATGTTACAAGTAGATAGGTACTGTGACACCCACTTGGTTTAAATTTTTGAACATATGTGTGTGTTTATAATATTACTGGTGAACAACGAGTAATATTAAAATTTCTCTTTAAAGTGTTTCGACGTGAAATTTTTGGTGTGGCTTCGTGGCACAGGGGCACGAGCGTGCGACTGTTGTGGGTTTGAAACGACAGGTAAATTAAATATTTAATACTTTCATTCTTTTTACGTTGATTTCTGCTACCCAAACCGCCACTGAATTGCTGGGAATCGGAAAAGCGATTACAAAAGTGAGGAACGGAGCTGTTTAATGAGATCGAAGAGTTTTAACATTAGGTTCCCAAGTTATCTCTACCTACCATTCTATGTGCGAGATACAGAGTGAAGTTAAATTAACTATAAGAAAAAAACAAAAAAAATACGTACTTAGATTTGAAGCCGTATCCGTCCTTTTTGGTATTTACAATAACCTTTTAATAGAACGAAAATGAAAATAAATTCAGAAAATAAATCAAATACACAAGTCAAACATAAAAACAATCTCAAATGATCGTCTTCATATATTGCTATCTCTTCTTGGAACATAAAGTAATGAATTATTTATACATACATAAACGTCATTGGGACATTTATTAGGCTTTTAATTAAAATAATTGAAGAAAACTCTCTACTACGGCAGCTTGCGCTGTTCTGTGGGAAAATTGTTAGATAATATTCATAAAAACATGTTCATTTGTATTTTTTTTTGGAATTTTTGTACGTGGGATAAACCCGCATATCCCCGTACCACTCATTTTTCAAGACATTGAGTGGTAGAACACAACGCCATGTGTTGCCTTACTAGACCGGAAAAATAAAGGCTATTTAAACACAATCAATCGATCCTGATTTGTGACATCTTCTCAAGTTAGGATGGATCTATTATCTGTTCTAGTAAGTCAAAAGACGGCGTAGCGATCCGCCACTCGACCTCTCGATTATTGGGCGGTGTGTAGGGGCCAGAGTCTCACAGCACTAGGTTCCTTCTAACTACCCTGTTATATGCAGTATATTGGATAATATAAATCAAATAAAAATATCAAAAAATCTATTAAAAGGAGAGACTGATATGGAAATGGCTAATTTATTTGTTTCTAATTAGTGCTTAAAACCATATATTATGTTTAAACAGGAAGTGTTGAGTTATAAAAAAATAATGTATGCACAATATATTTTTTATCTTCTTTAGAAAATTTATGGAAAGTGACAATTTATTTCGAGCCTCTTTTGTTTGTGATTTCGCATTAAATTCCGATTCTTTCTTTTTTCTTTATTTTTCAAAAGTTTCCACTTTTTTTCTCGTGTATTTTATAAGGAATCCACGCAATCCACGTCAACAAAGTTGCGGTCGACGACTAGTCAATAATGTCAGTGAGCCTAAAAATTATACCTTTCGAGTCTTACTTAATTATATCTATTTACTAACATTTACTAGCCAAATATATATTTTCTTTAATTTACCCAGAGGGAACCTGGGAACCTAGTATTCCCTAGATGCTCCGTTCTCATTATGACACTTCCGTTCCCACTTTCTTCCGAATTCTGGAGTATTACGTTTGAGTGGAGAAACTCAACGTTACGTTGCAATAAAAATATTAAATATGTCGTTTTCTCGGATGAAAATCGAACCCACAATCTGTCCAGTTTACAGTCGCACGCTTGTGCACCAACACTACGAGTGGCCTGTACATTCATATTTCTGTTTAATACCAAATAAATGCTAATTACCCTCTCCAAGTGCTGCTATTATCAATTTATTTAGACTAAATTAGAAATATACGCCCATTTTAAAACTATCAGTCAAGATTTGTGAGATATATATACACTTATGTATGGAAATGGAAATTGCTAACAACTTCACATTAAGCAGTTTTATGTATTTTATAAGGACGTTATATTATTCGTTATATGATACGAATGCTTAATATACAAATTAAATTGATACCGTAATAGCTAATGTTATCATTATGTTGAAAAATATATCAGTGAAATATATATTAAGAAAGTAATTATTTTTGTTTTATATTGAGGGCGTATTGGCGTCTATCTGTGAGCAGATACACACTTGAATCAATGATTTTACATAATCATATAACTAGCGACTTGCCCGCGGCTTCGCCCGCTTGTACTACTAAATCTTCAATTCAAAGGCAAAAAATCGTTGATTTCTGCTTAAGCCGTGTTAATATGATTGTATTGCTTTTTATAGCAATACAATCATATTAAAACAATTCATAAGAAGCTAGTGCCCTCTTTCCTATGGTTGTAAAGTCCTTAAAGAGTGAAGAAGTGAAGGCAAATTAAGAGGATTTCCGGAAATTTGAACATACAAACGACATTAACAGGATAGAATTAAGACTATAAAAAAACCCTTGCGTTTTTAATATAAAACAAGAAAATAGAAACATTTTATATTATATAGCCTACGTAAAGGAAATAACGTGCTATAGCATGTATGAAAATAAAATAAAATATACGAACAAAATTACAATGTAGGTTACAATGTACCTCTGCATACATTCATTACAGGTTATCATATATTTTTAATTTATTGCCTTATTCTAACCAGTTTCAATTACTATTAAAGTTCTTCATGTAAAAGTTCTCGCCTGCGGCAGCTTTTTGTATCGACGACGATATTAGATGCATGTAGGTACTTACACAATTTATGAATTTGTATCTATTTCCTTTATTTTCAAATAACTTGTTGTATGACGGAGTGTCTTAACACTAGACCCTACCTACCTTGTTTTACGAAAAAAACTATTTTTTAATTAAATTTGTTGTTATAAATAGTCTTAGATAAAGTGAAAATATCATCATATATTGCGTTAGCTTAAAATATGATTATTTAATTACTCTGGTTAATGCTACCGCACAACGCAGTGTCTCCAAAATTGGACGGCATTTGGGGGTGGAGAGTTTTAATAATAGGTTTCCTGTGCCTATCTACTATTTATACATAACGCTCATCTAGTGTCCAGCTTAACAATAGGTTTTCGGTGCCATATCATACAACGCTCATTATACATAATTCTCATCTAGTGTCCAGCTTTAGTACCGAGGCAAAGTGCGGTGTTAAACTCTATCACTCAACACACAGTTCAACCTCCAGAATTCGGCGGAGAGCAGAAAACGGTAGTGTTTTTAATAAGCACGAAGTGCTCCCAGTCCCCAGGTTCCCTCTGCGTATTGCCTGCTATTTGCAGGATACAGCAGCATAAAGCTTGATCATCTTCCATAAAAAAAAAAAGGCTAAATATTTACAAGCTCTGATTGCGTCTCATGCAATATTCCATAAATTGCAAATGCGTCATTGTTGCACCAAATAAGCGTTATATAGTTTTTCAAGTACATCGTTTATTTAGACAAGTTGCTATACATAATATATATCAATGTTTTTGCTATCTTATCTATACATCAAATCATAAATCACTTATTTAGCAAAAAAATCCTGGAAACAAGCTAATTATATAGTAATGACCTTTATAAATAATGCTAAACTCATTAAAGTTATAGTCATTTAAATGTATAAGTTGTAAATACAAATGTATTATCTAAAATGCCAATATCCGGATAGTGTGTATCACTTTATAAACTTTATAAAAAAGGTGTTTCACGCTGTGCCCCACAAACAGGCAGAGAGAATCTGGTGTCTAGACACTATGTTCACCACTTCCCCCGCCAGTGGAGCTCAACGCCGCGCTTTGTTTTATTAGCAGAGTGGGAAACAATCAGTCACTGTGTTGTTGCGCCACGGCTGCCTTAAAAAGTTATACAAGACATAGTTAAACAAGGTGATGAAGTTAACGAAAGTCAGAGTGCCTTGGAGTTCGGATACTCAATATGCAATCCTTCTAGAATTCAGTGGATAGGGGGGAAGGTAAGAGTCCTTATGGTAACGGAGTGTCATATCATCACTAGGCTGCCATGTTCTCTTTGCCTAGTCTGCCAAGTGCAGGATAAGGAGTGAAGCTAAAAAGATAACTAAAGTGACGAAATTCAACACTTTTTGCCCTATTGCTTAATCACAAACAAAAATATATTCAACAATAGTTTCTACAGAACAATTTTATTATTTTTCTGTATACCTAACACTGCAAATTAGAAACCAATATAATTTTATAGACAAACTGACATTTTAGAGTTTCGATTAATGTCAATGGTCGATCCATAAGGCGTAAGTAGATCAAATGTCGACATATTCAATTTATAGTGTTAATTTGTATAGAGGTAGAGTCGGCCTTTCACCGGATTTTCATATTTATAGTAAGAGAGCTCGAACCTCGTCAAGCTCTTAGTGATCGAAATTCATCTTCATTGTGACCCTTATTATATATATAGTTCTTTTATATGGTCATTAATGCTTGTTTTCCACTTGGAGTTAAAAAATATATTTCAACATATAACCAATTTTATTTGTTTTGCTTAATTTTTTTTTAATCGAATTTTAATATATAATTAGCTAAAAAGCAAAAATAAGGAGTTTCACCCTTTTTCATGTATAACTGGATAATATCTACATATTAAGACACTATTTTTCTAACATTCGGTGGCAACTTTCGAGATATTGTGAAATTGGAGAAATTCAATGTGGCAGCTGAAAAAAAAATAGGAAATCAAAAATAATTTTCAGCATCCGATATTGATCTACGACACTCGTCATCGTTCTTGGTGGTATCAATTTTCTTGAATTAAAAATAAAAAAAATATGAACCAAATCACCAAAAAATCTATATGTTGTTGTTTTTGTATGGCGATATAGCTTACTACTATATTGAATGCGTTGTGTCACATTGATCTATAGTATACATCTACCACAACAAAATATGGCTTTATTTCCTGTCTACACAACATATAAAAATATAACGCCGCTTTCTTGATGTATAGATTGTGATTGCCTAATTAATATATAATCAACTTAGGCTTTTTATAACGTCAATATACTCATATATTTTAAAGTGGATTGTGAAATATGGAAATTTTATTTTACTTTAAATTGTTGTTTGTAGATTTGGCACACGTGTAGCGTTGACCTCTTAACGGGAAATTAATTATAGTTATTAGACTGTGGCTTTTAATTTTAGTCTTTTTATAGTGTTTATATTAAATCTAGATGTAATTTATTATATAAACTATGTATTCATTTTGTATATGATTAAATTAACAACCATGAAAGAACGGAGAGATGAGAATTAATAACGGAGTAATACCCTAGGTTTAATTACTTTAATCCTGAACTTTTATTTTTTCTTCACGCTGTATCACGCATATAATAAGCAACAAACGCGTGGAAGGCAACTTCCTAGTGCTAAGACAGTCCGTTCCTTACTTTCCGTAAAGTTTTCGAGGCATTGAGTGTTGAGTGGATGAAACGGTGAACAGTCAAAATTATACCTCTATTATCTTATATATATATATTTAATTAATTAATTAAATAACGTAATCAACAATACTCTAATATATTCCAGCATATTTATTTATACAAATGAATAGATAAAAAACGTAAAGAAACTATTTGTATTTTATTTTTTTATTTGCATCGCACAAAACTTTAATTAAACGTTTCTAATTTAATACCTAGTTCGTACATTTTGAACTCTATTTTCTGTTATTAAGATCGATAATTGCCTTAGATTCTTCATATAAATAGTAGGTTTAATTTAAAAATTCTGATTTAGACGATATCATTTCTCTTAGCGGAAACACTGGCTATTATGAACATTTTACCGATATAGAATATTTGTACTTGTGAAAACATATGGGGAGCTTTTTAAGACGTTTGTATTGCGTTTAGTAAATGTTGTTGTTTATTGCTTGAAGTTTCAGGCTTTAATTCGCTTAGCAGAATCAGCAGAGAGAGTTTACTTTCATGATACTCTACGTTCTGTACGTTATAGTAGTACTGTTCTATACGTTACATTTTTTCTGAACTTAAATAATATATTTTGTAAAGATGTATGATTATATCTTTTTTTTTTAAGTTTTATATGAATTTTCATATATAAAATATTTTTTTCAAAACGAATGTTGCTTTAACCCTAATTATGACGGAGTTGTGACGTTTTACAGTTCGTGACGTGACGTTTGTGTGTTTCTATCTCACCCAAAATTTTATTTAATTTATATTTATATAAGAAGTATTTCAGAAGTGCTGTTGTTATAGCACACTCTGTTTTACTTTACATAAAAATAATTTCACAACATCTCAAGAAATTCTAAGAATATTAAGAAACAAAGATATATTCGAATGTAAAATATTATTATACCTTTAAATAGTATGTTTTTACGACATCCAATTTTGTTGTCTTCAATAAATGAATCAAAAGTAAATAATTTTAATAAAATCATAACGTTGTCTAAATTTTGTTCTTTTAACATCTTTAGTTTATCGAAACTTGACTGCATATACACATTTACATCGATTAGTAACAACCATACAATTATTCATTTCCTCATCCATCTCAATCAAAACACATCGGTCACGAACACAAAACACATCCGTATGTTTCTACCCGCCGTGGCTTATTGGCTATCGCCATAATGTATTCAGATTGCAGATCAAATTATTTTAATTAACCAACACGACCATTTTCCGCGTCTAACGGTAATATTTATCTTATATTATTAACATATCTTATTATTCGTTATTTTTATACTATCTATAGTATTGTTTATGTATAGAATAATTACCTCAATCAACTAATTGAAGATAGTAATTGTTGATTCCGTTGTTGAATATTTTTATATTTACAAACTTGTGAGTATAATGAAAAGATAATTCTATAGGAATCGTGAATAAAAATGTATTTATATTTTATTTATCTATTTTTACTTTAATTAAAAAAAATACGTATTTTACTTTACTGCACAATTGTTATTGTTTAAGCCGATAAAAATAAAACCAAAGAAAAAACGTAAGTGACGGATATAAGGCCGTATCTTTGAGTTGAAAAATTTATATGGTAATATAGAGTAGGTGATGATTTATATTTCACCTTGATATATAAGCATAATACGCAAATATATTTTATGTGAAATCTATCTATACAAAATATTCTTATGTAAATAAAAAATAAATAAATCAGCTTCACGCTGTATCCCGCACACTGCAGGGTAGGCAGAGGGAACGCAGTGAAAGACACTCCGTTCCCCACTTTCTGCCGAATTCCGGAGGCATTGCGGGTTAAGTGGCAGAACTCAACGCCGCACTTTGCCTCGACACCAGAGCGAAGAAATGGAAATATAAATTTAAGTAAATATTTCATCTCCTCGAGTAGGGATCGAACCCACAACCAGTCGGTTTACAGTCACACCTTGTGCCGCTGCGCCACGACCGGCCTCATATTCTTATATTATATATTCTTATGTTATTATCTTTAAAACTCATATAGAGATAATAATATGAAAATGTCTTTTCTTTTTACATTTATATTTTTATAGTAAAATGTAAAACATTTAGAAACGTATATAAGATTGAACGAAGCGGAAAATTTCCGTTCTGTTGAACACTTTTGGCTATTATGTTTTCTTAAACATGTTCTGTATGTCGGACGCTTAAAAGAATTATATATATATATAATTTTAACTAAACACTACAGACACGTGGTCCGTATTTTTTTTTAACTTTTACATTATTATCAGCTAATCAACAGTATATTTATCTGCCACTGCCACAAACTAGGCTTATAGCTAGACATAATCTAGATAAGATATTTAATTCCTAAGAAAGTCCAGGTATTATCCATTTTAGATTGTCTTTTTGTAAATATTTCACTTATTATGAATTAACTTATATAACAATATCTATTACAAGTTTACAACTTAGGTATATATAGTTTTATTTTTTTATTCTAAGTGCCTATCGGAGGATGGATTCAGGATGTGGAAGGTATAAGTGTGGCTTAGAAGTGGCTTAGAAGAATTAAAGAACAATAATTTTCATAGTATAACGTTTATTAGAAGTTTGAATAAGCTGCAGCATTTGCTACCGCCACTCATAACGCAAGGCCTCCGTAATTTCTGTAATATAAAATCCAGTGTCTTAACACTGCTATAAAAAAAAACTCATAATAAATTACATACAAATGTACGAACTAGCAAATTTCAAATACACATGTGTTAAATGATTAAATTCTTCATTACTTCAGAGTACGCCGTACAGTAGTTTTTGTGTGACAGATGGACCAAATGTGCCTCACGTGCACAAACAAGTGCATTTCATATCCTCATATTATTGGTATTAGGGTTACATGAACATTTTGTTTGTATGGGTGATTATTTAGTTTTTGGTTTCTGGAAAATAACATTCAGAATATTAAAGCATAGTATTGTTGTTGCTACGTGGCTTGAGTGTAAATGGTTGTAGGTTCGATTCTTACTTGGAAGAATGAATTAGTTATATTCCCCATTCTGAGAAGACAAAAGTTGAATTTTTCCACTCAATACGCAATATCTTGACTTCAGATGGAAAATTAAGAATGGAGTGTAATAACTAGTAACTATAAAAATAGTATACATAAATTATCATCAGAACCCTCAATTGAATATTTCTAATACTATACAAAAGTTCGCTTCAAGTTAGACATTTAAGAATATTTTTTGCCACACTCCTCGGAAGTGCAAGGAGCGTGCCATCTGGCGTATCGAGTTACATTCTGACTACGACCCCCTCACCCTGCTACTTACTAGCTTAATATATGCCCTATCTCTCCTCGAAAAATAAAGAACCTAGTGTTAAATCACTTAGTTCTATATTTTGTGCTTTAACTCCATTTCTTGGTCCTACCACTACACTTGAAACTAGATTTAAAAAAAATCCAAAATCATATGAACATTTGAGGCCAATCGTGGTGCGGATGCACAAGCGAGCGAATGCAAACGTGGGAGGTGGTTTGATTCCGCTCTAGGAAATAAAATATTTAATAATAATCATATCATTTCCTCCCTCTGGTAAAGAGGCGTTAAGTTCCGCCATTCAACACGCCAAAAATCTTCGGAAAGTGGACAAGGAAACTTCTTTAAAGGGATTGGAGCCCATATAGAGAACACTAGCTTCACAGGTTCCCTTTTAAAAAAAATACGTAACGGGACTCTTACGCACGCGTCTTGGATATATAACTAAATGCCCCACAGTTTTCTTATTTTTTGTATTTATCGATTTGCTCTATGTTCATGCATATATTATATCATGAAGGTAGGTAGAGTCTTCTCCTTTAGATTATATCTATTTTGTAATAACTGCCAAGGCTTATATGGTGAAATTAAAAGTCACACTAAATATTAGTAAATATTTTTATTTTTCTCGTGTACAAGTATGGTGTTAATCTCATAATAAATTGATATCATTAAATAAATATATAAATCATGGAAACCATTCATAGCAAAATTTTATTGTTGATTACGTCCTGTTAGCATACGAGTTTATTTCTAATGTAACATAACGTTATTATACATTCTATCAAGTAAATTGAGGCAATATAATTTTTGCAACTATACATGATAAAAAATCCAATTAAAACGATCGATGTACGAATAACGTGGATATGTTAATTGCGCACATAAAGCAAGAAGATATTATATTTTTTTGTCATTGAATTTTTATTTATTAGTAGATATGTACGTACTAGCCTCGATCTTTTGTTAATTGCGTTTTTTTTCTTACATCTATAAATTTGTCTTAGAGGTTGCTAAATTGTGTGTTTTAGTGTAACTGTATATATTATATAAGATGGTAGTCAGTTCGTTTTCCATACAGGAATTTGTTGTTCAGTTGGTATGCATCGAATTGTAAACGCGACCGTTGTGTATCTCTAACACCATAAACTTCTCAAGAAGCAATGTCTAGGAAATTGTGACCGAAATTGAGTGTCCTAGCACTAGATTCGTTATCCTATCCTATTATTGGATCGATTTGTAAATGAAATAGCAATACAGGAAAAATGAAGGGTATAAAGAGAAAAACAAATAAAACGATTTGACCACGTACGGCATTTTTTTTAACAACCAACATGTTTTGTAATCTAAAAGGTGGAGGGAGCTATATAAGACTTACTAAGCTAAAATTAATTAAATTGCACTAAATACAGCATATATAATTATTTATAAAAGACAGATAGCTATATTGTAAATGTAAAATTTTACGAGAAACACTTATATGTGGCGTTAAGTTCCGCCACTAAACACCTTAGGGGGATTACCTTACTAAATGCGTTTAAAAATTAAGCAAAAAATTTAAAGTCGTAAACTTAAATTGATTCAATACATTTAGTTAACGCGATTTGTACCGCACTGGAGGTCTGTCTCGGTGCCATAAACGTGCACGTGTGAAAATATAGCTACAGTAATATTAAAAAGACGAAGAAGAATTCCTTTGATAGAACGACCTATTCTCAGGAACTAGTGGTTTAAATAGAAAAAAGTAATTTTGTGGAGAATGGTAACGTTTATTGCAAAAGATTGTAGAATGTATAACATTGTTTTGATAGTTTTGATGTAGCCCACACACACACTCAGATTGTGACACTTAGAATATGTCATACATAACTCTTACTTCCATTTAACCATGAGGCGAAACCACATCTGAAAACTAGTCTTATTCCTAAAAGAAACAACTCAACAAACAACGCTCATCAACTGATGAGGCCATAGTGGCGTAGTGGGAGTCAAACAGGGAATGTAAATGGGAATGTAAATGTAATGGTTGTGGGTTTGATCCCTATAAGGGAGGACGATTTTGTTTTATTCATCCGCTCTGGTGGCGCAAGTGGTGGCGGAGAGTAGGCATCCGCAAGTGTTGATATTAACTTACTTATAACAATATCATTAACTATACAGTCGGCGTCAGTGCAGGACCTAGTAATTACTATTTTTGGAAAAAAAATTCCAGATAAAAATTATTATTTGAAGTACCATTATTTGAAAGTCGATGAAACAATACAAACATAGTACTAGTATTACTAGTATTCACATCACTTTTCATGCAATTTTTCAACTGTAAAAGCTAAATTTCTGAATTTAGAATATCACGCATTGACGCTGACAATATGTGGGTTAAAGCATTAAGCTCAAAGCTTGTGGGTCCCAGTCCCATTCTATACAACATGTATACTATCGATATTTGTCGCAAGTTTCGTAGGTAAGGGTGAGATTGAATTACCTTAATATAAAGTAGAGAAACGATTTAATACCAGCTTTTCTTCTTTTCTGTAAGACACTGAAGATATCTTAAATTCAAAAAATATACATCGCACATACTGAAACATCGCACGGCGTTGAGTCCCGCCAGCTTTACATTTTACTCCGTGAAGAGAGAAATTAATAATATGTCAAGTAATAACAAATGGTGTTTGGTATATACGTGTATGTATGTACGTGTAGTTGGCCAAAATTTGTTGATATCCAAATAAACCACTTACTCATGACTAAAAATACGCAAATAAATTATAACGATAACGTACTTATGTATATGTCTGTACGTCTGAATTATGTCGTTAGCTCACTTTGTTTTGTTTGTTTAATACGATTATTTTGCTAATGTGAAACAAGTTTGTAAATGTTACTTCAAGTAAATGTTATTAATAGTCGGTTATTTATTGATCAATTCATATTTTATTTGTTATTTTGTATTTTTTTTTAAATTTTTAAAATATTTTTAAGATATTCAACCTAACCTAATTAATATAAGCAGTTGTTTATTAAAAAAATATAAATTTACTGCATATAAAGTATAGACTATAGGAATAAAATATATTTCGTTTCGTTACACTTGCACAACGGCCGTAAAGTATCCATCCACACGGGTAATGCTAAAAAGTCACTCTGTTTCTACCTGGGCCGGTGTAATTATTTAATTCTACCCTCATTAATCATATTTTTTGTGCTCACCCAATGTACCTGACATTGCATCAGTGCTTTTAAACGCTTAAAACCTTCGATATCACTCAGATAGGCGATTGTCCCCGTGTGAAATTTTGTATCGAGGTATTTTTGTATGGGTTCTGTAGATTTTTTTTATATTTTTTTAAAAGAAGTTGCTGCTATGTAATAGTTTTTCATTTGATCGATTTGTCCGTACTAAGTCTGTACTACAAAAAAATAAAGAATTTCATATTATGAAAAGTTAAGAAGTTTTACTAATTTTTCATTCTTTTATAATCACGATACAATAAAATGGTACTACTGAGCTTGTCTGATGATGGAGCCATGGCATGCCTAATAGTAAAACTATCAAAAAGTGCTCATTTTGTACTTAGGCTTAAGTTTAAACTTTCGCATTTTATGCGTTATGTCTGAAAAGGACTCAAAAGAAGTATTATTATTATTAATTTCCACTGCCTTACGTAAGTATGTATTTATATATGTTTATTATTTATGAAATTTATAAGGAACTCTATAATTTTTTGTTCATAACATATTTTTGATAAAACAGTTAGGGCCACCAGCGAAATCCTTTTCATTGTTTCTCGTCTTTGTAACGGATCGTGTGCACAATATTATATTACTCTGTAACATTTTTACCTGTTCGAAGACACGTATCGTTTAAACTATTTTGTACACTATTTAAAAAAGAAGAAGGTATATTATTGAATGATAGTGCTGGTTATCTTAAATATAAATGTATTATATGTAATCTATCACGAATTTTAAAAAAAAGTTAATGGCCATATGCTTTTTTGAAATATTTTTTACTAACACGCATATTCAGTAGTTATTTAGTTACTTTCATTTCCTTGCCCTGGTAAGAAGACAAATCGGGGCGTTGAGTTCCATCACTTAACACGAAATGTCTGGAAAATTAGGCGAAATGTGTGTTATCATAAGGTTCTCTCTGCTGCTACGCGAGATAAAATTGTTTTTATTATTGTTTTATCATAGAATTGAATTCACACCGGATAATTTTGGCCACGTTAGATATACATACAATATACATATTTATTCCATATATAAACATTGCAAATAAACAATATTGGAGCGAAAGTGTAAAAAGTAACTCTAAAAAACCTTCTTTATATTTTAATATCTAAATGTGATTTAATTCCTACAAATTTTTCTTACAAGAAACTATCACTCATATACTTCAGGTACTAACGTTAAAATATGGGTGGTGGTAATTTTTTCATTCCTAATGTCAATCTACAGTGACAGGTAGTTATTTTTTTCATATTTACGGATATAACACAGGGTCGTTACTTCGACTATTATCCTTCGCACTGTGCAGGTAGAATAAAAATAGTTTTTATATCGTTTTATGGAGCACTCGATAAAAAAAGTTCAAGTCAATTTACAATTTAGAAAAAGTTGTGTTTTTTTTATTTCCATTTAAAAGATTATAGTAGGACAACGTCGTCCTTAACCTCAATGATGGTGGGCTTGGTTTCTACTTGGGTGGAATGAATTATTTTCCTTTCCTCGCTCATGTAGTAAGACAAACGCAACAACGCCACGCGGCGTTAAATTCCGCATTTAAGCATTGAGAAGGGAGTGTTAACAATAGACTTCTGCCTACACTGCCACATGATATCGCATGAAGCTAAAAAATAAAAATGTTTAAATATCAATTATAAGAAATAATTGGTTCATTGATACTTATTGCCCAAAGGTTAATGCAATTTCATAGTTCGAGTTAATAAATCGCACATTTTAATCGACCATCGCTAGCGTCACCTAGTTACGAATTACTATAATAATTATAGAAACGTGAGAAACGTTCGTGTGGTAAACTAATGGTGATGTTTATCGTTTATCGTTCGTATTGAATTAATCGAATTGACTTCCTAGTTTCTGTTACTTGGATGGGTAAGACCTGGTGCGCATTGTGTTTTTTTTAATACTTTTTTGCAGGTATTATTTTTAACTTAAATTAACTTAGCTTCACGCTTCATCCCTAGCGGGGTAGTCAGAGAGAACGGAGCGCCAAACGCTACGGTCTATACATACTTATTATTATTTTTGCTTTTAAAATATGTTACAGGTAAATTTAGGTTTGAAACCGTTTTTAACCATTCTCTTCCCCGCTCTGGCAAGACAAAACGTGGCTTTCTGGCACTCAAAATGCAATGAAAAAATATTTTTTAAAATAAAAATGAAGTATGAATTATGAAGCTGAAAGAAACTTGTTTATCGTTCAAAGTCAATCTGTTAGGAGACAAAAATCTTTCAAAGACCTTCTTTTAGCTTCATCTAGTTGAATACGTGATATATCATGTATTGTTCAAGGCGTGCACGAATAAACGCGATAGTTTGTGGGTTAAATTGTACTCGGGCGAAAGAAGTATTTAATATGTTCATCTCCTCGCTCTGGTAACGAGGCACGGAGTTGAGTTCCGATATTACATACGGAATGTCTCAACGATTCGATAATAAATTGGAAACAGCGCGTCATAAAGCTAGGTTCCCAGGTTCTCAAAAGTATTACGTAGTATTTACGATTGTAAATTTCTTTTTTTGTATTGAAATAAAAAAATCATGATATATAATACATAAATAATATATATAATATATTATAAAATTTTTTCTTACTATTAACAAATTTTAATTAAAGAAAATAATAGTGAACATACAACTTTATATCGCAAATAATATTATTATGAGTGTATGGCAGATTTATATTATTTAATTTAGTCCCTCTAGAGGCTCGAGAACCGCTTTCTATTATAAGTTTGCGTAACTGGCGGTACTTTGATGAACTTCGATCTAAAATAAATAAGTTTCTGATAGAATATTTTTAACTTCATGATAATATTGCTATATATATCTACATATACTTCTATACTAATATTGTTAACTTATAGAGATTGTTTAGTTTAACGAGCCAATCGCAGGAACTATTTTAAAGAAAATTACATATTTAATATTTTCATTTTTTCGCTCTGGTGTCAATGCAGGCGTATTTTTGACATGAGAAGACACCCTGTTCGGTATTAGAAACGGAGTAGGTACTTTCCCCACTTTCCACCTTTCCTTCTTTAGGCATTGCGTGTTGAATGGCGGAATTCAACGCCGCGTTTTGCCTCGTTACTAGAACAAAAATGAAAACATTAAAAATATTTCAAACAAAACTTTCTTATACATATTATCATTTATTTCACAAAATCTAAAGTTAAAAACACGGCAAGGCAGGAAGAGGCGTTATTTATTTGCAACGAGCACGTGTTCGACGACACACGCCCCGCCCACTTGGACCGTGTACAAATTTTAATACTTTTTATACTGATAATAAATTTAAATACGCTAAATGTATGTGCTTCAAATATCAAATACATTAGTTTTTTTTTGGCTTAATTGATTCTGTGTTTTTGATTTTTATATTTATTTGCTTCATCTACTTATTTGCTTAAATCGAGGAAGTTAATTATTTCAATTTCGGTAAAGTAAGATAGCGCGCTTTTCGAGTGACGGGGCGTTGAGTTCCGTCATGGAAATTTTTAAATTCAGGCGGAAAGTGGAGAACGGAGGGACCTAACACTCTCTGCCTACATTTTTAAATATATTTTTAGTACTTCTCGCTGTATTCCGCCCATAGCAGAGTAAGCAGTAGGAACCTGGAACTTCATATTAATACACTCCGTCCCCATCATGTCACTACCGTTCTCCACTTTCCACCGCATTATTAAAGCATTTCCAGTTGATTGGCGGAACACAACGCCATAATTTTTCTTTTTCCAGAGAGAGGAAATGAACGTGCCTCATTTCCCCGAACAAGAATAAAATTCACAATCGTCGCGTCGCTTTGCACAGTCATACGCTACATCGCTGCGCCATATATAGCAAACAACCTCACAACTTATAAATCTAGGTTAAAAATAATAAAAAATGCAACTATTGTCTATTCCTAAGAGTGCTCGAACACTGCGCTTACTTGTCAATGATTGGACGGCCCTTAGTGTAGCGTGGCGCGGTCGAAGCGATAAATCACGTAACCTTTTTGTGCGAATAACGTGAGAATACGGAGTGTTCGGCTATCGCAAGCAGCACACGTGGTGGAATCGTATCCCGTGTATTTTTTATAGGTACGGATGGCAAAATGTATAAAGAAATTTTTGCTTTTTTTTCGGTTTTGTATGGCTATCACGTTTAGGTTTTGGTCTTTATACTATAGGTTATTTAGCTATGGTGGACTTGCATTTTTTTTTCAAATAAGTTTCAATATGTCAATGTATGCGGACTGCAAACTTTGATCGATTTGATTATTATTACATAGCAGGTTAGGAATAGGGAACCTGGGGAACTAATGTTGAGATTCTCCGTTCCCATTAAGGCACTTCCGTTCTCCACTATATCTGTACTGCTGCTAATATAACTACCTGCAAAACCTAGTCACTTATTTTATATAAAATATCGGTCATTTGATGCAAAAATACGTTTTTTTTAAATGCAATAACGCCATTGTTGTCTCAAATTTGCGATATTTTATAATACAATTATTTACCTACTTATTTTTAAAATTGATAATTTGTCTATCAGTTATGGCAAAGGAAATCGCACACACCCTTTAAAATTTGTAAATACAAAGAACGAAACCGTCACAAAATAAAAACGTGTAAAATTAATTTAACCAATAGCGAAATCTAATATTTACTCGATATATCACAGCATCCCTTAAACCCTACACAGTACAATAAAAATAAAATTTTAATTTTGTAAATTTTTTTTGAGGCCGTCGTAGCATAGATGTACAGCGTTTGATTGTAAGCGCGATGTCTGTGGATTCGATTCCCACTCGGAGGAATGAATTTTATTTTATTTTCTCGTTCTGATATTAAGTCAACTCCACACGCATTGTCTCGAAATATGGGCAGTGCATGGGGAGCGGAATGTCTTAATACACCTAGTCTCTATCTACTCTTTGCGTACCTTGCCAATTAGGAGGATACAACATGCTGACAGCCTGCGGTGTTGAATTTCATTGTACAACACTAAATATAAGCGGAGTATAGAGTAGAGAACTCTCGAAATTAACATCAAAATTATATTTTTTCTCACATCAAAATAGAGCATAATTACTAACTTATTCAGAAACTACCTGCAAATGTGGCATATCCTCGTCATTTCTTACAAAAAAAACTTTATCATAATAAATGCAAGATATAATTGGGGGCGAATGACAAACAAAGATTGGCATTGAGACCCGCGTCCTAAATAAACACGCCAGTATATTTATTTATTCAGTACCTACAGCATTCGTCACTACTAAGGGATGAATTTTGTAATAATATTCTTATTGTTTGTATGTAAAATCTTAAATGTTCATCTAAAGAACTCCGCGACGTCGATTATATTTTAACTGATGTTAAGTATTGAAGCAATATATAGATTAGACCATCATGGTGCATTGGGATAGCGTTTGACACCAAACGACATGGTTGTGGATTTGATCTCCACTCGGATAAATGAATCTTTGACAAGCAAAATGCTGTGTTGTGTTCCCCCACGGAGAATCCTATTATCTCTCTGCTTACTCTTCCATATGCGGGATGAAGCTTTAATTATTTTTTATTATATTTAAAATATTTTCAAATTATGACTGAATCCTATAATTCCTCGTATGATAATTCAATGCAAATATTGTATCGCGCATTGTCACGGCCTTATGGAGATTTCACTCCATCGAGAGTGTTTGAGTGGCGTAGTGTAATCCACATCGCACTCATCGACACCTCCTCGTGCTGAGTGCCTGTGACCTACTTGCATAATAGACTGGTGACTTATGAATTTTATTTCAATAAAAGTTTTTTACAATTTTTTAGTTTGTGAATTAAAATTATGTGGAGAATTTTACTGTAGCTGCACTTTTGTGAATAATATGAAAAAAAGTCCTTTTTTATTTTTAAAAAGTAGTAGCTATGGGTTTTTTTTTTCATATTTGCAAGTTAGAGTAGTTCCAGCTTGTACTGGTTTCTCAGGTTGATATCTGGTATGGTGCCTGGTGGTAAAAAATAGCCAAGTCAAATTATAGCTTGACGTTTAACCTATGTACCTCTATATTTCCCATTCTTTTCTTGGTGAAGTCGAGAACGTTCCATTACTTAACATGTAACTTAGCTTCCAATTTACATCATTTTTTAGGGTTCCGTATCTTTAAAGTAAAAAAAGAACCCTCATAAGATCACTTTGTTGTCCGTCTATCCGTATGTCTGTCAGTCTGTCTATCAAGAACTTTTATCTGAGGACTATTTGGAGATATCGAGTTGAAATTCAAACCATATACTCAGATGTACGGCTCCATGATTTCCTGAAACAATCGTATTTCAACATTTACTTAAAAAAAGATAAGGCCGTTTAAAGCAAAGTTTTAAAAATAAATCAAAAGTGGCTTGGAATAGCTCGTATTTCGCCTTTCTAGCTTTTTACTTGGCTGGACACGCTGGCATGTGTTTAAGTCCAAGTGTCATACAATATACATATTTTAAAAAAATATATATAACAACGCCTCGATATAATTAGCGATATTAGTCATTGATTTCTCCAGGTCCTGATAGAAATTGATTATATGGATATAGAAGCTCTGCTATTGCAGATGCATTTTACAATTGATTAACCCACAACACTACACTTTAGTCTCGAATTCATATAGATTAGATTCATTGTGTGTAATAACTGTATAATTATAATTACATTTTGTATCAAGAAGTGCATATACTTACGATATTAAAATTAATTAAACTTTCCAACCAATTCCACCAATTCTACCCATAATCGGTACATACAATATCAATACATCGGTAGGAGCGCTCCTTAGTATTTTACAAAGTATCTAAGCTACTTCACACGTATTCAGCACAGACTGAAACTAGATTTGTAAACGTTACATTTCCTCATAGCAATATCAATCTCACTTGTCACCGAGCGCGCCCATTGTGTGCATCTGGGTCGGCCCTTGAGGGCGCGGGCGAGAGACAGCCCTTAAGACACTTGGGGAAATCTCGTTAGTGTTGTATTATTTTACCACCCTTTTAGTTGTTTATTAGTATGCGAATATACCGTTGTGGCGCAGTGGCACAGCCGTGTGACTGTAGGCGAGACGGTTATGTGTTCGATTCCCACTTGGAGAATAGTTAGTAAAAGAATAGTTTAAATTTTTATTTGCGGCTCTGAGGTCCGCCACTCAATACATAATGTCTCGAGACTTCAAATAAGGTGAAGAATAGAATTTTACAATGGGAACTGAGTGTCTTAATAAGTTTCCAGGTTAAAAAAAGGAATAACAAGAAATCGGCTTGTTGGATGTCCACAGTGTTGTCTCACAGAAGCTGGGAATTAAAGTACAGAAGTGGCATTCTAATTCCCCAATTTGTTTACACTTATTTATGTACCATATAAAAAAATGCAGAAAAATTATAAGAAAAATCTCTATCCCTTGAATGTAGAACATGTTAAGAGAGTCAATTCGGGTGCTGTATCTAATTACTACGTCAATACATACAAATTTACTTACATAAAATTCATAAATCAAGACATGTGCCAGCGTGTTCAGCCAAGTTAAAAAGCTGGAAACGCTGGAAAAAAATGTATTTTATATGGTGAAACAGTCTATATAGCTACTTTTAAGTCTTGCATAACTCGTAAAACAGTTACACTACATGCATGAAATTAACCGCATTTATTAGAATTCCATAGCTGGTGATTATAATGATGGTATAAAAAATATTTAAATATGTAAACAAAAGAATGTGGGATCTGCAAGTGTATGTGCATGCTTGCATGCATGAGTTTTGCGTTCACTCGGGATAAAATTCAACCTTTAAATTTGACTTGGCTATTTTTTGGCATCAGGTACAAAACCAATCAAAATATTAACAGAACAAATTCGAACTGCACTAAATTGAAAATATAATAAAGGGAACTATTATATTTTCAATTTAGTGCATTTCAGTAAAAACATTACTAGTAAAAATTAATATATAGATATCGCATTCTTTTGTCGGTGAAATAGAGAACGACGCATTACTTATCATTTTACTTGACTCTCTTTTCACATTTATGTTTTTTATGGGATATTACGATACTGTTTCTTCGAAAATTATTTCAGTATATTTAATTTAATACTGGAATAATTTTCAAAGGATTAAGTTCTTGAATTTATTAAAACATTATTTATGAAAATTTCAACTGACAACACTTACAATTTTCATAAATGATGTCAATCAATTGAAAAAATAAATTTCAACAATCTAACTATCACGGCTTATAAGATACAGCCTGGTACCCGACGGACAAACAGATAGACAGCAAAGTCTTAGTAATAGGTTCGTTTTATCCTTGGGGTACGAAACCCTAAAGATCACTTAATTTGAACATAAATTGAATCCATAGCAACAATTTCAAGAACTTTCTATCGTTCAAATACAATGACCCCGCCATATTATTTGACTGTCAAATCAAAACAAGGGTAAATGTACTGAAAATTTTAAATAACAAATCTTTTGTCGTTTACATTATCACATATTTGTAATAGAAGATTAAATTTTAAAACCATATTTATAGTGGTAATGATCTAAATTATATCTTGAGGCTGTCTTGGCGCAGCTAGGGGCACAAGCGTGACTCTAAGCAAGACGGTTGGGTGTGCGATTCCCATTCAGGGATATTTTTTTTTTTTTTCATTTCTTCAATAACAAGGCAAAGCGCGGCGTCAAGTTCCGCCACTCAACGTGGACAATTCTGCGGAGAGTATGAAATGGAAGTTTCTTAACACTATCTAATGTGGCTATAAATATTAGACTGTATATATATATACATTACATATCTACACATTGTATTGTACTCAATAGGGTAAAACCGGGAGAGATGCCCCATTTTTTGAAATAGCCACCTAATTAGATAAAATATACATTTTATAGGAATAATTTTTATTTATTTAGCTAGCTCAATCCTTTGTGATTAATTATTACTACTACTTACTATCCTGTCTACCTCTTTTAGTTTTTTTTACAGGCAAGCCTTTAGTTTTCTTTCCTTTAATTTTATAGTTAGATAGATTGTTTTCATCTTCACTGCTTGAACTGTAAATAGTTTGTCTTTTTAGTGAAGTTCGGTTTTGGTTTACTTTTAAATAATCATTATTTTCTTTATTATACCAGTCAGCTAGATTGTCATCGTCATTTTCGCTAGAAGAATTTGTTTCATTTTGTTTTATTTTTATAGTTTTGGTGTCTGTACCGGTGGTCCTTTTTTTAGTTTTCTTAAGTTTTTTGGCAGTTTCAGTCTTCTTTTTCTTGTGTAACTTAGTTTTGAATTGTTTTTGCTTTTTCTCAGCCATATCCTTCTTGTGTCTTATATTTTCTTTAGAATTTAAAATATCTGCCGATTGTTTCGCTCTCTTAGCCATAGTCAAAGGAATTTTTGGAATAGGTGAGGCGTCTATCAGAATTTTCGAAGGTGTTTCTAGTTCTATATCATTTCCTAAAATCTCTGTAATTGTAGAATCACCAATGTCAACAAGACTAACATCCTCTAAAATCAGAATCAAGCAAGAGACTAGGAGATTCTCTGTCAATTAGAGTACGTATTGGATTTGGCGGTGTTTTATTTTGTTCATGTTCTGATATCTTTTCTCTCGGACTGTTTAATTCTAGTGGACAAAGTGCAGAATCAAAAATCAAAAAAACCCCAAAACATATAACATTCTATAAACACCTAGATATAGTCTTAGTGAATTAGTACATCGACCTAATAAAAAATATAACGTAATTGATTACTAATTCTAAAGTTATACAACGCAAAATTCTAACCTTTAAATCTTTGACGTGTTCACGAATTTTGCCGAGGAGATATTTACTTAACCTCGCGAAGCGCGTCCTCATTACACGAATGTCCGTGGATAACTGAGGTGCAGGACGTCTTATGCTCCTACTTATACAATTATTTTTTTGTCGCGAATTCGGGAAGTTAGGTATTTTGAATATGGGGCATCTATCCCGCTGCGGCGTCTATCCTGGTTTTACCCTATTTATGAAAAATCAAATTTAATTTAAATATATATATCTTGAATATGTATATGTTGATTGATATATTAAACCCAACCAGGTGCTGTAGTTATATTAATGACACTTTGTTATTGATTTAAGTTTGATCTTTTTATAATATCATTTCCGTTTTGTATGTCATTAGGTGGAGAATAAAATTGAAATTTCACTTTTTCATAGATTTTTTTTAGCTTTTCATTGTATCCCGTGTACAGCAAAATAGGCAGAGGGAACTTGGGATCTAGTATTAAGACACTTCCGTTCTCCACGTATAGCACGAGTAGGCGAATTTATAACTATGGGCAAACTACTTATAAATATGCACGTTTGTTTCTGTTAACATTTTAACTTTAAAAGCTCGATCAACTAAGCTTTTTTACGTGACTATAGAGAGCAAATGCATTTTAAATTGTAAATTTATTAAATAGACTAAATATAGACCTTATCACTATATATTAAAGTCTTAAATCAATAATATAAAGTACATATTATAACTATAATATTCATCATACTAAACTGAGCTTTATTAAGTTGCAATAGTATTGAATCGAATGAAATTTGAATGTTTGTGTTATCTATCGACAATACGCAGTCAATCATAAATTTCAATGCAATGTTAATTTTGTTCATAGCACATTTAAAGAAGCTTTCGAACAACTTGCGCTACTGGTTGTACCTTTAACAATTGTACAATGAAATAAGCCAAGTAAAGAATGGTGTTAAAAGTATTGTAAATAATAAGTAACAACAACAACGGCTTCCGTTTTAGATTTAGTCTTTTATGATTTTTTTGTCTGTTTTTTTTATGAGCTTATAAGATTAAGAGTTTATGGGGTTTTGTTTTGTTTTATTGTTATATTACTTAAATATTTATTCCTAATATGCTTAACGATTACCAAAGACACTTGGGTTTTATGATTGGATATTTAATGATTATTGTCGACAATATAAATATGTTTTTCTTTTTTTTTCTTTTTCACTAGTTTATGCAAGGTGGTTGTGTTCATTGA
Organism: Heliconius sara; assembly: GCA_917862395.2. Classification (NCBI taxonomy): domain Eukaryota; kingdom Metazoa; phylum Arthropoda; class Insecta; order Lepidoptera; family Nymphalidae; genus Heliconius; species Heliconius sara. The sequence continues at coordinate 7,996,315 of OU860780.1, read as the reverse complement.
TAAGGTTTCCACAGGACGGTATTGAAATTGATCACCGAACTCTGAATATTAATAAATTACGTGTTATAGGATCACATTACGTATTATAGCATTATCGCAAGAAATTTCAGTATTTAAATGTGAGGCCAACGCATATATACTAAAATAGTGTTGCATTTGACGCGTCAAGCCTTAGTTAGCTTTTCAAGGTATATTATGAAAAAGGTTTAAAAATTTTCAGATATTTAAGAAGATAATAGTTAGAAAATAATTTATTAGATATCAATATAAATGTACCGTTGAAGTTTTTATCAAAGACACCACGATCCAAAGGCTGCACATGCACATAGACAACATCAAAGTGCCCACATGCAAATGCGCTTCACTGCAAACAGTCTTTGATCAAATTAGTCGGAAAATAAGTTAACGTCGTGTAACCTGTATACCTTACTAGTTTAAATGTTACTAGCGAACCGCTCGCGTCTCCGCTCGTTTGAACTACCATTGTTAATTTATTAACTTTCATGGCTTAATCTAATATTATTATCATTGTGCGATATTATATGAAAGGAATAGGTAATAAATACAATTTCACGCTTTTTTTATATAGTTTTGTTTAATATGAAATGTTATCTTATTTTATTATCATCTTTTGAACCTGAAAAGCGCAATTTGAGAAGCCATTTAAGGCAATTTCTATGTAATTGAGGCGCATATCATGATCATCACACATCAATAAGTCCATAAGAGACGAAGAAAAATTGCAACGGCTTTTATTGGCAATACTGAAGGCAAGAGATCACGTGACCGCTCACTAGCGATAGATCAACTTAAGAATATGATCTACTTTCCAGAATATGAAATTCTAGACAGTGAGATGCGCAATGGATCACAATCAATTGCAGAAACATTAATAGGCTGGAAAGACGCCCATGATGGATACGACCAAGAAGTGGAAAGGAAAGGAAAAATCATCTAAAGTTTGGATTCGAATTTTTTATCTTCAAAATAAAGTAAAAAATAGCTTTACAAAATCTTATTATATAAAGACAGTTGTAGACGTAGATAGACTTTTCTTACCATACCTACATGTATACATATATGTATATAAAGGCATACGACATCAAAGCTTTCATTCAAGCGGAGATTCTTTCATGTGCAAGTGCAATACAGCATCAGGTTTCTTTGATCTAATGGACTAATCTGATGTAAATGATCACTCGATTGTGATTGAATACTATTTAGAGACTTGTGATATTATTATAAAACAGAAAGGTAACAAATACAATTTCACGCTCTTTCCCGCATAGTGATAGACAATCCGTTCTCGTCTTACCGCATAATGTTAGACACATTGCATGTTTAATGGTGGAACTCTACGTCACACTTTGTTTACCACAACAAGACCATAAAACCAATGCAAATATAATCACTCCCCTTGAGTAGGAATCGAACCAACAACCTGGTACATTCGGCGGTATAAATTTGTTATCATTTTGTAACAAATATGTACGAATCCTGGAAAATACCTTGGTTAACGACCGTTAATACAATATTGATGTACGTAGTATTGAAATGAAATTGAAACTTCAAAGGTAATGTAAAAGCATTATGATCTCCGGAGGTTGGAAGAAGTTAGTGACAATGGACGAGGTATTCTACCTCGCAGAAGACTCGATGCAGAGACTGTAGCGTTTAAGTTACCGTTCTTTGTATCTACCTTGCCAGGAACAAATAAAAGCGTGGACCTAAAAATAAATAAAAAATAACAGCTTCAAACTTAAGTTTCAACCTCATGTATCATCAGTGGGTGTAAAGCTTCCTTATAGATGTTTAATTGAACTATACAAAATATATAATTAACCGTTTCTATGAAACATTTAAAAGTTTTTGTTATTTGCCTATTAAATGTTAACGTGTTAGTCAGAAAAGTATTATTCATATAGGATAATTTCAACAGGCGAATTTTGTATGGTTATTTCAACAACTTAACCTTAAACTTTTTAGGCCTATGACTAATTGTAATTATTCATTGCAAGTACGTATCAACGCCACCGAACAATAACACGATAAATGTAAAATTTATCAAAATATTTTAACTATTGTGTAGTATCACATATTAAAACGGTAATAAAATGTAATTGAACAGTATAATTGTTGGCTTATGTGGAGGTGGTAGAGTGCTAAAGAAATATTGTTATATATAAGATGATCTATATAAGATAATGTGAAGTTCACACTGAGGGAACGAACTATTTAATATTTCCATATCCTCACTCTGTCGACAAGGCAAGTGACAAAAAAAAACTAATTTCAGGTTACATTTACCAGATTATTACAAAAAGAAATTAATGTACAAATGGTCACTTAAAAAACAAAAAAATGTACGAAAAATGACTCATAAGGGCTTATCGGAAACACTTTCACATACATTGAATATCAAAAAAATACAAGAAAAATTTCACTACCCAAAATCTTAATATATATGATTAAATTTATACTTTATTTTACATATAAATAAGGTTTATGTTTGATCAATGTTTTTTTTTATGATATGACGTTGACAGGATGAGGAAAACTCAGTTACATGAATGAAACGGAGTACTCCGAGTACCTGTTTGTGAGGGAATTGGATTCTCTCACGGCTGATTCGCAGAATTGCACTATATTTTACAAGTTCTTATTGTAAATGTAGCTTTAGTTATCTTTTTAAAAAGTAAGGATCGTTTATTAAAAGTGGAATTGACGTGATGGTTGTGTGTCCAAATTCAAATAAGGAGATTATTTTTAATTTTTTTAAATGTCTAGACACTCCGTTTAATAAGATACTTCTTAATCAAAATTAATAAGATACTTCCGGTAACCTAGAATTATGAAATTCTGCAAAATCTGAAAACTATACATTTGTAGTTAAATCTCAAAAAAATATAGCTTTAAAAGGGGTGGCAAAATTTTGTATTAAAGCCGAAAGGTTTTGTGTTAAAAGGGCTAATCTAAGCGGATCCCTCTGTAGGTGAGCCCGACTCGCGCTTATCCGGTTTTTTGTAAAATAAATTGGCTATAATAAGCTTAGGCGGCTGAAATTACATGTGAGCCGTGGGTAGGTTTTAAGTCTTTCGATACTAACTGAACGAATGACTGATAACACGCAATAAAAACTAATACAGAGCTAAAGCTGAGATTCTTATTCTCAACATACCGCCTAATTTTATATAGATTTCAAATTACGTTTTGAGTGGCGGAACTAAACGCCAACTCTTGTTACTAGAGATACACTCGACTAAAGCCACAAGTAAAAATTTGTGTACGTATATATAAAACTTTAGAAGCCGCAAACACAATATAAAGAAGGAAATTATAGAAATTAACTCATTATAACATTTCTTGTTCCTCGTTGGTTTCTTGTTAAAAGTAACCATTTACAAACTGAAGAACAATACTGTAATTGCATAAATTACACAAAATAAACTGTTTGTTTAACAAGTTACTGAAAATTTAACCGCCATTATTAACTTTTGTATATAGTTATTTGGTTAAATCCTAACTAATTGGCGTAGTATCTTTTGGGATGGAACAAAGTCGTGTCTTAACGCATTGATGGTTTTTGAAGCTTTTATATTTGCGGCCTTTGTGCCGCAGGCGCATAAGCGTGCTACTGTAACGCAACAGTTGTGGGTTCGATTCCCACTCGGAGCAATTAAATATTAAGCATTCTCTATTTTCAGCATTCTATACTTTCTGCATCCTCTCATGCTAGGAAAATTTAGAAGAAATTCATTAGATTTGTTTTATATATAAAATGTGCACTAAAAAATAATAAACCCAATCGCAGTACCGAATTTTGCCATAAAACTCGCTAGCGTATTTGCGGGAAAAGCGTGAAGCTGCGTGAAAATATCAAAAATAGATATTTACATAATAGATGTACAAGTATATAATACATAGCATATTACGAAGTAAATTTTTATATTTAATTAAAACTTGTATGTTGTCGAGCTATTAACTTATCTGAATGGCTTACCTATTTAAATGGACATTAATTCATTGGTAGCGTTATCTCTATACAAGATCGCATGTTTGATTCCGGACCGGACCACATCGTAGTGTTATAATTTATTATATTTAATAAGCAATTTGTTTTTTATATTTAGTTTTATTTGTATTATTATTCTTTAATATAAGTAAAGAATTGATACCGACGTAGCGCAAGGGTACTAGCGTGCGATTGAAAATGCGGCGGTTGTGGATTCGATTACCGCTCGGAGGAATAAAATGTTATATATTTAATATTTTCGTTTTCTCTCTTTTTTAATGAATATAAAATAAACACATAACCACACTTCTGTTCCCCACTTTCCGCCAAATTCTCGAAAAAAATCTGTTTTCCACTTTCTACTCAACTCTGTAAGACAGACGCTATGCCGCTGCGCATAGACGGACTCTTTTTCAAAAATATTTCTGAAATAAAATAAATCCAATTTTTAGAACCATTTACGAACTGCAATAAAAATCCAAACAAACGAAAAGGTGGTAAAACGCAACCAATTTCAACAAAAAGACGCTTGGTTACCGCAATATCTATGGTAAAAATAAAGAAATATATAATATTACAGCAATCGTGCCACCCGCAGCTAGTCCTCGCCATTACCGGTGGAACAAATAACAGGGCGCCCGTACTGATTTAAAACTTCTAAGAACACAGGTATCATACATACATACATGTGTATAACTACTAAATCATGATTCATAAGTGTAAACCGATGGCTAGACGCGAAAAAAAATTGTAAATGCAATGCCGGGCTTCGCGGCAATTAAAAATAATTAGGTAAAAGACGTACGGTTCTCAGAAGGACGATGGATTTACATATGGTGCACTAAATCGACGATTAAGGGCAAGTTGAAAAGGGTACTGTAGGTCGACGGAGCAACTGTTTTTAGCTGGACTGATAATTTGATGCTATTTGTGTTTGGAGGCTTTTTATTTTTAATATTCTCACGCTGTAACCCGCATATAGCAGGGTAGCTTCACTCTATATCCCGCACACAGAAGAATAGGTAAAAGGAATCTGTTGTTAAGACACTCCATTCCTGACTTATCGCCCAATTTGTCGTGATGTTGTGTGTTCAGCGGTGGAAGGAATGGTGCGTTTTCTTAACTAGTGAAGTTCTTAACTATTATTTGATTGTCTTCTATTTTTCGCTCAATTTTTAATAAAAACAATAAATTAATCCCCCGACTGGAAACCAAACCCACAACTGTCACGTTTAGAGTCAAACGTTTTACCAACGGCACCAAAATTTAAATAAATATCCATATTTAAATAAATATTTAAGCAAAACACATAGAAAAACAAACAAACAAGAACAATTCTACATTATCGGCACACCTTTGGTAATCCTGACTGACATTTAGTAATCGACCCAGAGCGGAGTTAATCACGGTCTCGTTATTATAATTCACAGCGACGCCCGAGGTCGGGGCAATTCGACTTTGAATGTACATACACGTATATGTACATATATATACATATTTTATATGTGTGTTGGTTTGTCAGGTTTTTTGCTGAAACTATCGAACGTTAATTGCATGTTCAAATACTGAGTGCACATTATATTAGCGCCGCTCTATTGGTTTCGTTGTTTTTTTTTCTTTTTATATGGATATTTTTTGTCTTAAGCATAATTGTTCATGAAGGGAATTGAGTGATGGTTTATTTTTATTTATAAAGTTTTAACGTAGTGGGATTTAAGCCTGTACTTCTTAGATACCGTCCAAGGTTCGCGAAGATGATCGAAGAACACTTTAAAACATGTTAAAAATTAAGTAATATATCACTTTGTTTTTCAATTCTAAATAGCTACGTTTATCTTTACGTATTTTCTGTATATTTGGCAAAAGAGTTGTTGAAAAAAATATTATATAACATTCCGTTCTCTACTCTCCGCCCAGGTCGATCGAAGGCCGCAAGCTTAACATCGAGGCTCACCGGGAATGCCCTGGCCGCCGACGCCCCCACTCTCAGGCAGCTACATAGAGCTAACGATTTCTGAGGCTCAAAGTATCCCCTTCGCTTCCCGTCTGGTGTCGCTGTAAAAGCCAGTAGGGCAATACCATTAACCTCTCGTTAGAAGAAACTGCACGTCTTATTCTTCTCTTCAATAATCTTATCTAAGAGCAGTGATAAATCACTACAGTAATTACTTACCCAAATCGATTTTCCTAAAAAAATATCACTAAAAATCGGCCTTCACAAAGTAAGCGCCATTTACAAACGCCATTTACGTTCAAAATAATAGCAATTTGACTTTCACTTCCTAGCAATAAATCTAAAGGATCCTCTGGAATGTGTCATAGAACAATGCGTGGCGTCAGTAGCTCGAACTTTCATAATGTTTGCGGTGTCGGTACATTTCTGTTGTCATTTTTTGCTCGTCTCCTTTTATACAGACTTTTGTTCGAATAAATTAATGGTTTTCAAAATAGATTTTAGTTTTATGGCAGACACTTGTTGTAATGAACGTAAAATATGTGTTACACTGATTATATATATAATGGAAAGTTAAATTGGACTTATTTTTAACATTTTCAAAGAGTTGTTACACAATTATGAAACGTTTTTTTTTAGAAAACATAAAAATTTTAACGTAACGAGATTTGTACCCGCGCCTCTTGGACGAATTCCATAAGACGCGTACCTGCTCTATTACCAATATATTTTAATACTTTTACGTTTTCTAATAAACTTAATTAAACCTATATACCACAAAGGTAAAATGTCGGCATAGCATGGAACTTAATTGAAGTATTTTTAATTGGTTGAAAACGGATAAAATGATTTTCTTTTTTTCATACTATTATCAATAGATCTAATTTATATTTATATTATCAGTAGACCATATATTCCATGAAATAATAATTAATTAATAAACAATGCATGATCCCGATCTTCTAAGAATCGTCGCGGACGAATGTAATAAGAAACAAAAGGAAATTAAAGTTCAAATATTTTAATAAGCCGCCCAAGAAATCGGCAACATTATGGGACGAAACTTAAAAAAATTGTATTAGATATTAAGCAACACATAAATTTTCGAAGTCCATTAAACCAAAACGATTTATCTCCGAAACCTTACCGTGTATAAAATGGGTATAATGCTTTAATACCTCTGTTTGCGCAAGTGCGTCTAACAATATGTATCAACATTTTTGGTGGTAATTTCGTCAGTTTTCACTCCATTGCTGAATCGAGAAGAAGCTACTGTTCTGTTCACTTGAAAATAGCAGCAATGTATGACGCTTTTTAATAACAATATAATCTTTCAATACAACACATTGAAATTGTCTCACGCACACAAGCGTAGAGTATTAAGCGGTATCCACACATGTGCATGCGCAGGTACCAAAAGTTAATTGCCTTCGTATGTTCAATGTTCGTAAGTTTCTACCTGAATGTCAGTTAAGTGTGGACAGGTCAACCTTTTTTATTTATTTTTTTAAAGAAGTTTATACTATTACTCATGACTTCTTTTGTGTAATTCTGATACTTTATGATTTTAATTTTGGAAATGTTTCAAATAAAAAAAGTTGTTATGATGCCATTGTTGTACAGCGAGATCGTATGTGAGCAAGTAACGATGAGGATTTAATATTAGATTAATATGTAATTTTAAAATATATAATGAATATAATCATATTTATTATTTTATTTACTATATTTTTCTAAAGCGTAGGTTTTTACCTACAAATCGATTATAAGATTCTGTATACCTACCAGATATAATAATACAGTTTATACTGTCATAGGAAGCAGCAACTTTTTAACATCAGATAATTCCATATAAATAAAATACTTACCTATAAGTACTTTAAGTATAAAATATAATAGTAGAGAAAGACAATAAAATATAATAGTAGTGCAATCACTCATCTTCACCACTTTTCATTTTCACTTATTTAACCCTAGATAGATACCCCTACCTACCTACGTCGAATCGACGTAATCGATTTTGAAAAATCGACATAACTCGTTTGTTTTTCGCGTCACTAAACTGGCCGTTCCTGTCAACTCAGTCGGCCAGGCCCGGTCGACTTCCTAAGGGGCATGTGCGACATACCTACGGGGGATTGTAAATAAGTCCCGAAAAATAATTTATGAATTATTTGATACTTAGTGTTGCTATATGAAAGTAAAACTACTAATTAGTAGTTTCTATATAGGATTTTTTAAAGGATTTATTATAATGTTTTTATGATTTAATTATTTATGATTTAGTAAATAACTTTCTTTATAATGTTTCATGTATGGAAGATATCATGATAAAATGCAACTCCGAAAAGAATAGAAGTTAATCGTAATTATAATTAACAAATAAAAACAAAAAATTGCAGTGTAATTTAGTTATATAAAGTTTTCAATTGAAATCAGAAACAATTTATGTAACCGATATGTAAAGCGTAGTAGTAGGATTATCTTTTGATATGGGGTAACATTATAATTTGCAAATGGCTAACCTATTGCATTTTATTATTTGTGAATATGAAATTAAATTTTTTAGGTTCCCTAATCCTGGGCCTACCAATTTACACCGGTAAGTGATCGTTAAATATAAACTTAAACTTAAAGCCTTATTTGTAAAGATTTGTGATAATAGTTGTTTTATTTATTATTTGTATTTTTATTTCCAGATTCAACAAAAATGTTTGAAATGGGTTAAATATTGCAGCTACAATTTGTGATATGGGTGGTGTCAATATATATTACAGTATTTGATTTACCTCTCTTACTGAAATGGTTCAGAAAATTGTTTTTAAAATATAATATAAAATACAATACAAATATAACTTCAAACAATGTTGAAGGAAAAGGTAATATTTTGTCGTGTATTGTATAGTCCAGTTAAAAGTTTATATATAAATAAATTTAAATTAATCAGCTTCACGCTGTATCCTGTACACAGCAGGGTAGGCAGAGGAAACTTAGTGTTAAGACATTCCATTCCCCACTTTCTACCGAAATCTGGAGGCATTGTATGTTGAGTGGTGGAACTCAACACTGCCTTTTGCATCAACACCAGAGTGAAGAAATGCAAATATAAATTTAAATAAATATTTCTTTTCCTCAAGTGGGGATTGAACCCACAACCCAGTAGATTTTACAGTCACACCCTGTGCCTCTGCGATATGGCTGGCCTCAAGTTTGGGCTAGTTTCTAGTTACTAATAATTAAATAAAACTTGTAAAAAAATATTATTTTAATTAAAATGTTATTTATTATATTATAGGTCGAGCCAAATGGAAATGTATAAAACATTTCTTCCAAAAAGACTGGTGATGGAAATTTTGTTTTTGCACCCAAATTAAAACAAGACCATACATGTCCTAATGCCAAGCAGACAACGGGAGTGAAACTTGCTAAGTTCTAAGTCATGGTCAAGGTTTGTTTTAATTGCCTAACTTGGAAATATATCTGTGGATTTTTATTAAAGAGCCTCGACAATAAATGCAAACTTTGTCTTCAAAATCTTCAAAATATCAGAAATTATTAATAAGGAATATAGGTATATTTAAAAATAAGTAATAGTATAATTATGTTAGTTTTAATTTGACCAACACTATTAACTTCATAACACTGACTTCATAATTTTTATCATTATCTCATTATATTTATGATTATTATCAAAAAATCAACAATTAAATTATATTTATTTAACTAAAATAGAATAGTAAACAGCAATGGTTTTGTTCATTCTTTATTTGTAGTCTAGGTCAAATTTCAAGAATGTAACTGCCTACAATATTATAAATTAAAAAATATATAAATTATGATTTATATATTTTTTAACTTATAATATTGCAGGCAGTTACATTCTTGAACAGAGTACAATCTATTTAACTTATATAAATGTTAATTATTGTGTCTAATATAAAAGGGCAAGTTTGGCTTGTTGCAATAATCACTATTTTATTTGATTTGCAAGAATACTATTTGTATAGATATAATTATAACAAATGTTTATAAGCAATAAAAAAGTATAAAGTGTTTATTTGTTTTATTTCTGTATTTATCTTGTATTATTATTAAACCAGATATGATTCACTCCTTCAAAATCATATGGAAGTATTTTTGTTTAAATTAAATAATGATATTTCTAATTGATTTTGAAAGAGGGAATCATTCTGGTTTTGAATAAAAATAGATTTATTATCCAAATATTAGCCAAATTTTGAATTTCCCGCCCATATCTGAAGCGTCAAATTTTAAATATTGTTTTTGGTGGGCACACAATAGATGGCAGCAGTGTCGTTCAGTCCCCCATTTTTTTGTATGAAGTGAACATTCTTCCCTTTGGGTATATGTGTTCTGTGCAGTCGGCCGTCGGAGCTTGCAGGACACACCCGTATCGCTCCGGTAAGTGCAATACTTTCGTCAATATTTACCTACCTTACGTCGAAATGACATATGGTTATCTTTAGTGTTAGGTTTTAGATTTTTAGGAAAATGTGTTATTTTTTTTTTTTTTATGGAAAAGGACAAGGCAAACGAGCGTTCGGGTCACCTAATGGTAAGTGATTACCGCCGCCCACGGCCACGTGCAACACCAGAGGAGCTACAGGTGCGTTGCCGGCCTTTAAGGTGGAGATAGACGCGCTTTTTGAAGGTACCCATGTCATATCGACCTGGAAACACTGTTATTGCGACTTTTTTGACAATACGTATACGTACGTACATATTTTCTTGTAATGGACCAACGCAGAAATCCAGCTGAAGATTCAAAACCCTGATGTAAAAGCCACCTTTAAAACTACAACTTGTGATGAAATTCGGGCTCTTTTCGGTGTATTGACCCTATCAGCTGCTATGAAGGACAATCATTTAACCACGGATGAGCTATTTGATTGCTCCTATTTAGGAAACAGTTATGTTGCTGCCATGAGTAGAGATAGATTCGATTTTCTTATAAGGTGTTTGAGAATGGATGACAAATCTTTGCGGCGAGGATTAAGGGATTATGATACATTTTTCCCAATTAGAAAAATATGAGAGATCTTCATAACCCACTGCCGATCCAATTACATTCCCGGAGCTTATGTAACCATCGACGAACAGCTTTTGGGTTTCCGGGGTCGGTCCCCTTTTCGTATGTACATTCCTAATAAGCCTAATAAATATGGACTAAAAATTGTAATGACATGTGACAGTAGCACACGATACATGATTGATGCTATGCCATATCTGGGCAAATGCACTCAAACCAATGGCTTGCCACTCGGTGAATTTTACGTAAAAACGTAAAAACGTAAAATTCACCGAGTTAAGTTCTTTTGAATTTACAAAAACAATTCATGGCAGTAATAGAAATGTCACATGTGACAATTAGTTCACATCAGTTCCATTAGCAAAAAATTTGATAAGTCAGCTATACAACTTGACCTTGGTTGGCACTATTAAGTCGAATAAACGGGAAATACCTGAAGAGCTGAAAAACATACAGTCCAGGCGAGTAGGAACATTTATGTTCTGTTACGATGGACCGTTGACGTTAGCGTCATACAAACCAAATCCGCGAGCAAACTGGTGCTTGTTTTATCATCATGGGATGAAGTAGGCACTGTTCATCCTACCACAGGCAAGCCAAATATGATTCATTTTTATAATGAGACAACCCTTTTGTCTCATTATAAAAGTGGAGTCGACACTTTCGACCAAATGTACTCGTCGATGTCGTGCAGCCGCAAAACAAACAGGTGGCCCATGGCTATGTTTTATGGGATCTTGAATATGACATTTATAAACGCATACATAATTTACTGTGAAAATGTCTTATCTAAGAAAGAAAAACCGCTGGGACGTAGAGATTTCATGAAAAAACTCAGCAATAGCTTGATGATCCCATGGATGGAGAGAAGGCAGCAAATGCTTACTTTGCCGACGAATATAAAAGAAAAAATTGGTGATATATTGCCAAAAAGACAAGCCGAATCTCCCACAGAACTCGTATGTGTACCTGAGCCAAAGAAAAGAAAATATTGTACCTTTTGTCCATCAAAAATTAGAAGGATGACAAAGACTATGTGCGACAACTGTAAAAATCCCGTTTGTGGAGAGCACAAGTCCAGCGCCGGTCCTAAGTGTCTTTGAGACGAAAATTAATAAAAAAATACATTTAATTAGGTTTCAAATATTATACAGTTTATAAAAAGTTGATTTTAGAAAGTTTATGTCTCAAATTATAAGACTGACGAAGAATTTCTAAATGTTTAAGTTTTGTAAAGTAAGAAGTACCTCGTTTTGTTCTTTTTCTATTTTATGTAATAAAAATTTATATATAATATAATGTTTTTCATTTACCCAGAACATAATTACATACATTAAGATATAATATCACATTCATAAACCTAGGATATACATAATCCAAAATATGCTCACTCAAGCATTCGCACGTTGAGTCGACGTATGGTTATCTTTATTGTACAGTGAAATATGGTTATCTATCTAGGGTTAAAGATATTGGGGCCGTCGTTGTACAGTCTTCGTGATTATTGTGGATTTAATTCCCATTAACTTAAAATGACCAAACCATTAACTGAAAATGGCAGAACGAATTGTCTAGAAGCTAGATTGTTTCTACATATCCTGCTATATACAACGTTGAACTGTAAAAAATATGAAAAAAAATATATCAATAATAATTTATTTTACTTAGTTACCCAATACTTATACGCCTGCATACCTCAACTGTTTATTAACTATCTATAAGATTCATCTATTCACTTAATTTTTTTTTTCGAAGATAATGTTGCATTCTTGCCGTGTAAACTCTAACAGGGTGATTGTCGAGTACCTGCCGGTCCCTTGGTAATTTTTAATTGACAAAAAAATGCCTTCTCGGCCGATTTTATAAAGGAATTTATTTTTATTACGCGCATTAGTATTAGTTTGTGCGTGGTTGTGGTGTGCGTGGCTTTGATGTATGAATCTGATTTAGATGCTTTTTTTTCGAGCTTTCTATTGGGGGTTAGTTGGTTTTGTTTCTGTTTTGGTCAAATTTGAGATACTGCTTGAATTTGTATGTTTCTCTTGTTGTATTTCTTATTATCTGGACAAATATGTTTTTTGAAGAAGAAGACGTTTTTATAGTAAAATTATAATTAGTACGTAGTACTAGCGAATTCTATTATAGTTTCCCATTAATGACATTATATCAACCCTAACCCACCTAACCTTAACCCTCCCTACATACGTTATAAAACGTGAAGCCACAAAGCGAAATTATAAAACTTTTTATGTATATATTTTTTCATACAAACAAACATTCACACACTTAAATAATTTCGAATGCACAGACCGATGGTATCGCAGCACAGGTAGACGCGCCCGAACAATACGTTGGCTCGAATGCAACGCAAAAACGCGGTAATGAGTGCACTGTGAAGAATAAAAATAACCATTGTCTATGTGGGCTTTAGGAAAAAATATTCTACGTCACTTTTTTTTTGGTGTGGCTCTATAATTTGGGCAGTTTTTTTTATTATTCTTATAATAATTTTGCCAATTTTGAGATTGAGAGTTAAGATGATAGGAATGTACATAGAATATTACGTTCACTACTGTTTTACTTTCTGCACCGTTAAATACGTTACCAAAGATTTTCAAGTGACTTATGTATGGTTTAAATACATTCCAAATTTCATTTAGAGTCTTTTTATTTGAAATAGGAAATACAATAGGATTTTGTTAAAAAAAACTCATACGTCTTTTTTAAGATTTGCTTCAAATAATAAGCAATCTAATTCTATCATTCTCGACTGTTTTACGATTATTGTATTTTGACAAATCATTTTGTGCCTTTTGACGTTTAAGATCTTCCGTTTTGACTAATAGAAGCCTAGGCCTTACCAAAGCAATGGAATAAAAGTCAAATGGGAATCCAATTTATTCCTATCACATTCGCAGACAGATTCTGGTCCACTGCGCCTATATATTCTTTTTTTATAAAATATAAGCATAATATAATTGACAAGTCATAATTATTTTTCTAATAGCCTTTCAACAAATATTATTATTAAAAGATTTAAGCTCCGTCTACATACTAGACTCTTTCTGTGTGGTCCTCTACAAAGGTATCAAATTTTGTATGTAGAATCGTTAAGTAAATCTAAATTTGAAAGTTACAAAAATTTAATGAGAATTTATTCTAAAAATATCATGTTTAAAATTGAAATTCAAATCCGCCGCCCATGTTGGCGGACCGATGCCCACACGTGGGATTGATATATTTTCATTTCCTTACAATTCAGACATTGCGTGTTTTGTGACGTAACTCAACGCCGCGCTTGTCTTCCTACCAGATAAAGAAATTGAAAAAAAAAATCATTCTGTGATTGGAAATTAAGCAAATAACCGTTGTGATTATGTACGCTGTGCTGCTGCACTTTGAAAGCCTAAAACTTTCACATTTAAAAAATATGAAAAATTGCGAATGAAAGCTCAAAATTTAAGTCGACTTTGATTTAAAATGGCAATAAACGTCGTTTTTAATGTCAATAGGTTTTTTATTTGTTTATAATTTCTAATTTTCTATTTTTATATAGTTGGTTGTTATCCGTCAATAGATCACAGCTGGATACAAATGTTCTGTCGTATGCAAATAATAAAGTATTGGTTCAAAATATTTGAAAAGATATAGTGCTTTAGAGAGATCTCAAATTTTTTTGGCTAACAATCTAGATTTCTAGACGTATTTTGTTACATATGATGTATAAGGTATGCTTGATATAATTTTCTTGTAAGCTATTTTTAACATCCGACGCCAAACACGCTATAAGTTTGATCTGCTTTTCTGTGTGTCGGTGGTACCGTAGCTCCTAAATGAATGTACCTACATATGTGAGTGCGGCTTTCTATAATTGAAAGCCTTATGCGATGAATAAGGCTGTTTGGAATTATGTTTTGGGTGGGTGGTTTTTAGCTATGTTTTATGAAATGTTATGAAAATCGGTCTAACAGTTTAAGATCTACAATTACTTTGCTAATACGAGGTAGTCATTTTTTGATTGGGTGAGTTTTATTTATTTTTTAATTTGTTTGCTTGTAAAAGTGAAAACCAATGAAAATAAAAGACATTCCGTTTCCCACTTTCCGCAAAATTCTGGAGGCATAGCGTGTTGAGTGGCGGAACTCAACGCCGCGCTTTGCCTCTACTCCAAAGCAAAGAAACGGAGATATACATTTAAATAAATATTTAATTTCCTCAAGTGGGGATCGAACCCACAATCAGCCGCGTACAGCCACGCCTTGTGCCTTAGCACCACGATGGCCTCATATAATATTTACTTACTTCTGCAATATGCAGACGTCGCTCTTTTCCTTGTAAGTAGAGTGAGGAAACTATAATCATATTAATCCGAGTGGGAATCGAACTCACAACCTGACATGCTTTACAGTCAGGCGGTGTGCTAAAAACATGCGTAATATTGCCCTTTTTTTTAAAAGGATCTTAGATCTCGATAAGTAATTAATAAGAGACGAGAGACGAGAGACGAATTTTTGAGAGTGTGTCAAATATGTAAATGTAAGGCTTAATTAATAAAAATCTAACACCAAACCGGAAGCGGCATTTAAAAAACATAAAAAGTTTCGCGTTAAGTAACCAATTATTTCAAATGTGTCCCTACTGTGATTTACGTCGCTTGATTGATATTTGATAGTTATTTGATGACAGTTCTTTTCTTTAGCTTATTTATTCCGAATATAGCAGAGTAAGTAGAAATTACTTAGTGTCAAGACACTCTTTTTATCGTGATATTTATGACAGTAAGTGCTAAGCGAGTCATATGGAATTTTTGAGCATTTCGAGAGACTTTTTCTTATATTTACATATCCACACCATATGAAGAATCTAACAAATCGAAAATAAATATAGACAATTAAACACATAATAAAACCCAGTGTCCCGCTTAAAATAATTAAAAACTGTTTGACATAGAAGGTACCAAAGTAATAATATAGATCAATATCATCATAGTTCTTAGTTGCGATATCGATCTTTTTGAAAATAAAATGTACATAAAATATTCTAAGCTCACTCCGCGTTATGGTCATTTTATGCAAATACCGCCGACGCTATTAGGTGAGACATATATGTGTATATTGCTAGCTTTAGTCCCCAGTTTCGCCCCCGTAGTCAATATTTAATAGTTAATCAATATTTGAGGCCAGTAGTGGCGCAGCGGCAGGAAGTGTGACTGTAAAACCACACCAAACCAAACCGACTGGTTGTGGGTTCGATTCGGGTTCCCCGCTCGAGGAGATGAAATATTTACTTAAATTTATAGTTACATTTCTTCCCTCTAGTGTCGAGGCTAAGCGCGGCGTTGATTTCTGCCACTCAACACGCAATGCCTCCAGAATTCGGGAGAAAGTGGGGAACGGAGCGTCTTAACACTAGGTTCCCTCTGCCTACCCTGCTGTGTGCGAGATACAGCGTGAAGCTAATTTAATTATTTTTTTTTTATTTTTAATCATTATTTAATGGTTCATCAATATTTAATAGTAAATAATTAATAGTTTCAGCACTACCGTACCGTAGGTACAGTGAGCTACATCGAAACTAAAAATAAAGATCAGAAATAAGTGGACTATGAAACAGAAAAACTATTTTCCATTCCGACCCAATAGTTTCTGAAATCAGCGCGTTTGATCAAACAAACACGTCAATGTTTTTTTATATTAGTACAGATAAGATGCGCGGGCCGCAAAGTTACTATTACTTATAAACATTCGATGTCTCATAACCGTTATGTCGTATGGAAAGTATGTTACATGACTTTGGAATTCTTCGATTTTAGGTTTTTTCGTATCATTTGTTTAATTTTTATACATCTCTTTTATTAGATTTCGATAGAATGATTATGTAAAGGAATGTAAGTTTAGAGATAGATTTATTTAAATGTTTTATAAAGAAACTTGTATATTGCATATGAAAAATTACTTAACTTCAGCCAAAAAGTCCTTAAATTGTCATATTGTTAATAATCCTTATTTGAATTTATATTTAATAATTATTTGTTATATAGAAATAATTTTTCAGTTTATGGAAAGTTTATGAAGCCAATCATGGCACCACAAAGTGGTCACAAAGTGTGACTGTAAAATCGACTGGCAGAGGGAACCTAGTGTTAGGTCACTCCGTTCCCCACTTTCTGCCGAATTTTGGAGTTATTGCGTGTTGAGTGGCAGAACTCAACGCCGCGTTTTGCCAGAACCATACCGAAGAAACCAGAGCGAAGAAATGGAAATATAAATTTAAATAAATATTTCATCTCCTCCAGTGTGGATCGAACCCACCACCAATCAGTTTTACAGTCACACTTTGTGCCACTGCGTCATGACTGGCCTGGTTAAGTTGCAATTAAACATATTAATTTACTAAGGCGTTTTATAACTTTTCTTTTCTATGGTTTCCATTTTGACTAATGGCAGTACAAAACACACTGTGGGCGTTGAATTAAGTATCTACAAGATGAGGTATTTAACGAATTTTTATATCGCATGTGAAGATTATGTTCACTTATATACATAAAGGTATGGCGGCATTCGATTTTGTAATCGGTGAAGTATGTGGGAACAGTTAAACTATTTTAATGAAGTTAATCAGTTTGTAATGGGTGAATTTTTACTCAGAATAGAATAGAATAATTTATTTACAAATAAATTATTCTATTGTACAAGTTATCTGTAACTTTGTAACGTAAAATCTTTGTTTATTTAATTTTTTGCCTTTAACTTCACGCTGTATCTCGCAAACAGCAGAGTAGGCAGAAGGAATCTAGTGTTAGGACACTCCGTAGCGGAAAATGAGCCGCTGAATTCTGGAGACATTGCGTTTTGACTTGTGGTAGCTAAGACACCACGCACAAGCGTTGTTTCAGGTTTTCACACTCAATGTGTCCGGCTGTAAATTGCCAGTCAGCCAGTCAGTCACGGAGTACCAAACGAGTTGTATTCTTTCTTGGTATACAGTTTTGTGTGGTACTTTTTGACGCTTTTTGTCTTATTAATCTATTATTTCTGCTTCATTTTTCTGGCTATGTTATGGGCTTATATATGTATTTGGATTTGGATTTACGGCATTATAAGCGTATTGCGACAAAATATATCATTAGATTCCGCAATCTACATATGAAATAATATTAAAATAGTTCTTCTTTGCATAAAAAATCACTTAAATAGCTCACAATAAATTTTAATTATCAAAAAAATCGTCTATAACATTACGGTCGCCCAAAGAACAACGAGTTCGAGCTCATCTGTCAAAACTGCTTAATATTTCTAAAAAGGTTTTATCCTTCGCTCTTATTGTTATTTATACTGGTCGAATTGCCGACCCTTGGCCGTTCCGGCTGGACAGATTTTGATTCTATTCACTTTGAAAAGTAGGTCGATTTTTGAGCGAATCACCGATTTTTTCACTTGGAATGCAGTTTGCGAGTGTAGGTACACGATTTTTTGCTCTTGTGTGAGCAAGATAGCCTACAAAGTACTAATGGGTGATGAGATTGCTCTATGCCAGTAACAAACGTTGTTTTTTGTGCACCAGTGTGTATAGACTCTACGTAGAGAGATTTTTTGCCTGTTTTACATGATACAGTGGCTTATTGATCGGGAATGTGTGGTGACCTGTAAATAACTAATTATGTTTATAATTTACTTGATTGATATTAAGACTAGACGCGGTGCTGAGTTCCGCCGGTCACTCATTGTTTTGAAAATTAAGTGAATAAGGAACATGGGAGTGGAGTGCCTTAACACAAGGTTTCCTCTGCATACTCTGCTATATGAGAGATACAGCATAAAAATATTAATAATGTATAATGTGATTTTACAATAATGTAAGTTTTTATAAATGATATGCGATTATTTAAGGCGACTATATATATGTGACTATGATAGGCCAAAAAAATTCAAGAACGTTGCATAGTAGTATTACAGTAATGTTTGACTTATGTCTTTTACTTTTTATACATTTATGAAATTCAAAATAGGGGAAAAATGGAGAACGCTTTTCTTAAGACTAAGTTCCCTCTGCCTACCCTGCTTTCTGCAGATAAAGCCACAGGCTAAAAAAAATATCATTGGAATCCCTAAGCCCCGGGCAGCCAAAACCACGCTCAGGAGTCAGTGCAAAAATAAATCGCACAACTTAATGCACACAAAGGTATAACCAAATTTTCGTTTCGATCTATTTTTAGGGGCGAAAACGTATCAAATCTTGGGCAACGGTCTAAAAACTCATAAATAAACAAAGAGCACCGCCGGCCGCGTAGCGGTTCTCGGAACAATTGTAATTTGCTCTTAACCGCCTAATCCAGACGCTATGTGGCACAATGGGTCACTTTGAGAGCGGGCGTCCTTGGCGGACGCTCGCCGTGCACGAGTATGTAGCGCGGGGAATGTAAGGGAATTGTTAGAAAAATACATATATGTTTGGAGGCGTCGTGGCGCTATGGGCTGTAAGCGTGGTGGTCGTAAGTTCGATCACCGCACGGGGGAATGATTGTGTTCGATTTATTTTCATTTTTGCGCTCTGGTAGATAAAGAACAACGTTAAGTTCCGCTACTCAGTACATAACTAATCTAATAAAGTGGAAAACTGAGTCGTAAGATATTATAATTATTACTTAAATAAAATAAATCAGCTTCACGCCCACACACAGCAGGGTAGGCAGAGAGAACCTAGTGCTAAGACACTCTGTTCCCCTCTTTCCACAAATAAATATTCATAATAAATATTTCATATCCTCGAGCGGGGATCGAACCCACAACCAATCGATTTTACAGTCACACTTTGTGCCCCTGCACCATAACTGGCCTATTGATATTATTTGATATTCTAAAACTAAACAGAGGACAAATAATATTAGTAAAGAGAGGGTGATCTCAATAAACATTTTTGACTCAATTACTTTTACCTATACAAGGAAAACAAAATATTTTCCTAAAAATAATAAAATAGTTATTATCTTAAAATATATAACTAGAATACTAGAATAGAGCGTCAGTGAACAATTACTTCTTAGCCTAATCCAGACGTAATGTGGCACAATGGGTCACTTTGAAAGCGGGCGTCCTTGACGTCGGCCTGCATAGCCCATATAGATACGAATGAAACGAGCTAACCCAATTTTTTGTATTTTTGAATTTATGATTGTTTCTTATACTTGAAATAAGTTAAAGTTCATGTTTTTTACGCTTAGCTGGGAAGTCGTGGTAACCTAGGTTATGACACTCCGCTTCTCTGCTTTCTGCACAATTCTTGAGACATTGCGCGGTGAGTGGCGGAACTAAACACCATGCAACTTTAAATAAGTATAATATTTTATTTATCACATTTAATTACAAAGGTTGATAGAGAAGTGATATTTTATTCAACTAGTTGTATTGTTTTGTTTATTTTTAGTTTTTATACTTTACTTTCTATACACTAAATCATAATAAATTATATTATATAATTATTTTTACCTACTCTTATAAGACGCTGAACGAATACTAAGCACTCTAAATAAAGACATATTAATTGACTAATAACTTATGTTTTTTTATGCAATATATATTTTCTAAATTCTGTTAACCGTAATTGATTTCAATTTTAATTCTAGTATACATTTTTAATAACCCACGTCCAATTTTGTCGCCAGATTTTCAGTTATTTTAGCTCAGACAATGCTCTACATTTCATCATTAAATATAGCTAGGTCATAGTCTATTTGTAATAGGTTAAATGAATGCAAAATTATCTCTCAAGCAGATCTTGAGTGACGAAATATGACGAAATATTGTTGAAATTTTATATCATAAATTTATACAAAATATTAACTTTACACATATTTAACATTTACAAAATATTAGGCCAGTCGTGGCGCAGTGGCACAAAGTGTGACTGTAAAACCGACTGGTAGTGGGTTCGATCCCCACTCGAGGAGATGAAATATTTACTTAAATTTATATTTCCATTTTTTCCCTCTGGTGTCGAGGCAAAGCGCGGCGCTTAATTCTGCCACTCTAGCTACCTAGAAGCTAATTAAATTTTTTTTTAATTAACTTTAATATTTAAAAAAAAAACATTATAAGTAAATAAAAAAATGTGTTGTATATATAAAAGAGTTAGCACCGTTTATCATTCGCTGTGTAGTATTCATAACCTCTACAGAGACTGCATTTGTTATAATTACCAATTTAGTTTGTACAGAGCACTTACATTCAGAATTTTATACATATTTTTATAAAGAAATATTTTGCATCATGTTAATTGGTATTATTAGTATTCCCGTAACTAAGCTACATTATGACAATAGATTTTAATATCAAAAAATGGAAAATTTATAGAATTATAAAATATGAAACACTTCTTTGAGCTTGTAAAATAAAGCACAGTCATTTTGCTACTTGAAACATAAAAAAATATATAATAAACTTATACACAGAATTTATTACTAAGATTTATTTACTAAGACGTCATTTGAAAATAAACATTCGCAAAACTATTAAATCGACTTTAAGAGGTTGTAAAAATCAAAATTTTCATTTTCATAAACAATATACCTCTATTTTATGTAATAAAAATGCATACATACAATACATTTCGACCGTGATATAAAACAAAAATTAAACTAATAAAATAGAACTTTATAGTTTCTTTACTGCCTGTTTCACGTATTGAAAAATATGTCCGTATACTCTGTGGCACAGTTTTAGAAGGCTGTAAACATTTAATGGGGTAAGTTTTACGATTGACGGCGAAGAAGGGAGGGAGTTGAAGGGAGGGGAGCAAAGGGGGGTTAGAAGGCGTTACTCTCATTTAATGATCTAAACTTTATGTTCAAAATGTAAACGGTATTTTAATGAACTTACTTATACTTACTCTGAGTAATGAGAGCTTGGCTTTTTTTTTCATTAAAAATCTTTAAATATGCGCGTCTGAAAATGTGACGGATATGGGTTTGATTTCCCCTTGGGGGATGAATTATTATAATTTTCTCGCTCTGGTTGCAAGATAAAGCACAGCGTTGACGCCGCAATTCGACAATTTGGGTAGAAATGGATCATGATGAATGGATTCTTAACAGTGAATTCTTAACAGTGTGGGATACAACGTAAAGCTAGACATAATATGATGATGGACAAACATGATGTAGCTGTAAGAAAGAAATATTTTTGAATTTTCATTAATTTTGTGATATTTCATACTCAAAAACAGAATTTAACGCCGCAAGGTTTTGGAGACGACATATTAGTAACCTTTAAGTTGGCCTTGAACCCACTACTATCACGAGTATAAACACATTATATTAATAAGTATAAACTCCGAAACATACATTTTTATCACATTCTTTTATTATTCGCAAAAAATACTTGCACTTTAAAAAAAAATATCAAGTAAATTAATTGCATTGAAATGTCTGAAAACAATGCGCGACGTTACATCCGGTGGCACACTTTCGCTCTGAAAAGCACCGGAAGCTCGATCTGGGTCGACGTCGAGCCTTAATATCACCTGGATTAAAGAGAATAGTAATTGTAATTAAGTTTAATATTGTGCTGTTTTTTCAGCATCACTCTGTATCCCGCATATAGGTAACAGGGCAGAGGGAACCTAGTGTTAAGACACTACGTTTCCCAGGCATTGTTCAATTTTCAAAACAATAAATGCCCCTGAGTGAGAGTGGGAATTGAACTAACTACAGATGTTGTGTTTACTCATAGAACGCTGTGCCGCTGAATCATGACGACCTCAATTAAGATTAAGTTGATTTATTATTTTTAAGCTGGAGTTTTATTTTCATTTGGGAAGTCTTAGTATTGATTTATTCCACCTTTATGTTTATTATCTGTAAAAATAATTACATATACATGTTTGAGTTATTGACGCATTTATTTATTTTGTCCAGTTTCATGCATCGCATATAACAGTAGGCAGAAGAACTTAGTGTTGAGACACTCCGTTTTCGATTATTAATAATTTTATTTATAACGCTATGACATACATAAAATATCATAATTTTCTTTCTTTTTTAAACATCAACTTCATGGTAACGACAGAAAAACTCAAATTTAGAAATTGGCTCTGAGTTTTCCTGTCACATGTCCTAGGACATTTTTATATAATTGAAATTTCAAAATATACGAAACTGTCGTTATTGCGAATGAAATGATATGATATGAATGAAACATGTGGAGCTCATTTCCGTTGAACTTTAGTTAGTACTTGCAAAACGGAAACCAGCTAAAGCACTGTAAGCATTGATTTGGTGTTTAGAATATAATCAAAATATGATGACATAATTTATTCTAAGTTGTCCGACTGTACCTTTATAATATAATAATAAATAATAATAATGCCGATTTAAAGCACCGTGGCCATGATAGCGCAGTAGATATGCATCTCCGACGGTAAACGCGATCGTTGTGTGTTCAATTCTCACTTGGGGAAGTCATTATAGCAAAATAATTGTCACCTCCTTTCGGGGTGACAAAGCGGAGCTGAGCTGAGTCTTATTATTATAAAGATAAAAACGTATTGGTACATAAAGAACAGAATTAGCTAGTAAAAAAAACAAATCAAGAGATTTTATTTCGCGGCAACAGAAAAATAGTGAGTAAATTATTTAAAATGAAATTAAGTTGAATTTAAAAGAGTTCGTCGTTTTGTATTCTAAGGATTGGACGTCTTTAAATATTAAAACGACCTCGTTGGTAAAGTCTTGTATTAAATCACAATTGTATCGAACATTTCATACTCATTATCGTTTCAAACATGATCGCACTGTAATTGGGTTTTTACTGCAAGCTTTACATGTATATGACTTGCTGGAGGCTTCACATTGACTGACGCATTTTTGTAATTAGTTAACATTCAAAACAAGACTATTATAGATGATCTATAATTCGATAATAATATTATGTATTTGGGTGATAATCTCAAAAAATCAGTTTTGTGTCCCGTCCCAACAGAAGGGACCTAGTTGTTAAGACACTACGTTCCTCAGTCTCCGCCCAATTTTTTGAGTGGCGGAACTTAACGCTGGGCTCATTTGCCTTGGTGCCAGAGCGAAAAAAATTTAAATATTAATATATGACAACTCATTTACCCGAGTGCTGATCGAACGCCTACTCGAACGAGTCGCGCTACTGTCACTCTCTTGTGCGTCTGCGCCACGACGGCCTTAATAATAATATACAATTCCATAGTAAGTTAAACATTGTGATTTTTATTTCTACGGAGAAACAATTTAAAATACAATTTAAAGTATATTTATTAAAGGTGCTTCTGTGTCATTGAAAATAAAATATTGACAATTTTGTTTCTTCAAATCTGTTATATTATATTTATTCTATGTAATTTGTTAAATAAGATTATATTTTGAATTTTGAACTTGAGGACCTTGAAGCAGTTCTGGGACTTGCGACCTATGTATGTGTAGATTTAAGAGTCATCCTTGATCTTCTCTCTCTACCTAACCAAATTTTAGATTTATAGATACTATTTACAATAAAAAGGCCGTCGAATGTAGAGGTCGTCGTGGCACAGTGGCATAAGCGACTATAAACGAAACAGTTGTACATTTTTTTTTTTTTTTTTATGGAAAAGACACGGCAAACGAGCGTGCGGGTCACCTCATGGTAAGTGATTACCGCCGCCCACGACCCCGTGCAACCCCAGAGGAGCTACAGGTGCGTTGCCGGCCTTTAAGATGGGTTGGGCGCCGGGGCCCGGCATTACCTGATACGAAACGCAGTGGCACAAAGCCACTACTTCACGCCGGTTTTAAATGCCGGGGGTGGTAATGATCCGGTCGAGTCTGCCCATGCGTATTGCCATTGCTGGCGACGTGACTCTACCACACGTACTTTAGTCGCCTCTTACGACACCACCAGTACCAGGATGATCCTATTCTAGGCCGGGATCACACGGCACAATAGTACATTCGATACTACTCAAAGAAATGAATTATTATTCATATATATATCCATTTGTTCGATCGGGAACAAGGCACAGCGCGACACGCAATGCATTGAAAATTTAACGGACAGTGGGCAGCGGAGTGTTTTAACTCTAGGTTCTTTATCATCTCTCTCTAATCTGCTATATGCGGGATATAGCGTGAAGCTTCAAATAAAGAAGTACTTTAATATATAAAATAAATAAATAAATCAGCTTCACGCTGTACTGGATACTGCGTTCCTCACTTTCTGCCGAATTCTGGAGGCATTGCGTGTTGAGTGGCAAAACTCAACGCTTAGCCTCGACACCAGAGCGAAGAAATGGAAATATAAATTTAAGTAAATATTTCATCTCATCGAGTGGGGATCGAACCCACAACCAGTCCGCTTTACAGTCACACTTCGTGCCACTGCGCCATGACTGGCCTCACTTTAATATATAAATATATAAATCCAATCAGTATGAAACAGCACTCGAATAAAGGTCGGCAAATATTAGCACCTGTCCCTGCGAGCTCTGCTGTCAGACGCGATTTTTGTTACAACTAATAATTAGGCTCGTGCCACAAAAACCATCGATATATCGATTGTTATACAACATTTAATTTTTTTATTTCAAATATACTTTGAAATTTGTAATAACCTATGGTCATTCTGACAGATTTTCAATATAATTGCATAGTTTATAAAGCAGCGTAAAATATAGAAGCATATGAGTATGAGCAATAGGTATGAGAATTAATTTTATTATAGCAGGATAAACAAAATCCGACCTAGTGTTAACACACCACGTTACCCATTTTCCGCCCAACTTTCGGAGCTTGTGAAGATAAATCCTTTCCTGAAGTGAGCCATTCTACGCCATGAAAGCCATAATTAAATTTTATAAATGTAAATGTTTGTAAAGATGGATGTTGTTTCACTTTCACGCAAAAATTACTGAACAGATTTAGATAAAACGATACAATAATTTATATATTAGAATACCGCACATGCTACAATTAATATAAAAGTTTTGTATGTTTTGCGAGTCGCTAGTTTTGTCATAAAAAAACAATTTAATAACAAATATTTCTATTTTGTTATCTATTCCTGTGACGTCACTATATTAGGGAAAAGGAGGGTGCCCTTCGCCGGGTCACCTTGCGCGTGCGCAGGTAACACGTCTATTGTGCAACCTGACACTGATATAACCATAAAAACACCATTACACCTTGAGCCCAACCCCGTAAGGCTCAATATAAGACGCTCACAAGCTAACGATTTTGAATTTTTTGAGAACCCAATTGCATTTTATAGTTGAACGTGACAGGATAATTTAGGAAAGGAGGAGTTCGTGTTTCGACCATGTGATTTTTTGCGTTGTATTTTTTTCTGTTTTTTTTTTTTCGAATAATATGCTAAATTTTAATAGCAATAGCAATTGTTTATAATGCTAAATACTCGTTGTATCGTATAATTGGCCGACGCTTTTTGCCAGCGGTCAATTTGTAATGGATCTTTTTGTTTTGTACCACTTTGATTATTCTTATGTAGTGTGTAATTACACGTCCGAGTGATCCTCCGACGTGCGGTCGTAAAATGTTCTCATAACTAACTATGAAGTACTGGTTCCGCGGCCGTTGGTGCGTTCCGTGTTTATTGTTTTTGCGAAGTTTTAACACTGTCTAGATTGTTTTAATTGAAGATTTGATATATGTATAATTTGTATGTTACATATCTGTGTATCGGTCTGTCTCCTATAAATATTTACATGCATATTTAGATATATTTTGATTGAAGCTTCTATAATTTTTGTCTAGTTGTTGTTCGCTTTCTATGCGCGGAAATTAAGACGTAAAATGTCAAATCCTCTCTTGGTGCTTCCCTCACGGGGTGTAAAGCTAACCTACCTAATGCGTCTTTTAGTGCCGTAACTCAACGCCTCGCGTTGTCTTATTATAAGAGCAAGGAAATGAAAATATTAAATAATTCATTCTATACCAGAGTGGTAGTCTAACCCACAGCACAGGTTTACAGTCCAATGCTCCACGACAGTCTCAATAAAAAAAATATATAAATAAAAGTGGTATCTACGTGAAAATAAAGTATAACAATAATTCCAGTAAGCTGATGACGTGTAACTACGCAGAACTTTTCCTCCATACAGTATTCCTGGAAGTCTCGCGCTACAGCTTGAGTGAGTCACAATTGAGCTTGCATTGCGAATCGCTTACGATCAAACAACATGGTGATATTAAATATGATTCATGCTGTTATTACTATAATATTTTTTTTTATTTAGATTTATTGTTTTTTATACCCCCGTGTGAAAGACGCTGCGTGTTAAATGACGGTATTCAACGCCGCACTATTTCTTACCAGAACCGGAAACTGTATGTTATCGTATCGTTAAGCTTCACGATTTATCCCGCATATTGCTAGATAGACAAGGAATCTAGTACGAGCAATTCCAAATTTCCGTTCAACACTTGCAAATTTTCGAGACATTGAATAATGAGTGGCGGAACGGAATTTTATTCAAGTACCCGAATTCATTCCTCTAAATAGAAATCGAGCCCACAATCATCATCTAGTATTCTCTTTCACTTACCTTATACATATCACACATTCTGTTTTCCGTCTTATAGCTCAAAAGTCCATGTTATAGCTTAAATCGTCTTATTTAATCATATTTAAGTCAGATTAGAAGCTAGCGTAACAATCCTTAGATTTCATAATCCAATGAGACAGCCATCCAGATCAAGATCCAGAGGGAAATCAGGCAGGAAACGAAGGCAGGAACAGTTTTACGTTTTCCAAAGCACTATTGTATATCTTATTACATATACTTGTATGGGGATCCACTTCGTGACTCAAAAGTGGTATTTTATAAAAAAAAATTAGAAATAATATGATTTTAGGTTCAAAAGGAGTTTTTCAATATATTTTCATCAAACGTATTATTTTTTGCGTGTTTTATTGATACGGAAACTCGAAGTACGGAACTCGAAGAGCCTTTTCCTTTTCATTTAGATTTTTCCGATTTGAAGCGCAGGCGAACCAAATGGATATAAAAAATATAATTAAATAAAATTATTAAAAAATATTAATTAATAATTAATTAAATTAAAATTAACGCTGCTCCACTGTACCACGAGAGCTTCGATACAAAAAAGCAAAAAATTTGTAAAGATAAAAAAAATCATATCATTTAACACTCTTATAACGGCTATCCAATCTATATCTTGTCAACCATCCTCATATCGGAGCGATAGTTTGATTAGCTTAATTTATTTTAATTAAAACTGGTATTTAGGCTTCACCAACCTGAATTATTCTCGTGGGTGGTGCCTTATGGCTACCACTGTGATATATTGGTTTGAATTAATTAATAGAAATAATTAACTAAATTATTTTTAATGTAGGTAACTGTATGTGATGCCGTTGTGGCGCGGTAGCGTCTGACTATAAGCGCGACGGTTGTGGGTTCGATTACCATTTGAAAGAATGATTTATTTGCATCCCCTCACTCTGGTCACAAGACAACGCGAGTTGAGTTCCACCACTCGTTACCACAATGTCTGGAGAATTGGGCGATGTATAGGGAAACGGAGTGTCTCAACACTAGGTTCCCTCTGCCTACCGAGCTATATGCGCAGTACAGTGTGAAGCTAAAAAACAATGTAACTATAGTCACTTAAATAAGCACAATAAATAGATAGTTGGGCGAGGAATTTATATGCATTCGAAAGGTATTAGAGTAATAGGCTATTAAGGTTATGGAGTGGACGAGCTTCACCAAAATAGTTCTAGCTTACATCAGCTATACATTACTATTAGATTGATTGATCTGGATTTCATTTCATATAGCTTTTAAATGCGGCTTCTGTCCGTATGGTCCAATAGAAATATATAATAATAATTCTAAGTGAGGGAGGTGGCTGCGGGTACAGTGGTTAAAATATCGTAACAATTAACAAGATGGAGGCCAACGTAGCGATAGGGCACAACGATGCGGCTGTACACGCAACGGCTGTGGGTTCGATTCCCGTTCGGGAGAATCAAATATTTATTTATTTTATTTCTTAGCTCTCTCTTGATGATGCTTCTATAATCGTAAATACTTAAAACAATACTTTATCGTAACAATTAAATTGCACACCAGTCTAGTTCTAACTATCACTTTATACGAAATATATAAAGCTAAGTAACGGTATAGAGAAGTTCTGTCGCAAACGAACAGTCAAATACCAAAGTTATGAATACAATTACATTTATAGTTAAATAATTTATTTTACTGCTTAGAGGCCGTGAGAGTTACACACTGAGTGGGTAAGATGGCATCCGGATACAATTGTCGGTTACATTACCGGTTTTATTTAGTTTTTCCATATAATAAGTTACAATTCAGCTTTGATTTCAAGGCAAGTGGTCGAGGATTTGGTTCTATCCTGTCTGTGGAAGGGTAGCCTGCAGGAACGTAGGATTAAGACACTCCGTTACCCATATTCTGCTCAATTTTTCGAAATATTGCGTGTTGAATAGTGGAACTCAATGCCGCGCTGTGCCTTATAACCAGAGCGAGAAAATAGAATTCTGGAGGCATTATTTTTTGAGTGGCGGAACTCAATGCCAAGCTTTGCCTCGACATCAAAGCAAAAAAATGGAAACATGTATACATTTAAATAAATATTTCGTTTCCACTCATGGGGATCGAAGTCACAACCAGTCGCGTTTACAGTCACATTTTGTGCCCCTGCGCTACGACGGCCTTTTTTTTATTTGATATTTTCTGAAGCCATTTCATGGCGTAGTGGCACTAGTGTGTGACCGTAAACACGACATGCAGGAAATTAACTATTTAATATTTTCGTTTCGGAACAGGAATCTCCACAATTCGGGGAAAAATGAGAATTGGAGTGTCTTATTATTAGGTTCCCTCTACCTCTGCCTCCTAAATGTGGGATAAAGCGTGAAACTGATAGGAAAATAAAGATTATATTTATTTATACAAACTATAAAATTAATGCAGATCGTGTAGTACTAAGAATTGTGACCGTATAAACGTGTAATAATAAAGATAATGAGTCAGGACCGCCGCTTTGCACCGGATGCGTCGCGACTCTCGCGCACGCCGCTGTAAGATTATGAAAGTTTAGACAGTCACTTTTTATTTATTTTGAATAATATATTCAATATTTAGTAATTATTCGGTTTGAAATCAATGTTTTATTGGAATAAGCTATTCTAGTTTGTTATTAATCGTCTACTAAATCTTCTTCTATTAATTAAAGTATGCATATCTATTGTTACATCAATGGATACTTTTAATCAACCAACTGAAACCACAAGCTCAGAGGCACTTTTTTTAAATTAGACCAAGTGTCTATTGTTCTTTTATAGAACAGTTTTACAGTAGGTATATTTTTACAATTACGATAAAATTTATTGACGTTACAAAATATTTATTTTTGTATTGCTTACCACTGATGAGATTTGTGGCTGCCGTGGCATAGTGGCGCAACGTCCTGTGAGCGCGATAGACGTGGGTTTTATTGCCACTTCGGGTAATGAAATATTTTCATTTATTCAAATTAGAAAGAAAATTAAACGCAGCTTCATAATCCGTAATAGAACTCAAAAAATTGTGTGGAAAGTGGGCAAAGGAGTGTCTTAACACTAGAGAGAATCTAGTTCTGCCTCCGTTACTATATGCAGATGCGTGAATCCAAAAGAAAGATTTAAACGAAAAATATCATAGGATAAAAAAAGAGACCAGTCGTGGTGCAGTGGCACGAAGTGTGACTGTAAAACCGACTGGTTGTGGATGCGATCCCCACTCGAGGAGATGAAATATTTACTTAAATTTATATTTCCATTTCTTCGCTCTGGTGTCGAGGCTAAGCGCGGTTGAGTTCTGCCACTCAACACGCAATGCCTCCAGAATTCGACAGAAAGTGGGTAACGGAGTGTCTTAACACAAGGTTCCCTCTGCCTACCCTGCTGTGTGCGGGATACAGCGTGAAGCTGATAAAAAAAGAAGAAGAGTCGCACTACGAATAAAAAATAAACATCTAACCAAAAAAAGCTTAATATGAATAACGTTTCTAAACTTTCACTAGTCTACATCAACCAAATCTTTACTAAGCACCTACTTCGTAGGTACTGTCTCAGATACGTATTAGAAATAGCCGTTGCAAGAAGTGGGGATGCGCGACGTCGCTGCCACGTGACACGTGTTTTAAAACTACTTGTTTTTAATATCATTCGAATGTTTTCTTTTTGTTGTTAGTATATGAATGTTTTATAAATAAATTGACAGAGGCCAGTCGTGGCGCAGGGACACAGAGCGTTAGTATAAACGCGACAACGCCACAGGTTGTGGGTTCGATTCCCACTCGAAGAAATGAAGTATTTAATATTTTCATTTCTTTGCTTTCGTATCAAGGCGAAGCGCGGCGTTAAGTTCCGCCATTCTGTCTTAACACTAGGGTCTCCTGCTATGTGCGGGATAAAGAGTGAAGCTGAAAAAAAGCTGAAAATTGGTTTTACATTTTTGGACTTGATTGGATTTAAACACTGTTCTAGAGAGTGTATTCCGTATATGATACTGCCGTAGATGATATACATATTATATACGAGTACTTAGGTATACGTATAATGATAATTAACTACCTGATTTGTTTATTTTCAATTTTGTAGCACTTGTGTTCTATTATTATTATGATTATGATGATAGACGCAGAGACTTCAGAGAGAAAGAATTAAAATTTTAACAGCCATCAAACCACGACCACAAGTAATATAATACGACAAGCAGGGATATTGGACGCTTCAGGTGTTAGCTCGTGGTTGTTTTATTTCTTAATACTGTTAATATGTCAAAATAAATTGAAAATACTGCAATTGGAAAATTAAGTCAACTTCACACGTTTTCCCACGTAGCAGGGTAGCAGAGGGAACTCAGTAATTAGAGTTAAGGCACTCCGTTACTCAGACACCGCCCAAATTATAGAGGTATTGTGCGTAGAGCGGCGGAACTCAACGCCACGCTTTGTCAACCCGAGCGAGGGTAAACAAATAACGTAAAAGATGATCTCTTTATACGAGCTGAAAAGCGAAACTGTTGCCGAGCGAAATTTTTGCATCCGCGAATACGGATGCAGATATTTGAAAGCAAATATCCATGTATATGCACACGGTAACGAATGTTCGTAGCATCCCTATTTTCTATGTATAGATACGAGATAAAAAAATAAACGTAATTTTTAAAAATCCGAAAAACAGCGGTAAGTAAAGAGCATATTTCACGATGTGGCAATCACGATGTGGCTGTCTCCAACGAAAATAATACTAAATGAGCGTGGGTGGGATGCACTCGATCGCTAAGATCGTAGAAGCAAACGGATGGATGTGGGTTGCTTGTGCACAGTTGTAAAATTTCCAAAATATTTATAGAAAATAACCTTTTATTCCGTAGTTAGCTGTTGTGTCAGTGATGTACTTAACTATTTTTTTTTAAGTTTTTAATGTCATAAAAAGCGTAGCAAACAGGGCGTGATCTCTCTTTCTTCATGTAATTTTTTTATCTAAATTAATACGAAATGATGCCTTTAAAATAATAATTAACTCTAATGATAAAATAAATTAACAAATTAAAACCGCCGTCGTATAGCAGCGGTACAACACCAGATTGAATACGCGACGGTTGTGGCTTTAAATCCCATTTAGAGAAAATAATGAGTTATTATTGTTTCCCCGTTCTGGTAATGAAGCGCGGCGTTGCGTTACTTACCACTCTAAAATCAAATAAACCACTCTACGTTTCAAAAATTAGAGGGAAAGTGGGGCACGGAGTGTTTTAACACTACATTATGGCTACCTACTTTGCTTTATACGATACAGCATAGAGCTAAAAAAAATCTTTCCCGGTTTCATATGATCTACGAAGTGAAGCCAAACAAAAAAAAAAACAGTGTGATGCATTCCATCTTTGGTATGTTTAATCTGTGAATATCAACATACCACATCCAAGAATATGTCGCCCTATCGCTTCCTACATCCAATGCATTTTATATATCTCAGTAAAGTTTATCTTGGTTCTAAGATTATTCACGAGTCCGTTGAACGATATATTTTCTCTTTGCTTTAACTATTCCTTTTCACTAGCGTTGGGTCATATTGCTGGTTTTATTTTTGGCCCGGCCCGTGAGCTCTGGAATTGATACTCGGTGACATTACGGCGTTTAATATGTAACTACTTTCATTTGAATGTATGAAGCTGAGAATTATTACGTTTTTTTATTGTACAAATTCTTTTAAAAAGAGTTTCACACTTTTCCTTGTATTGCGGGATAGATGGAGAGAATCTAATTTTGAGCACATCCGGGAAATTAAATTAAATTAAATATTTATAAACATATCTGTTAATAAGAATCGAACCCACAATCGTTCATGGCGTTTACAGTCATACGATGAGATGCCCACTAGAGCACTCAGATTATGTTATTGTATATTGTTACTTTAGTATCTCATCTGATGAAAATCGGTGCTATAATTAAAAAAAGTACTCATACCGTTTGAAGCAAAGTGTCTCATTTGTGAATAGTGCCGGAAATACTTTACTACTGTGCAATTGTTAGTCATTTTAGAGTTTTTACTTTTTGTAGCGGCGTAAACCGATACTTTCTTTTTATCTTTTTGCTTTAACTACACGCCTTATCCCGCATATAGCAGAGCAGGCAGAGAAAACCTAGTGTTAAGACACATCGTTCTCCAATTTTCACACATTATTTTCGTCGCATTTACATTTTCGTTGGCCTCGAAAATATGAAAATATTTTAGGCCAGTCGTGTCGCAGAAGCACAAAGTGTGACTGTAAAATCGACTGGTTGTGGGTTTGGTCCCCACTCGCGGAAATAAAATATTTATTTAAAATTTTATTTCCTTTCTTTGCTCTGGTATCCAGGCAAAACGTGGCGTTGAGTTCCATTATTCAACACGTAATGCCTCCAGTATTCGGCTGAAAGTGGGAAACGGAGTGTCTTTGCACTAGATTCCCTCTGCCTATCCTACTGTGTGCAGGATACAGCGTAAATCTGAAAATATAATAACTAAGTACCTATATAAAGACTTTCTCAACCGGATATCGAACTCACAACCATCAAGCATAAGTAAATATAAAACAAAAAACATTTAAATATCACAAGCAAAGACAAGAGTAGGTACTAACTATTTAATAAAACGAAATAGCCATTACAACAAATGTAACATGATTATATTAGAAATAGAAACAACGTCGACGTGATTCAGCGTGAGGGCGGCAGATTACAGGGCGAAAATAAAACGCGTATAAGTGCGCGTATATTTAATCCGACTATTATACTGTGTTCATTTTTTTCTAGACATTCACACTGTATGCCGCTTATAGAAGGGAAGAATTCCCTCTGGGTAAGAGGGAACCTTGTGTTGAGACACGTCGATCCCAAGTGTTAAATGTTCTGGGTAAATGCATGTTTTTATATTAAAAAACGTGTGTTACTTTTAGTCTTTATTTCTATTTTAAGATTAGACGCACGAAAACATGTTTAATATGAAATAAAATATTGAAAAATAAATATTAAAAAATTGCAAATTTATGATATTGAGAGCGGATGGTAGCTTTATGTTAATTCGACGATCTAAAAAAGCTTACAAAATCTGTTGAATAAAAATAGATTAACTCTTTTTCCGCATGACAGGATAGACAGAGGTAACGTAGTGTTAAGACACTCCGTTCCCCTTCCAAAGAATATTTTTAGACAAGTTTTCCATTCATTCATCAGTAAAATTCATTCATCAAGTATTTCACTTCGCTCCAGTGTCATCTCAAACTGCGGCGTTAAGTTCCGCCACCTCTACACGCAATGTCTCCAGAACGGAGTGTCTTAGCACTAGGTTCCCTATGCCTCTGCGTGGAGCCAAAAAAATAAATGTAGTATTGAAATACAATCAATAAGCGTTAACACCAGTGCGTGGCAAGTCGCGCGTCGCGATGTCGGCGCCTCGCGTGTCACTTAATTGCAAAACTTACGGCTCCATGCCTCGTGGTGGGTTTACATAGATTTGATAGAGTAATATTATTTAGTTATAAGTATTTTAAATTAACAAGACGTTATCGTGGCTCAGTGGTATAGTATCTGTCTGGAAACAAGAAAGCTGTGGGTTCGGCTCCCATTCCATTAAATAACAAAAAAAAACATTTCGCCATTCGCCTAAAGCAGCTAAGCAAATACCAACGTACAACGGCTTCAGAATAGGTAAAAAAATGACATTTTGTCAGTAAAAATGTCAGTATGAACGACACTGTATAATTTGGTGAATTGAATTCAATTATTATCAATTAATTATCATACAAATAATTTTGTATAATACAAAGGAGTAAATTGAAAACTATTTGTTTTTTCGATAAATTAGAATTCATTTGGAATAATTAAATCAATAATTCTTTTACTTAAATTATATATGCCGTCGTGGTGTAGAGGAACAAACGTGTGACCGTAACGCGGCGGTTGGGGGTTCGATTATCACTCGGAGGAATGAATTATTATTTATATTTTTTCACTCTTGTAACCAGACAAAAGCGCAGCGTTGAGATCCACTACTATACCATGCAATACCTCGAAAATTTAGCAGGACGTGGAGAACGGAGTGTCTTAATATTAGATTCTCACGGCGTACTCTACTATATGCGGGATGTATGTACGTCTGTACGTATATATGTATGTATCTATGTAGGCATGTATGTAAGCATGTATATAATGTATGTATCTATGTAAGTATATATGAATAATATGTGTATATTTAGTTAGTATTTTATGTATATATTTAATATATGTATGCTGTTTGCTTTATACATTTATTATAATTATTGTTTACACCCCAACCCTTTTCCTCCCCGTTATATTCAATGCCTTAAGGTTGCCTGGAAGAGATCGCTGTTTTAGCGATAAGGTCGCCTCTTGTACATTTCCGTTTTTTGTTCTGTTACATATTTTATTGTTATTTTCTTTATGGGTGTACAATAAAGAGTTTTATTATTATTATAATTATTATATGCGGCAAAAGATATTACATATTACGTTAAAGTGAAAGAAAAAACACATTAATTACTGTGAAAAAAATAAAAATAATCATTGAAAAAAGATGTATTACAAATAACACCGAATGGATAGATGCGCGAGCCGAACGCTTAGATCGATCGTGCGCCTCTATCTTTTGTTTCGCTATCTCGCTTCCACACTTGGCATAGGTGGAACGTGACAACTACTACAACTTGACTTGGAAGCCGGCGTTTATTGATTTATAAGACGTTACCACGTCAAAAGTGAAAAACACTTAAACACTCTATGCGTATGAAATAAGTTCTCTCTAAATACCCTGCCACATGTGATAAACATACATAACATACATACCATATCTTTTTCAAAAAATAACTATTTCTTTCAAGTAAATATCTTTGTGGTACTAATATTAAAGACAGCGTGCGATGGTTGGAGATTCAATTCTAAAATCAGCTTGACTCATTAACAATAACTGAACAAAAAATAATAAAACTATACCATAGATATATTATCTTATTACAATATAGGAAACGAAATAAAACAGGATTTTATCTTATTTAGTCCACAAAAAAAATACGGGCTAAAACTTGGGACTTATGCACGCTGAATCCGGAATATGAATCGACTAGTACTTAAAAAAAGCATACCTCTAAAAATGGTCCAATCACAATATTATTTTAATTGCTGCTGCTTCACTCTCTGCTTTCAAAGAGGTTTCGTAGCTTTACTTTGGATGCTTTCTTTATTTATTTAAAAAAGCAGCTTTACGCTTTGTCTCGCATAGCAGGGTAGAAAAGAGTAAACCTGGTGTTAAGGCATTATTCCTAGTTTTCTGCCCATTTTATGAGAGACTGTGTGCTGAATGGCGGAGTTCAAATGCTGCGTTTGAATTGTACCAGAACGAGAGAAAATAAAAATATATTGCATTCATAGTATTCTAATAAACATAAAATTGTTGTCAGAAAACAAAACTTTTTCTAAGCTCTTCTGTAATCATAATTCATGTGTTTCCGTTCGCGTGAACCGCAACACGCGAAAGACAGAGTTCATAGAAGTTATTTCCCTTAAATAATTGCCGGCCATCTTTTTTGAACGGTGTTGCCCTCGCGATGAATGAGTCACATTAGATATATAAAGATAAATTGTGTACGTTTAATAGATACAGTGT
Organism: Heliconius sara; assembly: GCA_917862395.2. NCBI lineage: Eukaryota > Metazoa > Arthropoda > Insecta > Lepidoptera > Nymphalidae > Heliconius > Heliconius sara. Next base: position 7,959,083 of record OU860780.1, on the reverse strand, counting down.
GGAAATTTAATTTTAAAATTTATAATAACAAAGTATTTTACGAGTTGACTTACAATCCTGAAATAGGTACGGAATCTCGCGCTTAATCGATTTTGTTTTTATATGAAATTGAATTATATTTTATTAGTATTTTAAAAAAAAGTGCAGTTCTGTAATTAAACACACATTTACATACATATAATATTGAAATTACATATAAACCACTAGAGCCACCAAAGAAATTATCTGTAGACACGCCCATGCCTGTCTCACAGTCAATAAAATCTACACACTAATTCTACAGCATACCGACCGATCAAACTTAAATCGAAAACCCAATACTTAACATTTACGAAATACTTACGGCACTTTACAATATCACCACCTAACACCCTGAACGTACCCCATCAAAGTTTTGTTAGCGAGGCAGGTGATGGGGACCTTCTCTTGCGTGTCTGTAAAATTGCTAACGCCCGCCACTCCGTTATAGCTACAATAAATGTTAACAACGCATAATAATTCGTAGGGAACATTTGTGTTTTAATAGTGTGTAAAATATATGATAATTGTTTTTTTTTTTTTGTTGGGGATTATCTAGTTTCTTACTGTTGCTTTGTTTTTTAATAACTCTTAGTCTTCTAATTTATTTCTTCTTATATTTTTTTAGCTTCAGTACCGAGCATTGTAGGGTAGCCAAGGGAACCTGGGAACATTTATGTTAAGACACTTTTTTCCTATTAAGACATTTTCGTTTCACATTTTCTTGAGGCATTGCATGTTGAGTGGCGAAATTCAACGCCGGGTTTTGTCTCGTTAACAGCGCAGGAAATGAAATTATTAAATATTTTATTTGTAATTGTAGTGCAATGCTTGTGTCTCGGTACTTCAAATGGTAGTGAGTTCAAAATAAACTTGAAAGATTTATAGTATTTTTTTTTCGTTACCCTGTTAAAACAAAGAGTGGTACTCATTGCGCATTGTCTCGAATATGTGGGTTTGTTATGAGGGAAAATAGAAAAACTCGCACTTATTGCGCAGAAAAAACATCAAAGTGAATTTATCTTGTATAATATATTTATATGAAATATACATATTTATAAGAAAATTGTCTTAGTTTGAATACACACCTTGTAAATATTAAGCAAAAACAGAAAATAAGAACGAAAAGACTTGTCACTTTGTTTCATACCATATCGAGTGTGGAAAGAATAGAATTTTTTCAAAAGTATTTATATTTTAGAGGCCGTCGTGATGCTGTAGGTAAGCGTAAATCGCGACAGTTCTGGGATGGAATCCCATTTGTAGGAATTATTTTATTTTCTTTTGCTGTGGATTTGCCACGAAATATATCTTGGAAATTGGGCAAGAAGTAGTAAGCGGAGTGCTCTAGCACTCAGTTTCTTTTACTTATCATGCTAAGAGAAAAAAAAATATACTAGTTAAGTGAAGGATAACCAAAAGTCACTTCACTTAATTAGTCGCGTTATATATATCACCCTTTCAATTTATCCCAAGTGCCGGGATACGGAAACGAGTCTATTTTCCGAAACGCACTACATTTTGGGCAAGGTGAATGCACTCTCATTAAAGGCTCTCATATTTAACTGCGTTTTGTGACCATTGCTGGTTTTGAATTATGTTTTGTAAGCGAAACTCTATTGATACAGCAATGTACATATGTTTACTCGTGGACGCTGTGAATAGTGATATGTGGGGTGTGATATCGATATTTACTATTATATTCGATTGTTAGTTAAAAAATTTCAGCTTCACGCTCTCGTAGCAATAAATAAAATTCAATGTTAAGATATTTTTCACTCCGCTGCAGACATAACATGTGCTTAATAAAATATTGTGTGATTAGTGGCGGAATTCAACGCCGCGCCTTCTTGTACTAAAGTCACTTAATATATGGCAAAGGCAGAGAGAAACTAATGACAAGCTTATTTTTTCTCCGCCTTCCATCCATTATGGAGATGCCAAGCAACTAATAAAACATTATTAGAACAATATATATGTTACAATCATATTATATTATTATTTAGCGTCATTTGTATAAGAAGAATATAAAAAAATACTCACTCTTTACAAACTATAAGATAGTGATGTGAGTGAAAAGATATAAGGCATAATATATAAGATCAAACACTCGATAAAAAGTGCACATCTACATCGAACGATCCAAAAGTACATCACTAGCACGTGTCACATTACGTACGTCCTTATTTTTATTTTGTCAAATTGTAGCTGAAATAAAACTGGCGGGCGTAATAAAAATACCATCGGTACTGTTATTGCAGCGGCACCAAAATAGAGACGCCCCCGTGTCGACTGTGTCGCGTGACATAGAGCAAGGATTTACTAATATTTATTTTATGGTTACACATCACTATTAAATTTGTTATGAGGACTATGTGTGGGAGTTCCATAGTTCTCCACTATTTCGTGAAATTTCATCATGCCTCTTAACTCTTTTCAGGTTCACATTGTTACCTAAGTATATCAGGGTAAGCGATGGGACTGTAGTATTAAAACATTCCGCTCCCCCTGCACTGCACGATTTTGCAAGACAATATATGATGGGCTTTCTTCTCTCTCTTCTCATTATACTTTACAATATTAAAATATAATCGAAATATTAACAGAAAAAATATCACAATATACACCAGAGTGGAAGTGTGGAAGAGAGGCCTGTACCCAACAATGGAAAAGTAGGTACTGCTTATGCTGGAAAAGGTAAAAATTATAAAACAAAATATTACCTCACTAATTTCGTATTTAATGCCAGTAGTTAAATCATCAATTCAAAATTTATTAAGAAGAAATGTATATTAATATGAGTACTAATATATGTTTTGTATGAACCATTTCATGCATTTTTAGTATTATAAGAAAACTACAAAGTTGCATTTAAATTGTCTAAACTCTTATAAAAGCTATTTATTACAAGAATTTATAATATGGAAATATTCAATTTGGAAATGCTATATAATTTTAGGTGATTCTGTTTTTTTTATACATTTTAGAAACTTGGAGCCGTCATGACGCAATCGCAAAGCACCTGTACATTCAGGGAATAGGAATATTTACATTTCGTTGCTCTAATAATAGGACAAAGCGCGGCGTTGAGTTTTGCCACTAAACACGCATCATCACTTTTAGGTTGTGCGGGAAATAGAGTTTTAACAATAGAATCCCTCTGCCTACGTGGCTATATGGATGGGATACAGCGTGAACCTTATAAAAAAATAATACCTACACTCGAGCCACGTCTCCTCTGTCTATACTATGGACGCACTCAGGAAACGTAAGTTCCCACTTAACCAACACCGTACGCGCCGCACGTGCTATCATTAGCGTCGGCCTGTCTCAGACCTGCTGCTGTTCAGTGACAGGTTCAAATCAAATCGTTTCTTGGTTTTGTTTGTGTTTTTGTATTGTGTTTGAATTTGGATTGAAATGTTGTATTAACGTCGAAATTGTTTTTAGGATTCATACTCATAGTCCACACAGACGTAATTGTGAGCTATCTATCTAATAGCCCAAGATTCCGGGGCCGCAAGACCAACGTCATTTTAGCAAAGCTGAAATTTTGAAGATATTAGTCTAATATGTAATCAAGATAGTATTCACACTCACTAACTTGAAAGTGAGGCCCTTTCAGAAGTAGCTCCAAAAAAGAAACGGCTCTGACTGGGAGAATGATTGACTCATCAGATTGGTCTGTGTGCTTATAAGGAGTCTTAAAATTGTCCGTAAATAATATACGAAAAATTAAAGCTTGCTAGTATAACGTATTTTGCTTCTTTCTATACGCATTCAAGTCTTTACGCAATCATTGATATTATATTTGTTTTTTTTAGAACAATTACGTCACTGTTGCACCAAAAGCGCGATATCATAATAAAACTAAAAGGCAAAAAAATAAAAACAAAGCAGCACGTTACAAAACATTTCATAACTAGCCCTGATTAACTAAAACAACTTATTATGAATGAAACATTGTCACCGTAACGGCGTCTCTGGCCACCGTCCAGGTGCGAACGCGGAATATGAATATTATGTGTTAAACGCATGTGGCGTGTTACGCGGCCAATTTTATTATCATCTTTTTATTATATTATAGAGAATTGTTCTCTTTCTTAAATTATAAATAAAAAACTGTGACTGTAAAATCAACTGGTTGTGGGTTCGATCCAAACTCTAGGGAATGAAATATTAATTTACATTTATATTTTCATTTCTTCGCTCTGGTGTCGAGGCAAAGCGCGGCCTTGAGTTCCGCCACTCACCACGCAACGCCTCCAAAACTCGGCGTAAAGTGAGGAACGGAGTGTCATAAACTAGGTTCCCTCTGCCTACCCTGCTGTGTGCGGAATACAGCGATGAACACAAACAACTCAACATGAAACTGATCTTTTAAATTTATAAGTACCTAATTGTTTATCGTTCTGGCGCAGTTTCGCGGACTTAGTATTAAGAAATGAAGTTCCCGCACTTCCCATCGAATTGTACAGATCGAGTTAAAGAAAATATTAAGTATTTGATTTCCTCAAATGGGAATCGAGCTAACAACCTATCCCTGTTAAGGTCGCACACTTGTGCCCCTGCGCTACGACTGGCCTCTTTATAATATTAATATTGAAATATTACATGCTACATAGAAATATAGATTTTCAGTACTGTATTATGTATATCATATTAAAAATCTATATTATATATAATATACAATAACAATCTATACATGAACTTTGTATATTCAAAGAGTTTAAGTCGTGGCGGTTGGCTATAAACGTAGTGCGCTTATAAACGCTACTTGTTGTGGATTCGATCCCCAGGCGAGGAAATAAAATATTTATTCAAATTTATGTTTCCATTACAAAACTCTGGTGTTGAGGCAAACTGCGTCGTTAAATTCCGCCACTCAACACGTGGTAACTCCAGAATTCGGAGAAAATTTTTGAATATAATATTTTAACACGAGGTTCCCCCTGCCTACCCTGCTGTGTACATCGTCCCATAGCAAGAGTCTTCAAAATCTCTAAATAAGCTAAAACATTAACTCTCAACATTAACAATATGATCAGCTAAAGCTCTAACCGTTCGGACATTCACTCTAATTCCATATATATAATTATTAACCTAAAATAGATTTGTCGTGTCGTGTCGTTCACCCGGCGACATATTTGGTTAAGTTTATAAGTAACACTCGTATGTTATAGATACTTTTGTTTGTCTAAAGGATAAAAGTTATTTTTGTTTTGTTTTTTGGTTCCCTCTATATCCCGCACATAGCTGGGCACAGAGTGGACTTAGGAACCTAGTGTTAAGACACTCCGTTCTCATTAAGGCTCTTCTGTCCCTCAAACTTCAATCGAAAACTTGATGCACTGCGTATTTGAGTGGCGGAACTCAACGCTGCGTTTGGTTTCGTTTAGGTATAAATATTAAAGTAAATTAATACTTCAATATTTAACAATATATATTTTTTAACTTCATACTTTAGCATGCTTTTTGTATTTTCTATCACCATATAACACGCAACGTCTTGAAAAGTAAAGGGAAAGTGAGGAACGGAATATCTGAGCACTAGGTTTTCTCTGATTATACTACAACATGTGTTATTACACGTTGTATTCAACGGGAAGCCTAGAAATATTTAAATTCTTGTTTAGTCGGCAAGTAAGTATGACGTTAGTTTTTTTTTATTGTTAAAGTGTGAATTTCGGGTTTTGAGTGGTGGAACTCAATATCGCGGTTTGTCTTTTTAGTGTTTTACAACGAAGAGATAGAAATATGTTTCCATTTCCCCAGTGGATATTGAACCTGCAACTCGCGAACTTACAGACATCTAATGCTTATAATCATATACATATATTAATGTATCAAATAAATTATGCAATTATTATTAATTACATAGTAATTTATTAAAACAATAATTACAGTCAGTAAGTTTTGATAATTGGATAACATTGACAGTGGGATTCCGAACTAGTTTCGATTATTTTTCCGTATGATACAATACTATTGACTATTTCTATTTAATATGTTAATTTAATTGATGTTGTTAAATGTTCATTTTAAAAAGAAAAAGAAACCTAAGATTCAACACAAGTAGAACACAAATGTAAATGAAGATAATGGTTTTTAGCACCATTAATATCAAACGTGCTAAATGAATTGCCGTCTGAAATTGAAAAAAAAATTGTATTTAAATTAGATATCAGTAAAATTAGTATAAAAGAGCCTGGATTCTAAATAATTGATGATGATTTTGGGTGGTTATGGAATAGACATTTAATAATCATTTTTTTTATATTTTCTTGTTTGTTTTAATTATTTTGGTTTGTTTTCTTCACCGATGTATTTTAAAAGGTTTATGTGCATGTATATGGGTCAAAAGTATTATGAGCACAATAATAAAACAAAAACATTCTAGCAATGTGCTTAAAATTGTAAGATATGTTGTAAGAAATATCGCTCGTATGTGTCAAAGCTACCCAGATTAACTGTTAATTGTATATTTAATACTGTCAGTAAATCACCACATAATTATGTCGTGTCGTGTATCGCCATCTAGCATTGTTATTAGAAACTTCAATCCCTCTTACGACGCCATCTAGCGATCAAACGCTCAAGCAATATGTTATTGTCGCATTGAATACCTTAACTTTAAGCTATTCAAAACTTGCCGCTAGATGTCGCTGTAACAAAAGTATATTTTCCTTAAGTCTTAATTTTTTTGTGAGTATATGAAAACGTAAATAAGGAATTTTCTCTAATAAGTCTAATCATTCAGTCTTTTATTTTTTTCCCCTTTTATATCTACGCTTTGTGGGCTCGAATCAATATTTAAATTATTTAATCATTTTTTCACTCTGGTATCAAGGCAAAACGCGACGTTGAGTTCCGCCACTCAACACGCAATGCCTTCAGAATTCGGCAGAAAGTCTTAGCACTAGGTTCTATCTGTCTACCCTGCTATTTATTACGCTGTAGCGTGAAAATGAAAAACAAAAGTTTTAAATAGATATAGAAAGCTATATATTTTTTTATTTACATATACATGTCATATACATAGGAAATATAGATGGTAGTGAGCATAAATAATTATTGAAATAAATTAAAATCAACTTCACGCTGTATCCCGCACACAGCGTTGTGAAGATGGAATCTGTGTCAAGACACTCCGCTACTCTTCCGATTTCGTCGGAGGTTAATACAATTAAAATATATTGAAATTCGAGGCTGTCGTGGTGAAGGGGCACAAGGGTGTGACATTTTCATTTCTTCGCTCTGGCACCAAAGCTCAGGTGCCAGCCCCGTCGTTGAGGTTCCCCATTTAACACGGAATACCTGGATAAACATTGTAGAAATTGGGGAATGGAGTGACCTTGACACTGTGCACTCTGCATCACGTAAATAGGATCATAACAGGATAGATAGAGCGAGTGTCGAGACACTCCACCCTCCCCTCGAATATGAAACATTGAGTGTTGAGTGGCGCTCACCGCCGCCGCTTTTTGTTACGATGGCCTTATATAACAGGCAACAATGTTATATTTAAATATACACAATGTAAGATTACACATAGTAAGTAATTATACTAAATGACAACACTGTAGTCAATTTTGACAGATCAATGTTGAAACATACGGAACTCCTGGCTCCCAATCGTGTTGTTGCTGTCATCTAAAACAAGCTTTAATTTAATAGCAATAGGGGTGAGATTGAAAATACTAAAGAATAATTTACTAAAATGTATGGCGATCTTACTTGTTGATTTCGATGTAAATTCTTGTTTTAGTGTACATTGAAGAGTAACAGAGTTTGTGAAGTTTTTATAATATTTATATCTAAAAACGTAATTAGGCTCTTAAATTTTGTGATTGATCATCGTCACGCTGTATCCTGAATAATGGAGAACAGGTAGAGGGAATCCAATTATTGAGATATTGCGTGTTAAATGGCAAAGTCAACGCTGCTCTTAATGCCAGAGCGAGAAACTTAAGATAATCTATTCATCCGAGTGAGCATCGAACCCACAACCGTTACGTTGTCATCGTCGTGGTAGTTTATATTTTAAGTGGTCGTAATAGTTTACAGCGACACGCCAGCAGAATGTCAATCTTATGGGAATCGACATGGCAGTATCTAGATATACTTCCAGGGATGGCTAATCTCCAGTGATTTACGTGATTTTGTGATCTATACATTAGACAATACAATCCTATCACTAAAGTAAACAAAATAATATAAAACAAATAATTAAAACCAACTATCAATGTATACGTCATATCCAAACATTCTCGTAGCAAACGTCGCTCCCATACGCTTATATTTTTAGACCGTAGCGAGCTCTGGCTGAACGCTGTCTTTAGTGAATCTTAAACTATGGAATAATATATATAGTATTCATTTATTATTATAGTGAAATAAGTGAAATTGTAACAATGTGTTTATTATGACAAAGACTGTAGCTATGGATCATTTTCGGAGGCCGAGATTCAGGGCACGGAGGAGGGTACGTAAAGTTTTAGGTTATGCCTGTACTAATGTTATAAAGATGATTTTGTTTGGTTGAACGCTTCCATCTCAGGAAATACTGGTTGGGATTGAAGTTCTGTTTGTATTGGATAGTCCATGCATCAACCAATGCTAGCGGAGATCACGGTAATATAACTGTGTGTTATACCATCTGTTGCTTGTGGAGTTGCGGAACTCAACGTCGCGTATTGCCTCGTTGCCAGAGCGAGATTGCGGTTTTGCCTCGCTTACGGACTGAATACAGACAAATGTATGATTCTGAGGTTTTACCAGTGTAATAGTAAAAAGTTTATTAGCATGATTACAGAGGACGTAGTGGCGCAGAGGCACAAGCATGCGACTGTAAACGCGACAATTGTGGGTTTGGACCCCTACGCGGAGGAAGAAAATATTTAATATTTTCACTTTCCTCGCTCTGGTAACTAAGTAAACTACAGCGTTGAGTTCCACCGCTCAATGCGCTATGTCTAAAAAATTCAGCGGATGTGTCTTATTGGGGACAGTAATGTATTAACATTAGGTTCGAAGTGCAAAATTCATAAAATAAATATTACATGATTATAGAAAGCTACTTACAATTGAACTTATTAGCTTAGGTCAGGTAAATATATTTTGAGTAAATGCATTATTTTGATTTCCTCCTGCTCTGATAAGACGAATTGCGGTTTTGTGTTCCGCCATTCAATGTTGCATACACAATAATGAGAATTCACATGGAAAGCGTGTTATGTGGGATTACAGCGTAAAATCGAAAAAAGTGTAATTGGTACGTGAATCTGATAAAAATATTGTATTCCTTTGTATAAAACTATACTTATCTAAAGCTATAAAATTGGGTCATTTTTGTCAATTAACAACGGCTCCGCAAATAGCTTGTAAGCTCGCTTTGTCGCAGTCAACAGTGTAAGCACCAATTAGTAAACGCCGAGCAACTATTAAAATGTAATTTATTTCAAAACTACGAACTATCAGTAGGTGCCTACTTGATTAAAATACTACAAGTTCTTTGATTCTCACGATTATTACACATTTTTAAATGAAACTATTTATCGGATCGATCGGATCCGATAAAATCGGATTAATCAAATTTTTGGAAACACGACGTTTCAAACATTTTGCAGTAGTCCGTGGTCACGGGTAGACTACCCGTGAGACTAGCGTATACCCGTGAAAATATACGCGATTAATCCGGTTAAAACCGTTTCATTTAAAAATATTACAATTTAGTCTTGTGTTTTCTGTTGAATCACAAACACAGAATGTTAGGCATAGGGATAACAGCGTTAAGACACTCTGTTACCTATTGACCATAACCTCTTTAGGATTTTCTCACTTAATTTCCGTATACTGGTTCTGGTAACAAGACAATGCGCGGCATTGTAAACACAACACGCAATGTCTCAAAAACTACAGAAAGTGGAAAATAAAGTGTCTTAAGTTCCCTTTTTCTATCTTTTACTCCTTTCTATATACCTTACCCGTACAATGTAGGCGATGAGTAAAATGTCAGAACGTCACGTGATGAATCATACACCATTCATAAAATGGGGACTCATTTCATCGTAACATTCCTTCACATATAAGTATTACTCTCATATCACGATTTTTATTAATATGAAGAAGGGCCCAATTTTTATATCTATATTCATGAATTAAAGATTAAGATAGCCAATATATAAATGGGAAAAACAGGAAACTATCTAAGTAATCAAAGCTAGTCTTAGCGCATCAACAAAGGAATGCGACTGTATACGGGGCAGGCTGTGGGTTCGGTTCCTACTCAAGAAATGTTGATGGTGTCTAAATACTACTTAACCTCAGCACATAACCCTTTGCCTACCCTGCGATGTGCGGGATACAGCGTGAAGGTATCCAAAAAAAAAATGTAACTAGTAATATACAAGAAGGAAAAACAAACAGCGAAGTGATTCTTATGTACATTTTTTTATAAAATCTACGTATGTATAAATACAATGATCCCAATTGATTCAATCTATTATATTTTTTTTTCATTAAATATTATTAAGTTCGGTTTTGTGCTGTACTCTTGATGTCGCGCTGAATTTATGATGATGGGAAGTACGGTTTCCACATCGGGGAATATATCTAAAACCGAGGTTGTCTGATTGTACACGCGACGGTTGTTCGGTTTCATTTTTCGACTGAGCAGTATGATGCTGACCCTAATAGCCCCTTCAACGTCACCGAGCTTTGGGAGCTCTGACCTTGGCTTGGTTACCGTGGAAGGTGCCAACAAAAGAGAAGATGGTGTCACAAGGGTGTCTTAGACCGCGGCTTGCGTACACCATTTGTAGTAGAGTACTTTGTTTTGTTCGATCAGAGCTAGGCCTACTGTGTATATTATATAAAAAAATAAATATTTTCCTTTCCTTGCTCCAGTAAAAAAGACAAAGCGAATTGTTGAATTCCGCCACTTAACACGCAATATTTCGAAAATCGTATGGACAATGGGGAACGAATGTTTCTATTTTTATTATCGTCATGAGCTTTTAGTGAAAAAGCTTACATTCTAAGCCAAAGTTCATTTCATACTTTGCTTCGCTCGAACATATTTAGCCGAAAAGTTTCCATGTTCTTGTACAAACTAGAGTTGAATGACAGCGGTCAGCTGTGGAGCTTTCGGGAGATGGTTGTCACAAAAATACGCGTTATTCGACTTTAAATTCCATAGTGTGGATAAGAAAATGTTTTAACATTGTATCGGGCTGTTTATCTAATGTTTGCTAAACACCTAAACAATTGCGGCGCTTAGTTCCACTACTTGGTAGTGTGTGACAGAAAATATGCTGGATGTGTATGTATTAGAAAAAAAAATATTGTATTTTGTTTATTATGCCTGTGTAGCGGGGTAGGGAGCGTAAATCTAATTTTATTTATATTCTATATTTCACCTTGGCCCAATTCGAGAAATTACTTGTTGCTTGGTGGTACAAATTTTAATATATTCATTCCTATGGATACCGTAGGACGCCCTGCAGCACGATGGACAGACGACTTAAAGAAAGTGGCTGGCATCGGATGGATGCGAGAAGCCAAAGACTGCGATGGTTAGGGCTCGATGAGGGAGGCCTACGTTCAGCAGTGGACGGCGATAGGCTGATTAAAAAAAATCCTATTGATAAGGGTCGAACCCACAAACATCGCGTTATCCCACTGCGTCACGACTGTATTTTATTAAGTATGTCATTTAATTCACATATTTTGACAACCCTATATCGGCGACGTCACAAGTGGGTCAACGACGTCTCCGTCGCGGCGGATACCATCGATCGGAACGACGCGCAAGCGCAACAAGTGCATTACAAAAATAAACCTTATCACAGACGTATAAAGTGTAAATTCTTTTAAAATAACCACAAATTTAACGTATACTGCAATTTGATTTGCAACTAAAAGCTTTTTCTATTATGAACTCTATAACTAAGGAATAAAGTATTTTTTTACTTGCGAAATGTTTGATTGGTTTGTTAATTTAGTCAATGACACGGAGATTTGTGTTCTATTGTTCAAGGAATAGGGTTGGAATTTTTGTAAAAATCATAGTCGATATCGATATTGTGTTGTTTCATTCAATTAATTATGACTAAGTAAATCGAGATTGCATTATTTTCTTAATAATAACACAATTACGTTCAGTTTAGCCAAGCCAAATTTTCTATTAAAGGAAAATTTTAAATAATAAGCTGACTTCAAATATCTGTAAATTATTATTAGTGACCTACAAAGAACCAGGATACACATATCATAGCTCAAAAACTACTGAACCGAGTTTCACGAAACTTGGAATATTTCTCAAGTTCCAACATATTACAATTTAATTCACAAAGAATTCTCTCGATATAACGTTTAGTTTCCGAATAATTTCCAGATATACTTTAAATATATAAATTGTACTAAAATATTATCAAAATTCATCAATATGAAATCGACATTGATTATATTTGGTTGCATTCAAACTAAAGGAACTAAAGGACCTAATCGAAAACTGAGAAAAATATATATATAGCATATATATATATATATATATATATATATATATATATATATATATATATATATATATATATATATATATATATATATATATATATATATATATATATATATATGTATATATATATAGCATATATAGCATATATATATAGCATTACGAGGTTAGGTTCTGAAAATCCAGTGTTAAGTCTTCAGGATACTTCATTCTTCACTTTCCACGTTTTGTCCCACTCACTTACAATTAGGCCGTCGTGGTTCAGGGGCGAAGCGTGTGGCTGTAAAAGCAACGATTGTGGATTCGATTCATACTCGGCAAAATTAAATATTAAATATTTTCATTTCCTTGCCGCTATACTTCGTGCGCGGGTTTGAGTTTCGCTACTCAACACGCATTGTCTCAAGAATTCGTCGGAAATGGGTAACAGAAGAGACTTAACGGTCTCCTACGAAGAATGGAGTGTTTAAACACTAGGTTCCCAGGTTGCTTCTGCCTACCGTGATATGATACAACGTGAAGATTATAATACTATCCTTTATAAAAATTCTGTTTGTTTTTTATATTAATATAATAAAGTCGAAGACCTTATATAATAGAACGCGATAATCTCGAAACCTACTAGATCAATTAAAATTTTAACATATTATTTTTGTGTTGGATAAACCATTTATTAAGAAAGCAGGCATAACTCGGTGCACTAGCAGGGAAGGAAGAGGTGATCTAGGAACCCAGTGTTAAGACACTACATTCTCATTAATACTTCCATTTCCACTTAACGCCGAATTCTTGAGACATTTGGCGTGTTGAATGAACTGGAACTCGGCACAACGCTTTGCCTCGTTATCTAAGTGAGAAAATAATAAAAATAAAAATGTTATTCCCCCGAGTGCGAATCAAATCCGCAACTGTCGTTTCAGTCACACCCTTGTGTCGCTGCACCATGACGGCCTCATAAATACTAGTTACATATGTATAACTAAAAGTATCTAAGATCAAAGGTCATATTGTGACGTCAGCTAAGCGTCGCGGCGAGTACGTGTGCCTGACGGCCTGTGCACTCTTAATAAACCCACGCATTGCCGCTACGATAACTTTGTATGGGACTACGTAAATAAACAAACTTCACGTGTAAACTTTATATATATACATATATTTGTATATAATTGTTTTCCTTTTTCGAGAATTCTTTCGGGATAATTTAGTTTTGATCATCATCATCTATTTCCTCGCGCTGATCACCGCCACTCTAAATGCAATGTTTCAAAAATTGGGCAGTGCGTCAGGACCGCATGTCTTAAACTAGATTCCCTCTACCTTTCCTGCTATATGCGGGCTACAGCGCGAAGCTAAAAAACAAAATGATTTTCACCATTTTTTTGACACCAAGTTAATGAGATTTGTATAATTTTATATCTGCATTGTTATAACGTATAGATCATTTATTTTTAAACAATTATAATATACTGGTGGTGATATATTTAGTCATGGTACATCGTCAAATCTTAAAAAAAACTAAAAGAAAAGAATTAAACATAAACTTTTAATAACAATTCCAATGTACAACTATTGTATCCAGTAAGGCACATCCCAGCAGATCTACCAGTAGACCGATATTTAAAAAAAAAAACTAAATAATTTTTATAATCTTGATTAAATTTTAATTTAAAATCAAAAATTATATACTACAACCATAAATAACTAACGCTAGCTCCACTCTATTCAGCCTAGACAAAATCGATTCCTAAAATATCGATTACAAACTACATAGCTACAACTAAACGCGAATCGATCAGAGTTTTACAATTGAAACGCAACGAGTTCTACGTCAAAGTAAAATGTCCTGGAAGCGTTTCAATATTTACTCGCACTGTATACAGTGAGTTCTAGTGTTGCGCGCGCACCCATTCACTATGGGGGGCAAGGGAGGGAAAACGAGGTGGGGAACTATGAGATATCAAAACGGGCTTAAGCTCCGTTCTCGTCGGTTGTGTTTACGGCCTGCCCAGCGGCCGATGCGCGGCCACGACGGCAGATCACGACGGTATCCCACTGGTGGCCCAGAGTGGCCTACCATTACCACCATGCCGTAACATGATGGGCTACAACAACCAAGGGCACGGATACAACAAGTTGTTCACGCAGGTTTGCCTCAGTGCTGTGAATTGTGCGCAATGAGACTGTTGTGGAAGTTTCTGAGGAACCTCCGTAGTTTGGGTAAAGGGAACGCGTGTGGATTTAGTGGAATTGCGATTATATTATAGCTTTTTACACGTTTTCACAGGTATTTACACGTATTTATTGTGTAAACACAACGTAGTGTACAAGTAAACAGGATAGGTACTGTATAAACATAGGTAGTGGCTAGTTTTAGTCCTATCACGATCATAATAAAAAAGATTATCGATATCATGACACACACAAAAAAGAACTGCTTCGCTAAGTAAAAGCTACGAAACTTAAAGCTATTTTCTTGTACTTACTATACCTGAACTTTGATGTACCCTAAATAATAAAAATGGCGTAAATAATAGTTTTTATTTTTTATTTTTTACATATTATTAATATTATTTGTGACCGAGTTTGTTTATTTAAAAGCCCGTAATTCTCTGTATGTTTTAAAGTCAACAACAATCATAAGTCAGTCAAATCTATCAAGTTGGTTTGTGTAATGTAAATTTCATATAATAATCATAATTACCATTAATTTAATTTATAATTTTAATTTTTTCCTTAAATTTTTTCCACAAATCTTTGGTAAAGTTGGCATATTATACATACATTTAATTATTATTTACTAATATTGTATCAACTATCCATGTATAGTTATTACGGACAGAGTGCATTATTTAGTAATCAACACTTAAACGCACTTAAAAGCTTAACTACAATATATGTTGCGTCGTGTTATCAAATACACTTTAGCTTACTTTGCAAATGTATAGTAAAAAAGTGTAATTTTGAAACAGAGACTATTAATACTCTTGAATATATAAATTAATTATTAATATTTATCTCAATTTTTGAACTCACTACTACCAACCGTACTTCCCAACCACTGGACCAAAGATATATTTTTCAAGAATTTTAAAATTTATTTTAAACACACAGAACAGAACGCTCGTATATCTTCGGGGTCTGGTCTTTATCACAAGTTTGTGCCGCGGTTTAATTACCGCTGTCAAATGTACAGATAACGATGCACTATTACCGTAATCGCCTTGTGCTGCTTTTATCGCTTGGTAATAGTTTGTTTTTTTTTCATATTTTCATGTATTTACCATATTATATCGTGTAGGGTGAGGCAGGGTACCTGATGATGTGACCATACTTAATTTTTGAGGTACTAGTTTTCTATAAGCTTGTTTATTTTTATAAAAACTGCCTTACATGGCTTCATCGTGCCCATCACGTTTCTGGGTGTTGGGCTCACCTAACTGTAGTTTTGAAAGGCGTCTTTCAAAACTACAGTTAGGTCAGAAGTCCAAGGTACTGGCGAACTCCTGTTTCTATTCAAATTAAATTTCTCTTCAACTATTCCTGGTATGCTCGTTCATGACTTCGAAAGTGATTCGAATATGATTAAAGTGAAATTCTAAGCCAGTCTAGAACTCCGCAAATTCAAAAAAATAAATTAAATCAGCTTCATGGTGTATGTCATTGATAGCAGGATAGGCAGAGGGAACCTAGTATTAAGATACTCCGTTCCCCACTTTCCGCCGGGTTTTGAAGGTATTGAGTGGCGGAATCCAACGCCGCGCTTTACCTCGACAAAAGAGCGAAGAAAATATAAATGTAAATAAATATTTCATTTCCTTGAGTGGGGATCGAACCCATAACCAGTCGAATTTACAGTCACACTTGTGCCCCTGCGCCACGACTGGCCTCCACATAGAACCCCACAACTGTAGCAAAATCAAAATTTGCATATATCAAAAGATCTTGAACAATCAAGAACAATAATATAAATAAAACAAAATAGTTCACTTTTTAGCTTCCACATCGTTCGACATTCCAAATCTGCTTATTATTATTCAGTAAAAGAGAGTTGCTCTTTTTTAAGAGTAAAATTGAGTTGAGTTTTTTGGCAATTCTTCTCAGCAATTACTTTTTGTGGCGATGGTAGCATAAGACTGATACTACTGACATTTCTATATAACATGACGATTCCAAAATGCTTGAAATGGCATGTTCTAATTGAATAAAATTTTGAAAGAATGTTTTGATTTTAAAATCAATTACTTTTGATTTTAATATCCAATTTAAATTGGATTTTCAAGTTTGCATAGGTATATGATGCAATACATTCTTTTATGACAGTGAATTGACGTCTTCGTCTACGGAACAGTTCACATTTGCTTTATATGTAATAGTTACACATTCAATTTCCGTTCGGGAAAGTGTCTACCTGTAGATATATTCAATATATATACGGGTATCTACGGTTTCCTTGATAAGCGACGCCATTCACAGGGTTGGGTGGAAAAATGGGGGTTCCATACTAGAAACTCTAAGTTAATACAGAGATGTATGGGTGGAATAGAAAATAAAATGTCCAGTATCACAAAATTATCTCTGCCTTATGAAATCGCATAGCGCAGCGGCATGTCTGACTGTAAACGCGACGGTTATAAGTTTGATTCTCACACGGGGAGAATGAGAATAGCTCTGGTAACGAGATAAACCACGCAACGTCTCCAAAATTGGGCGGAAAGTGTGGAATGGAGTGTCTCAATATTAAATGCTATCTGCAGGATCTAAAGATTATTAATAACTGATATACATATAAAAATAAGTTGCTTAAGGCGTTTTAAAATTTCGTATAGCTTAGTGGTCAGAACCTTGAAACGGTCTCTAAGGCACGCCGATTCGAGTTCACGTTTTTCATATTTTTATACATTTTTTAAACACATTTTCTTGTGTAGTGTGGAATAACACTTTATATTAAAAAATATAATTCTATTTATGTTATAAATATTTCATATACGAACATAATATTAAATATTTTTCACTGAAGAAGCCTCTCCTGTTTAGCGTTAAGCTCAATCGTTACACCTTCAAAAGTATGTATTGTTGACTTACGTCATCCGTTCGGTAAACAGCTAAATCGGGTCTATTCTTTGCAAACCATAACATCGTCTCGGTACTGAATAGTTATTTTTATGAACGCCGTTAATATTGCTTAGTGGTACTAAGTGCTGCTTTCCATGTAGCTCTGGTATCAAGACAAAGTACAGTGTTGAGTTCCACCACTAAAGACGCAATGTCTTGAAAATTAGGTAAAAACATGGGAACGGAGTTCAACACAAGGTTCCCACTGGCTAATCTATGCTATGCGGGGAAAAGCGTAAAATTAAAAAAAATATACTTTTTTTACTGTACCTACGTCTTAACATGTTCAGCTTCAAGCTGTATCACACAGAAAGGTAGGCAGAGGAAATCTAGTGTAAAGACACTCCGTTATTTATTTACTGAGTGCCGGGACTCAACGCCGCGCTTTGCCTTGACTGTTGAGCGAAGAAATAAGAATATAGATTTATATAAATATGTAATTTCCTCGAATAGGGATTGAAGCCACAACCAGCTGCGTTTATAGTCACACACTTGGGCACCAGCGCCACGACTGGACCATATTAACATGTTGAAATGCTATACTACGCAGATTTGGACCAGCTAACCGTAACCATGACATGTAAAACAAGTACGTATTTTAACCGTAATCTTGTTCTGGTACGGCTTATAAGCCGTAAAAGTTAGCTATGGCTAACATTTTTAAATTCTACAGAGGACTGTGATATCCAATTAAATTCTTACCTAAGAAGCACTATAACTTTCTTTCAATGGGATTATAAAGTACAAAGCGAATCTGTTACCTGATTTTACTTTGTGTGTGAAGGTAACTGTAGCACCACTGTGACTTTAAATAAAAAAAAATATAAGAAATTATTTATGAAGAGTTTAATAAAATAAATAATAATTTCGACGACGACGAATAACGAAGCTTTCCCATTATTGGAAAATAAGAACTTGCTCTTACCGGAAGCCTCATCTGAAACCCCGATCAGAAAACTCATTCACTCATATTAAGATAAAAAATAACAATATGATTTCATTCGTATCATTAAGTAATTTTTTTCTGTTACCTTCATGGTGTATCCTGTCTATAGTGAGATAATCAGAGAGAGTGTTAGTTAGACGCTTCGTTCGCAACGCACCGCCCAATTTTCGAGATATTGCATGTTGAATAGTAGTACTCAACGCCGCGCATATTACAAATTCCCAGATTGGGAATTGAACATACAACCGTTAACAATCACGTGTAAGTCAAACGCTGCATCGCTCAGCTACGACGGCCTCAATTTCACATTATACAACAAGGTTTAGTAAATGTAAGCTTTGTATACTATCTTGCCACTTAAAATCTATTCTTGATTTATTACAAACCACTCTGCATAGATGTGATGCAATCTCAAGTAAGTACATATATCGAGTATAAACGTTTATTTTAGTGCAGAAGTATTGATATAGTGTATATATCAATATGAGCCGTCGTAGCGGTATAGGCGTAGGTCTGTAAACGCTACGATGGTGGATTCGATTCTCACTTTTTTGGAAAATAAATTATGTTCACTTCCTCGATCTGGTAACAAGATAAAGCGTGATGATGTGTTTCACCGTTCAATTCGCAATTTTTCGGAAATTGTAGTGTATGGGGAACCGAGTGTCTTAATCCTCTGCGTACTTGAATGTAAAAAAATATTCATGTATACTTTTAGGGTTTCGTATAGTTTAAGAAAAAAAGAAACCCTTATAAGATCACTTTGTTATACGTCCGTTTATCTTTCTGTCAAGAACCTTCATCTCAGATCTACGGTCCCTTAATTACCTGAAAAAATCGTAGTAGTTTCGTCGTAGTAGTTACTAAAAAAAAATATTATTTCGTCGTAGTAGCTATTAAAAAAAAATGTAGTAGTTTAGTCGTAGTAGTTACTAAAAAAAAGATATGGCCATTTATGTATATGGCAAAAAACGCGTATTTCAATCATCATTAATTATAAAGTGAATCAAAATTAATGGGGTACTTCCGGTTGACCTACAATTATAAAATTTGGCAGCTAGCATCTACAGGTAGTACTAATTCAGAAAAAAAATTAAAACTATTCATATGTAGTTAAGTCCTAAAGAATAATAGATGTAAAGCCGTAAATAGGCAAAATTAGATATTAAAGCCGTTAGTTCAAAATAAAAGTGGATTTCATGAATTTCAGAAAACGCTCAGGACTTACATTTTTTGTACGGAGCCCTCAGCGGTCGAGCCCGACTCGCACTTGTCTGGTTTTTATTATTTATAAACATAACACATAACCGATCTATTTATTGTTAGGTCCTACGAAGATTAATTAATAAAACCTTTGTTCTTGGGTGAAAAAATATAATCACTTTATCCTTTCACATTTACTTTATTTGTACATTTTAAGGAGCAACTTTGTACGTAGGCGTAGAACATGCTCAATGCTAGAAAGCTCAATAAATTTGAATGACGTCACACTTTGATCCATTCTCTACCTTCCTTCAGCTACTGAAAATATTATGAATGGCCATCGATCGTTACGTTATTTTACAAATTACTGTTAATTTAAAAGGGTTTCCTTATTTATCTGCTTTCAGAGACGACCATTAAGGTATAATTGATATTAAGCCAGTACTTAAGTGGATGTATAATTTTTTTTTTAATTTCATACAACTAATATTGTTAGAAAAAATGTTATTTAGCACACATAAAAAAGTATTTTAAAATATTGTTTCATGTTTACTATATCTTGAATGAATAAAAAAAATGTTATTCATATTGTGTCCCCATTTATCCCCCGTTTTCGGTCTCACGCTTGTGCCTCAGCGCCGCGACAGCATCCATTTTATTTTTAAATAGATATAATTAATTACCCCGAATAATCACAACCAGTGCCAGTGTGTAAAACACTAACAGCAGATCACTATATATGTACTAAAGTTAGATACAAAAACGTACAATATTTTACATAACGGTGGCGAATGGGCTTAGCTCAATAAAGGACTATGACGTCATCCTTTCACAAGTTCTGGCAGAGTTCCTCCTACACACTACAAATGAACCATTTCAGTTTCAGTTCTTGACGGCCGCGTTTGGTTTTCTGGAAACTTGTGTTTTTTTTATCATATATAATAATCATTTTTATCATATATATTAATAGTTAATAATCTAAAAATCCATTTTAAAACTTTTTCATCAAGAATATGAACATAAAGATGTTTATTAATACTTAAAATTATCAAAAATTAAATATAGATGTATGTATATATTTTTTTGGAATATTTAATATTTGTTGGCAAAATGGCATCCGGTTATACCCAGTTGAGTGGTCAAGATACGTTTGTAGAGACGGTGGAAACGACTTCGAATACAGGTTGTGTTATAGTAGCTTGGAAGTTGGCTATTTTTATAGTTTTAGTTGCATTTATCTTTTTATATAAATGTATGTCAGTTAGTTTGCTTGTACATGATTTTGTTTATTTTATAATATTGTATATTAATATGCATGTTAGTATATTCTATATATTATTGCACTACTATATGAAACTAGCTTAACTGAAAATATTTGCTATTTAGTTATTTATTATTTGGCTTCAGTATTAAGACACTCCGTTCTCCACTTTCCATCCGTTTCGGAACATTGCGTGTTAAGTACAGGAACCTAACCGTACGCTTTATCTTGTTACACTGGTAAAGGAAATTGTGACATTTTATGGGTTTCGGACCCACAGCCGTTGCGTTTGGGGTCATGTTGTTCTATTTTGACTAAAATACTAATTAATATTGGTAAGGGTTGAAAAATTAAAAATTAAAAATTTTAAATTTAATTTTTTTTTGAGATAGCCTAGTTTGGCTTTGAGGGTTTTATAATATGTTTGCTGATCATGAAAAAGCATGATAATATATATTATGTATCAATATATGTCACGTATAGCTTTTTTACATAGAATAATATTTATTTCCGTTAATTAGGTATATTTTTAGTATATTCTTTTAGGTAATTGTATGATTTCAAATATTTTCTTATTATATGTTAAATGCATGTTTACCTGATTTGTTATCTTTTTGTGTGTGTTGTGCATTGCATGCAGTCACCAAGCGACGCCCGCCACAAATGAAAAACTACAAGCCTCTGGTAAGCTTTTATTGCTTTTTCATCTTAAAACGTATATCTAATTTTGAAAATATTTGATAAATATGTTATGAAAATGTCTTCTGTTATATGCCATTCTAATTCAATTATCTCTTTGTGAGTTTCTTTTATTAGTTGTTGGTACGCCTTACCTTCCATCCTTACCACCCAAACATCGGGACAATTTGAACCCACTGTCATAGTTATGACTCAAACGAACGCCAACTCCACAACGATCGATTTCACCACGTGGCGCTATAGACTGTTAATAATTCACTTTAATCACTCGTATACAAAGCTTAATATGTATATGTAAAGAGGGTTGAGATATGTAAAAATAGCTGTCGCTAATGCAAATGTATGACTTTTTTTATTCCTGGCCCTCTTCAGGCACGTACATAGGATATAAATAGATTTTTTTAGTTTCACGCTGTATCCCGCTCACAGCAGGGTAGAGTAGAGGAACCTAGTGATAAGACACTCTGTTCACCTCTTTCCACCGAGTTCTGGAGGCATTGTAGTTTTGAGTTGCAGAACTCAAAGGCGTGCTTTGCCTCGATGCCAGAGCGAAGAAATGAAAATATACATTTAAATAAATGTTTCATTTCCTGAAGTGGGGATGGAACTCACAACCAGTCGATTTTGCCATACCTTGTGCCCCCGCGCCACGACTGGCCTAAAGATGGAATATTTATTTTTGATTGTAATTAGCCCATTTATTGTAGTTCAACAGTTGCTCTAAAGAAATTCTAACAAACCATTAAACTAAGCAGTTCTTATAAATAACACTAGAAAGGTCACTTGACATCTATAAAGATAATTTAAATACGATTTAAAAGTTTATATGTATTTTATTAAAAAAAATATATTTTATTAAGAGACGAATTGTAGCCCGCAAGAGTAAATTCGTTGACTATAACGTCTTGGCGTGGTCTATAATACGTAAAATTCAGTTTTTTTCCGTTCGCGTAGTATTTTGGGAGTATCTCTATTAATATTCTCTTATGACATCAAATTTCAGCGTTTAACGCCATGAACTTGCTGGCTGTGCATTTAAATAAATATATATCTGAAACGAACGTGATAAAAAAAGTTATAATAAAAAAAATATATTGCCACTTCAAATTCTAAGAAATTTGTTCAGCCTACAATAATTTTAAGCATACAAAATAACCGTTATGCTAAGCCCAATATCATGCGATTGGCCACTTAACGACGAACAGGTTACTACTTTTTTAGAAAACATAAATAAAATTTCAATTGTAATGGGATTTGAACACGCGCCTTTTTGACAGCGACAACCACCCCCCTAAGAATTCCTTATAGGAACTTATACTTTGCTTGTATAGCTTAGCACTTGGACGATTTTCCAAGAGCCTAAGTTCGAATCTAAAAACGTATTTTTTTAATATATATTCTCTAAAAAAAGATAAACACTCTAAATGTCATAAAAATGTTACTTCCTACTTATTGACAACTTCTCTCAAATTAAATTGTCTTACATTTCCAGGGCTCGGCGGATTCTAACTATTCACAGCCATCCTCTGAACTGTCGCTGGACGAAGACAAGGAGACTCTGCGCCGCGAGAAGGAAGCGCAGGCTCTCTCACAGCTGGACAAGGCACGAGTTAGTATTTCTTTAAAACATATTTTTTTTATATTGTCTTTATAGTTTCACGCTGTATCCCGCATAAAGCAGGATACAGACAGGGGAGAACTATTTTTATGACACATCATTGCCCAATTTTTGATACTTGGAACGTTGAGTTGCGAAAAAATAATTGCCGTTCCGAGTGGGAATCGAACCTTCAAGTTTTCAGTCAGATGCCAATGCGTGTCCGCAGCTTTTTTTTTAATTTCATTAGATTTATTTGTTGGGTAGCCAATTAGATTTTATTGACGTAGTTATACGTCAATAAAATCTAATAATTAAACAATTTGTCCGATGATGATAAGGAGATTAAAATGTCTGCTTAGAAATCTAAGAGAAACATTTAAGTGTTATGTAAAATAAAAGCTTCTAGCTAATTTCTATTTACTTGTTCATTTAATAAAACATGTTAAACATATAGTGTAATTTTTTTTAAAGTATCGTTCCACACTACAAAGAAAAATTGATTTTTAGAACATGTATAAAAGTTATAGCGTAATTTGAACCCGTGCCTCTTGGAAACCGTCCAAGCACTGGGCGCACTAAGAATGAGAGAACCTATGGCTAAGTGGTCAAAACGCTTGAACGGTTTCCAAAAGCATATATGTTTTAATTATACTCTTCAGTCAAAACCAGTGGCGTTTGCGGTGCGCACCAACGTCGCGTACGATGGCACGCTGGACGACGACTCGCCGGTGCACGGCAGCGCCATATCCTTCGAAGTCCGCCAATATCTCCACATCAAGGTAAGCGGAGAAAATATTTTATTTATTATGTTTATAAAATGTAGCGGTTCGCCATTCAAACACGCTTTAACGAAATTGGACAGATAATAGAGAAAGCAGTATGCTAACATTAGTTTTTCGTCGATTTTTTTTAATAACTCATAATCTAAATATTTTGTACATTTAGTTTTTACTTTAGTATTTAAAGGGATTTAGGTTACGAGGTAAAGCTTTATTGAATTTATATTGATACCTAAACTGATACGGTAGAAAAAATTCTAAAGCAAACTTTTCAATTCTATGCAAGGTTATTTCAGACTCTTGTCCAACTATATAAAATATTTTGGTCATACAGGATTATTATATCATCGAATTTCAAAATTATATTGGGATAACAAAAATAGTACCTGATAGCACCTAAATTTCGTGAAAACGGCTAGTAAATAGCTTAAATTAATTATTTTTAGAGCAAATGTCAACGTGAATACTTACTTTTTGTTTACCTCAATTCCCAATTTCTAGGAGAAGTACGACAACAACTGGTGGATCGGGCGTCTCGTGAAGGAAGGCTGCGACATCGGCTTCATCCCATCACCCGTCAAGTTAGAAGCAGTCCGCGCTGGCCTCACTACGCGCCGCTACCAGCGCCCCCCCTCCACCGGCCCGCAGCCTCTCCCCAGCCGAGGTAGCACCCCCCCCACGCCCGGTACGTCACGCCGATACGTCACGTCACGCCATGTCACGTCACGTCTTACCATGTCACGTCACGTCACGTTTACTGGTTCAAGTGAAACCTATATATATATCGTGGTTATATATTTATAGGATTCAAGACGGCTTATTGATTTGTGATTTATGTTTTATGATTCTTATAAAGTTTTGATGTGATTATATTATTTATGTATTTGTTTGTTTTCATAGTGTACTATAATTGCAAAGTGTTAAATTTAAACTGAGGTCTTTCTAATGTCACGCAGTGACAGGTCACTCATGAATAATGACTCATAACTGAACTTTCTGTCGATATATGTATTTAAGTCTACAAAAAAGATCATAACTATAAAAGAATGGCCAATAATGATTTTTATGAAAGTTATTTTCAAGTAGTCAGACTCCATTTATGACATAATTAAAAATATATATTTTTCAACATATTTATTTAACTAATTGATTATATTTTAACTAATTATTAAAGTCTAAATGAATCGAAATAACCAGTAAAATTGGCGTGTTTAGTCAAATACCGATAGTAATTGTTTCAAATCTAGAAATGTCAAGTTGATCGTGGTAAAAAAAAAATTGCCAAATTTCTTAGTTTCTTTTTAATTTCAGAAATATAATTCATTATTATTATATTATTGTAATAATGAATTATATTATAGAATTATTATATTATAATGATGATAATATGAACAATAAATTGTCGGTATAACTCGTAAACACTGCTTTATTTTGTCACAAGATTAAAATATATAAAATTTTGGTACTGCTTATTATTGACTAACTACCGCTATAATAAAATCAAGCCTTTAAAAATATATTTTGTAAATTATTAAAAAAAAATCTTGTGTCAAATAATGGAGACGTACAATGCAGTTGTTAATTGGAACGTAATTAATATTATTTGAAATTCAAATAAATAGAATACTGTACACAATAGTATATGTGGTCCCCAAATTGAAACAACTAAGTTTTTTTTTAAGATAAGATTAATGCTGTAAGCTCTGTTACACCTTTGATTAATTTTTGGTTAATGAAAATATCAATAATATTAGACTATTACATACAGTAAATTAATATATATTTTTATAATAAATAATAATTCTAAAAGATAATGACTACTACTTTGTATAATGTTTAGGGGTTACGAGTGCTCTATCAGGCTAGTGGCACACAGACGACCAGCCAAACAATTCGTACGTGCTAAATTATAAAGCATAAAAATGCCATTATTGTATCACTACAGCCCTATGGGCGGGCTATGGGCTCTTACAGCCACACCGGATGGGTAACGAAAAGGATCCTCTGTTTCTTAGCAACTAAGAGTTCTTTCTATATCCGAGGTAAATCTAATTGCAGAAATGGATTAAATAAAATAAATAAAGTAATACAGTACAATAGCGTATGGTTTTCCCTGGTAATTGGATTATCTAAGACCCATATATTAGCATGTTCAAACAAACAACAAATTTATCAACAATACAATATTTGTAAATTGCAAAATTTTATGAAAAATTAGGCTTAAAATTTATTGATATAACTAAGCTATAAACTAAAAGAATTCAATTTACCATTACTTGGCCTTATTTAAAAGAAACAGCTGTAAGTCAATCAACTGCATTGTATCGTATAACAACTAAAGCACTCATCACACATAAAGACATGAAGAATAAAAACGGTGAAAGTTGTCAATTTCCTCGGTCTCTATATAAACACTCACAATTCTCATGACGTTATTTCAGATGTCCCAACGAACGATCGAGGTAAGACTGAATACATACCAACCATTACCGATTGACCAGGAAATGCTTCCAATTTTCACCCAAATTATTATTATTATTATTAATAAATAATTAATTTGGCCTTGGTTTTCTTTTTTAAATTTTTTAACTATTAAAATTTTGTTCGTTATTTTAATGGTATATTTTGCTCGCTCCACCATACCTCATGAACCATATTTCTGCCCTGTATGAATACTTTGTTTATATTATCGGTTTTTTTTTGTTAATTACATCTTTATATTTTTATATTTGAGTATAAACAAAGTATTTTATATATTATATAAGTTAATATTTATTTTGTTTATTCCCTTTTTTTATTATGGTAAATTTTCAATAGATATTTTTCTTATGACAAAATCTATTGAATTTTTACTAAACAGGTACGTACCGTATTTGAAAATGTATATGGATGTTGATGTTGTCAAGTGCATAATATATTTCATATTATTTGTAAAACACAGGTAATGGGTAAACTTATTATACTTTTAGTTTAAATCCACAAAATAAAATAGTATTTTAGGTATTTAAAAATAAAATACGTGAAGGCATGCACCCCGATTAATGCCCTGAATCTTGCCCTGTAAAATTGTACCTGTAATATAGAACCAAGTATTAATTTTCATTTTAGTTTCTGTAAACATTGTTTGTCTAAATACATTATTTGCACAGTCGTCGATTGACTTAAAAGATAAAATATTTTTAGTAATGTCTTTGTTCAATGTTTCCTATAAAGATAAATAGTTTGAATAATTATCAAAATTAACAACCAGTTAATGAAATAATAACAATAAGTAATTAATTTATAATGAAAATTCATTTTTTAAAGATGATTTTATTAAATTCTACTATAACTATATAAAAAAATCTTACTAGATTTTTTTTCTCTCAGGTGAAGATTCAGATTCGGCAGGTAGAGGACGTGGTGCTGGAGCCCTACCAGCTAGTAAAGAAACCAAGCGAAAACCCTTCTTCAAGAAACAAGAGGCCTGTACTCCTTACGATGTGGTGCCTTCAATGCGCCCTGTAGTCCTCGTCGGCCCTTCCCTCAAAGGCTACGAAGTCACTGATATGATGCAAAAAGCGTTATTCGATTTCCTGAAAAGACGGTTCGAAGGAAGGTTAGATATATGTGTCGTGCTTTCAAAAAATGACTTCATTTTCTTTGTTTTTATGTCTATTGTGTCGTAACATATATCTTAAGATTTAGATCTAGAATCTAAAAGTTGTGCCTAGCAGTCGGTGGAGTACCGCCGTGTGCTAAGCAAAATGCAATTTCAGGATAATAATAACACGTGTGATGGCTGACATATCTATCGCCAAGCGGTCGTTACTCAACAACGCCTCGAAACGTGCTATTGTGGAGCGGTCCAACTCGCGATCCACTTGCCTGGTGGAAGTTCAGGTAGAGATAACCAATTGACTCCTCTCATAGATCTCCCTTTTCCAGGATCATCATCACCCGAGTGACGGCGGACATATCTCTGGCGAAACGCTCCTTGCTCAATAATCCGCCAAAGAAACCAATTATGGACAGAACTAATTCAAGGACTAATTGCTTGGTTGAAGTTCAGGTTCGGTTCGTTCAGGTCTTCATGATGATTGAACTAATGTGGGCTCATTCATTTAGTTGTTAATTTGTGTTTTTTTTATCTAAGCTTTGTATATTGTTCCTGATGTTGAATTGAATGGCCATTACGGGATAAACGCATGCAGTTATTGAATCACTCGACTAACCATATACCAATGCATGGCCTGATAACCCTGGTATTATTAAAATGTTGCCTTCATTTAACTAGCTATACTTTCTGTTAGACGGAGATCGAGAGGATATTTGATTTGGCGAGGACTTTACAGTTGGTTGTCTTGGACTGTGATACCATCAACCATCCATCGCAGCTTGCTAAAACTTCGTTAGCTCCTACCATCGTGTATTTGAAAATATCTAGTCCAAAGGTAATTTTCTTAACGAATTAAATGTACTTGAATTTTAAATTCGCTTAAGTTTTTTGCTACAAATATTTATAAGGGAGACCTCAGTCATTTATCTTACAAGGCTCTTTAGTTTAACATTAATATTGATTAATTTGCTTAAGGTACTGCAACGGTTAATAAAGTCACGCGGTAAAGGTCAGAGCAAGAACTTATCAGTGCAAATGGTGGCTGCTGAGAAGTTGGCACAGTGTCCTCCTGAAATGTTCGATTTAATTCTTGACGAGAATCAATTGGAGGAAGCCTGTGAAAGAATTGCAGAATTTTTAGAGGTTATTATTTATTTCTTAAAAATAGTGAGCTGGCTACTTCTTGCAATGATTACATTTTGGTTTTACAGTGTAAACAAAAATAATGCTTAGAATGCCGATATTCTCCTGAAAACTTTTATTTCAGGGTTATTGGGCGGCTACCCATCCACCCCCAGCAGCATCAAGTACGCGTCCTCATGCCACCCTCCCACATTCACACTCCCAGCAACAACACGCCCAACCTGGTGAGTATTACACGAACTCACACATGTAAAATAATTTGTATGACCGACAATATAATATTTTTTATTTCCCAATTTAATTAAAAAAAATGAAAAGGTAATTCGCCTCGGTCGCCTTGTAATTTTTTTTTGCTGTATAATATATTATTGTGAGTTTTATATCGAACCTTTTTTTTTGTATAAAAAATGTCCTGTATATAGTTATATATTGTTTTTTTTAAAGAAAATATATAGCAACTTGTTGTGTAATATGTTAAAAACGTAAGTTATTGACATATTTTACAAAATATCGTTACAATTTGTGTATATAAAATATACAAAAATATAAAAAAACTAGAATATTATTATAGACTTCTATTATGATTAGGTTACACGAGCCGAAGTCAAAGGCTGACTGAGTTCGTCTCAGGTATATATAAATATATGGATGTCGTGCTGTATATCTATAACTGTAGTTGTATTCTTCTCTTTAAATAAACAGTTGTATTTAAAATAAATAGTAATATGGATGATACATAATCTAAAATCCATAACTTACACTAGATACCGATAAATTAAAAAAGAGCCAAGTCATTTAATTGTTTATTTAGACTTGTTTGCCAAACACAAAAAAAAGCATTAAAGCCATGGCCGTTCTACCACGATGTCGTCTAGCCGCGCTGGAAAAAATATATGAAGACTTTTTACTGTTTTATTTATGCTTATTTATAGTCAGCATATGCGGAACATAAAATAATTTATTAAGTTTAATATATAAAAAATATAACGTGTTATTAAATGTTAATATAGATATAAATATTTGTTTAAATATATAATTTAACTTTTTCAATATATTTTTTTAAGATAAATATTTTGGATGTGGATGTATTATGGATTTTAGACGTAAATAAAAGTTATAATTTTCGGGTTAAATTTCATATTATTATATAATACCTACTATCATTAAATAAGCAAAAGTTTCGGCACATTTTCATTTGCCTAATTTTGTTTGCTTAATTTTTATCCTACAATATTCCTGTTACCAAACTAATGAAACTTTCTTAGTTAACACTACCTACTGAAATTTAATTCTTATTTTACCTTCTGATATTAACTATTCATGTACTATTCAATCTAACCTGTCATTTCTCCCATTGAACCCCCTGCACACTCGGGAGGGCATCGTGAGAGGTCCGACTCGTATAGCTACGAGAGAGGCAGAGGTAAATAATGCTTATATAGAAAACAAGCACGATAATCGCCTTAATCTATAAATTCATTTAGTTTTTCATAATAGAGCATTAAGCTATGATAGTACTTGTAAATACTTAGAGTGTTAACTTCACGTATATATAACTACTATTTATGAGTTACAGCCAACGTACAGCCGGAGGCGGCATAGTTGTAATTTTGCCACGTTGGTAGGTTATGAAGTATAGGAGATCCGTATCTTGCCCTAGAAATACCTACAATAACGGGAAAAACCTGGATAGTATTTTTTTAAATTTTCAGTGACTTTCTATTTTTTAAATATGTGCCGAACGTTTTATGGATAAACATGGGTTAGGGTGGGTAGTTTATGAGCCCCTTATATAAATTTATATCTTCATTTCTTTGCTCTAGTGTCGAGGCTAAGCGCGGTGTTAAGTTCTGCCATTCAACACTCAATGCCTTCACAATTCGGCAAAATGTGGGGAACGGATTGTCTTAACACTAAGTTCCCTCTGCCTACCCTGCTGTGTGCGGGATACGGCGTGAAGCTGATGGGTTGGGGGTGCCGCAAATACGGATTATTATATTTGATTATATGAATATATTAAAAACTAAATTATTTTTATCATATAAAATTAGTAAATTGTGGCAGAGATGCAAGTTACTTATTAGTAAATTGGGACAGAGATGCAATAGTAGCCAAGTACATTGTTCATGAAAGTGAAAGTTCTTTAATGATTCATTCTATAATCTGTAACTGCATTTACATAAATAAATACAGGTATTTCAAATAACAAGTCCATTGTGATGTGGAAAATTCAATGTTCTCTCTTTGTTTATATTAATATAGATAAATTGAGATATAGTTTCGTATTACATATGTAATAGTATAATAATTCATCATCTATAAAATTTTATACCATCTGCTATTTTAACATTGGTCTAAATGGAATTATTGTAATCTGATAGATCTATGCATATTAACCATAACATATATAATGCTCATAGTTTCTTATTAGATTTGTTTTGAAATCTAGTTATATGTTGTAGAGTCAATGTTTGTTTCGTACATTTGCTTATTTTTTTTGCAATAGTTTATATTGCATAAGATTATTATATGATAAACTACTAGAGGCATAGTGTTTGATAGTCTGGTTTTTAGAGGAAGAGTTCTGAATAGAAAGTCATTACCTTATTCATAATATAATCAAAACAAAATAAATATTAGATAATATTGTCATGTTTAGTTCTCTATCTCTATAACCTGTCATTTGTACAAATATAATATTCACTTAGAGCTTTTTATTGTATCCCTCATCATCCCTCACAATCACATCTGTTCATTTCAGTACAAGCCTCTGGACAAGCACATTAGCCTGAGAAGACCATATTCCAGTTCCATTAAAGCAGTCGACGAAAAACAGGTTGCGATTTTACAGGCTCCTTATTGTGAGCTTCTAACCAGGGTGCCGCTTAACTAACATCTCGACGTCGCATACAATCATTGTTGTATTTATGTGGTTGGATGTTTTCTGGGTCTTTCTATTGTTAGAAATATAACATTTCAACCGCCATTAAATCTAATGCTCATAATCATGAGCTAGAAAAGAAAACACAATTTAACAAATGTTAATATATTTCATGCAATACTAAAGATTCCAGTAAAAAATGGCCTAGGTCGGCTTGGCAGGCTTCAACAGGTTTGCTTATCCGCAGTACCGCCGCCTACACCTGATTCCGCGGTGATTCCGTGTCCAGGAAGAGTGAGGGCTTCTACCAAAGTCCCTCCGTCTGGTACCGACCAGGCCTCGTAAGTGCGAGACGTGTGACCTAACCGCCCGTGTGATCCACTAACACATTCTGAAAATGCTATGCTATACGTTCCTTAATTACCTTTATAATAATGCTCGTAAAATATTTGTAACAAAAATTTAAGAAACGTATAGAATTGATTTTGCTCTTCAAATTTTAAAACTATACCAAATAAAACTAGTTACTAATATCTTACATTACCCTATTTTAAATATGATTGTAGGTAGAGCACGTGCGCGACCAGAAAGACTGGAAGAAGAAGATTACTACCCGCGAGAGTATCAGCGCTATCCGCGTGACTACCCACGTGACTACGAAGGCTACGCGCACGAGTATGCACACGACGGGTACGAGCGAGAGGCGTATGGGCATGACTACACACGCGACTACGGCCGGGAGTACTCGCGCGAGCAATATCCGCGTGAGGAGCGGCGTCAGCGGGACCGCGACGCCTCCGATGAATACGGCTCTTCACGACGCGCGCTCAACGCTGTCTAGCACGCGCGATTTTACCTTCCTGCATTGTATTCCTACCCTGTCTCTTAACCGCCTTCCAAAAGTCCCCCTAAAGCTGTTCAAGCTAATTAATAATTATTTTCTTGTATCAAAGAAAATATGGAATTGATAGAAGAAAAAATGTGTAAGCTTGATTGTGTAGTATTGATGTCTTTTTAATAGTTTGTCCAGATCTTGGCACCCCGCACTGCTGTGTCACAATTCGTGCTCGCTTGAAGGCGGTTGATTTTGTCTTATATTATATTATACATTCT
The DNA here is from genome assembly GCA_917862395.2 of Heliconius sara. Taxonomy (NCBI): domain Eukaryota; kingdom Metazoa; phylum Arthropoda; class Insecta; order Lepidoptera; family Nymphalidae; genus Heliconius; species Heliconius sara. The sequence continues at coordinate 7,926,213 of OU860780.1, read as the reverse complement.
TCGATATTGCCAGCGAAACTAGTGAGAGGTCGCGTCCCAGTATTTTAGGGCCGACCACATTAGTAAATTTTATAGTAACTGGCCTCAAATTATTATATACATACATATATGTAATATAATATATATTTTATCTCAAAGTGCACTTTTATCGATATCAAGCGAATATCGATTTAAGGGTGTATTTTTGGTTGCACTTTTGACTTTTAGCGCTTAAGTATAAAGTTGGGTACTTCCGGTAGGATACAGAGCGGAAGGCACTATGTACTTTGACCGGATGTCATATAAAATGCTGACATTTTAAATGAAACTGGTTAGCTGGATTAATCGCGTGTATATTATATTTGGTATTATTTATTTAAAAGGTATCGTGGGCCGTGACGCAGCTGCACAATATCAAAAATTAAGATTTGCGTTGCATTGAAATATACACGATTAATAAAAAAGTCATTTAAAATGTCTAAAAAATCGCGAAATCAAAGATCTTATTGCTGAGCTTTAGTGGCACGCTTTCGCGAGTGGTTTGTGTACCTGAGCTTTTGTTTCCAAAATCGTATTCCTAGATATATGGGTCATATAGAAATAAATACAGTAAAATCCATTTAAAAAAAAATGTTTAAGTGATTGTTTTATTTTTTAATAGTAAATACTACATAAGTGTGTGTGTGTGTGTGTGTTTTTTTTTTAACTTCACGCTGTAACTTGTGGATGCATAGTGCTGTGTGTGCATTGCAGAGTAGGCAGAGGGTAACTAGTGTTAAAAAACTTGAATTTCCCACATTCCGCCGAATTCTGGAGACATTGCAAGTTGAGGGGAGGAACTCTATGCCGCGCTTTGTCTCGTTACCAGAGCGAAGAAATAACAATATAAAATAGTTCATTTTTTGTCTTTCATGAGTGGCCCCAATTTTTGATGAGGAAATGTTTCAGTAATAACACTATCCAAAAACATTAATTCTAAACCTTGTAGGTTCAATTCTCTCTCGGGGAATTGAAATACATTCGCGTACTCGCTCTACAATGGAAACCAAATGCGGCGTCAACGCAAAAATCTTGAAAATTGCGGGGTTTAGAACAACAAAAATATTTTGTTTCGTTTTCTTAATATTAATTTAAATGGATATAGGGTTATTTGTTTCTATATGATTTATATCACAACGAACTTGACCCGTGTGAATATATTCTCAAGCACCATTTTGAAATTTCACCTTTTAAGCTTTTTTTATTTCTAACGGTATATCTTTGATGTGAATAATATTTTTTTCTTCTCTGATAAATGTGTAATAGCTGTTTTTTTTTCTATTTATATGTACAGAGACAATATATTTTTTGGGTTTAATATGAAAATTAAATGACAGTTAAAAGCGCGGGAAATAAAAATTGTTAATTTTAGTGTTGCAGATTATGTATAACTCTACACATATAAATAGAAATAACGATAAAGATAGAACAATACAATGAATTTTCTCAGCTTTTTACAATTTATTTAATAATTAATAAAGCTATCTTTAAATTTGAAAATTTGCTTAGAATTTGTGAATGTAAGAGAACCTTCTGAAAAGGTGAATTAAGGATGATTGTTGACGGCAACTGGACGTAAGCTCGCTGTAATGTAAAAATTTTATAATTTAGTGCCGTTAGATATTATATTATACGTTTATCATTTTTTTTAACATACATAACTCTTGTAATTATAAAGCATCGTCTGTATTTCATTGTTGCAATCATTTGTAAATAAAATACTTTATATCGATTTTAGACGTTTTATTTGTTAACTTCTATATTGTAGAAGAATAGAAAGCAGATTTGTATGTGTGTTATGGAGCTCCTTAACCGTAAGCGAAACTATGAGATCAGATCATAATTAATAATTATGATAATTTCGGGTATGTATAATCAAAAAGTATAGTTCTTTTTTGTCTATAAATTACATTCTTAATTATTATTTATTATTCTTATTTTGTTAGTTTATAATTGTGTAGTTTTATGCATTCATTTGAAATAGTAAGTATACTTCACTGAAGTGAAGCCTTGTTACCATAGAGGAAACTAAAATTGCATATATGTAGCTCCTAGTGGGAATCAAACCTACGACTTTCATGTTATTTTTATTTTATTTGAAATTTATAAAATAATAAAACCAACAAACGTAGAATAAAACATATTTATTTATTACAGGCGATATATCGAGCGATGGCCGCAAATAAATTAAACATCACATTACATAACAGATAAATACTCTACCATATGCCTCTTTGGTGTCTAAGCTAAGTAACTATTTACAAGCGGTTCTCAAAATTTACAAGCGATTTTCGCTTAAAATACTGTATAAATACTGTGCACTGTTTTGATTGGTTTTTTTTTTATTTTTTGAAGACTAGAGAAGACTTTTTTATATTATATATTTTTTTATATATTACGGGATCAAGATGAAACACAGCTTTTTTATTATTAACCTTTCTTAATTTAAATATTTAATATTCCGCAGTGCGTGGTGGTCATATAACCTGATATTATTAATCTTGGATATTTTTTTGCATGGATATGTCACCATTTTAGGGTATTTTTTAAAAAAAATTTTCAACGGTATCGCTTGTACTCACCAAATGTTTTCTAAATACTCATAATATTATGATCACCACAGACGCGTAACAAAAAAAATATATCAACTGTAGCTTAACATTTAAAAAATACAAATGTCATATTTAATACAACAAATATATGAAATACACAAAGAAGAATTAATATTATTCCATTTAGTAAAACGATTTAAATTTTAAACCGCATCAAAATCTGTATAACTAAGATCATACACATATAGACAGATCTATACATTATTTTACTATTACCTACTACTACACCGCACTAGTTTAAACCTCTTTGGTTTCACATCACCCTGTCCGACCGTATATACACTTTACACATATTTACATACTGCAGTCCAATCAAATCTCAGGAACTACTGGTTCCAATTGAATACATTTTTGTCTGTTGAATAGTCCATTTATCGAGGAAGGCTATACGCTATATTACATGACGTGAATAGTTTCGATGTAACCCACTGTACCTGCCGTTTTCTGTACTTAAGATAAATGTTTTTATTTATCATGTTTCTTTTTAAAAACACGAACAAAGCCGTCGATAGAAGCTTACTATATATATAGATAATCATTTTTAGTTTCCCTATAATTTATACTTGGGAATTTGTAAACTGGACTGTATTTTTTATCATCCGCCTCTAGGGACAAAGCGGATAGCGCTCGAGATGGCTCTGTATCCGTATCCTCGAGTTGAGGGAGGGGTAGAGATCGTGGGGGTAGAGGAGGCGCGCGGGGGTTCCGTCGCACCCGGAAGTGGCAGTCACTGTCTTGAGGCCACGCACGCTGAACCATCAATGGGAGATCGTCTGGATGTAACTTTCGCTCGTATTCTTGGGATGGACACACCTGAAATATAATTTAATAATAAATTATGAATATAGTTTTGATTGCAATGTACAGTAATTACGTGTTATCCTAAGAACTAAATGTATTACCAAAAGAAAATAACATATTAGTATTTTTGATATATTTATTGCAGGGGAATTATTTCAATCATATTTCTTCACGCTGCATTACACATACAGCAAGGTAAGTAGAGTTTTTTTTTGTTTTATGGAAAAGACACGGCAAACGAGCGTTCGGATCACCTGATGGTAAGTGATTCCCACCGCCCACGACCCCGTGCAACACCAGAGGAGCTACAGGTGCGTTGCCGCACTTTAAGATGGGTTGTGCGCCGGGGCCCGGCATTACCTGATGCGAAACGCAGTGGCATGAAGCCACTACTTCACGCCGGTTTTAAATGCCGGGGGTGGTAATGGTCCGGTCGAGTCTGTCCATGCGTGTTGCCATTGCTGGCGACGTGACTCTACCACACGTACTTTAGTCGCCTCTTACGATACCACCAGTACCAGGATGATCTTATTCTAGGCCGGGATCACACGGTAAAACTGGAAACATAATATTAAGAAACTCTGTTCCTATTCAGACACTACCGTTCTTCACATTCCACCGAATTCTGGACGAATTACCTGTCAAGTGTTGGAACATAACACCCCGCTTTACCTTGATACCACAGCGAAGAAATGGAAATAATTAATTCCTTCGATTATACAGAGTAACGTATCCATAAATTTTAAAAAAAAAATCTACTAATAATAATAATAAATACCTCATATATAGAGAATCTCTCCACACCCTCCGTAGAATCATAGCAGTGCAGTAGAATAGCCAGCAACTCATCAGCAGTCGTACGCTCGCTGGTCAACAAACACTTATATTTGGATGAAGACATGAGCGCCGAATCGTATATTTTTATAAGACCGCCTGGACGCATTTGTAAGGAGAATCTGGAAAGATACAAAGAATTTCTTAGTAACAGCAATAATAACTATACGTATGACTAATCTAGATAGTAGTGGGTTCGATTTCTTCTACGGGCGTATAATGAATATCGGGCCTTATTGTTTGTGAACCCACCCTAGTTTATCCGGACTATAGAGTGAAGCTGCTTAATTTTTATTTTGATTCAATAAATCATAATGATTGTAACGATCTACTTGAGTTATATTGAAATTTATTATGGTTTGTGTGTTGTTGTGGCTCGTTAATTCGTAATATAACTCTACAACGCTCTTTTAAAGTGTTGTTTACTGTCCTAGCTATCCTAGTTCTATGCATTATAGCGTAAAGAAAGTATCTAGTGACTTAACGACTTTTTATAAGTAGTAGTAGTCGCCTGCGAATTTGCCTGGCCTTTAGAATAAAAAAAATTAAAATTTCTCTATTTTTTTCTCTATTTTTATTAAACCCCATTCTCTCCCCAAGCATGTAGGTAAGTAAAAAACAAACTACAAATTTCTAACTCCAGTTATATCGTTCCTGCGTTGTCTATCAGTCAGTCAATAAGTTTTATATATAAAAATTAATAAGTACTTATATACAGCTACAGATTTATTCAAAACTTAAAACATGAGGGTTACAAAGGGGGCACATAAGGGTATCTATTTACTTACACTTTTTCGTACTAGATACCAGATATACAGACGCGGAGATACTAAAATGATCATTTAATATGTTTGTTGTCATATTAAATGCAAAAACGCTAACTCTGTACACAGGAAGCTCAACAGTCGTAAAAAGACCTGTTCACCTTGCAATATACTATTATAACATAATATAACAAAAACTTTATAATCTATTTAAAAAATCATTTTAATTTAATAGACGCTTATTCATTGGAAATAATATTTTTTCATATACATAGAAATATTTAGCTGGTTATGTCGCAAGTTCGATTCCCGAATTTGAATTACGAATACGAATTTTTCAAAATTTCATACTCACTAGAGTCAAAAGGTCTTAGGTTAAAATGTCTAAAATCCCAATCAATCCCATGTGTGGAAACAGTTATTTAAAGTTAGTAAGCCTATTGTAGAAATTTACGTGACAAAACCTGGCAACAGAACTCAATGCCTTCAATATTAGTCGTTCCCCCGAATAGGAATCGAACCTACAATCATGGCGTACAGCCCACACGTCTCCATTGCGCGCGCCACTACGGAAAAATCATGTAAAAATTTAGACCACCGGCCATCGTCGCTGTACAAGCGTCTCCCCTTCCGGCGTCTATTCCGGTGAGTTTAAACTTAGCTAGCTAGTGGGTAATAAAAAACTGTAAAAACTCGGCCCTTTATTGACCAAATGTATCGAGTTTCTGACATTTGTGTATTGTTTGCTTACTGACTGAAGTGGAACGATATTTTTTTTATTATGTATCTAAATATATCTAGCTATATTTTTAAAATCATCATAAATATAAAAAATTTGGGTATTGTGGCTCAGTGATACAACGTTTGTCGGTACTAGTGAGTGTAGGTTCGATTGAAAAAAATAAATGAACGTCCCACCGCTTATTCTACCACGAGGATATGCAGGATATGGTTAAGCTAAAAAGAAATTTAAGCTTTACATTGAACATGGTGAACAGAGATAACTAGACACTCCCTTCCCCATTTTCCGTCCAACTTCGATACAGTGTGCGTTTAACGACGCCTCGCTTAGTATATATATATTTTTAAATCACTCTGTAGTCCACACATGGCAGAGTAGGCAGAGGGAACCTGGGAACTAGTGTTAAGACGTCCTTTTCAATAAGACATTTCCGTCCTCATTTTCCGCCGAATTCTGGAGACATAGCGTTGAGCGGCGAACTCACGCCGCGCTTTGCCTCGCTACTTAAACTAGGAACCGAAAATATTAAATATTGAATTTCTTCGAGTGGGTATAAAACCCAGAACCACTACGGCACAGGCACACCTCGTGGCACAAGGAAAGAAATTCTGCTGCAGAAAAATCAAAATAATTTAAATACAACCAGGAGTAGGATTGAACTCACAACCACCCCACTCACAGTGAGGCACTGTTTCACAGAAATAACAACGAATATAACAAAACTACAACATTATTAAATAAATATTTTTTTTACTGTAAATTACATAACAATTACAAAGCGTTGAGTCTCAATAAACTATCAATTTTTCACAATTTACTTACGTAGGTACTTTTAATAATTACATTCTTGTCCCAATTTAATATTAGTCATTTAAAGACTTAAGCCTTGATGTTTGCACGCTATTGAATACGTTAAAAATAAAAAAAAACATCACTTTATTATTTTTAATTTCTTAGGTTGTCGTGCAAACACAGCACCTGACTGTAAACACGATGGTTGTGTGGTCGATATTGATTCGATGCTTATTTTGTGTTTACATTAAATTCATCTACCGCTCTTGTAGATGAAGTGCGGCGTTAAGTCCCGTCACTCAACATTTGAGAGGTGACAAACAGAGTGCCTCTACAATAGATTCCCTCTGCTCACCCCTTGCTATGGACGAAGAAACGTAAAAATTAAAATATATATACCTATATATATTTTGGTAAACACAAATTTGAATCTGCTAATATCGCTTTCGGTTGGAAATGTAATAACTGAGCCACAGCAGGGTCATTAAATAAAATAATATATTATTTCATTAAATTTCTCTTAGTATTCCCATCGACTTAATGATTTATATATTACGTTATTAAAATAATATTATAAGACGTCCGTTCATACAATCAGAGCCTCACAAATACTTAGGTACATCAATATATTTAATACTAGTTAAAATATAATTGATGTCTTTGAGTAGGGTTTTACTTTGAGTAAATATATATTTTTTATTAATAACGTAGTACTAAATACGGCAATCAACTTATTTTAAATCTATAGAAAAAATCTAAATAAAGTCGTATCCTGTAAGGTGATTAATAGTCACGTCCTTCTGTTAGATAAAAATATATTATCGAAAACACTGTGTGTCACGTTGTTAGTGTAACAAAGAAAAATAAAAACAAGAAAAAGATTCACGCCTGGTCCCGCATATAGAAGAATGGCAAAGGGAACTTAGTGTTACAACACTCCGTTATTCACTGCACACCTAGTTTCAAGTTATTGCGAGTTTAATAGCGAAAAAAGCCATGTACCATATCAGATCAAAGAAATAAAAATATTCATAAATAATAATCTATTCCCCGAGTTTGAATCGAACCTACAACCGTCGCGTTAACAGTCACTCGCTTATGCTCGTGCGCCACGACGATCTCTATTTATTATAAATGATGCCTTAACTGAGAATGAATTATTTTATATATCACTTCTGACTGCGTTGTTGAGTTCAGCCATCCACAGAACACCTCTAATTCAGGTGAAAACGGAGAGCCAAATGTCTTAGGTCTTTCTGCTGGCTGAAATCTTATGCCTAAACAATAATTCCTTCGAGAAATCGAATCCAGAATAATCACTTGCAATTAGACACTGTTCCACTGTACCACATACCTTACGTCAGCCAACAGCGGTCAGAGTTATCTCAGACACCTCTGTGTCACGTCATCACGTGTCACACAAAACATATTGTTATTACCTGACATTACTAATAAACTAACTAAATATTTGCAAATACTTACTTTGAATATCCCTTCGGATGACATGCCTGTAACGCTGCCGGCCTGGCATCGTCATCCAGGACTAAAGTGGTCCTAAGTCCAGCTGCCCTGACCCTGACTTCCATACTCAGGTAGAACAATCTAGGGTCACGATGCCGCATACGGAATTTGCCTAGGAGTGTAGCCACTACTTCCTTTGCCCTGGTACCCCATGTCACTGACAGGGTCTTGTATTCGATATCCGGCCGGAGACATCTTGCGTATACTTTTATCGTTGTCTGTAAGGTAAAAAAAATTATAGATTAAAAAATAAACCAAAAACTTTTTTTAATATACTCTACTTTTTTATGTTATGCTGTATCCGAAATATAGCAGGATAAGCAGAGGAAAGAAGGAAAACCACACGCATCGCCCAATTTTAGAGGTATTGGGCAGCGGAACTTAACGCCGCTCTTTGCCTTGTTACCAGAGTGAGGATATAAAATTAATTCATCCCCTGATTGAAAATCGAACCCACAGTCGTTTACAAATCATACTGAAAAAATATTTGAATAACTAAATATATATGCTTGATATATGCAATTAGCATATATCAAACGTTACAAATACAATAAGCTCAAGTTATTTAAAAAAAGAAAACAAAATTTAAAAAGTATTTAATCTTTATGATTTTTAATTTTGTTTAGTTTTTAAATTTTTTTTCAGTTCTGGCTTCATCATCAGACCAGTTCTGTGATAAAAAAATATTCTATTGTCACCCAAGCTACGTATTACAGCCAAGTTTCATATTGATGCAATTATCACATGTAGGTGACAAAATCCAGTTTTATTTTGTTACATCGTTATAAGTCGACCTACGTTTTAAAAATTATTGTATGAAAAATGCAAAAAAAAATCTACAGTAATACAATCATAACTAACATCACATTACACAGCTGTGTAATGTAAGAGGAATGTGGGTAAATAATATATCATTAGATTCAAGCCCTTTAGCGTAACCCCTACAGGAAATTAGTAATCGATTGAAGTATGCAAGCGTTGAATATACATATAAAAAGTATGTATGTTCAAACTATGGCATCTGAAGGAAAGATCAACATAACGTCTCGAAAATTTGGATTAACAGGAAAGTGGACAACAGAGTGTTTCAAGATATTTTTTTTCCTTTATTTCTATTATGCGGAAAACGTTGAAATTGAACAAAAAGAAAGAAAATAAAACATTTTCTAGCATAAACTCAAACAATCCAGGACCTTGAGCGGTTAATCCAGACTTGCATAAACCAACCAAACCAGCAAGGCTATCTTTACTATTATAAAACTGGCGAGTTTGTTTGGCAGAACGCGCTTAACTCGAGAACAATTGATGCAAATTAAAAAATATATATTTTTGTATTTCTTTAAAAGCCTCTTTATCAAGATGTATATTACAAAGATTTTTAATAAAGGAGACTATACACTACATAACATCATGCCAATCGTTTTGATGTAACCCACTGTACTTGCGGTCAAAGCGGTAGCTTTAAGGACTTGAAGTGTGCCTATAAAGAACTCTTAGTCATTTAACTTTTACTATTAAATGAGCAAAATCCAAGTAAAAGCTTGTCTAAAATATAGCCGTTCAAATAGCATACTGAGTATATACATACGTCATTGTACGCCCGCGCCATTGTGATTTGTACAGTGAGTTCCATTGTTTACTTTAAAAAATTCAAAAACTATTCTTAAGTATAACCTTCACTGAAAACTTGAATTAAAAAGGTTGACTCAACGGTCAGCTAATCAAAGAGGTAAATTGTTTTTTTTTAACGTGTTGTTATAACTTTGGGTTGATTTATCCTTTTTTTGTACCTTTTTATAGTGCTTAAACACTCCGTTCTCTACCTTTTGCCTAATTGAGTGACGAAACTCAATACCTAATTGAGTTTTTTTTACGAAACATGATGATATTTGTAAGAATTATAAACATACATATTTGACTATAGGAAAAAATTAAAAAAAGAATTTAAATTTTTCCATCAATAAATATGAGTTCCAGTCCTGTTCCTTAAAACAGTTGTAAGTTCATATATAAGTAAAAAAAATATTTATTTTTAAACTAAAGCTTCAATGAAAGAAGGCTTATCTTGTAATTGTGGTTTCCCCTTTGGTGGGACAGGGTTTACCGCAAATCCTGAGGATACGCCAAGTCACATGTACACAAGTACATTAACTTCAATAATAATATTATTATAATTTCAAGCAATTTCGTCTTTTATTTAATAGATACATAGAAGGTAGAGCTAACTCAAGATATTCTAAGCCACACAAAAACTGATTTACTTAGTTAATAAGTATATTCGTATTATAATTGAAGTCATATATTAATAAAGAAAAGGCAAAATCGAGTTTTTTATATAACAAAAAGGAAAGAACGCTAAGTATAACCGCGTTATAAAATCATTACTCGACATATAAGAATGCATGGATTGCAGAAAATCAGGTTCCCACGCGTTTTTGGTCGCACAAAGCTAAAACTCCAAACTAAGATTTTAACTTAATTCTTAGAATACTACTAAAAGTATTTAATTTAAATATTTTTTATCACTTACATGAATATAATGTGGGTGGAAAGGTATTTTTGTACGAGGAGCGGGCACCGGCGCAAGCGCAGCCATGACGCGCGGTTAGTTAGACAGCGCGTGTGTGACTGAGGAGTTTTGCGGAACTACGCCCTACTGTCACGGAAACTAAGGGTTCACCTGCTCCCTATTACAGGAAACCCATGGATCTATGGGGTATCGATCTATATTATGTTGCTTATGAGGATTTCACACGGGAACAGTGTGGGTTATGGTGGAAAATTGTATAAAATTGGAGATTTTAGCTTTTTTGCTCAATTTTTTTTTATATTTTTAGAGTTATGTCAATCATTAGCATATTTTTTTTCTATTAAAATGATACACATTATATTTTAATTATGCTCATGCTTATTCTTCTTAAATGTGTTTATTAATTATTATTTGTTGATTGTAAATTTCAAAAAATCCTAATTGATGAACACATAGAAAATATATAACAATTTATAAACCTGTATTCAATAATTATAATAATAAAGAATATATTATCGATTGTATATTTAGTTATAATAATTTTAATTGGTTATTATAAATTATTGTTTTATTACAAAAAAAAATTAAAGTCCATATAAATTATAAAATAAAATCAACAAAAACATTATTATAATTATTCGATACAAGAAATCGCCGGTAAAAGTGGTCATCTCTGCCGCTGTAGACGGCGGACATCGACTCGGTAGGAAGTGAAAAAGCGATACCGGAAAACAAGTGGAATGCAACTCTCGGAGATGGGAGCTTGCATGTCATTTTAGCTGGGATGAGCTTTCTTATGAATAATGCGAGTTTTTTTTATTGAAAAAAAAAACTTTTTTTTCCTTATAAGTAACCTTACTTTACCAGTTTGGCCGTATTTAATATACAGCAGGATAAGCAGAGGAACTATAGTGTTAAGACACACCTTTCTCTACTTTTAGAGGATTTTTTAACACATTTACGTGTTCATTGGCGAAACTCTATGTTCCGCACTTTCTTTTATTTCTAAGGCAAGGAAATAAAAATGACTCATTCCCCCGAGTGGGAATCGAAACCACAACCGTCGTATTTACAGTTAACCTCAGTACTTTTGTTTTATTTATATTTTTTATTGACTTGCACAGTAGAGATGACGTAAAATTAGGTCACTCCGTTCTATATTTTATGATTATTTAACAGACATTCTTCTGCTGGCTGAAGAGCCCTAACGCCTCAGTTTGTCTTAAGATAATTTTTAATTCAATTTAACGATCGAATCCACAACCGTCGTGTTTACAATCGGACGCTGCTTCACTACGCCAAGTCGGCCTCACATCGTCATCCAACTGCTATATATAATAAATAATCCTTTTGTCTAGGGCTATTGACTAAAACATCATGTTAATTTTTAGGTATTTCCATTTAATCACGCGAACGAAACCTCGGATAAACGCTAGTGCTGTCCATAATATTTGGTTCGATTCTTGCGTGGCGTAGAGTTTTGGTACAAATATGCTTAATTACGTATTCTAACAAAAAATATATGAAATATAGATTCGATATTGTAATTAGGGCGCATATTAACTTTATCTTTAATAATATTAAAGGTTATCTTTCGAATTAGGTTACGCATTGTTTGTAAGTTGTTTGTCAAATTACTTGTTGCAATTAATTATTTCTCCATAGATTTTATTTCATTTAGCTGCCCGTTAGCCATAACGCGGCGTTGAGTTCCGCCACTCAACACACGATATGTCGAAATCGGAATTGGAAATCAATGGGATGCGGAAAGTAAAAAACGGTATGTATTGGTAACCTGCTATATAAGGAATACAGCATAAAGTTTTTTTTACATCGATTAAATTAAAATAAATTAGCTTCACGCTGTATCCCGCACACAGCAGTTTAGGCAGAGGGAACCTAGTGTTAAGACACACCGTTCCCCACATCCGCCGAGTTCAGGAGGAAATGAGTGTAGAGTGGCGGAACTCTACGCCGCGCTTTACCTCGACGCCAGACCGAAGAAATGAAAATATAAATGTAAGTTTTTTTTTTTATGGAAAAGACACGGCAAACGAGCGTGCGGGTCACCTGATGGTAAGTGATCACCGCCGCCCACGGCCCCGTGCAACACCAGAGGAGCTACAGATGCGTTGCCGGTCTTTAAGATAGGTTGGGCGCCGGGGCCCGGCATTACCTGATGCGAAACACAGTGGCTTAAAGCCACTACTTCACGCCGGTTTTAAATGCCGGGGGTGGTAATGATCCGGTCGAGTCTGCCCATGCGTGTTGCCATTGCTGGCGACGTGACTCTACCACACGTACTTTAGTCGCCTCTTACGACACCACCAGTACCAGGATGATCCTATTCTAGGCCGGGATCACACGGCACGTCAATATTTTATCTCCTCGAGTAGGGATCAAACCCACAACCAGTCGATTTTACAGTCGCACTTTGTGCCCCTGGGTTACGACTGCCCTCAATTATAATTTATTAATCATTTCAATAAAAAATTTAACGACAATAAATAAAATATTGAACAACATATATATACAAAATTATGGCAAATTAATGTAATATTTTTAATTATATCAGCGACCCACTGACCGTGACCATGACCACGTGTTTAACGCGCATAGTACTGAGACCATGTAGTACAGCGTATATGTCAGAGATGGCGTCACCATACATAAACATTTTAAAATGTACTAACTATATTAGCCTATCCTCTGGATTTTTTAGCAAAACTAGATATATTGTCTATTACATAGAAAGAATTCAGTGCTAAGACACTCCGCTCTCCATATTCTATTTATTTTAAGTGACATAGTAGCGTTACGTTATGTAACTTAACGCCGAGTTTCTCTTAACTTGCTGGCAATACTAAAATTATAGTTTTAAATATAATTAACCATTTGACCGCAGTTGTCGTATCGCAGTGTCACAATGTATAACTGTAAACGCAAACTGTGGGTTTGTTTCCTATTGGGGGTATGAGTTATTTTCATTTCCTTGCTCTGGTAAATATAATATAATTTCTCAAATTATGGGCAGTGGTGCGTAGGGAACAGTGTTCCTCAAACTACGTTTTCTCATCAACCTAAAAAATAAACAAAATGGACATAAAAAAAATTGTTATAATAATTTCGCAAGATTACTTAATATCACTATTAAAATTCCATAACTAATAGTATAAATTGCTCTAAATATTATAATTGTTACGAAAAAATTGCAATATTACAGGGCATGTCATTCTAACAGTAAGCCTGAGCCATCTTAAATTTTTATATCAACCTAAATTTAAACCTTGTCCCCTCGTTATAAGTTCTACGAGATATCGATTTCGAAACTCGATTAGGTAGATTATAGTGATTATTGGGGTAATCGATTAACTATGCTCTGTTAACTAACCTAATCTAACCTTTAATTAGCTCTGATATCGATATTTTACCTTGACGTGATGAACTCTTGAGATTTTTGAACTATTTAGTATGAAATATGAAAATTGTACGCTATGGCGCAATAAGGCAGGGTCTAACAGTAAACGCGACGGTTGTGAGTTTGATTCCATATGTTTAAATTATTATCGTTTCCCCGTTTTGATAGATAAATAGTCCCCAGGTATCCGCTCTATTATATTGTTTGAAGGCTCTAGGTGTCTAGGATGTCAGTTTCCCTCTGCGTGCTATGTGCGGGATACAGCGTGATACTAAAAAAAAAATTGAAGCTGTAAAATATTTAAATACTTACGTTAAAAACTGTTTAATTAGAGCACGCGCTTACTCTTTCCGCTTATTACACATTTACATTAATATAGTATTATACAGTAATTTCCTTATCAACGAATATCGTTTAAAATATTGTAGTAAATTATCGTTGATTATGTATTTATAACATTACCGAGGAGCAGTGAGGGAGTATTTAAGTTCGATTCTCGTTTGAGGAAACGAATTACTTATTTAGAAAATATATAATAAAAATTGCAAGTAACGGAATTTTCGAGACCGTACTGATCAAAGGCGCGGCTTTGAATCATGCTAATATAAAAATTTGAGTTATCTAAATAAGTACGTTAAGTAACCTAGGAGATATAACACTTTAAAAAGGTTAAAAATAATGAATTATATTCAATTCCCCGTGATGGTAAGATGAAGCGCGGTGTTTAGTTCTGTTACTCAATACGCAATATGGACAACCGTCACGTCAGACACGTCACGTCACTATCACGTCGTACAGTCAGACATCCCACTGCGCCACGGCGGCCTCAGAAGATACAAACAGAAAAATAATCTTTCAATTCCTTTAATGTAAAGATAAAAGAAGTTTATAGGAAGCACATCGACTTTGCGTTTGGTGATGCCAAATGTCAGTAGTATTATAATGGATCGGATACACAAATTAACCAAGCACTTTATATTAATTAACTTGTCACCTCTATTACACGGAAAATAAGGTTCAAATTTGGGCGTATTCCATACATTTCCTAATTTCCTGGCTTGTCGTCACACCTCATTCGCTCAATTTAGGGCGTCCTGTTGTTTTTTTCATTTTTTTATAAATAAACTTAATGTGTAATGTTATATCTATATTAAATATTTCCGCTCTCCATTTTCCGCTTATACAGAGCCAATGGGCTTAGTGCATTCCATATAACAAGTTAGTTGTACCCTGGATGTGATTCGAATCCACGACAATCGTGTTAAGAAATAAAATAACCACGGAATAGGTCCACAGTAATTAAAAAAACGTCCACGCATAGCATATGGGTAGGTAGAGAAAACCTAATGTCAAGACTCTCCGTCCATAATTTCACGTTCAAATTCGAAGTTCAAAAAATATTATTAATACATGTTGCATTTACAAAATAATTGTTCAATTCTTTTTGATTTTAAATGTGTAAAAAGAAATACAGCAATTGAAAAATAACATAATAAAGATTTCAACAAAACCAATAAATACTATTATAAGCACTCTCTCGAAATGGAAACTATCACAGTGATGTTTAAAACATTTATTGCTATAGTATACATATATATGAAACGCAGCGTTGAGTTACGCCGATCCAGTAACCAAAACTAAACAGTATCTAACTTCTAAGTATAATCCTTTCCCTCAGAAGTATTCCTCGAATAGACATCCATTCCTCTTTCAAAGTCAACAAAGAATTTTACGTGTACTAAAAAAAGTTAATGAGTATTTTCCAAAAAAGCTCGGCCAAAGCTCACGCGCTTGAAACAGTTGCAGCCACTTGTATGAGATAAAAATAGAGATTTGAAAAGGCATTAATTACTAACAGTGTTGTGATAACAGTTCAAAACATTGTTCATTTATAATTAGATTTTTCTATTTATCTGATTTTTCTATCTAAAACAAGATGGGCAGAGAGAACCTGAGAATCTAGTCAATGCGGCGCTTTACTTCGTTACCAGATCGATCTATTTCATGTATTTATTTTATTTCATTTCATAAATCAAACCCACAACCAGTCACGTTTACAGTCGCACGCTTGTACCCTTGTGCAATAACTGAAGTCTTGAGCAATAACGTATATATAAATGTATATCATGTATGTATACATTTTTATTTTGGAATTTATGAAGTATAAATATACAGAGGATTATTTTTTTAACAATTATTATTTTTAACAATTATTGCTCGGATATATATTAAACTCACAGTGGTCGCATTTATTATTCCACAGTCCGACTGCGCCACAATTTTTTTTAATTCATAAATAGTTTGTCCTAAAAGTTCTGCAGATGGCAGTAACTTCAAGTTCTAACAAACAAAATCTTAACCCTAGTTTTTTAAAATACAATCACGAAGAATCACGAAGAATAAAAAACCCTACATAATTATCTACTACACTAAGTAGAAGAGTTATATTCATCATAAAAAATAAATAAAAAAATAATAAAAAATAACTAAACGGACTACAAAAGGTCTGTATAAAAAATATTTTTCAATCTCACAATAAGTACTTAGCTTTTTAAATAAATGCCGCCGTTTGAATGGACGGAATGCAAATATGGCAAAGGGAAAAACCATTCAGCCTCACCTGGCGTGGCCTGTTGGTAGTGTCATAATTGACAGATGCTTATAACTGGTTGAAATACACAAAAAAATATGATTATTTAATAAAATCTTTGCTTTTTATTCGTAGTTAGCTAATAATAATAATTACTAACAGTAAATAGCATTTAATTATGACTAAGTCTGTCTAGTGTGGTCATCGTAGCGCAGTCGGACTGAAACGGGACTATCCTGATTAAATAGGTGGTTGTGCGTTCAATTCTTACTTAAGAGAAAATATAAGTAATTTTAATATCGTGTATTTAAATTATTTTCATTTTGTTTCTAGACGCAATGGTTCTTAAATTATACGGAAAGTATATTTTTTGTCTACTGTTATAAACATTGCATTTTCAGGAAGTAGACGTAGAATGTGGGAAATGGAATGAAGAAATATAAAAAAAACTGTCCAAGTTAATACTTATTGTACATCTTAATTTCAATTTAAACAAACGGATGATTCTGACTGTGTGTCTTATATGTGATAAGTGACTATGAGTTTTTTTAATTAAACATAAAAAAAGTTAAGAAAAATAGTTTGTAAATAAATATCTTCTTAAACTATGGATGTCAACTTAGGATGCATTATATACATGAATTTACTAATGACTGTAAAGCAAAACAAAACAATACTACAATTTATATATAACAATTTAATTGGAATAAAGCGTTTACTGTATCCATAGAAAACATATGTCTACGTCAGAAATAACCACACACTAAAGAGTTAGGGAAAAAAACACAAAAAACCCCCCAAGCCGAGCACGTGCTAGCTCCAGGTGTACAGGATGCTGTACAAGTATTTCAGCTTGTCTTGATTATCTACTATTATAGACCACTTAAGCATAGCTTCACGCTGTATCCCGCATATAGCAGAGAACATACTGTTAAGACACTCTTCCCATTTGTTGACATTGTGTTGTGAGTTGCGTAACTCAACGCTGCGTCTTGTTTCGTTACTAGAGCGTGAATTAAAAATCATTATATATTGAAATATTATTATTATTATTAAATATTATTATTTAGTCTCTCCGAGTAGAAATCGAATCCCACAACCATCGCTTTACAGTATGACGGTGTACGATACAGTCAAACGTACGTTGTACTAAATAAATATAATAAAATATACATTTGATAATTAGCTTCACGGTGTATCCCGCACAAGATAGGTGGAGGGAACCAGGGAAAACAGTGTGACGATACTTCTGTTTCCCACTTCCCGCTGATTTCTGGTCGCAATGCGTGCTGAGTGACAGAACTAAACACTGCGCTATATTTTTATTTACTTCTGTCATATTATTATTTTAAAAATTCTTTCGATGTGAGTCACATTGGTTCACAATCATAAATATTAATAGAGTGATATTCGGTCGGCTACCGTCGAGTGTTCCACTTGTATAATATATATAATTTATTGACTTTTAACTGGATTTACGGCGTCGATTTGTTCTTACAAAATATGTATTGCAGGTTACAACACAGTTTAGTTATCTAACTTCGTTTTGAAAGACAAAATACATTTTTTTATAGCGAATTTAGTTATTAGTACCTATAGTCAGTTTGAGGCAAGGTGCGGCGTTGTGTTCCGCAAATCAACACGCAATGTCTCCAGAATTTGGCGGAAAGTGGGAAATGGTGTGTCTTACAACTAGGTTCCATCTGCCCTACTGTTCCCCTACTGTCTGGAGATACAGCGTGAAGCTGAAAATAAAAAAGTAAGTAATGTTATGCATCAGTGCCTTCTCAAAAATAATTTATCCTTCAACCTGAACTCATGACGCAGCTTTTTTTTAGTTTCACGTTGAACTTCGGCATACAGCTACCCCATTGTAGAGTCAGAAAGAGAAGCCAGTGCTAGTGCTAAGACACGATTTCTACACATTGCGTGTTGACTCACGAAACTTAACGCTGCGCTTTACCTAACAGAAAAGATAAAAATAATATTTTTCATATCATACCCCCGGGAACCATACCGTTGGGAATTGAACCCACAACTGTCGCGTTGTGTATATGTTCATGAATTTCTAGCATTTTATGTTCTTTACAACATAAAATGCTAGAAATTTATGAACATATAGAAACATTATAGTATAATTATAATAAAACGGGGCTATATATCTGATTATATCTCAATCTTTGCTTACCTTACAAATTATACTACTCTAGATATTTGAACGAAGAAGTGTTAAATGCATGTGCATATGTCTTCAAAATGGAAACCTAAACTAGCCTATTCGTGACTAGCTCTCAATAAATATTGTTCGACTTAGCTGCACCTGTACATTTTTAAAGATTTAAATCTCAAAAATCACTTCTAGTATCGTACTAAACCACCCTTTTTTAGCTTCATGCTGTATACAGGGAACATAAGAACCTAGTGTTACGACACTCCGTTTCCATTAAAACAACAGTCCGTTCCGTTACCCATATCCGTCGAATTCTGGAGACATTGCGTGTTAAATGGCGGAAATCCATGCCGCGCCTTACCTTGTTACCAGAGTAAGGAAATAAAAATTATAAATATTCCATTTTCTCGAGTGGGAGTCGAACCTACAACCTGTCGCGTTACAGTCACGCTTGTGCAATTGTAGTTTGTGAGTATGCATGTTGGTTTCACCTTCACTTTTGACTTGACACTATTATGTCTTGTACATTTAAAATAACACATAGCTATAACTACAAAGTACTAAATTATTGCTAGGAAATTTAAAAAAATCAATCGCCGAATGGGGATCGAACCCACAACCGTCGTGTTCCCTATAGCGGCCCCCTTCTTTGACCTAAGTTCTTGTACTTAAATTTATTATATGTGTATATATATTATGCATGATTATAATCTTATAAAATATTGAATATAAGATATATATATTGTGTAGATAATAAAAACTAGGCTTAAATTACATTATATCTTGAAAAATAGATCTTTTCTATTTCCAGTAGTGTGGTTAAGAGGCATGAACGTGAGTGAGGACAAGGTCCCTTTGTTGTTACCTTCAGTATCAACTTACCAACGCAATGGCAACCAGCTTACATAAAATAATTACATATTATTAGATTATATTATGAATTATTATTGCTAATTTAACTTACGTGGTCTTCTGGTCTTAAGAATTGTTATAAACATCAAAAACAGTCGTGGTGCCGCGTTTAACTACAAACGAGACAGTTGTGGATTGGAATCCAATTTGGGTAATGAATTATTTTTTATTTCTTTGCTCTGGTAACAAGGCAAAGCACATCGTTGAGTACCGCTACTCAAGGTTCGAAAATTAGACGGTGCGTGGAGAACAGAGTTTCTAAGCACTAGTTTCCCTCTGCCAAGGGTTATAGACACGTACAGCGTTATAGACACTGCTTCAAAACAAAAATTAGTAGACATAAAGAACTTAGTGTCAAGACACTCCATTCTCCTCTTCCTGTCCGAACTTATGACGGAGCCTTTTTTATTTTCACGTTGAACCCCTACAGCTACCCCATTGCCAGAACCAGACAATAAACGACCAACTTTCTGCTCACCAAAAAATATTTCTGCCCTTATATTAAGTAACCTCCTTTTTATACCCTTATATTAAGTAACCTCCGTTTTTTAAAATATGCAATCTACGTAAACGAACAAACGATCAAATTTCAAGACCATAAAATATGAATGTCATTGAAACCGGATGCCTAAATGGTATATTTAAATGTGTTGGATAAAATTAACATCAATCGATTATTTCATTTATCTTTCCGCCGCCTTATCGGCGGATGTTTACTTGATACGACAAGTAATCACTAAGTAAGCTCTTTGTGCAATAAATACGATGCTTTAGCGTATCTTAATAAAAAAAAAGACTGACTGACTGAAAACACTTATCAGAACTGCCTTCTATGAGAAATACTGACCAAGAGGGAGTCGGATTCGTACGCGAATGGTTGTTTATCATATTAACAGCAAATAAAATCATGTTTCCTATATAGGGGCTGAATTCTCTTAAATATGAATCAGCTTCACGCTGTATCCCACATACAGCAGGGTAGGCAGAAGGAACCTAGTGTTCAGACCGTTTCCCACTTTCCGCCGAGTTTTGGAGGCATTGCGTGTTGAGTGGCGAAACTCAGCGCCGCTATTTTGCCTCGACACCAGAGCGAAGAATTGAAAATATAAATGTAAATAAATATTTCACTTCCTCGAGTGGGAATCGAACCCACAACCAGTTGATTTTACAGTCACACTTAGTGCCTCTGCGCCACAACTGGCCTCTCCTCCTAAAATATTTATTATGTATTTTAGTAAATGTTGATATAGCGGTGACAAATATGCATCATCTGTAAGATTTCAACTGTATAATTATTACGGTTCATGACGGACAGACAGAGTGTTAGTAATTTTACTCTTTAGGAACGGAACTTAGGTTCAAATTTTTATACGTTTTCTAAATAAGTATTTTTCTTTCCTAGGTGTGGAATACCACTTTAAAAATGTTTTAAAATATTAAAAAGGATTTTATTATTTAGATTTTTGATTTTTAGATTCAAACAATTTCTGCTCTTTCCTAGCAAACTAATGTAATTTAAACTCAAAACAACTTTATAATTTTTAAATTTATAATAATCGTAACAATTAATACTAAAACTATAATATTTTTATACCAGGAAATAATAGTGTGTCTCTTTGTTTACAACAACGCTCCAGTAAGAAGGCGGAAATTGATAGCCACTTGATAACACTTTATTCGAATTAAGAACAGTAGTACTCAATGTATGTTATGTTGAATATTTTTTTTATCTTCGAGCATAGAGGCGGTATGTGTATTGGATGGAGTCTGTAATAAATTATTAATATACCTTTTACTTATTAAGATATTTCGGCTTGACTGATTAAATCCTCTTCAATTATTGATTTTTGTGTAACGTAAATTAGAATATTTAATTTTTTTTCCGTTCCCGTAGATTTCGATCAATTTCTCTCTAGGTCCCTCTATAATTCCTATTATATATATTATATTCAAGTTTCTAAATCCAGTAGGTTTGTCTGTCACTGAGTAACTGAAGAGTTATATATATATTTTATATTAAAGATTGTTTACAATCTAAAAATATTTAAGAAATATATAATTTTGTTATAAAATAGCATTATTAAATATCACAATAAACAAAACTTCGTTTTAAAAAAATGGCGCGAAATGACGCCATTTTGCTAACTAATAAAGTCATGTAAGTCAAGGCGCTAACCAAAGAGGTTGCAATCTGACACTGTTTTTTTTGAGCCAAAGGTCGATACATAGAAGTCCAAATTAAGTGTATCAAAGATTTACAATTTTCAGGGTTGTGTGGGATATAAAGCAGAAAAGTTTATAGGAAAATAACTACAATAGAAAAACACCACGAAGTTAAATTTTATTCCTATCCCTAATTTTGTAATTTTTAGATTAAACGCTGGATGATGAGTATTTTTTTTAATAAACACAAAAGTTCTCATTAAAACAATTTCAAATAGAAAAAAATTGATGAACTTGAATTTTCTAATTTTGAAACAAAAAAAATACTTTTATTTACTTTAATATAGAAAAAAATAATTGAAATTTACTTTTAAAACTATTTTTTTCGCCAATATTAAATTAAAATAGTATATAATTGGTAAAAAAAGTATTCATTTCGGTAATACGAACAACCCTAAAATTCAAAGACGCCGCAGATCACAAGACAAAAAAGATGGTATAAACCAAATGGACAGTTCTCAGAAGGCATTCATTCATTAGCATTTGTGGACCACTCTCTTTACTTTTTGTCCTGCACTGGATTTAAGCATCACATTATCTTGTCAACAGTAAAACGTTATTTATAAATCCATTCGTAGTATTTATTTAATCCTTATCGTATCCCGCATATCGCAAGGTAGGCTAGGGCAATTTTTGAAACGAAACTAAACGCCGCATTAATTTTAAAATGCCAATTATCATTTAAAACCAAAAAATATCGATTATTCAAGTTCAATCAAAGTCAATTCATTTCTTACATATTCAAGATATATGTTTTAAGCGTCACGTTTTATATAAGTACCCTAACTAGTATAACATAAGTTCCCTAACTAGTACCCCTATACCTAATACTACAGTAGGGTTGACCTAGTGTTAAGACGTCTCGTCATCATCATTCTCCACTTTCTGGTTAAGTATCAAAGCTTGAAAATAAAAATAATTCGTTCCTCCGAAAAATAATTCAATCCCAAATATTACATTCTATTGAGAAAAGGGCAAGTGTTGTGATGTTGATATCTGCGTCGGCGCTGCTGTGGGCGTCGGTATTTTAATTAACCAAGATTAATCTTAATAACGATTTCCTTTTGCGTATAAAATACCTACGTATAGTCAATAATTAAAGAGCATACTATAATAATAAGGTCAATATAATAATTTCATCGTTTTTCAATTATGTTTTAGTAGCAATAAGCTGAGAAATTTAAAATCTCTAACTCTCTCTCTCTCTCTATCTCTGTGCCTTTTCCGATTTACGATAACAACAAAAACAAATAAACAAAGTCGAATGAAATCCGTTATTTCGATTTCATCGCTTTTATTGACGAATACCGCGAAGGTTTTTAAGTAGGTGGTCCATGGGCGATACGTAGGTGAATTTAACGTTACGTCGGAACCTGTTAATTATTTATATCGATGTTCGTTTGGTAAATACCTATTACCTATTACGCAAAATAAACAAATTGCCTAATTTAAGATTGTAAAGCTTGATAATTTAGAAATTTTATACTACGTGGCATATGATATAACTGTATAGTAATTACGTAGTTATATATTTTTTTCAGATTGGGTAGTAAATCGCTTTATATATAATAATGAAATAGACAGTAATATTTTATTTATAAGTCGCTCTGAAATCTGAGATCGATCTTGAGAAGCCGTTTTAAATACTAAATTATTAAGACGATATCTCGAGGTCGATGTCATAGTTTTAAGCGCTTCATAAATACAGGATTTTGGTGTTAGAATACTGTTGTCCATATTCTGCACGAATCCGGAATATTGCGAGTTGAGTGACGGAACTCACCGCGTTTTGTCCTGCCAGAAAGGGAAAATGAAAACAATTTGTAAATTAAAATTTCCTCTATTAATTAGAGTTAGTTTGTACATATAAAACACAATGTTATTAATCCTTTAAGCCAAGTAAAATTAAATTCTTTCGTGAATTCACCTATTCATTTATCATCTTATCTAAGGTTATTATAAAAACATGCAACCTCGTTACTTTCTTTGGCTTCTGGACATCGCCTTTTATTTGATTTTTATTGATTTAGTCTCAATTAAGAGCGAAACGTTTTCCATTCTAAATGCCAAATTACTTTATGTTTTGTGCTATAGCTGCTTTTTTAGTGGAAAACGAGGTCACTGATTTACCTTTTTCAAGCAGCAAGATACTGTAAGGCAGCGATACTTAAATATTAAATCCAATTAAAAGTAACAGTTAATTAAGTATTTTACTTTATTTACGTTTGAATAAACATTATTATTATTATTTGAAACCATGGTTTTTGTATATCAACTTTCTACTTGTAATTTAAGCTCTCTCATCTCGAGTTAGCTATATAAACTTTGTTCGTCTCTCCACGGTTGAGTGGCGTTGAGGTCGGTGCGTACATTCCGACAAACCTCTAACCGTGACCATACTTGGACCAAACTTCTTTATAATATTAAAGTATCAATTTCTATAGCTTCTTATATAGATAAATCTCTTATATGGGTACATATTTCAATTACGCATCGTAATTACGCACCGTAGAGTAGTTATTTCTGTAGCAGACAAGAACAGATTCTTAATAACAGTCCCGTTCCGTTAGTTTTGCTTTATGAGCAATTATTTGTATTTCAAATAATTATAAACGAAGGCTTAGAACGCTTAAGTTTTAAAATAAAAAGCTACTATTTACCTTAAATATTAATGTAGATAAGAGATAGGTGCAACAACTTATCGATTGACGTTCTCTTTTTTACAAAATGTATTCTGAGAATCGATTTGATGGATTCGAGCAATAGGTATTTGCGACACGTTATTTGGTAAAACCGATTGTGAAGCATGACGTTAAATTTGGAAATCAACAAAAAAAATATTTTATATATATGAATGTACTTTTACAAAGATTTGACAGAAAAGAGAAGTTTAGTTTTGGGTGATTTTAATATAGAGCGTTATTCTTTTTATTAATATTGTGCATATCAATAAAATGTATTATATTTAATAGAATAACGCTCAAAAAGAACAGTCCTAGAGATATGAAACAGTTTATTTTTAAGTTTAAATATGATTCGCAGATTTTTTTTTCTTTTAAAACTTGGACATATGAGCAGAAAGTGAACAATGAAGTCATAACGTGGTACCGTCTTAATTGTATTTCACTTGGGGTCCTTACGACCTCACGTTGGCGCTGAATGGCCTGTAAGCTTTCATAATCTGTAATAATTTGTTACTTATTGCTTACCAGCTGTACCCCATAATCACAGGTTCCGAGAGCCCTAACGTAAAGTAACAGAACAGCCGTGTGATCCCGGCCTAGAATAGGATCATTCTGGTACTGGTGGTGTCGTAAGAGGCGACTATAGTACGTGTGGTAGAGTCACATCGCCAGCAATGGCAACACGCATGGGCAGACTCGACCGGATCACCCACCACCCCCGGCATTTAAAACCGGCGTGAAGTAGTGGCTTTATGCCACTGCGTTTCGCATCAGGTAATGCCGGGCCCCGGCGCCCAACCCATCTTAAAGGTCGGCAACGCACCTGTAACTCCTCTGGGGTCACTTACCATCAGGTGACCCGCACGCTCGTTTGCCGTGTCTTTTCCATAAAAAAAAAAAAAACAGCATATAACTTTTTTTTTTGTACAATGCAGATATGAAAATTTAAAAAAAAAAATCATAGACTGTTCTTTGAATCTACTTGCATATAAAAATCAGGTCAACCAAAATCTCACTAGAACCTACCATTTTATGACTTAAATTTTTAGCGAATGAATCATTTACCATTTAAGTGTGATGTCGTATTAGGTATACCTAACAATACTGTTTTCCTTATATAGTATTTTGTATTGGAATGAATAATATAAATATGCAATTTTTTTTATTTAGGCAGAGGCTAGAACACTCCTTTCTCGTCTTTTCACTGAATTCTGGTGACATTGTGAGTTTAGTGACGAAATCCAATGGTGCGCTTTCCTTCGTCATCAGAGCGAAGAAATGAAAATATTAAATATTTCCCGAGTGGGAACTGAATCCACGTCAATATTTTAGAATATAATCGCTCTATTTATTAAATAGAGTAGTATAAAATAATTATATAGAACTGTATCGCAGTAAGTTATCTTATATCTTAAATGTAGTAAAAACGATCTTTTGCAAAGTGTTAACGTGACAAAGTTGCAACTAATAGTGTGTTGTACTATTAAGAGCACCATATCTTTATTATAATAGTAGTTTATAACAGTATGTTAAAGTGATTTAATAGCTTATTATTTTTTATCTTCACACATACTGCCTTGAAAGAAACATGTAAGGAGGTACAGCATCTACCTGAAAGCGCGAAGGTTGTCGATTCGATCCTCGCTCAGGGTTATAAATTACTTTCATATATTCGCTCTAGTAGCAAGATAAAGCACGGCGTTAAGTTCCGGTATTCAACCTACAATGCCTCTAGATTTCGATGAAAAATCTGTCTGTCTTAACACTAGGTTCCTAGGTTCCCTCTGGCTACTCTGATATGCGGTATACAGCGTGAAGTTTAAAAAAGTATCCTACCTTTGTATGTTATTAAATAACTTATTAAAAACGAGGTCATTCGTAGGACAGTGATAGTCTGACGCATTAAATACCGTATTGATTGATAGTAGACTATTACATCCGGATTCTTTAAGAACTTTGCTCTATTTTCCTTAATTATAACTTTGTTTTATAAAAAGTTAAAAAAAAACAAATGCATACGTACACTTACGGCTTTTAGGTATACTAACTACGTATAGTAAGAACTGTCTTTTTAAATTTTAACTAAATAATATAAGTTCAGGCAAGTCGTGATGAAGGAGCACAAGCGTGCGACTGACAGGTTGTGGGTTCAATTCACACCTGTAGTCCATGAGGTTGCCGCCTAACCCAAATTTATTTAGATGGACAAATAAAACTAGGCGGCTGCCAGAGTGACCCTTGTATTTCGTGGCTCTGGTATCGAGGGTCTGGCGTCAAGTACCACCACACACACGAAATGCTTTCAGTATTTGTAAGAAAGTGGAGAAGAAATTGTTGTAATGGATAACTTAACACTAGGTTTCCAGGTTCCCTCTGCCTACACTTTTATGTGCGGGATACAACTTCACCTTGGTGAAGCTAAAATAATATGTATATAGATTCATCTAAATATTATTAATTATTATTAGTTACGGAATCGGGAATTCCTTTATTGTAGGTTTTACGTTATAGAGTCACGATCTACAGCTAGTTTTATTACAATAGCTTAGATAGCTATCTGTCTAACATTCAAATGGTATTAACCATAATATCTTAGCAAGTAGACCAAACGCACGCCCATGACCTCGCCGTTCTAGGAAATATCCAGTCTCCAGTACATTTCACAATACTCTATGGGCACTAAGTATGAAATAAAGATTATTATTTAAGTGACAGTTTAGCCTTATTTGAAACAAGCTTCTTCCTGCGGTTTTGCTCCAGTGGTCGAATGGTAATAGCTAAGAGTTGAAATACAATGTAAGTGCGGAAGGTAACTGTGACCGCAGGCACTGTGGGTTATATCGAAACGATTAACAATTAGTTCTTGAGGTTGGCTCGTTTAACCAAACAAACTCTTTAGCTTCTTTTAGATGTATAAATAAATCTTTGTCTTTTTTAATATTTTTATTTACATTGGCGCATTACATATCAGCAGTTAGAAAAATTCATTTTTCATTTCCCTATTCTTTGAGAATCTTAAAGTATATAATTTATTCAAATTAGAAAATATTAATAATTACAAACAAACCTTGAATGTTTACATAATGTAATGTAATAAAAAATATTTATGTTATACTCAATTGGTTTAACAACTATTACTAAGAATATATAAAATAATATTTAAATTAATTTTTAGCCATCAGGCACACCGTCGATTCGAGTAACAATTGTAACGAGGCGGTTGTGGGTTCGATTTCTACTCGAGGATATGAATAATTTTCTTTTTAATAAGCAATTTTTCTTAAATTTTTCTTAAATAATATTTCCTCTAATTTACATCTATAATGTCGCAGATAGAACCATA
This sequence comes from Heliconius sara, assembly GCA_917862395.2. Lineage (NCBI taxonomy): Eukaryota > Metazoa > Arthropoda > Insecta > Lepidoptera > Nymphalidae > Heliconius > Heliconius sara. The sequence goes on along the minus strand of OU860780.1, from coordinate 7,898,259 downwards.
TATTGTGCGGAATGACGAACATCCGGACCTCGTGACGTTTCTCAGAACGCCGAGGTCACAGACCGACGCGTGCCACTACTCACTATTTTACGTCACTTAAGTAATGATTAGCTACTGTACTGTGCTTAGAAGTATTTAGTAATGTTGTAGTAATATTTGTCTGTAGGGGATTTTAACAAAAATGGGTAAGTTTCGTTTCTAATATGAGACAAAGATTAAATAAATATACATAAGAAAATAAAAGATTTCATATTCTCATTCTCATGCTCTGAAGTCTCAGATTTCGACGAAAAGTGAGGAGCAGAGATTTTTTAATGGAAAAGAAGCATCTTACCATTAGGTTCCCAGGTTCCCTTTGCCTACTCTGCTATGTAGAATTGAGTTTAAGCTAAAAAAAAATATTAGAATAATAAATTTTGATATGACAATGTTTTTCTTAAGGTTTTTTTAAATAGTGTTACTGTAGATTTGTGTTTCTAATAATTGAATAGTTTATGCAGTTGTTTTCCAAACTTTTAGAGGCCTGATTAATATCAAGTTAGGAGGAAGATTTCATCTCAACATGCAATGTCTCCACATACATACATAGGGCAAAAGTGGACTACGGAGAAACGTAGAATATTCATAAATGTATGTTAGGTATTTAAGAATGATACAGAATAAAATGATTTTTTTGTTATTATAAAAATATATTTTTCCAATCATTTTTCATACATACTTTTATATAATTTTTTCTGTAACAATAAAATTAATTATTCATATAACTATAAGCAAAAACAAATTGCAACGTAGAGTTCTGCCACTTTACACACATTGGATCAATTCAGGAGGGGAGCGATGAACAGTGTCTTAATATTATATTCTCTCTGCCTACCCAGCTAAATACACCAACGGCAAAGATACAATCAGTAACAAAAAGTTAATTTACATAATTATGTCATATTCTCTCAATCTGTACGCATCTGTATATCCGGGTGGGACGGGACTTCCGTCCGTGCTCCCACTTTAAATTGACCACTAATAAAGGGCCCGCCACCCTACGACAGCCATCCGGGCTTGTGATGTACGATAGTATAGATATCGATATAACGAAATATTGTGTAAAATGTCTTTTATTTTCATTCTCATACCTTCAATAAAATTTGTTCAATTCAACTCTCTCTCTCCCTCTCTGTCTCTGCCTCATAAAAAATAAACGTCAATATTTATATTTATAACTAATAAATTTATATTACATATAAGAATTTCGAAAGTATATTTAAGCATATATTAATTGTTGTTAATAAAATTACATTAGGCATTAATGTATACTGAAATTGTTCCTTAGTGAAAGTTAGCTCGCATCGGTGACAGGATACATTGAAGCAAAATATTAACGGCACTTTCATTCGCATTTGACAAATCTAATACCATCTACCGGATATATTACATTTATAAAATTCGTAATGTTATTATAATTAAGAACGAATACATATTTATAATATGTTATATTAGCTAAATATTGTTTTATTAGGTAAGTTACCTTACTGAGGATACCGTACAGGTGGATAGGTTATAGTTAGACATTAGATCCTCAGCTTTGAAAAACAGTTTCATACTTTTTTCCATACGGCACAGTTTTTCCAGCAGGGTTCCACTACATCTAAACAAATTTTATGACAATTCTTGTTGAGTTATGGAACTCAACGCCGTGCTTAGTCGAAAGCCAAGCGGAGAAATAAAAATAACTTAAATATAATTAGAGCAGAGATTGAACCCACATCATCGTGTCTATATTCAGGTTCTGTACCATTGTGTCACGATAGCATAAAGATATATTATTTATCCCTAGGTTACCCCTCCTTACTTCAAAAAAATATATTATTAAAACTTAAATTGTCCATCGATATTTATACTAGTATAATGTACATCACTATCAACATTTAACTTAATAGGAGCGCTGTATATGTGACTTCCGAATTAGCGTAACTAAAGTGCGTGAAATGTGCCGCCAAAGGTTATCAACCACGACCGTGCAATTGCGCCTATTGTATACTAATTATTAATTATAATTACGATAAAAAAATGATAAGAAAATTCAATGTAACTTCTTTATCTGTATAAAAATCGAGCCTTTGTTTAAAAAAATAAATACAAATATAATTAATTTGAATTGTCGTCGGTCTTAGGGCGAAGGTTGTGAGTTCATGATTAAAATATTTAAAAAATATTTATTCATTTAAAAAATTATATAAGATACTATGAAATTGTAAGACACTCCGTTCTCTGCTTACCGCCTGAAATATATAGAGTAATTGTATGTTAAATGTCTGCCTTCGAGAGAGGACGTTGCATATTTTTAATGATCAACATTCTCACAAGTGAGATTAGAAGCCACACCATCGAGTTGACGTGTTTCACTGTCAAGGTCGTTGCAGTACAGTGGTACGTACCAGTTGTGGGTTCGATTGTTATTAGGAGGAGTAAATTATTTCCATTTGTTCACCGTAGTATAAAAGTACGGCATTGAATCAGCTTTTCGATATGGAATATCTCGAAAAAATAGACTGAAGAGATTTTGTACTATTCACCATTTCATTCACATTCATTCACATTTACTCTTTGCCCACCCTGCTATGCAGAAAAAACAAGCTGTTTTTTTGTAATGTATGGTATCTATTGTACATTAATGTAATTTTTAGCTTCACACTTAGACCCGTACACAGCAGAGCTGACAGAGGCTGATAGAGGGAACCTAGCGTTAAGACACTTTCAATCAAATACTGAGACATTGCGTGTTGAGTGGCGAACTCAATGCCGTTCAATATTTTCATTTCCTCGAGTGGTAATCGAACCCACAATCTAACGCGTTAACAGTCGCACGCTTGTGCCCCTACTCCACAAATGAAAAGCAAATCTCAATTATTATTATCTTATTGACATAAAATAATTAAACCGACTCCATTTAAAGTTTATTAACGTGTTTCGTAACACGAGATTCTCTTATCTTCGCATTCTTAGAATGCATATTCTAGCACTAGCTTGTGTATGCAAATGCATCTTGGCGCCTATTAGTTTGTTATTACTATTATTATTGTGCAACGACGTCATTGTAGTTTATAAATAAGTTTATGAGATTAACGATGAAAAAAAGAATATTTAAATTGTGTTATTTAATATACTTAATTATAAAAAGAACAATGGTTGGATGCCTTGCCTAGACCGTAGACGAATATTTTTAAAAATATATAAGCAAATTGAACATAGCGAGATTCGAATTCGTCTGTTGGGAACCGTCCACGCGCTCCGACCACTAAGTCGTACGTTCTTGGCAAGCTACTTTAGAAAATGTTGAAAATATTAGATAAATTTTATTTTTTTCTAAATATTTAATTAGTTCGATCATTTTGTTTTCTTTTTAGATATTTTACGTACGTATTCGATTTGAATATGAATTACATTTTCATATAACATTCTTTTAGGTATATAATTGGCCCTATTTTCTGCCCCACTTGTATCCCGCACAAGGTAGGGGTAAGGGAACCTGGGAAACTTGTATAAAGATACTGTTGTCCATTTATTTTCCCTACTTTCTGCCGAATTCTGGAGGCATTGCTCTTTGAGTGACGGAACTCAACGTCGCTTTGTCTCGTTACCAGAGGATTTTTCAATTCCCCGGGTAGGAATCGAACCCACAACCTGTCGCGTTGACAGTCTCACACTTCTAATCCTGTGCCACGACGGCCTCAATTTCTACAAATTTACTATATAATTCTTTAATATTACAGAATTATTATTCTTTGACGTCGGTTATATTATATCACATATCAGGTACAAGATGGGTGACATCACGTACGTGACGCAACGCTTGGTTGTATTGTATTACAGTTATTTTTAACTGTCGGTTAATACTTACAGCCTATTGTTATTGTCCTGCGAATTTTATATGACATATTTTATTTAGGTATTTTTTTTTTTGGTTCTTTTCCAGGGAAAATAGTTGATTGACATCTGTCATATACCTTAACAAACTTTTTATTCTTTTTTTTTATTTTTTATTATTTAATGTGGGAAAAAGCTGTGTATTAAATTGTCGGTTAATACTTATATTATAGCCTATTGTTATTATGCTGAGAATTTTATATGACATAGTAAGGTAACTTATATTTTGGTTTTTTTCCACAAAAATAGTTGATCTGTCTTACAACTTAACAAACGCTTTTGATTATTTTTGATAAAAAAAATCAACAAAAACAAAAAAAAATAAAATAAAAGAATGCGGTTCCATTCTCACTATGATAGGACAAAATCTAGTTTTAAGTTTCACCATTAAGCACACAATATCTTGAAAATGTGTGGAGCTAACACTAAGTGCCTTCTAGCCCGCTAAATACGAGATAGAGCGTGAAATTAATCTTAAATACTAAACACAATTGTTGTAACACGTATTAAATATTCAATAGTGTAATGTCAATAAGCTAATACCCACCTGCATCCGTGAGCTGAAATATTCTGAACGCGCCTCAGAGGAGGATGTTTGAAGGATAGATATTGATTTAAACAGTCTAAATTTACATTTTATTCTATTACTATATGAGAAAAGGTTTTTTTTTTTTTTTTATGGAAAAGGACAAGGCAAACGAGCGTTCGGGTCACCTGATGGTAAGTGATTACCGCCGCCCACGGCCCCGTGCAACACCAGAGGAGCTACGGGTGCGTTGCCGGCCTATAGAAAAGTATTTTTTTTGTCATGGTGATATACAAGTGCAGGTTGTAGTTGGGAAAATTTTGATATTTATACAATTTGGCCCGTCGTGGCGCAACGGCAAGCATCTGATTGTATGACGCTACGGTTGCGAGTTCGAGTGCTACTTGGGAGCCTGAATTATGTTCATTTCTCGGCTCGGGTAGGATAAAATCCGACATTGAGTTCCGCTACTCAACACGTGAAAATCCTGAAAGTCTTAATATTACGTTCCTTTTGCTTACCTATCTCTATGCTACGAGTTTAATAATAAACACAATAATAAACATGATTCAACAAAAAAGAATTAAGTTCTTATATTAACTGAACAGATAGTACTAAGGTCTGTATAAATCGCTCTCAACTCTGAAATCGATTTTTGGAGCGATCTTGAGATAGTGTTTTAATTAGCCTTGAATGAAAACAGCACCTCAAGATTACTTTCAAGATTGTTCTCAGAGTTGAGACCGATAAATAAATACGGGTCTTAGTGGCAGGTTACATTATCGGATGTGCCAAAGCAGCATCTATAATTTGGTATGTAATTGTATCGATCTGTCATATGCAGCAACGGAAGCGAGCTCACTTCCGTCTTGTTTTGCCTAGGATCGTGCTTTCACATACAAAAGTATGTATATGAGTTGAGTTCTTATTAACATGTTAATATAGCCTATATTTGTAAATCCATTTTGAAGTTTTGTTGTTACATTTTTTTCCAATACAAAATTTTTAAATAACTCATGAAAACAATGCCATTGTGGTATACAAGTTGATTAGAGAGGTGATGAGTATAAGATGGCTTCAAATTTTGGTTAAGGATATTCTGTATTATTTTATTTTTAATAACCTAGTTTTAAAACACTCCGTTACGGAGGGAGTAAATCATTTTATCAAGTGGAAATTAAACATATAAATTGCGTATGCAGTCACACGCTCTGTCACTGCGAGGGCCTCAGAATCGTCCAGAAATATGCTTTCGCCTTTCATTTTATACTTTCAAAGAAAAAAGTCCTTTTAAAGCAATCATTTATCGTATAGCACAGTAAAACAATAAAGTGCCATAGTATGTAAGTAAGTAAGTACTGGTAAGTCAAGTCAGTAAGAAGCTGAGAGAACAATGCAGTATCTCGGGTGCACATGTCAATGCGAGCGTGGGAAACGGTACCGTAGGGTGACTAGCAATTTATATGAATAAATATATTTTTTTATTAAAATGTCCTGTTTTTTTATTGTAAATTGAGTATAATGAATTGTTAACTTTAAAGATATATTATTAAGCATATTAAAATTTTATACCTATAAAAATTTAGAAGTAAAATTGGAATTCTTATATCTTTTCGTACGTTAGATTTTATATGATTACAGTGGGTTCGACTTTAATGCAATTTTAGTCACTATCCAAGTTCATTAAAATTTTGATACTGTACGATTTATTGCATATATCTTTACAAAAAACACAAAAAGAAATAATTTTATGACGATTAACACTCCTGTATTTTTTGAGTAAGTTTTACAAAACAAGGACCCCGTCATACTAACCATATTTAAAAATCAACTTCCTAGTAGATGAAATATTTTCTCTGATGTCGAGGCAAAGCGCGGCGTTGAGTTCTGCCACTCAACACGCAATGCCTCCAAAATTCGGCAGAAAGTGGGGAACGAAGTGTCTTAACACTAGATTCCCTCTGCCTGCTGTGTGCGGGATACAGCGTGAAGCTAATTTAATTTTTAATTTTAATTTTTTACTTTCCTTTTAACTTTCGACCGAATTCTGGAGGTATTACGTGCTTAGTGGTGGTACTAAACGGTTTGCCTCGGAAACCAGAGCGAAGAAATAGAAATATAAATTTAAATAAATATTTCATTTCTCGAATAGGCATCGAACCTACACCCAGTCATGTTTATGATCACACTTTGTAGCCCTGTGCCACGACTGGACTTAACTGACAATATTATTCAGAATTATTCCTTTATGAACAAATAATTTAAACAATTGTCTTTTGGAGCTTTCAATGAATATAAATTTGTATCAGAATTTATTCTTACAATATCACTTGTTAACTTTAATTTAAAAATAAAAAATAGTACCCTATTAATTATCTCGGTTAAATATAACAGTCCTGGTTTAATCAACAGCGTGGTCAATGAAAATTACGCACATGCTTTCACATACATTTTTTTTCTTATATATGTATGTCATTATAATTATGTTTAGTAAATGCAAGTAAAATGAAAAAGTTTTATGGCAAATTAATATCAAATTTTTTATACTCCGCAGTCTTAGTGGGACAAAAGAGTCCATCTAGTGTTAAGACACTATGTTTTCCATTCTCCATGACTTTTAGAGATATTGCGATATGGGTAGTAGAATGCTGAATAGTCGCAAACCATAACCATAGCATTTCCACCCACCATAGCAGACTAGGGGGAGGGAACCTAGTGTTTGGTCACTTCGTTTCCCAAGCAGCGCCCCATTACGAGAGATTATGTGTTGGGTCGCAGAACTCAACACTGCTATTTTTTAAATATTATCTTAACTCCAGCTAAAGATCGAAACGTAACCCATTACGTTCACAATCAACAGTTGTCGTACTGCGCCATGACAAATTCAACTAAAACCTACATATTATTTTATAACATAAAAATTTCCCACGCACTCTACTTACTTCAACGAATAAAAACACACATAACTGTTCAAATCTGAGAAATTATAATCGAAAACTAGCGGTTTTCTGAATTGGTACACAATACGTACTTAATTAAAAAAATGGCATTTCCAATATACCTGGTTACGAGAGTTACTCGCTATATCATGGGAAAGTGGTGGAACATTGTTTTATTCAATGGTTACAGGTAACCTGATATTAAGAGAACTCTATATATGTGATTTGAATCCGCTACTATCGTTTAAGTAAGCGTGTCCTGGTGATACAATACGAGATTACGGTTACTACGCTTTTCAGGGTAAGCAAAGAAAATTTTGTGTCAAGACTTGATCTCACATTTTCCACCTGGATTCGACGTTGCAAGCAAACTAGTGGAGCTCAACGCTGCGCTATGTTTGGAAAATTAAATTAACCTAAATAAAATCATTCCCCCGAGTTGTCGTGAATTCTCAACCAGACGATGAAATCAGAAGATGTTCCTTTGATTCGATTTACAACGTGGATTAAATTAGTTGTTTTTATATATTATTTCTTTATTCACTCACAAAATCTCTGTTGGTTTTTACTAAGAAACGAGATCTAATTTATTTTATTATCTCAATATCAACGTACGTGCTCATTTCACTTAAAATACGAAAGAGGTCACGAGTTCAATTCTCACATAAACGAAATGTCATTCTTAATTATAGAAAAAAATCTATCTATCTTGGTCATTACTAATGCCGATGAAATATATGATTTATGAAGCAAGAGTGAGTGGTAAGAGAGCCAGAGTAGGCCTCGGTTGACCTCCGAGTGCATAATATTGATGATACTGGAAGGTCATGGAAAAATAATGAGAAGGATGACAAGGAACGGAAATAACGAAGTATCTATATGGATATTTATTTGTACTATTGAGAAAGGCGCACTATTGAGAAAAATCATACTGTGTTCATGAGTCATCATCGCATCAGTCGCTTCTCATTTTGGGAAAAAGTTAATATTTTAAGCAATTTCTGGCAAAATAAGAATCATAGAGGCTATAACATATGGAAAGATCATAAAAACAGAACATATAATATACAAATCTACATAGCGGACTGTAAGAATGAAAATTATCTAACTCAAAAAAAAATTTAGCTACTAACTTCTAAACTTGAAATCCAATGTTTTCGCATTTTCGTAGGAATTCAGGAAAACTCCCTCTTAATGCTTCCTTTGATGGAGCGCCAAGGGACCTACATTCCTGATTTCAGCATTTAGATTGTTTTTGGCTGTATTTTATCTATCAGTCACTCAATAACTAAAGAATTTTGCCTATATTAAAACAGCTGTCTGCACATGAAATTGGCATTAGCATTGGCATGGCATTTAAAATAATAATGTTATGAGCATACGAAAGTTAATCAGATTAAATAATCGGATAGTTCAAATGATCGAAGCTGCCAGCGGGTCACTACTCTCGATATATAGACTAAAATTGGTATGAAAACATTAAAATAAGCTCTACATATACGATCACTTCAAAAAAACATAATTCAAAAAAAATCAGTTAGGTCACTTCTGTTCTAGGGAACGATCCAAAGCGTAAAATGTATTTTATATCTGTATAGTCAATAAAAATAAAAGTAAAATCTAACTTATGCAACTTTTACAACTTTATTTATTATTTATGGTGTTTTATGGAGTTGTACGTACTATCATATAGATATGAGATCTATTAATGTTGCGTGACCGGAATTACGCTTAACGATTGTTCGTTGTTGCGTAGTGGCAATGTATCATAATCCTAGGTATAAACGGTAGTTATAGGTTCAATCTCCAAAGCAACCCCATAGCAGGGTTTCTAATATATGAATTAATTTTTAAAATGACAATGTAAAAAAACAGATTCTAGTTCAAGCAACTCGCAAGCCGCGAGCGGATCGCCATTTTATAGTAATTTCGTAATTAGGTAAAACAGCATGCGATGTTGTGCGATGTTATGTTCCGCAACTCCACCCAATACGAAGTGAGTTATCTGTTTACCTATGCGTATTGTATAGTGACATAGACATGTACCCGTGAACAGTTATTTGTTTTAAACTAAATTTTATTGATTTTTTTTGAACCGTTATTGCACTTTCGCATGAGCCTCGTTTTATTTTATAGGTGATTGAATATTGCTTCCGCGATTATATGTTTGTTTTAAATGGTTTGTGAATTTTAAGCTTTATTACTTTTGAGAATTTAAAGTATCGATAGGGCTTTTTATTGAATTTGAATTATGAATTTTGTCTGCCATCTATGTATTACGTACGCGAATGTAGTGACATGTCACTACGTTGTATCTTAAGTCACTAAGGTAGACATATAAGAGAAAATAATTAAAAAACAGACATTTTAACAACAACAATATGATACCGTCTGGTACGGTTCACATAAAAACAATTGGGAAATCTTAATATCTGAGTGGGCCATCGCTAATTAATAAGCTTTTAGTATAAAGAACAATGCTTTAACCGTCTCATTGTCAGTTTACAGTTTAAAATGTGATTGTAGGTATAATATCTTTAAAAAAATAATTTTAAAATTATAATAATTGAGGCCAGTCGCGAAGCGACAGGTTGGGGATTCGAGTCCCACTCGAGGAAGCGAAATATTTAATATTTGCATTTCGTCGCTCTGGTAACGCACACCAAGCGTGCTGGTGAGTCCCACCACTCTTACGCAAAGCTTCGAGAATTGGACGTAAAACACGCAACAGGGTGGACTAACACTACAGCAGCAGGGTAGGCAGAGGGAACCTAGTGTTAAGACACTCCGTTCCCCACTTTCTTCCGAATTCTGGAGGCATTGCGTGGTGAGTGGCAGAACTCAAGGCCGCGCTTAACCTCGACATCAGAGCGAAGAAAATAGAAATATAAATATAAATTTAAGTAATATAAATTTAAGTAAATAATTCATCTCCTCGAGTGTGGATCGAACTCACAACCAGTCGGTTTTACAGTCACACTTGGTGCCGCTACGCCATGACTGGCCTCGGTATAATTCAGCGTGAAGTTAAAAAATAATAATAATAATAGTATAGATATAGAATAGCACAAATATTTTATCACAAAATGGTATTTCCATACCGAATTGATAACCAAAATAAATATTTGAAAAGTTGATATCACAGACTACAAAATATAGGTACAAACACCGTTTCCTGTAGCTAGTAGCTACTGTTAATGTTTCTCATTGTATAAATAAATATTTGAAAAAATATATAAATAGGTTTCACGCTGTATTCCGCACACAGCAGAGTAGACAGAGGAAACTAGTGTTAAGAAACTCCGTTCCTCACTTTCTGCCGAATTAGTCGAGGCATTGCGTGTTTAGTGGCGGAACTCAACGGCGCGCTTTGCCTCCACGCCAGAGCGAGGAAATGAAAACATAAATTTTAAAAAAATATTTCATTTACTCAAGTAGGGATCGAATCCACAACCAGTCGCGATTACAGTCACACATTTGTACCCCTGCGCCACGACTGGCCTATGAAAGCTAGCTAGTATCTACTATAAATTTTTCTCATAGTATAAATAAATATCGTATAATTATAAGAACATCTGCCGGTAACAGTGCGAAAGTGAAAAGAGCTTTCGCCGGTAAAAGATAATTATGTTTATATTTGATTGTTCTATCACAGCCGTGTGGTTGGGTGGTGATTTATTGTAATGTACTTTGCTGTGGGTGTGGGTTATAATCTATTATAGAGTTAGTTAACTAACTCTAATATATGTTATGAGGTCGTCGTGGGGCAGATGAACAAGGGCGCTACGGTAAAATCGGTGGTTGTGGGTTCCAAATTATAAACCTATCGGTAGATTTTTCCTGTTAATCACGAAAACGCACTAGAATATTGTTAAGTCGAAACATTCGAAACCCGAACTCGCACTCAAACGTCGTTGCGCTAAGGCACAGCGTCAGAAGGTGAGCGCGACAGTTGTGGGTTCAATTGATTTCGATATTTCTATCCCGGAGAATGAATCATTGAAAGAAGACAAAGCGTAGCATTGACTTCCGCAGCTTTATATATAAAAATGTCTCAAAATATGGGAAGATAGTGGCAGCTATTGCTATATGTGGGATACAGCGTGACGGTATAAAACTAAGAAGGACTTACTTCAATACTATCTATACAAGTCATTATTAAGATATAATCTCGAGACGGAAAATAAAAAATGAAACTTGAAAGGAAGTGAAAATAATGACGCCATAGCTTAACTACAGATGATGGGAAAGATATGTACATGGACATGTGAAAGAATTATCTATATCTTTATACTTTTATACTAATATCATAAAACTAAAGAAAGAAAGAGTTTGTTTGTTTTCACACGCTAATCTCGGGAACTAAATAATTTAAATGTTAAAAAAAATTAAAAATATATGGAGGATAGTATATAGATAAAAAATATACATAAAGTTTTTATTAAAAACATTCCATGTCCCATTTAAAATGTGAAATTAAAATTACAAGAAGGGAATCGAACTCACTATAATTATTTATACTCTTATATATACGTTGATATACTAGTTATGGCCTAACACGTTACCAAAGGCCCAACATCCTAAGTTACAAAATGTCCGTGTGAATCGGCTAAATACGAGTATTTTAATATCTGTATGCAATCCTTTAACTAAATACTTTTCCGGTAACACTAAATAGCTGTGGAATGTATTGATTTCTTAATTTTTTTTGATAATTTTATTGTTTTAACTTTAGCTTAGATTCACAGGGCTACAACACTCTGTGAGCTTTCGAGACATTGTATATTTAATGGAGAAACTCAACGCCGCGCTTCGTCTTGTTGGACCAGTGCAATGGAATAAAAGTAATATATTTCAAGTAGGAATCGAATCCACAATCGTCTCATTTACAGCACTACCTTTTCTAATTTAATAAAACCTCGATATTGGTGGTAGAAAATTATATCGTGTTAGAAAGAGATGACGTTCTGTAAACTATTGACAAGCACAGGGATTATGTAGATTTTGTAGAACTATTGGTCACTCAGTCGTTCATCAGTCGCAAAATGTCACATTCTGACTGAACCAAGACACCGTGATAGTTACAACTGTAAGTATGGATACGTCATAATATCTGACAATGTATATTATCGTGACATGGAGTCCCGCTAACTCACTCAATATGCAATGCATTGAAAGAGCAGAATGCGGGGAGCGGAGTGTCTTAAGACTAGGTTACTTACTTATTTTGAAAATGTACAAAAAAATGAAAGTAGAGGGACTCGAACCCGCGCCTCCTGGAAAACGCCCAGGCGCTCTGACCACTAAGCCATACGTTCTCATCAAGCTACGTTGAAGTTTTTATACGTTTGTTACAATTTATTTATGTTGTTAGGTTGGTTATGTATCGCTTAGAGATCAGAGCGCCTGGTCGGTTTCCATGAAGCGCGGAATTGAGTCCCGCTATGTTCAAATTTTTATACGTTTTCTAAATAAGTCTTTTTTTCCTAAGTGTGGAATAACATTTTAAAAATATGACAATTTCTAGGTTATGCCTTACCTTCTATATACCATATCGGTTGCTATTCTAAACTACGATAGAAGTATCATTAATTAACAGCAAAGTAGAGTACAATAGAGTACAAAATAACAATGGATGAGGCAACCGGTCAGTGTATTTATAAGGTTTTCGTAATTGTATGAGACCTATTTAGTACGTACTAACTATGACAGTACGAGTATTACTTTAGAAAATGAAGTCGTTTTACTTTTTTTATTATTATTTTTGTGTCAGTTTCCATTCTATTTCCTGTGCCATCTATCATCTGGCAGGGAGACATTATATGCTAAGTGACAGAGTTACACTAGGTTCCCAGGTTCCCTACTTTGCTATGTGCGGTGTTCAGCATAAAACTAAAAAAATATATTGTTTTTAACACTTACAGTGCGATGTGATAGGTCAGTGACGGAATCGTGTCTGTTCTCCAGACTTCCCAGGCTACAGCACGAGGCGGACGAGGACAGACTGACAGAGTCAGCGCGCGCCCGATGCGGCGATACCGCGACGTGCTTCAGCATTCCTCACAAATAGTTTTATGTACCTTTAGATGAGAAAATTTTAAACTATTAATATGTTAATATATTTTTAACTAAAAAGTTAGTAGATATTTTTCTTATAGTGAAAATTCAATATGACATATTGCGCGTCATATGGCGTGGTTCGACGCCGTGCTTTTGCTTAACATACTAATATATTGTTTTCTTCTTTTTTTAGCTGCATGCTGTATCTCTATTGCTATTTCAGGGTAGGGAAGGGTCAGTTTTTCATTATCTGCTGAATTCTTGAAGCACTGGGTGTTGAAAAGCGGAACGAAACGCTGTTTTTAGCCTCATTAGTAGAGCGAAAAAAAAATACAAAAAATTTGACTACCTCGAATGGGAGGGAATCGATCTCCGAACCGTCGCGCTTACACTCGCTCGCTTATGCCACGACGATCTCAATTGTGAATTATTACAATTGAAATAATTCAAATAATAAGATCCTACGCCTCTTGAGATCTAGTTATAGTCTGTCTAGTATTTTTAATTGGGTGTACAAAAAAATATTAAATATGTATATATTTATTATAAAGTATTTAAAAAATAAAAAAAATAAGATATTGAATGGCGGAATTCCTTACTTCGGTTTTACTTCGATACCAGAGGAATTAAAAATATTATATCTTTCATTATAGTAAATCGAACCCACAACGAGTCGCGAGCTTGTTTCGTTTAAAAACTATAGATATTCTTTAGAATTCATAAAACAACACCAAGTGGAACGCACGTGCTGCATTGTTTAAAGTGATATTTGGTATTTGGTTAGGAAGTGGAAGATGTTAGTTCTGGGAAGACCCTACCTGATACGCCTCTGTACGGTCAAGTTAACTGTCTTATAAATTTAAGTATGTTAAATTTTGTTTTTTAAGTTCAATATTTAACGCCATCGCGGCGCAGTGAAACAAAGTTGCACTGTAAACGCGATGGTTTTGAGTTCGATTTCAGGACAGAATTATTTATCAATACGCCTCAAACAATATATTTAATTTTATATAAATTATATGAATTAAATATATTGTGTTATTTTGTAGGTCGTACAAAGGTCGTCCAGTGATGATTACGCATCTGCCAGGTTATAATGACCATTTTGTATCTATGTCATACTTACTTTGCCAATTACGGATACAACTATATTTTTTTATTGTTTTTATTTCGTCGTTCGCCACTCTCTTTTAAGACAGATTGCAGAACTCATTTTATTTAGCTTTACAGAGGGGGAGGGAACCTAGTGTTAAGACACTCCGTTCCACACTTTCCGCCGAATTCTGGTGGCATTGCGTGCAGAGTGGCAGAACTCAACGTCACGGTTTGCCTCAACGCTAGAGCGAAGAAATGGAAATATAAATTTAAATAAATATTTCATTTCCTCGTTGTTTGTTTGAGTTTGCCAGTTGAGATCGAACCCACAACCAGTCGCGTTTGCAGTAACACTTTGTGCTACTGCGCCACGACTGGCCTCAATGCAAAGTACATGACTTTTGTAACTTATTTCACAATGAAGTATATAGCTTATGATATATGGTGATTAAACAAAATATATACAAATAACTGCTCATACAAATCGCTGCCCGCAACGTTTTTTACGTGGCATTATTAATACATTAAGTCTTAAAATGGAAAATCCCATGTCTTTCGATTATATGCGGGATACAGCGTGAAGTAGGAAAAATATAGTTACCAGATTTACACGCATTTGTATAGAAGACATAAAACCTAGTATTAAGTCACTCCCATTTTGACTCTCCGCCAAAATATCAATTCGATGTTGAGTGGTCTAGCCAGCGTAAATTTATTTAAACAAGAACGAACTATATATCTAGTTTTCCCATATAAATTATCGAACCTAGGAATATTCTGTATCGTAAGACGTCTACCATCTGTACCACCACACCACCGAAGTCAAAGTGAAAAAAAAAAACGATTTCTTATACTAAAATATGCAATTATAAATAATCTATACTTATAATAAATCTGTAGAAAAGTCGTTCTGTACATTGAAAATATTTAAAAAAAAATTAGCTAGGGTGTTAAAGGATAACTAACAGAATCCATTTCCAACATTTTTGGAATTTTTGTCTGTTTGTCTGTTTGTCTGTTTGTCTGTTTGTCTGTTTTCCTGTTTATGTGAACACGCATCACGTCAAAAGTACACAATATAGTTAAGCAAGTTTTATACGTAAAAATTACCAGTAAATCAAGGTAACATTTAGTGTTTATTTCATTGTAATAGCTTCACTCTATCAAAAGATATATAGTATTTAAGTTTCCAAGAAGCTTATATTTGAGATAGTAGAACTCGATACTAGAAACGCTATCTATTTTATATTTTAAGTAGGTAGGTGGGTAGGTGGGTAGGTAGGTAGATAGGTGGGTAGGTAGGTAGGTAGGTAGGTAGGTGGGTAGGTAGGTGGGTAGGTAGGTGGGTAGGTAGGTGGGTAGGTAGGTGGGTAGGCGGGTAGGTGGGTAGGTGGGTAGGTAGGTAGGTAGTTAGGTAGGTAGGTAGGTGGGTAGGTGGGTAGGTAGGTAGATAGGTGGGTAGGTAGGTAGGTAGGTGGGTAGGTAGGTAGGTAGGTAGGTAGGTAGTAGGTAGGTAGGTAGGTAAGGTAGGTAGGTAGGTAGGTAGGTAGGTAGGTAGGTAGGTGGGCAGGTAGGTAGGTAGGTGGGTAGGTGGGTAGGTAGGTAGGTAGGTTAGGTAAGTCGGTAGGTGGGTAGGTGGGTAGGTAAGTAGATAGGTAGGTAGGTAGGTAGGTAGATAGGTAGGTAGGTAGGTGGGTAGGTAGGTAGGTAGGTAGGTGGTAGGTGGGTAGGTGGGTAGGTAGATAGGTAGGTAGGTGGGTAGGTGGGTAGGTGGGTAGGTAGGTGGATAGGTAGATAGGTAGGTAGGTAGGTAGGTAGGTAGGTAGGTAGGTAGGTAGGTAGGTAGGTAGGTAGGTAGGTAGGTAGGTAGGTAGGTAGGTAGGTAGGTATGGATGTATGGATGTATGGATGTATGGATGTATGGATGTATGGATGTATGGATGTATGGATTTATGGATGTATGGATGTATGGATGTATGGATGTATGGATGTATGGATGTATGGATGTATGGATGTATGGATGTATGGATGTATGGATGTATGGATGTATGGATGTATGGATTTATGGATGTATGGATGTATGGATGTATGGATGTATGGATTATGGATGTATGGATGTATGGATGTATGGATGTATGGATGTATGGATGTATGGATGTATGGACGTATGGATGTATGGATCTATGGATGTATGGATGTATGGATGTATGGATGTATGGATGTGTGGATGTGTGGATGTATGGATGTGTGGATGTGTGGATGTATGGATGTATGGATGTATGGATGTATGGATGTGTGGATGTGTGGATGTGTGGATGTATGGATGTATGGATGTAATGTATATTTTTTTCAATTATTATTACCAGTGAAGTATCGATACTAATGTGATATCTATATATTTAATATATTAAATATTTTTTTAGTAAGTTTTATAATTCTAATAGAATTAAACAACTTTATAAAATGATTTTTCCTTGCATGCGTTGTAATAATTACAACATAATATATAAGATTTTATATGTTACTTAAATGTATTTTGATCAAATTTATTTTCTTAAAAATTAGGAGTGTCCAACAAAGCTATCATTTCTCTATGAAGATATAAATAAATAGTTATAAATGTCAGTTATTTAATCATTACACCATTCATTAATTTAATCATTATACATGACGAATATTACAATAAAAACAATTAAGCCGATTGTACCGCTCCCGCACCGCGCTCACGTCTTAGCTCTTTAAATCGCTTAAGTCGTTTCTGAGATAAGCGTCGACTAACAAAAAAACCAAGAAACCGACAAAATTTATAAATACTATTGTTGCTGATTCTATTACTTTGTTAATTGCTCCAATAATAATTTGTTTAATGAAAATCGAAAATGCCATGGTTTTAATAACTTTCACATTAGAAATCATAAGTGCACTGCAAGCATACATTATTTATTAAAACAGGAACGTAATTCCCTGTACCGAAACAAACAAATAATTCACAAATTTAAGCGGGTGAAGCCGCGAGCTGTATTTTATAAAATTTTATGTTGTGATTATAATAGATGGATCACGTGGTGATGTCAATACGTTTTAATCATTGGCATGTAGGTACGTTATATTAATTTATAGTAGATATATTTCTCAAGAGAACTTAATCAAAACTTTGTATGTAAAAAAATACATGAAATAATCATGTTAGGGAAATATCAAATTTATTTTATGAATCAATCTTAATGTTATATTCGAAACAAATAAATTGTATGTAAATTTATTAATACGTTTCAAGTATGAAAAAAAGAAAAAAATGCAATAAAATTGCGTTTCTGCTTTTCTTTCCAATGATTTATATTTCTATATATGTGGGACGTAAATGCGGGAACAGAGCTGTCATCTTAGTACAGAGTAACCTCTAAAATATATATTTACGTATAGTTAAAGAATAAAAAATGTGAAGAGGAATGTGTGATTTCTCTATAGAATATATTATTCTACATTATATCATAAAAAAACAGTACATATAACGGTATCCTCCTGCAGTATAATTATTTTTAATCAACATTTTTGAACTTTTAATTTTGAACATTTTAAATATTTTCGTGCCATTATGATGAAAAACTTAGACAATTTTTTAATTTGAAAAAAATAATTTATTAACGATAACAATGTTGGTAGTTTTTCAAAAGGTATAAGAATTTAAAAAATGTCTAAAATATGCTTTCTTCGCAAGTATTGTAATAACTATTAGTTCTATTCACTAAAAAATCACTATAAATATTAAATATGCTCAATTTGTGTTTTTGTCAGCACCACTTTAAATGAAACCATAGTTAATCACTCTATAAAAGCCTAATACAATAAAAAAAATCCTAAAAGTGAAAAAGTTATTTTTCATACAAAATAAATTATATATTATCGTTGATATTAAAATAAAACGCTATTTGTCATTAAACACGCAAACAGGCATAAGCCTATCAAAGGGAAACCGCCGCATACGCCTCATTCCTAAATCGAGGCGACAAAGTTCAAAGTTGCTTAACCTTTAGTAATACTTTTGTAGTAGTATGTGTTAACGTTATTGGTATCTATGCGTAACTGCGTCACACGAAATACAGATATGGATAAACATCGATCATGAAATGAAAAAAAAAGTCTACGTCTAAACTGTTAAGGTATCTTGATTAATTTCTTTAGGTATAGGCTTAAAATATTTTATTAAAGGAGCGCTGACGCTTCCATTCTGTATTAATATTAAAGGCCATCGCGGCGCAGGGGCACAAAGTTAGGTTAAGTTACTTAAATCGGTTAAGCCCTTTCTGAGATTATCCTGAACGCACAGATAAACAGACAAATTGACCAAGTTCTATTACATTGTTAAATGTCCGTAATAATAATTTTTCTAATATATCTTCCACGTACAGACACCGATGAGTTAGGATTTTATTGTAAGTAGCGATATTACTATAACTATATATCTATAACTATAACTTAGGTCCTAAAGACTCCTTAAGGCAAAAGTTTAAAGAAATTAATATATTGACAGTTGCATCTCTCTTATGGGTGGTACGAAAATGCGACTGCGTTGCAAACATACATTATAGGTATATTAAAACACGAACATAATTTTAGTGTATGAAGCAAATAATTCTGTGGTTTAAGCGGGCGAAGCCGCGAGCGGGCCGCTAGTTTTCAAATAAATCACTGATGAGGTAAGATTTACTTGTATGGATGACATGTTATTGTGACCTTTACATACATTTTTATTGCAATCTTTTAATTATAATACGTAACTTTTATTTATATATGTACTAGTAATTACTAAAGCCTTTCAGAACAGCTTTTTTTACGACATATTGTACAATTGTTTTTTTTATCGCTACACGCTATATCTCGTATTGAAGAGTAGACGGAAAGATCCTAGTGATAAGATAAGGTAATTCCAAATTTTGGCTCAATTTTCCAAATATTACGTTTTCAGTGGCATAATATAACACGGCGCCACGATGGACTTTTATTTAATTTTGAATAAACACACGGTATGATGTATGTATCATACACATACTAGCACTCGTATTGTGTAACGGCTTAATCGATAACAGTATAATGCATTTGGAGTGTCATGTACTTGCTCCGAACGAGTGGGCGTGTCCATTGTTCGGTGTTGTAATATGAATTAAGAAATAAATGTTAACAGCATGTTAAAAGACTTGATAGTATAACATATAGAGGATAGGATATAAAATCAACTTGTTGTAGGTTCGATTCGATTGAGTGGAGACTCAAGGAAATGTAATATTTGCTTAAATTTATATTTTCAATTCTTCAATCTTATGTCGAGGGAAAGCGCGGTGTTGAGTTCCGCCACTCGACATGCAATACCTTCAGAATTCGGTGGAAAATGGAGAACGGAGTGTTTTAACACTAGGTTCCTTCTGCCTACAGAGCTATATGCGCGATACAGCGTGAAGCTGACTGACGATCAAGGAACATATTATACTCTATAGAGTGCTGGTAAAATATAGCATGACGTTGGGCTTTTCCACTCACCGTGCAACGCCTTTAAATTGGAAGGCGGTTTGGATAGTGCAGAACCGAGTGTGCACTTGGCTCTCTCTGCCTACCCTGTTATTTACGGAATAAAACAAGAAGGTTAAAAAAAATCCCATTATAACTGACGTGTGTCGCGGACTCGACAGAGTGCACGAGCAGTGCAGGCAGAATTAGTGTTCTAAATAAAGCTACGCGTAAACAAAACCACGATTCAGGTAACGGAAATCCGCGTCAAAATACTAAAACAATACGTCGTATATTTCAAAATTTGAACGGGAATTAAGCTTATTTTATGTAAACGTTTATATACTTGTAAGTAATGGTGATTCACGCTGTATCCCGCAGATTGGCAGAGTATACGTAGAGCTAAAAAAGCCTATTTTTTACAATTTTGAAAGTGTTATTCCAAACTTAATAATAAAAAATACTTTTTTATAACTTTAAAAATTTTTACGTGGCGAGATTCGAACCCACGCCTCTAAAAACTGTTCAACCGCTTTGTTCACTAGACCATACAATGGACGGTTTCCAAGACCCGCGGATTCAAACAACGCTACGTTAAAATTTTTATAGGTTTCTAAAAAACGTATTAGTCTAAGAAATAATTGTTATAGCGAACAAGCGATACTATACGTCCTTCTAGCATGAAAACTAAAAAAATAATATACTAATAGCATTATTAATAAATAGGCACGATATAGTAACCATACATGTACATACATACATACATTCAGTAGGAAATATTAGTAACACGGACTTCCTCTGTGTTGTGATGTAACTTAACACGCGATACACGCACCACAAATTTTCCCAGGGAAAAGCGTTACATATCATATTCACACCAATATATGTATATAATAGTAAAATTATAGGATTTTCACCATCTTGGTGTTGTTGGGTAATGTCCATATTCAATGTGGGTTGTGGATTGTTGCCCACTTGAATGAATGAAATATTTACGTTTCCTCTCTCTGGTTACAAGAGAAAGCCGTCACTGTACGTAACATATCGAACGTCGGGACAAATATGGGGAACTGAATATCTTAATAGTAGGTTCCTTCTGTCTACCGTTATATACAGGATACAGCGTGAAGTTTATAGCAGGATAGGCAGAGGAAATGTAGTGATAGGCCACTCCGTTTTCGCTGATTTTCCAAGTATTATTGCGAGGAAATCAACTAAGCACTTTGTCTTGTTACCAGAGCCAGGGAAAGAAAATATTATTAAATAATAATTCATTGCCCGGAGTGAGGATCAAACCTACAACCGACCCGTTTACAGTAACTAAAATATTAATAAAGCTACTACCTAAAATAGATATTTTACAAACAAATATCTAATAACATACTAAAATATAACATTAACCATATAAAATCTGGGCGCGTAGTCAGTTAATGTGAGGAAACCATAAACGGTGACAGGATGTGTGTGTATTTAACGAAATTATAAACACACCCAATAGGTGTAACGCCTATCGGGTTGCGTGATGAATTAAGTATTTAATTTATTTTATTTCATCTTATTAGATTAAAAAGCCCTCGTGGGCAAGTGGGAAAGCGTTTGGCTGTAAATGCGACAATTTTGGGTTCGACTCCCACTCAGCAGAATTAATTATTTTCATTTTCTCACTCTGGTAATTAGATAAGTTGCAGCGTTGAGTTCTGCAACTAATCACGCAATATGTCGAGAGCACTGGTTCCCTTTACTGGTATAACTCATGCGGCACGAGACTAAAAAAAGCTTATTAGTGGAAGCTTTCGCGGTTATGCCGTTGAGGCATAGAATCAGACTGAACCGACGGTTGTTGGTTCGATTCTCACAACGGGCTAAACAGATTAAAGACTTTTAGTTTAGTTTCTTCTATAGGCGCTCTATTAACTAATCTTACATTCAACATTCCTTCCATACCACTTAAATTACGTACATGACAAGACCTAACTACAGCTATGATTAAGACAAACTAAGAAGTGGGTAATTCCAGTATTTATCAATTGACCTGGATGCTTTAATGGAAGGAACAAGCCAGTTAAGATTAGATGCTTCTGGTAGATCATACATACCATACTTTGCCTATTGTCTTCTATATGGGGAAATATTAAATAACTTTTTAGCTTTTTATACTTTACTACTTAAGTTTTGCACTTCATTCCATCTGGGGGCGGCGTTGAGTTCCGCTAATTGTCCGTTGTCACCAGTTATTTATTGTTATAGAAAATATCTTATTCTAATTTACTATAAGGAACTGTAATAGTAAAACATGTAGCTATATAATGGGTATTCATTAATTAATTTACTTTGGCCCACTAGGTTCCATTAGTCTACACGCGGGACAAAATGTGAAAATGAATACTAATCACGCTGAAATCCGTATATAGCAGAGTTTTATGACGTGACATTCCGCGAACAACGTCGCAACATAAGAATATTATTTATATAAATTCAAATATAATATTTATATAAACTATAATTTTATAATGTTGTCATATATCGGGTTCATTGTAATTCAATAATACTATTTTAGTTACATTACACCGGTCATCGCACTGTTATGGCTAGTACACACGTAAGACGATCCCAAAGATTATCCACCTGAGAAAGATAGAATTTCTCATGGATTTTATAGAAAGGTGTATGTTTTTTTACTGTAGAGTATATATTATAATTATTAATAGCGTTTCAAATTATTTTAATTTCTTCGCGCTGGTGAGGTAAGGCACGGGTTTGAGCACCGCTGCTAAAAACGCGGGCGGAAAAAGAAGAACGTAGTTGTGTTTCTGAAAAAAATAAAGACTCGAAGGATCGCTTCTGTACATATACTTTTAAAAACAGGAGGAAAATAATTATTGTAAATTATATATAAATAAATGTTTTACTGAGGCCGCCGTGGCCCGGTGTAGGTTGTGGGTTCGATTTTTACTAGCTTTGCGAATGAGGCAAAGCACTCGGTTGAGTTCCGCTGCTCAACACGCAATGCCTACAAATTTAGCAGATAGCGAGGAACGGGTGTATCTTAATGGGAAACGGTTTATTTACACTTAGTTCCCAGGTTCCCTGTGCCTACCTGCTATGTGCGGGATACAGCGTGAAGTTGAAGCATTTTTTTACCTAAATTCGAACATACAGTAAATTTAAGGTCAAATCTTATATATAGTATATCCTAAGCTTAAAGGTTATGATAATTCAAGACACAAGCGGAAACGCCGTCTGTCCGAATATATCGCAAAAAAATACCAAATCGACGCTCCTCATACTAATTATTGCGAACGGGATTTGAATATTAATTTAATCTGTATCATAATGAACCAAATCTATACATATAATAAAATTGTAACTGATTGTAGTCTGTACGGGGAAAATATATAATTATAATTCTGTTTTTTCGATTTGTTTGTTTGTCTGTGTTTTTGTGTCTGCTTATCTCGAAAACGGCTAAACTAATTAAAAATGATGTTTTATTTCAATTGGTTCAGTAATACGTATAGTATAGTACTGTAAAAATATCTTAACTGTGCTAGTGATCCGCTCGCGGCTTCGCCCGCTTTATTACATAATTATTCATTTTCTCGTCGGAATCGCTTTGGTTACATAATAACATTATCGCTTTAAAGACAATATCCATACGTTGAATGTGAAATGTATAGATGTTGTCTTTAATATGATAATGTTAATAGAACACGAAAATAATTTAGTAAATAAACAATTGTCTGTATTCGAGGTGGCTAGTATTCGAATAAAAAGCTATGGTCAATTGAAATTATAGTAGGAAACCTAACCAGTCTCGTAGAGAAGTTGTTTTTAAATTTTTTTAAGCTTCACGCTGTATCTCGCATGTATTGTTTTGTTACCGGTGTGTGAAAATGAAAAGATTAAACAATTCCCCTTGACTGTGAATTGAATCCACAAGCATCATATTCACAGTCTCGCTGTGCCGTTGTGGTCTTTTTTTATGTCATAAATTGTGATAGCATAAAGTGTACGATTCAAAAGTGTGCATTTGAAAAGTGGTTGTAAAAGTCTATTTGAAGAATGAATATTTTTAATTTTAATTTGAAGTAACGCACAATTAACACTCGTTTTTATGAACATGTAGTTTTAATATTTAATTTATTGATTCAAGTTATTAAATAAACTTTAAATCAATACATTAAATATTAAATCTTGTCATATCAGAGGCCGTTGTAGCGCTGGGACACTGGGACTGAGTAGTGCATTCTATTCCCACTGGAAAGAATGAAGTATTTAATATTTTCATTTCCTCGCTTTCGTAACGACGCAATGTGCGGTGTTGAATTACGCCTCCAAAAGGGAATGGAGTGTTTTAACACTAGGGTCCTAGACTTCTTCTACCTACCCTGGTATGTACGGGACACAGCGTGAAGCTAAATAAAATAAAATTAAAAAAATAAATAAAAATATATATGTTTTGCCATATATTTTATGTATGCCGTATTTCACATAGCTTGCTCAAAATTTCTCCGACCGGAAACGAACCGACAACCAACACACTTCCAGACAAATGTCCCACTGCGCCACGATGGGGTACTAGTAACATTTTTTTATATTTAAAATTCCATCCGCGCGCAAATATTCTCAATGCCCATAGTACTTTGTCATGGGACTGAAGCCCTTTTTCTTATATATTTAAAGTATTTAATCGTATGAATAACGAAGGGCACCCATTGTCCTTAGGATTTCGAGTCGGGCACATATCTCATATTAAGTAACTTTGTTTCTTAGAAACCAAGATTTTTATTGTTATATAAAAGACAATGACATTGTTTTGATAGGATTTGAGGCGAAGGATTATTTTTAATTCAGTGTTTTTTAATTTTTTTTTGGGCAAAAAAATAACCTTTAACTGTGGTTTCGCCTGCGTGGTACAATGGAAAGAGCTAAGCTGTGTATCACACGTGACACTTTCTAAGCGCCCGAATTAACACTGACAACATAAAGTGGGAAAAGAAAAAAAAATTAAAGGCACACAGCAAAGAATGCAGAGGGAACCTAATAAGACACTCCGTTCTCCCCGCGGAGAACGAAAGCGACTAACAATACAAAAATATTATTTGTATAGACTCAGCGGTTCTTGAGATTGGTGCGATCAAACAAACACACTTCAGCTTTTTAATATTGACAAAGAAATTATAGATTTGTTAACAAGAACAAGTTTTTCATACATTTCTAAAGTTTCACCAAGCTATAGTTTCCCCATAGTTAGAGATAATTGACTAATTACTCTCAAGCGAACAATGTTACATACAATGTAACTGTCGCAAACCGCTCTCCCACGGCCCTACTCCACAAAACTGGCTTCTAGCCTTATAATATTTGGATTTTATCACTTGAGAAAAAATACTATAAATAATAGTATTTTTCTTTATTTTTTTGTTTTATATATAAGATTCTTTAATTGAAATTTTGAAGTATTTTTAATTAATTTATTTCTTATTTATATGGTTCTAATCACAATAACAAAAGCCTTGAGCCTTATCTATCAAAAAATTAAGATGATTGTATTAAAATTGCACATTGACGACCAAGTTTTATTGTTTCGTAATTATTGTTAGCATTATTACTAGAATTATTTGTGTACTTTAATATATAAGTTATAATTTTTACAAGAAGAGGATCATTTTTCATATACGCATAGTAAGGGGAATTTAGTGTTGCTAAAATCTATTCCCCATTTTTTAGTCAATTATTGGGGCTTGGCATTTTGATTAACGGACCTCAACGCCGCATTTGACTACAGGAACACAGTAATCAAAGAATTTAAATATTTTTTAATAATTTAAATGTAAAATTTCACGCACTACGATGTCCCACTATTCTATCGTCTAATAAGATAGTAAGTGTACGTAAAAAGTTTTTACTGACAAAGCTGACAATTTAATTACAAAATAACTGGCATTACTGTAATAGCTTACTATAGTTGCGTATTGTACAAATCTAGAAATTGAACTGGTTTACTTTGTGTAAAAAAATCACTTCACATCTCGTGTAAAGTCTCCCACGCTTTATTTTATAAAAATGTATGACTTGTTGGACATGCGAGCTATATATGTATGTATCAAGTACAGAAAAAATTACAGTTTCTGTTAATAATAATAGCAATAAATTGATTTTTTTTATTTTATACATCTATCATAGAGAAAAAAATAATACATTACATAGGAAAAAAGGAGCCCTTATAAAATCCATTTGTCTATCTGTCACGACCCTTAATCTTAGGGACACTTGATATCGAGTCGAAATTCATTTCGCGTTTCGCGTCTACACAAACTAGTCACACGCTTGTTGCACTAACCCGTGACACTACAATGATTTTGATTCTATTTAGAATTTAATTTTACTTCAGCTAAACGTATTACAACATAATCTAAATCATTTAGGCAGCTTGCGTGTATATTATCGTACGAAAATACTTTAAATGGAGTTATTTTGATATTTAACTTTCTTTACCTATTGTTATTACAGTAATTCATCTCATAATCACGCAATGTTTGCTGTTGAAGGTGAAGTATATTTTTTCATACGACGAGTCGACTTGATTCGACTGTATGTTTTTTTTCGCGATTTCTCTATAAAATATGAATAGATTGTGCTGATACTTTTTTTTAATGTGTCGTCCAATATACATTTACATAGTGAGTACAATTTAAATTAATTTGCCGATTTTGTAATATACTTGCCATCTTGACCATTTATTGAAATCGTTGCAAATATCAGAATTAACTATTTATCAAAAATATATATTTTATTAAAATATTATGTAATAGGCAAATTTTGTGCCGTGTGATCCCGGCCTAGAATAGGATCATCCTGGTACTGGTGGTGTCGTAAGAGGCGACTAAAGTACGTGTGGTAGAGTCACGTCGCCAGCAATGGCAACACGCATGGGCAGACTCGACCGGATCATTACCACCCCCGGCGTTTAAAACCGGCGTGAAGTAGTGGCTTTACGCCACTACTTCACGCCGGTTTCGCATCTCTGCGTATCACTGCGTTTCGCATCAGGTAATGCCGGGCCCCGGCGCCCAACCCATCTTAAAGACCGGCAACGCACCTGTAACTCCTCTGGGGTTGCACGGGGTCGTGGGCGGCGGTAATCACTTACCATCAGGTGACCCGCATGCTCGTTTGCCGTGTCTTTTCCATAAAAAAAAAAAAATGTTAGCCGTTTTAGCGTTGTTTTTTGTTAAAACGATTACATGTTTAACTTTCATTATTTTCTTTTATAGCTGTAAGTTATTCATATGTGCTTTCTGTAAGAGAAAATACCAAAGTGTACCTTTCTATACATATTACGAAAATTTTAAAGAAGAATCGAACCCGAATGATCGAATTTACTATGTAAACGCAATCTTTTTACACAAAGTCTTCGTAAGTTCAATCTTTTTGCTTCGCGCAACAAAGTAAAATGCTTAAAAGATAACGGCAAGGCTATTCCTATTACCGCGTTGATTCCTTTCAAATTGACAATTAACAGTTTTAGCTGTTATTTTGATCTCAATTGGAGCAATTTGTCTTTACAACGTACGTACGTGGGTTTGATAGTTAAGAAGAATATCGTATAAATAATGGAACAGAGAGCGTTATTTATATTTGCCACTTTAATTTTCAAGACATAACGCGTTGAGTGGCAGAATTTAACGCCACATTTTGATTTATTATAATTATTTAGCAACGAAATGAAAATATTTTGTTCTTTCGATAGTTAATCGAACCTACAACCGTCGCGCTAACAACCAGATCTATATATTAAGAAGTTTTAGTTACTTAGATACTATTGAGTGTATACAGATCTCGAGATATATCTAATTATTCAGTCACTGGCCTCCTTTCGGAGCTGCTTGTTCCTAATTACATGGTACGGTGTGCAAAGTCAATGGATAGTTTATCAGGATTTAATCCATATGGTACATAGTGTTTTTGGACCGTGATGGGATCAAAATCACAAAAGAAACGCTGTGTTGCCGCATTTGGAATGTTTTGATTGAATTAATCTCTCTCCAGTTTTTTATGAATATATAATAGTGGTGGTTGCAGGTTCGACCCTTAGCTATATGTATGAGATGCAATTAAAAACATAATA
Source organism: Heliconius sara (assembly GCA_917862395.2). Taxonomy (NCBI): domain Eukaryota; kingdom Metazoa; phylum Arthropoda; class Insecta; order Lepidoptera; family Nymphalidae; genus Heliconius; species Heliconius sara. Next base: position 7,870,085 of record OU860780.1, on the reverse strand, counting down.
AAATAATAAAATTGTTTATGGTGGGTTAGGTGAAATGTGTCGATTTCGATAAGGAAGAGGTATTTCGGTTTTCGGTTTCGGTTCGGAAAACGAAAATAGTTTAAATATTCCACCACATTCCACCACCTTTCACCAAATGGAAATTGAACCTTTAACCATCGCATTTACATTAAGATGCTGCGCCACGACGGCCTCTACAGGAAGGTGATTTGTTAAATTTACTTAGTAGTCTTGGCCTAAAATGCATTTAAATGGCATTCACAATAGGAAATCTTTTATTAACGAAGGTTACTTACTACAATTAGTGAGAATTAAAAGGCTGTTAATATTTATTTATTTTTTATTTTAAAATCTGGTAACTCTTCCGTCATATGGCCCGTACCCTTATTTTCTATATATACCTTTTCATTTTGCAACATTTGTAAATGTTAACTTACCATATATGGTTATTATTTCTATGATCAATTATTTGTGTAATGGTTATAAATTGACAGAAAATGAAACAAATTTCGAAAACTACTGAAACGATTTACTTAAATCAAGAAGTCATCTCTTTGAGTTTCCGAGAAATTTGTAGACGAACATACGATGAGTACATTGCACTTACGAAATATAACACATGTGCTTGGAATATACCCCTAAATAGATCATTATCAAATATTAGTCATTTCTTATATACATACATACATGTTAAACTGATAACTTTCTTTTTTTAAAGTCAGTTTAAAATATAAATTAAACTTTAAAGCGCATGCGCATCGAGTGCACTGATAAAACTGTCTATTTGTTTCTAACGATAAACTATAGATAACTGGATATGGAGTTTTTTCCATAACATTTTTTATGTCGAAACCTTTTGTTTACGTAAAGCTCATAAAATATTAAATTGTGATAAATAAAGATAAATTGGACGCGTTGAAGATAAAATATATTTTTTATGGCTTTGTTACGATTTAAACGATTTATGTAGGGATGTATGTATATACTTTACTATCGAGTAGCAAAGTAGATAGGAACCATATGTTATGATACTCCATTTCCCATTAACTCTTAATTTTGTGTGGTTTTGGTGTAGTGACAGAACTCAACACGGCGTTACCAGAGATGGGAAATAAAAATAATGGCAAGCTAATCTAAAAGCAAAACAGTCATTCCCCAGAATAGGAATCGAACTCAAAACCATCACGTTTACAGTGAAACATATTAACTATAGTGAAACGTAAACATAATAAAGAAAACATAACATATTAAAGCTATTACATACTATAGTTACTGTCCAACTAACGCTCGGATGAGTAATCTCCGGGTCGACAGATGTGGGCAATTGAACAAATGAATACGGCGCCACACGGTGTTTGTAATAACTGAGACAAAAGAGGATCTATTAAATGTAAGAATCTTAACTAAGTTAAATCATATTAAGATTGTTCGTAAAATTATAATAAGCGATATTATAGATTTACTTGGCGTCTGGCTGTTTGAAGGTAGTTGGGTTCATTCCTCAATCAGAGGAATTATTATAGTCGAATAATTTTTATTACCCCGCTCTCGCATAGCCGAACAGAGGGAACCTAGCCTCATCCTACTACCCTAGTTTCATTCCAATTTTTGGCGGATCTCAATGTCAATTCAATTACAGCCTGTAGATCGAATAAGTAGTTTAAAAGGAAGGTGTACATAATATTGAGTATATTAGAAAATATTGGTGATTGGTTATGTTATATAGTAAAAAAACGTCTTACAATCTTGATAAATCGGATAATAACAAAATAGAATTAATTAAGTGGACCACGCGGGCGAAGCCGCGAGCACATTTATACACTTGTATATGTAGATATGTACAAATTTTCCTTATACAATCAAAATAGTATAAAGAATGACGTCTTTGTATACGTAATTTTACGAATGGAACATGGAAAATATGGATTTTAATAGAATCGTTATATTATTGCGGTCGTGGTGGCGCAATACCGTGGACCGTATCTGAACACGACGACTATGGATCGGTTTCCTCTGTGGGGATAGTTATAATCATTTCAGCGTTAAGTTCCACCGCGCCGCGGAACGGAGGCTTTTAAAACCGAGTTTTTTTGTTATATGCTATAAATATACTTACCTATATACTTAATACATTTTATACTTGTTAGTTACACAAATGTTATTATGAATGGATTAACCCACTTTAAACAGGCGGTTATCACTGTATGTATTTGCATTAAGCTAGCGATCCACTGATATTAACAGTTTTATTTTTTATATCTATAATGAATATCATAAAGCTAAATGGCATGTTTGGTTGAATGCGCTTATCACAGCAATCCATTTATCGAAAAAGGCTATATATTTGTTACGTCACTGTGAACCACTACACCTGCAATGTATCACATGATGATACATGTACACGAAAATTATGCACCACTATGTATTGTCATCTGGCCACGAGGGTAAAGCCGCGAGTAAAAACTTCTTATAGCAAGGTTCCTGGCTTTAATTAAATAAAAATCAGCTTCACTCTGTATGTCGCACACAGCAGGGTAGGCAGAGAAAACCTAGTGTTAAGACACTCCGTTTCCCACTTTCTGCCGAATTCTGGAGGCATTGCGTGTTGAGTGGCAGAACTCGGCGCCGCGCTTAGCCTCGACACCAGAGCGAAGAAATGGAAATATAAATTTAAGTAAATATTTCATCTCCTCGAGTGGGGATCGAACCCACAACCAGTCGGTTTTACAGTCACACTTAGTGCCACTGCGCCACGACTGGCCTCAACCTGCCTGGCCTGGCTTTATCTAAAAATGTATATTTGAGATATTTTCAAGATTTCTAAACTATACTTTAAGTTTCCAAATAAAGTAAAGAGAAATCAAAAACTATTAAACAACACGACAACGACCTTTGTGTAGGAATGTCGTTACCAACTAAAGTTATATAAAATACAAATTGTACTAATACTAAGGCACTCTCTCTTTTCCGCTGAATATTCCACATGATGTGTTGAGTGACGGAACTCAACGCCGCGCTTGTCTACCAAAATAACAGGAATGAGAGCTGGAATTTGAAACTGCACGATGATATGCGGAACTCAACACCGTAAATTGTATTACTACATATGTATTATATGTAGCCTGCATAATTAAAGTGGGCATAACCTAACAGATATTTATCTGTAAAACAACCTTGGCGAACGGATGCTGGCGGACGATAACTAAGTATATGTACTATAGTTTATATATATTTTTTTATCAAGGGCACTATGTTAAAGAATTTTTCGGATTAGCATTATATAATGAGCTCTTAATATCTTATGAATTGAATAAATATAACTATTATGGATGAAATGAGATCGTCGTAGCACAGGGGCATCGGACAGCATCATACTGTAAACACAACCACTATGAGTTCCATTCCTGCTTGGGGGAACGAATTATTTTCATATCCTCGCTCTGGCAAAGAACGAAAGGAACGAAAGAAACAGGGGAATCAGTCTTAATGCTAGACATCTATTTTGTCTGAAGGTTTATTAAAATGTGAGAAGAAAAAAATGAAAATACTCTGCACACAGCAGAGTAGGCAGAGGGAACCTAATGTTAAGATACTCCATTCCCAACTTTCCACCGAATTCTGGAGGCATTGCGTGTTGAATGGCGGAACCTAACGACACCCTACGTGCTTGGACGCCAGAGCGGAGAAACAGACACAAATTTACATAAATATTTTATTTGCTCGTGTGGAGATCGAACCCACAACCAGTCGGGTTTACCGTCTCACTTTGTGCCTCTGCGCCACGATTGGACTTTATTACTAGACGAAACTTATAAATTATCTCAATTTCAATTTAATGATTTTCCTCAATTTGCCCATTGATACTGTTAATGATACCTAGTACTAAAAAAGGAACGTAAGACTACTCACTCTTAGAAATAAATAACTTACAGATATATACTGAGGCCAGTCGTGGCGCAGGAGCGCAAAGTGTGACTTCGATCTCCACTCGAGGAAATGAAATATTTAATTACATTATTTTTTTCGTCCCTTCGCTCTAAGGACGAAGCAAAGCGCGGCGTTGAGTTCCGCCACTCAACACACAATGCCTCCAGAACTCGGCGGAAAGTGGGGAACGGAGTGTCTTAACACTAGGCTCCCTCCGCCTACCCTGCTGTGCGCGGGATACAGCGTAAAGCTGATTTAATTTTAGATATATATAAAAGTTCTCAACATAAGTATTGATGTATTGGTGCTAGTTTAACATTCATGATAAAAGAATTATAGTAACATAAACTTTCTTATTCTTATTACACGAACTCTATGTCTGTATCTGAAAAAAAAACTGTCAAAATAAATCTAAACAATTCGAAAGTATGTATGGACGTCCAAACAAATATTATATATGCACGCTCCACGCGATGTCGCGTGTTGCGTTTAAAACAATAAATATAATACATACGCAAGACTATTGTAGCACAGCGGTGCTCTCGGGTCAATAATCGGACATATATTAGTTTTACTTCTCCACTCTGGTAAGATTTAGCACGGCGCTGAGTTACGCCACTAACTAAGAAACTATGCTAGAAAACACTACTTTCTAATTGTAAATTATAAAAATATAACCAAATATAATATGTACATCAAATTTTAATCTTTACCCAATAACATAAACTCCAGATTAACTTTAAGAATCATTTTCTTACGCAGTTATTACATGTTTTTTACCGATGCAAGTGCAGAGGAGCCATTGTTTGGAGCTCTCACTTACATTCCAGAATACGTGGACATTGCCCTTTGATTGATTCCCCGCGGTTACTCTGACATGAACACGCATTTAAAATATACAATTATGTATTTGTTCTTTGATCAACATGAAAAACCACAAAAAAAAAGAAAAGCACAATTTTGGTGTAGCGGCGGCTTTATCATCATAGGTATTCTTTGACTAAGAATGTATAATAAACTTATTTAAAAGTTAAATGTTATATTTTTCTTTTCAGGTTCACACTTTATCCAGCATAGAGCAGGGCCGGCAGAGGCTACAAAAATCTGGTAACCTAGTTACCAGAGCGAAAAAATGAAAATATTAATAAATAATAATAAATTTCTCCGAATGGGAATTAAACAAAATATTATATCTCGTAGACAGTTCCCGTGTATAGAAGTCAATTTAAGACATACTTCTCTTTTCGTCTGAGTTAGAAATATTGCGTGGTGCTCAACGCTGTGGTAGCGTTACCAGATAAAATCAAAATATGTATAACATTAGTCCCAGTGGATATTGAACCCACAACCATCGTGTTAATACTACGAATATAATGCCTCTATAATATAGAAGCATAATTACAATAAAGGTTTTTTCTATTAGCTTCTCGCCGTATCCCGCAAATAGAAGTATACTAGGAATCAAAGCTAGGACTTTCAGCAGTCACCAATCACTGAACGTACTACTAAATCAATATATTGGCGGTAGAGTTCAATTTAATATGTTCTAAGGTCAAATGAATCACTGATGCGTCATACATCAATAATGATGTTGTAAACTTAATAAATTCTAAGAAGAAACGACATCTTATTGAAAGCTTGCAATGGCAAATATTTTTCTCATAGTAATCTCATATGGACCCCAATGGGACAGTTCATAGCGTGACGATGGTTGTGGGTTTGATCCCCACTCGGGGAAAAGATTATGTTTAAACTGTTTATATATTCCCATTGATAAAACAAAACGTCGTTGATTTACGTCAATTTATACGTAATAACTTATCAATGAGTGGGGAACACGGTGCCTTAAAACTCTCAGACTATCATGCTGTATACTGGAGAGTTATATACACCACGTTAACCGTTCTGATATAACCCAGAAAATTGCTCCCAGAGTTACCTTCGACATTTAAAATGTATCGTATGTCATACACAACTCTTTCAACTCAATTGATCCTATTTGGTTAAACGAAATAGTAGCTAAGAGTAGTAAAATAGTAATGACCAAGCATTTAGTAGCATATATATATTAAAATATTTAAATATGATTATAATGACAGCTCTTGTTGGGATGTGGCAAGCATTGAGAGCGTGAGACTCGCCTCCATTGTGATGTGATTCTCACACAAAAATGTGCAACCCATCTTATTGGAGCAAGCAATGCAGAAACCGCGAGAATAGTGAAACAAATGCTATATAATTGAAAATTATCTTTCATAAAATAAAAAAACGTGATGTAAAATGCACTCGATTGTTCAAGAAGTGGATGCAATATTTGATAAGTGATCGTCGTGGTGTAGGTATGTCCTAGTAGTGGTTACAGTTATCAGTTAGAATCAGTATGTGATCAAAATTTTCACAACAAATTGCGGTGTTATGTTCCACCTTCTTGCGTATTTCTACTCTAGTATTCTATGGTAGTAGAATTGTATAGAAAACAATGGTATTTTAATCAAGTTCAAGGACGTAAGACATCATTTTAGAACTCTCAGTAAACTCTCAATTGTTGTAGTTATTATTTTTACTCTTTTACGTACTTACTACTCTACTACTACTCTATCACGTCTTTCGCGTCGTCCACTATCGTGGACCTCTACATACATGCCCCCCGAGAGTTTCCCAAGCAATTTACTTGACCTTCATCCTGTATCATCAATACTGTGTCCCCAATTCAACTCTATTATAATAATATAAATCAAGATATTTTTGAAATAAATAAAAGGTACGTTTTTCAAAAAACCTATGTAAAATACAAACCTTACAAACGTGTCAAAATCTTCTAGAGTGGTCCTAAACAAACTGTTTTACCTTCACATGTTAGATAAATGTTAATGTTTATTTAACGTATCGCTATTTAGAAGTGGCAATTTGATAACTCTACTTAAAAAATAGGAAAGAATTTGTATGTACATTATAATACTAACAACACAAACGCGGCTTCGCCTGCTTGAACTTATTGTTATATAATAGCCAAACTATACAAAATCTTTACATAAATTGCATGTTTTATTCTGGTGTTTAAAGTATATTACTGTAAAGTTTCAACTATATCCGTTGAGTAGTTTATGCATGACAAATTATAGTCAATTTTCTTCTCACTCTTTGTTCCGCTTACGAGAATTCAGAAAACACTTTAGTGTCGAGACACTCCGTTTTCTTTTCCTTCAAATCATGAGTTAACAATTCAAACAATTCAAGCCCACAAGTAGAAATCGACGTCACAACCATCACGTTTACAATAATACGCTATCTCACTCCACTCCACTCACATTCCAACTTTAAAAACAAACGGCCAATTAATCCATGAAAGCAATTAAATTATTAAATTGCAATTTTCCACATATCAATGCATGAAATGAATTTGATATGCATAAGATTTACGTGTCATATATATTTGTAAAAGTGGTACAAAACCACTTGAATGCGTCAAATTGACCTAAAAGATGCGCCTGCGCATGACTATCGAGAATAATAATTCTAACGATTAGCGTTTAGAGACCTATTAGATTAGTGTTTACAGAAGATATATAAACAACTAGAGACCCAAGCGCAGCGCTTAACACGAAATATTTACATAAATTATAACCAAATGTTATTCTCTTATATAAGCTATATTATTGTAAAGTTTCATCTTAATCTGTCAAGTAGTTTTTGCGTGAAAGTGTTACAAACATCCAGCCTTACATACATTTACATTTATTATATCAGTAGGATTATAATTTACACACATATTATTTATAAACAAAATATACTTTTTTACATTTAGTGATAAAAAGCTTGTAGTGATATATCACTTTCTCTCATTATTTCCATTTATAGTTATTGAAAAAAGTAGATCAAGGTAAAAAAGTAGGTCAAGACTTGCCTCCCCTTCATTTTAAGCCCATAAGTATGATATTTGCGAAATTAGGTTCCACAGCTTTATTCGTAATGTGTTAAGCTTTGTCACTATCACTAGGTTCTATTCGTTTTTCGTAAAGCAGAAAAAAAATAAGTGAAAGATCACTCCAGTGTTCTACTCTACTTTGCATTAAACCAAAAAAGGATTTTTCCTTTTTTATTGTTACGATGATTCAATTCAAAGATTTTAATTAAAATCGACGAACCCACACTCATCATGCGCGGTTAGGTTACGCTAAAGACATCTATACTGATTACTGGACCCCAATAGCTTCTGTGCTCAAATTAAAAAAATAGTACTTTACAATGATTATTTGTTTAACGGCAAGGCCTCGTTTTATAATTTATGAACTATTAATTCACTCAAACATTCTATTAGATGTTTATTTAAAAGGAAATGAGAAAATGGCTTAATAAAATCTAACCATTAGCTTAATGGATTCAATTAAAGTTACTAACTATTAACTATTATTTGTTTTTTCTTAGGATTTTTACGCCTTTACCGCATATATACAGATGGATAAGTATAAATAACTTTAATTAAGACACTCCGTTTTCCACTCTTCTGCAAATTTTCATAAAATTATTGTTGATTATGTCATAAAATTGTTGTTGTTAGTAATTTCTGTAATAATATTTTAAGTTTCTTTTATTATTTTTTCACGCTGTATCCCACTAAGCAGGGGAAACAGAGAAAACTTTGTGTTGAAACATTTCTTCGCCGTTGGTTCAGTAACGGAACTAAACCCTGCGGTGTGTTATTTGAGAACGAGAAACTCAATATGTGGAATAAATTATTCCACCGAGTAAGAATCGAACCCATAACCCTCATGTTCACAATCACCTATGCCGCTGCGCCACAACAGCCTATACGAATATTCTATGGTGAATTTATGTTAACACTAACTTCGTAAGTACGTAGTTTAGAGTTTACTGTCCATCTATTAATTTGATTAAATCTTTTTAAGTTAACTTTTATGTATCATTCCAAAGAAAATACAATATTTAAATTATTTCTTAACCATTTGTTGCTCATCACAAACGATGCTTTAAAAAAGTCTCAAAATAAATAAACAAATCTAATCAGCTTCATGCTGTATCCCGCACACAGCAGTGTAGGCAGAGGGAGCCTAGTGTTTAGATACTCCGTTCCCGATTTTCCTCCGAATTCTGGAGGCTTTGCGTGCTGAGTGGTGTAACTCAACGCCGCATTTTGCGTGGACGTGAGACCGAAAAAATGGAAATATAAATTTAAATAAATATTTATTTTCCTCGAGTGGGGATGGAACCCACAACCAGTCGTGATTACAGTCACACTTTGAATCCCTGCGCCATGACTAGCAAAAGGTCTCCTTTGTATGATATTTATAATTGCCTGCGGCTTCGCCCTCGTGATCAAATTACATGACACGTTTTAAGTCCGAGATAACTCCGACCGCAAGTAGCACATCTTAACAATTAAAGTGATGTAATATATGTAGGGTCAGCATATAGAAAGGCTTCAGGTTCACGCTGTATCCCGCTTACAGCAAGGTAGGCAGAGTGTTAAGACACTCCGTTCTCAACTTTCCGTCGAATTTTTCCAGGCATTATGTGTTAAGTGGCGAAAGTCAACGCTGAGCTTCTGCCTCGGTGCCAGAGCTAAGAAATGAAAATAGTAAGAAAAAATTATGGGGTTCCAGTATTATCTGAGACGCTCGAACAAAAAAACTTTTCAACTTTTTAATATAAAGAACGTATAGAAGCGTAGGTTCTGACTATTTTTACACAACATCATTCACATCAATGCTCCGGAACAAAGCACTTCCTATAGATCAAACGTTCATAAACAAAAGTAATGTTAATTTTCACACTAGCATTAACTAAATTATGTTAAAAGCAAAACCTTGAATTAGATATTTTTGATGTTTTGATAATGATGATAAATTTACAAAGATTTTCATAGCGAAATGTTTCAAAAGATTATAGCAATAGTTGTGAGATTGATATTCACACTAGGAAGACAAGGCGCGACGTTGAGTTTCGCTACTCAATACGTTGTGTCTCAGATTCTTTATTTACACTACGTTCTCCTACGTTCTACGTTGGTTAGATAGATATTACAGAATGCCAACGTGGCACAGTTCAAATTGCGTTACTTTACCGCAATGGTTACAGGTTTTATTTCGTTAGAGAAGATATTTACGATTCAATTCTACATTACAATGCGACAATAATATATATTCTAATAAATCACTTCATATTTATGCATCACCCGCATATTGCATCAAAACGAACTCTGGTCATTACCATATTCAGTCTGTTATTAATTTTTCAGTCATCTGTAATAACAACGGCTGTGAGTTTGATTTTAACTAGGAGATGAATAAAAATGTTAAAAAAAAGGTTCCCCTACAGCTTCACGCTGTATCCTGCATATAACAGGATAGACTCAGGAAATCTAGTGTTTCCACACTAATGTATTTTATTTAGAAGCAGGAACTAAAACTAAATGAATCACTTTAAAATCACCTTGTTACAAAGTGCGAGGGAAATTTTAGGTGAATCACGTCGTGAGTACTATAAAGGTACGTGATACGCTTGATTAAGAACATATAGTCATACATATATTGACCGTCGTGGCGCAGTGCTACAAGTGCGTGACTATAAGCGAGATGGTTGTGGGCTCGATTCCATTTCGAGAGAATTATTTAATATTGCAAAAAATGAAACATTCAGTACACGCGGCAATGCAGCAAAGCGCGGCGTTGAGTTCCGCTATTTCACGCTGAATGCATCGAAAATTTTGCCGAATCAGTTTTGGAAATATAATATATTGGTACATGACAATCACATAATTCCCTTGGCGCATGCACAGATGCGCAATGGTTGTGGATTAGAATGTCTTAAAGAACATTTTATTAACATTTAAATGTTCAGTAAAGGAGTTGCGATATTCGCACCCAACGAGCATCTAAACTTGAATGGCGAAATTGAACGTCGCAAATGTTTTTAAATGGCTTTTATTTTTGTTATGGGGCTGAAAACGTAAAAATTTATTACGTACTCTACAATGGAAAAGGTCAAAATCACAAAACATATACCTCTTTCTTAAAATATAGATAATCATAATCTTATAACTTCGACGCCAAGAATGTTTAAAATACAAGAAACATGTATTACAATATGTTCTGTTTTATATATAAAAATATAATTAGACGCCGACATCTGGACTTCCAAGTGTTAGGATAACTTATTCTAAAAATAAATACCATTCATAAATAATAAATTAATTTCAAGCATTTAAGCATCGGCGTGAAGGTCGAGTAAGCACTTAACTATGCAATTCATCATTAATCATTCGGAATCGGAAATCGGGAAAACATCTTGACGCATCTCTATCATTGATAGAGAAAACGCAAATATGTAAATATCACTTCGGTCACTTACACCTTTTATGGCGGAACTTAACGCCGCGTATGAAGCGGAAATATTTTGGTAATACATAAAAAAGTTTATCAGTGTCAAAAATTTCACTAAGCGGATCGAGCGAATTGAGTAGAGATAGGTGAGCGAAGCGAACAGTATACGAACCTATTTAGTTCTAAATAACAATTTAATAAAACGTTCTCAAAATACACCAATACAATATATAATGAAAATTTTATATTTCTTTTTTTAAAGTAGAGTATATTGTAATAGTAATTTTCATATACCTGGTGGTGCAAAAAGTAAATTGTTATAGAGGAAAAAGTAGTAAAATACAAATTAAAGCGATAACATCGATGGAGCGTAAAGAGATAAAAAATCCAATAAAATTTGTCATTGACAATGAAAAAAATATATTTCAATAATGGATTTTTAAGAAAAAAACAAACAAAATGAAGTAAAAAGTAAAAAATAGTAGAATCTTATATTAAAACTTACAAGGAGCTGTTAATGATCTCAATAAAACTGATAAAATAAACTTAACTTATTAGGTTTTACTTATAAGGTTTAGCGCTGCATAATTTCTTGAAAAAAAAAACAATATAAAAAATGAACAAATGTTAAAACTACAAAGATTCTTATAAAAAAACAAAACAAAATATAGGAGGATGACGCCACCATGGTGCAGTTATGTCATGTATGACTGACTGCACACGACGATGGTTACCGGCACAAATCCGAATAAAGATTAAAACATGCATCATTCAGTCCAAGACACTACAAACAATACTAGAGCCGGCTCTTTCAAAATTCAAGTTGAAAATTGAGAACATTCCTTGACTTATTAATGAAAATAAGAAAAATCAACATACCGGTACAAGTAATTCCAGTAACAAAAACACAGCCCTTAGGGCGACCACTTATCACAGCACATCACAGGACACAAACACGGAGCGCACTACTGCGAGCGTCGCGACACATACGTCGCGCGCGGAGGTTCGGCGCGGAATGACGGGGCGCGAACATTTTGTGGGCATTTCGCTGCGCACGCGCATGTTTTACTTGTGAGCGTTGTTTTGGTTATTATTTGGATAATTGTGTACGGTACTGAAAAAAATCTGCATGCTTTTAAATTTATTGCTTATTTGAATACATAAAAGAAAAAAAAACAGAATCACTTTTAGGTCACAGTATAACTGTTATGTAAAACAATGATATATTTATATATTAATAAAATTGTGAGTTAGTAGGATTTGGAAATACATTTCTTTGAAATTTTCCAAATAAAGGCTCTATTTTAGTATCTGTGCACAGTATGTTATAAAATTATTTAATATTCTTAGTTTAAAACTGCATACATATTATAACATACTGTGTATAATAATTTCTTTGGCTTTCGTGATTCTATTGAACATATTGACTAAAATGATTTCTTATTAATTGTATTGCAATGCACGTTGTTATATAACTTTCAATATACACATTTGAGGAACATGAGGTAAAAATTGAATATAATTAATATGAAGATTTATTGAAATCGATTACTAATACTGATTAGCAGCTTCACACTTTATCTATAGCGAATTAATCATACGGACCCAGTTAAAACACTCCGTTTCACACTTTCCGCCGATTTTTCGAGTTCTACCGTGTTGTGAGTGGTGAATTCTTTCGCATGTTTTCATTAATGAAATATTTTTTCTTTATTAATAATCAGTTTCACGCTGTATCCCTCACACAGCAGGGCGGGCAGAGGGAACCTAGTGTTAAGACTACTGCGTTTTCTGCTTTCCACCAAGTTCAAAAGGTATGACGTGTTGAGTGGCGGAACTCAACGCCGCGCCTTGCCCCGGCACCAGAGCGTTAATAACATTTCATTTCGAGTGGGGATCATACTTCGTGCCACTGCGCCACGGCTGGCCTCAAGCTGATTTTGATTTATTAATAATAAAAATATTAAATTGTTTACAAGGAAATAGGAAAGTATGAACAAGAATTCAAAATTCTAACATTCGTATAATAATCTATAGACGGATATCCTTATAACAATGTCGCTGTGTGTGGTCCCGTGCGTTAACCCCTTACAGTCAACAATATTTTTACTGCCACTTGCAAATCTATTTAAAGACCGAGCATATGGACAAAATAATAAAGTATTTGTATTTGTAAGTGACTACGGTAGTGACTTCAATTCTCACTCTGGGTAATGAGTTTTTTACATTACCGTGCTCTAGTAACAAGACAAAGTGCCAATCAAATCGCTTAATATTTGGAAAATTAGACCGAAAGTAGGACACGGAATGCTGTACCACTAGGTTCCCTCTGTTTACATATTTTTTTATCTGGTAAGAAGAGTGCGGTAAGAGTGGATATGCATTTCTAAATTGAAAACACAGTGTTTGAGAAAAAAGACGTACAGGAAAAATTTAAATTTCTTTCCACCGGCTCACTCTCCGTCTAACCTACGTTGTAAAATGTAAAATCTTTGCCGCTCTCGTAGAAAGAAATTCAGCTACGGAAATGACTTAAAAAAAATTATACAGTAAATTTATCTTACCTAGATTGTTTACTACATCCAGAATTAATCTCAAATATTAAACACTTTGCTCTAAGCATACATATTTCATGTCATAGAACTACGTCGATTTTAATCCAATTTTTTACGATTGATTGCCCGATTCGATACCTTTCAGGTCGGATGCGTTTTCACGACTCTACGATAGCACGCTTATTGTACTGCCACAGCGACTGGAATAGCAAAAAATATATAAAACTGTCTGTAAATATGACAGTAGACAAGGAGAGGAGGAGAACATACCTATGTAGAGACGGTATCGTTTGACGCTCTTATCTCTCTGGCTACACCGCTAGGGATAAAGCGGGAAACTTAAAAAGTATATAGCGCTTATGATGTCAAGGCCAGCCGTGGCGCAGAGGCAACGCAACAGTTAGTGGGTCCTTACTCGAAGAAATGAAATATTTAAATATTTTCTTTTGCGTTGAGTTCCACCACTTAACGCGCATTGAGTCCAGAATATTACAGAGAATGGGGAACGGAAGTGTATTTATGGGAACAGAGTTTCTTAACACTAAGTTCCCGGATTCCCTTTACTTACCCTGAGAAATACAGCCTTATACAAATTTTCTCATGACCCAGTTTATATATGTATACGCTTGAACACAATGGCTTCAGATACAAAATGTGCTTGGCGCAATATTATAAAGTTCTGAATATAATAGAAATAATAACAAGCTAGTCAACAACCATAATCTAGTCTATTACAACTGTAAGCCTTTTCCCGCATAGCAGAGTAGGAGAAACTTAGTCGTAAAATACTGTCTCAAATTTTCCTGACATTGTGTGTTTCCTGACAACGCCGAACCTGGTCAACCAGAGCGAAGAATTGAAAATAATTTATATATAATAATTCACTGAGTGAGGAATGACTTGCCCTTAAGTTCTCCTCCTACCTTATCTTAACACGTTTATATTGTAGGTCTCGTGATGAAATCTAAATATAAATGTATATATATTTTATTAGTGGAAATAGTAAATAGCATTGTTCGAACAGTTGGCCAAGCGGTCACGTGTGCGATAGAGATTGTGGGTAATTGCTAAAATGTGTTGAGGTAGTTGTTAGAAACAGAAATTTTGCTTATCGTTAAAATGGCTACATATAAATATATTTGTCTTTACGACTTTTAAGCGTGTATTATTTGTTTTCATATACCTTATATTGTAAAGCAAAGCGTGGTGTTGAGTCCACTCATTACCCAGTGTTTCGAATATGTAAAAATGAGTATAAAACGTTGCGTTTGAAAATGGTGCGTGTTGGACTGATTAGGCTCTACACACGGGGTAAAATTTAAAAGTTAAAAAAAATGATATTAGATATTTTATTACAAATTGACGCCATAGTTATTGTGTTAAACTTTTAATATATTGAGACCAGTCGTGGCGCGGGGACACAAAGTGTGACTGTAAATGCGGCTGATTGTAAGTTCCATGCCCACTCGAGGAAATTAAATAATTATTTAAATTTTTATTTCCATTTCTTCGCTCTGGTACAGAGGTAAAGTACGGCGTCCGGTCTGTCTGTCCCACGAAAGGTGATATGTCCGTAAAAGTTTTACCAGATGAAAATAAAATAATGAGCAAATTTAATTTGACTCAAAAATATTACATATTTTTGTTTCCCCGTTTCATTAATTACTAAAAATAAATATATTCATGAAAATAAATTTGTACAAAGCAAGCGAGCTAACTGCTGGTAGGTGTATATATAACGTGTTATATTACATTTTTTTTACGATGGGGAGGTACTGTGGGGCTCGCCGGAAAATGAGTCCGATACTACTCACTAAGACCCATCGAAACCTCTCCACCTAAGTAGATACGCCGCAGGATGGCTTGCGCATGCCACTGCGGCGCTTCAGCAGAAGGCCCCCTTGTCGCGGGCTATCGTCGTTTTTAGGACATATATGATATTTCAGAGTATGTAACCCGCAGCGTCCATAGGCAGCCCCTCTAAGGTAAGAGGAATTAGATATGTGCGTACAGCATTCTCCTGCCTACGACGGCGGAGCGCATGTTACATGAGTATCCCAGCTCAAAGTATATAAAAGAGCTTAAGAAATACTCTACGATTCTCTCCGATTTAAGCCTAAAATATAAATATATAGCCGTGGCGCAGTGGCACAAGAGTATAAGTACCTTACGTGTATACATATTACGTGTATACACGTAAGTGGGACTATAAGTACCTGATCTATACGTAATATTATAAAGCTGAAGAGTTTGTTTATTTGTATGCTTATTTCACTAAATTTTAATTCGCTTATCTCAGGAACTACCGAATTGAATTGAAATTTTCTATTGTGTGGGATAACTCCGAAGTTACTCACTGTATACATAGTCAGAGTTAATACGGATACGGTCATATAGAACTGCTAGTTATTTCCATTTCACCATGGGATAAAGCCGGAAAGCTGTTGTGTGTTTCATTATATAAACTATAGACCGGGAACCGCTTCCCGAATCAAATAAAACTGATATATGTACAACTAAAAGTACACTCGCCGTTACGCTTGGTGACCATGATTTTGTACAATGTTTAATCTACATACATGTATGTGTAAATGGATGCAAATGTGAAATTGGCGGCATTGCGCTATATTTTTTATTTACTTGTACTGAAATGTTGTATATATGTTCTAAATATAGCCGTATATGTATATATATATATATATATATATATTAATTTAAGCTTCACACTTTATCTCTAACAGAGTAGATAGAAAGAACGGAGTGGCATCTGCATACGTTTGTTGCCTCGTCTATTATCATCAACTTCTTCGGTCATGTCCTAGGGTGGATCCTAATCCTTTTTACTTGACTTCCCTCCAGCATCATCTTTACGTTATCCGAAAAGATCAACCCATGTCTCCGCTTCCTCTGTCAATCAATATATTACAAAATAATATGAAGAATAAGCCACAAGACTGGATGGCAAAAAGCTGGTCACTCACCAACGTGTAGCATTCATTTTCAACATATTTAGCAACCAGTCTCGCACGTTATCTGTAGTAGGTATATGTATTTTAATATTTTTTCAACTATGTTAGGCTCGGTAGCCTACTATCAGAAACAGTGAATTTTAAGGCTTTAGAAACAAACCCAATCCGTCTGTAAATTCACTAACTTATTATCACTTAGTATGTACAATTGTAAATACGAGTACACATATTTATTTTAGTACAGGCAGAGAGAACCTAGTGTTAAGAAACTCCTCTATTCATTTAAATGATATGTTGAGTGGCGGAACCCAGGACCTACTATGTCTACGTACCCGAGCGTAGAACTGAACGTAATTTATTCCAACGAGTAGGAATCGAACCAAAGAATCGACGATGTGCTGAGGCGCCACTACGGTCTCAATACTAGTGCATATTCATTTTTATATAAAAAAATGCATAATAAATTGACGTATGTGATATGCTTCATTTGCCATGGCTTCTATTATTAAAACACCAGCTACATAATTTATATTAAATAATTTTCCTGTTTGATATTACATCGTATACTATAACCTACATAATAATAACGACAAAAAATAAATAAATAGCGTATAGTTACAAAGAGAACAGAGCACAAACGGTTGTTGTCACACTCCACCGTATATTCGAAGATCAACTGAGGTCTCCCCAGCCTTCCCACTGACTCTTGCTTCTTTCTTTTGTTGCTCATTTTCTCGACGTTCCAAATCCATTAGAACATGTTCTTCTTAAGTCTTAAAAAAAATGTAAATGTCAAGAAAAAAATTATGAGATTTATGTATGTAATTACATACATTACATTAAATTATTTTAATATTAGTAAAACATTTTACTTAAATAAACAATTTTAAATAATTGGTTTTAAAAATAAATTTATTTATAAAAATGTTGTTAGAGTTCTGATTTTATATATATATATAATTTTTTTTTTTTTTATCATTTAGTAGTAGTTTTATCGCCGGAAAAGCACGGCGTTGTGCTTTATTATCGAGCTTAATTTAGGAACGCACCTAAAATATTTGTTATATTATTTTTTTCTGTTTTTTTACTATAGATGCGAGGCTAGTCGTAGCGCAGCGGCACGAAGTGTGACTGCAAAACCGACTGGTTGTGGGTTCGATCCCCACTCGAAGAGATGAAATATTTACTTAAATTTATATTTCCATTTCTTCGCTCTGGTGCCGACGCAAAGCGCGGCGTTGAGTTCTGCCACTCAACACGCAATGCCTCCAGAATTCGGCAGAAAGTGGGGAATGGAGTGTCTAAAACACTAGGTTCCCTCTGCCTACCCTGCTGTGTGCGGGATACAGCGTGAAGCTGATTTTATTTACTATAGTTGAAAAAATATAAGAAAACCACACACACAAAACAATTTTATTAACAACAGCTTACTAAATACAACCTACCCTGCTGTATTTACCGGCGCATGCGCATCTCAAAGACGTAGGTGAGTCACCGTCATGGTTCGCCTCCTCAAGACTAAAGTTCGCTGGCCTTGTGATTTACTTTATGTTATACAATGATAAAATATACTATGTAATATATATTTTAGTGCAGTTTAGCTTTACGCTGTATCCCACAAACATATTGGTGTATGCAGAGGGAAAATAGTGTTAAGACACTTTGCCCCACACACCGCCCCATTTTTGAGGTCGTTGTGGAACTCAACGTTGCGATTTGTTAAAGCTTGAAAATGGATATAATTAATTCACCGATAGGAAATCAAACCCAAAACAGTCGCGCTTGCAGTCAAAATTTACTACGATTTGCACGAAGCGGAGGCAATCAAATGGAGCTATTATTAATTATCTTTTTATCAGCGGTAACCCACATATAGCTGAATAGGGAACCTACTGTTAATTGGTTCCCTTTGCAATATATAGGATACGGCGTGAAGCTGCTTAACATAGTAAATTTGTAAGTGGCCTTTCATAACATCAACTTTTTTTTTCACTTCAAGTACTTATTACAAGTTGACAAAAAGAGCTAAAAGATAATTATATGAAACCGGTAGTTTGTGTTTTTCCCTAGTATATGACAAAAAAGTGAATTTCAAATAATATGCTGTTTTATTTGCAAAGACGAAATAATGATAAGATGACTTCGAAGCTGACATCATTTAAACGGTGTTAATAAGTAGCTACCGTCAAGGATGCGTGAAACCAATTATTTAAACAAAAAAATTGACCAGCACGGCTGTCTTACTTTGTCACGGTTGATTCAATTACTAAAGCTCAATTCAATTACGTTCATAAAACCCAATATTGGATTTTCTACAACGAAATCTCGATGATTGTAGCTTTCTATATGATTTAGGACACTACTGATTTAATGGTCTAACCGTATTTAAACCCATTCAAATCATTTTATAAGAACAAACATTGTAACTATTTCGTAATATATTTCTTGTACTGAATTTTATTCAGTATACTTATATATGATAGAAGATAATATAATAATAAATAACAATTACATATATACAATGACGCAATATCGTTTGTTTTTCTATTTAAAAGGAAATAATATGTATTGTTTATACAAATACAAAGACTTTCCAACCACAACGTAAATTACTAAAACGTAAATAAATTACAAACATTTAATTTAAATAAAATGATATTAATTAATTTACCCGCATAAGGCAAACTAGGCAGAGGGAACCTAGTGTCAAGATACTCCACTTTTCTCCTAAATTCGAGTCAGTGCGTGTTGAGTGGCGGAATTCAATGCCGCCTCTTATTTTAGTTTAATTGTAACCATAGCGTGAAACTTGAAAAAAATCGTTCCCTTTAAATAGGAATTGAACCCTCAATCGTCGTGTTAATAGTCTGACTTTTGCCGCTGCTCTGTGACTACCTGTTTTTATATGATTTTTATAAAGAATACAGCAGCGTAATAAGTTATTAAGTAATAAGAATCTCTTAAGCTAATAGCTGGATTCAAAGTAAATTCAATAATAATTTTATTATATAATAACTATAACTAGGTCACACCTTCAAATTCTGTGTATTGTTTGTACACATTCTTATGTGAAACAAAAGACTTAAGCTTATACAGTTGTGTCAATAAACATTATAATATGCGCTTTTAAATTTATTTAAAAGGGTAGCCACAGTTTTGATTGTTATTTTATAGTAATTTTATTTTAACAGTAACTTAATAGTAATTTTATAGAAGGCAGTGGCGGAGCTCAACACCGTACATTTTATTTAAGCGTAAGTAGCTTGAACTTCATCTGTCTATTTAAGGAAATCTTTAAA
Organism: Heliconius sara; assembly: GCA_917862395.2. NCBI lineage: Eukaryota > Metazoa > Arthropoda > Insecta > Lepidoptera > Nymphalidae > Heliconius > Heliconius sara. Next base: position 7,849,995 of record OU860780.1, on the reverse strand, counting down.
TCACTATAATAATACAATATTTTCAAAGCACACTTTGATATCTTTGCCATCCTGGCAACGATAGTCTAAATTGAAAAAAAAATTAAGCTTTTTCTGAATGTTTTATTTAAAATATTAATAATAATTTAATTAAAAATCATTCAGAGGAATAACTCTTTTTATGACCTTTTTCTGGTGGTGTTGAGTTCCGCAACTCAACCCGCAACGTGTTAAATATTAGGTGGTATCGGTGGAGAACGGAGTGTTTTAATACTATGCCGTCCCTCAGCTTTCCTTGCTATATCCGAGATACAGCGTGAAGCTAAAATATTTGTCCCTAACGGGATAGCCAGAGAGAAGGGACCAAAAGCTTACGGTGTATAGTGAGTAATTTTTGTATATATTCATTTTTTTTTACATTTTTTTATTTATTTTTTTAATAATTTGCTTTCTATTATGGCAACCATACTCCGAGTACTAGACGATTAGGAGCGTTTGTTGGACAGAAATGAGGCCGTCGAGTATAAACTGTAGCATATGGCTATGTGTTCACTATTATTAAATATCGCAACGTCTTTTCATCCGTCTATATTCATTGTTTTATCTCTATTGACGCCGATGTAGCACATGGAATAGTATCTGAGTGTACACGTGATTATTATAGGTTCAGTTTCCAGCCCACTCAAAGGAAGCAAATGTAAAATTGATGGAGACTTGTAGAGTGGCTGAACTTAACGCCGTTCACGAATATCTAGTTAATAATAGAATAGTTAATATTTAAAATGGTATAAAATCTATATAGGCTATTTTTTGAGCAAGATCACGTTCATTCACGGATATACAGCAATACACTCCACGTCCACGTCCCTTCATATAAATTATAAGACGTAGCCGTCGACTCAACTGTCCGCATCCGTCGGAACCTTTGGTCGAGCTCAAAGGAAATGTCCTCACATCGTCACGTGATACGGAAACTAATCAATAATGTGGACCATTTGTACAGTATTTATGAGGCCGTCTTGATACTGTTGAACGGCGTGTGACTGTTAGTGCAACGGTTGTGGGTTCGATTCCCACTAGAAGAAATAAATTATTTTCATTTCATCGATCTGGTACAGTAAAATGTGGCTTTAAGTTCCCATTCGGACACAAGCGATGACTTGAATTCGGGTGGAAAATTAAGATGAAGTGTCATAACTATCACCTACCCTACTTACTTTTCACCCCAGCTAAATAACCGTTCAAATCGTTGTTGATCTGTCACTAATCACAATATATATAGAAATATATAATAGTGTGCAAAGAAAAGAGTAAAGTGACTGACATAGTTCTAGTTGCTCGCCACAGATTAAATAATATAATATATATTTTTAGCTTCACGCTGTATCCCGCACATAGCAGGATAGGTAGAGGGAAAATGATATAATATATTATTATATATTTATTTATTGTTGAAGTTTTTATGGTACAGAATGACATTGATTTGTTTTTCTCTAACCAGCAATAATATATAACAGTTACTTGTTGAAGTACATCCACAAAATAAACAATTTAACTGCACGCAATTATTGCAAAAAATAAACATTTGAATGAATCGAATAATATTGGAAAATCGTGTTGAATCTATAAAAAGTAGATATATAAAAAAATTATACAAGGTAAAGCCAATCTAAAGATATAAAAAATAATAAGGTGACTGATCTACCCGTAGCTTAGGTATCTCAGTGCTAGCGACTCACAATTTTTTAAAATTTAATCGTTTATAGTTATTATAAATATAATATTTTAATATTAGAAAAGCTGAAGTAGTTGTTTGGTTTAACACGCTAATCTCTAGAACTGCTTCAAGTACTAAAATATTTTCGTATTGCCCATTTATCGAGAAATGCTTCAAGTATAGTCAGTCGTCTACTGCGTACCGACAGACGCCCGACCAGCCCGGTGACGTTGTCAAGACCTGTCCAGGTCAACAGCATTAAGTCCATTCAAAAAAAAAAGCGACAGACACCATTCTTAGTCACATCAGTATGAGCTTATTTTGTCTTTGATTTTATTTATCTATATTTAAATAATAAATAATATGCAATGAAGTAATGAAATTATGTAAAACAAATAAAAAAAGATGTTATGTTATGACATTCCGTTCTCCTCTTAACGCCTAATTACAAGACATTGCGTGTTTAGTGGCGGAACTCGACACCGCGTAATGTCTTATCACAAATTAAAGACAAAAACTTACAGTATTTTTTTTCAAATGATTCAGATTCATATTTTTTGTTCATTACAATCGCGAACAATACACCAGCAGTTACCTTCATGCTTGGTTCCTTGGAACGTAGAAACATAACAAATAATAAAACAGTTTAACTGGAAACAATGGCTTACGTAAATAGTTAAATACAATATCAACAATTAACTTTTATTTTTAAAAAGCTTTGGTTAGTAAACCAAAAGTGATTGTTTGGTTGAACCCACTCACCCTAGGAACAGCTGGTTCGATTTGAAATATATATTTTTTTGTATTATTGTATTAACTTCACATTGTATCCAGCACTTTAGAGAGTTAACCTGGGAACCTAGTGTTAAAATACCCGATTCTGTCAAGAAAATTCCGTTCACGTATTTCCGTCGATTTCTGGAGCTTTACCTTGTTCCTAGAGCCAGGAATTCCATTTCCTCGAGTAAGAATCGAATCCACATCCTGTCATGTTTACAATCGCAATCTTGTACTCATGTGCTACGACTGACCTCAATCTAATGTCAATTAAACGCTATATGACGTCTCTGAGTGTTCTTGTACCTCTATAATAATAAATACAGAAGTAAGGGTATCATTACGGTGTGCAAACGGCGTGAACAGGAGCGGCGCACGCCCATTATACTGTGACGGCATTGTTTTTGTCTTCTATAGCGTACAATACTACGCCGAAATATTGTTATACTGAACAGTTGAAATTTAACATGCTATTTAATATATACTAGCTCTGTGTCCCTAATTTCACATGTAATAGCTAGCTTACACGAGGTAGGATAGGGAGAGAGAACCTGGGAACCTAATGTTAATTGTGGGTTCGATTTCCACTGCAGGAAACTAAATAGTTAATACTTTTATTTCCTGGCTCTAGAATGGCAATGCGTGTCGTGATCCGCCACTCAATACGCAATACCTATAAAATTCGGCGTAAAATGGAGAACGGAGTGTCTTAACAATAGGTTCCGAGGTTCTAACTGCCTCCTTTGTACGGGATATACAATGGCCTTAATTCACACTTCCGTTTTCCACTTTCCAAGCCAAATTAAGAAGACATTGCGTTATGAAGTCAAAGCGAGGAAATAAAAACATTAAATATTGAATTTCTTCGTGTCGGAATCGAACCCAACACGTTTAAAATTGCACGCTTATGTCCCTAGGCCACGACAGGCCTCAATATTACAAAATACATAAATGTAACTAATACGTGGCGTGCTGTTTCTGTGTGTAAAGATTTTCATAAAATTCTACGTGTTTAATGGTCCATAACTTATTTTATCGACAATTTCTCTTCATCGGTCTGAATTCCATTTCACACTGATATCACCTTTTTTAATGTAGACAATATATCAAGTCAATGTATTTGCTACTACTTATACTACCGTTTATAATTATAATCGATCGTCGAGGCGCAGTGGCACAGTGGCACAGCTGGCAGTGGTACTGTGAACGCGACGGTTATGAGTTTGATTCCCACTCGGGGAATTATTATGTTTATTTTCTTGCAGTGTTAAAGCAAGCGCGGCGTAGTGTTAGTGTTTCGTCCACTGTAAAATAAAATGTCTTAAATTCGGGCAGAAAGTGGGTAGTGAGTCCTCTATAACAAGCTTGAATTCGCCTAGTACAGTACATTGTTCTTTTTCACAACGAAGACCCTTTCGTTATTTTCGTGGAGGCATTGCGTGTTGAGTGGCGGAGCTCAACGCCGCGCTTTTGCCTCGATACCAGAGCGAAGAAATAAAAATATTAAATATTTAATTCTTCTAGTGAGTCAAAATTTGTCGCGTTTACAATCACACTTTGCGCGTCTGCGCTAGGACTGGCCGCCGTGTGGTATACTACTATCCTAGTAGGTAACTATGCTAATTATAAAAAAAACCGAAGCACCTGCAGAACGCGTAACGTAATATTACGAACAATATGAAAACAAACGCTGAAGGAAGTTATGTTCCACTAAACGTTTCCGAGATCCAATGTTTTGCAATCACTTCCTATGTTAGGCGGGAACTTTGATGCTACAGAAATAACATAAGGTATTATTTTATTGCGTTATACTTTTTTTACTTGATGCTGTATCCTGCAGATAATAAGATAGGCATAGGGAACCTGGGAACCTAGTGTTGAGTCCCTTCATTCTCCATTAAGCCACTTATGATCACCATTGACCTGAATGTGAATTGCCTGCTGTACGCAGATGATGCAGTGCTTATTGCATCATCAGAGTGCGAGTTGCAGGCATTGGTCACCACTCTGAAAGAAGAGTGTGAATATAATGGTCTAAGCCTCAATGCGAATAAGACAAAGGTTCTGATTTTTGAACGAGATGAAGAAAGGACGGAATGCAAGATCAGTGTAAATGATAAGATATTAGAACAGGTGAATGAAGTGGTATATTTGGGAAGTATGTTCAGTAGAGATGGAAGATACGAGATGGATGTGGAAAGGCGTATTGCTGCCGGTAACAAGGTTAACGGGGCCTTGGCTGCATTGATGAGACGGCGAAACGTCAGCACAGCTGCGCGTTTGGCCGTACACAATGCAGTTTTGGTACCGACCCTGTTATACGGCAGCGAAACGTGGGTATTACAGAAGAAGAATGAAAGAAAGATGAATGCTGTGGAGATGCGATCTCTTCGTAGGATATGCGGAGTCAGCCTAGCTGATCGAATCCGCAATGAAGAGGTACACAGAATGGCAGGTACCAGCGAGGATGTCACGGTGAGAATGAAGAAGAACGTGCTCAGCTGGTTTGGGCACGTCGAACGAATGAGCGAGGAAAGAATGGCAAAAAAGATTTATGATGGAAAAGTGAGTGGTAAGAGAGGTAGGGGGAGACCTCGGTTGACCTTCGAAAACACAGTATCAAAGATACTGGAGGAAGGTCACGTAAAAAGCATGAGGATCCCCCGGAGGGCATATATGAAGAGGTTGATGACAGTGGACGAGGCGAAAGAGGTATGTAGAGACCGTAGCGTTTGGCGCTCCGTTCTCTCTGACTACCCCGCTAGGGATAAAGCGTGAAGTTAAGAGAAGAGAGAAGAGATGATCACCATTTTAGGATTACCATTTTAATTATTGAAACATTGCATGTTAAGTGGTGGAATCCAAATTCCTCTGATGTTATTTTATTATTCTTCAAGGCGCTTCGTTTTATTTAAGCACTTAAATCAATGTCCCTAAAAAAAGGTAAGGTAAAGGTTACGTGGAGAACGAAGTCTTCCAACCCTTGGTTCCTGCCTATCATGCCTTATAGGAATTGAGCTTACAACCATCGCTTTTAGAGTTAAACAATATTGAAATGTATTACTATGGCCTCGACGTAACAAACGCAAGGGCTTATAATTTACAACTATTTAAATAGTAAAAAATGTAGGCGATAACGCTATACTTTGCGTAGTCAGTAGACGCTGAACTTTTTACACATGGCTTTGAAATGGACTCTACTGCACCTATTTTTTGATTCGTAGGAGGTGACGATCTATCTTTCTAACCAATCTCGTTTGAATATTGTGGTAAATTTATTCGCTTCGCCTTGAAAAGTATTTAAACTTTAACTTGTTTATTTAAGTGTGTTTAAGAAATGACTAATTATTTTAGTACTTTTATACTTAAGTATATTTTTTTGTGAACAAATTTTGGGATTTAATTGGATTTTGCTCGAAGAAAATGTCGTGTAATGGATATGTTTAGTTATGTCATATCGATCTGATTCTGGACTACTACAGCAGGGTAGGCAGAGGGAAACTAGTGTTAACACCCTCCGTTCTCCACTTTTCTGAAGCCGAATTCTGGAAGTATTGCGTCCTGAGTGGCGAAACTCAACGCCGCACTTTGTCTCGATACCAGAGCAATGGAAATATACATTTAAATCAATATATCATCATCGTCATCATTTAAATAAATATAAATAATAATGTCTTCGGGTCGGGATCTAACCCACAACCTGTCGCGTTTACAGTCACACTTTGTGGCCATGCTCCACGACTGGCTTCCATCTATCTATTCATATCCTTATCTTTATCTTCATCTTCAGTAATAGTCTTATGAAAATCGCTTCAGCTGTTCCGGATATGTCCCTGGACACAGCAAGACAGACAGGCAGCTCCAGAGAAATTAAAAAATAAATAAAATAGTTTTGTTTTGTACTCTCGGTTGGATATTTTAAAATAACAGACAGACCCTTCGTTACCACTAGTGAAGTAAATTGGAATAAATAGTAACAATGTTAAATTTTTTTAAGCATTACGTGTCCAGTGGCGAAACTTAAATCCGCGCTTTGTAGAACAATATTCATAATAAGCGGGGAAATGAAAAAATCAGTGGATTTAACAACACTGTAACCATATTAAAATATATACCGGATCTTTCTGTAACCGGATAATGGCAACACATGCGCATACGTATCGAACGAAATGAAGTCATCAAAGTCAATATTTGAAATACGGCGCGTTTGAAACACGATGCGAGCGAGTTTTTCTAATTGCGCTGAAAATAAACGCCCGCGAAACGTAACGCCACCTGGAATAGTGTTACCATCATTAGAAATATCAAAATTAATTAAAATATTTTATTTATTCTTTTTTTATATTATTTTATATATAAAATTAAGGAGAGAAAATGAGAGGTAGCGGGAGAAACGATGAATCGAGAAAGGTAAAAAAACATGAGGACGCCCTGGAGGGCATGAATGAAAAGGTTTTTGACGATGGACGTGAATACAGAGGTATTGTAGTTTGACGCTCAATTTTTTCTGGCTACCCTGTTAGCGATAAAGCGTGAAGGTAAAAAGAAACTATGCTCGTGGCTTCGATCATTCTTAAATTAAAGAACTCAAAACAATTAATTATTTTCATTTTTCCGCTATGATAACAAGACTGAGCAGAGAGTTAAGTTGCCGTTCAACACGTTATGACTTGAAAAAGAGGAAACGGAGTGTCTTAGCACTTCTTCTTCTTCTTCTCCATCTGCCTACCTACCATGCTGAAGCTTTTATTGTGTACTTATTTAGTACTTAAAATCGATTGTTTTTAAGAGATACAGAGAGAGATAAACAGTACAAGCTAACTCTATTCCGTATACTATGGCCACCATACAACGTAGGAAATGATAATCTCGGTACCCCCTGCGGAGTCACGAGCTACCGACTACATATATTAAGTAATAACGCCTTCTATTCTATTTCTGGATGACCATTTAACGGTAATTGGCGTTTATGACTCCACTGAAAATTATCGCTCGTTATAAATCATATGAGATCGTCGTGACATAGTAGCCCAGCGTGTAGAAGCGCGAAAGATGAGGGTTCAATTTCCACTCAAGGAAATAATTAATATTTTCATATCCTCGCTCTGGTAACAAGACGCGGCGTTGAGTTCCGCCACTCAACATACAATGTACCGAAAAACTAGGTTTTAGGTTAGTTTATGCGAGAGAGAAAAGTAATGACGGAACGATAGCTCACTATCGTCTTGGCAAAATTTTATATAAAATGAAAGATTGCATATGGGAAGATAAGAAAATTGAGTTAGATGTGTGGTGGTGCTAAAATGGTCATAATTTGGAATACATACCGTTAGAAGAATAATAATACAAAAGGGAAGGCTTGATATGAAAGGACAATATATAATTATAATATAATATAATAATATAATAATAATCTATATAATTTTTTTTGTAAATAATAAAGTGGTTGATAAAGTCCTGTTTGAGAAAACTCAAACGAACTCTTACTTTACTTTAACTTAAAAGGTAAAGCAATTTTATGAAAATCTTGTAATAAATATGTATTTTTATTATTTATCAAAACTATCTTAACAAAAATATATTTTTTATTGTTTTTGTACGAACTGATTATTTTATTATTTATCAATACTATCGTAACTAAAATATATTTTTTGTTGTGTTTGTACGATCTGGCTTATTAAAAAAAACTTTTTGTTTTGGATAGTCCATCTATCGAGGAAGTTATAGGATATACTATATTTTATGACGCTAATAATTTCGATGTCAGCAACTCAACTTAGAACTTTTAGTTATATGAGCAAGCCGTCAAAAGCGTAGATAAAAATTAGTATTATATAAATCCTTTGACACTTAACAAAGCCACAAAAGAGTTTAAAAGTCAATTAAAATATAAAATAAATAAAACAGGTGGGTTAGTATGTTACCCCGTGGGAGTAACGGCGACCGCTAACCGCACGCGCAGGGCGCTGGGGAATCGTTCTAAGCAAGACTACGTTCATATTATGACTTTATATTATACCTACTGAAAATAAAATAGTAAATTAAATTTAAAAAATATAATTTCTCGGGTCGTAATTGGTGATAAACGCCCAAAAGCCCCCCGTTGATAAAAAGAGTATTTAACAGAAAAAAGTTTTTGACATTGGTGTCATCAACGAAATAAGCTGAGGACGTCGTGGCGTAGTAGCACAAGGTTGTGACTGTAAATTTGATTCTTTTCCCAGTCGGGAGAATGAAACATTTTATATTATCATTTTCTCGATCTAGTAAGGAGCCAAAGCACAGCGTTGAGTTCCACTACTCAACACGCAATGCCTTCAGAATTTTGCGGATTTGCCTTTGCCTGGACCACAGGATAAAGCTTAAAACTAAAACACCAAATTAACTGTTCAGGTCTATCATCTCTATATTATATGCCATTTCTATAGACCTGTAACTTATTCCATTAAGTAACCACGGGCCATATATGTATAGTAAAAACCAAAGGTTAGAAACACTTTTCAGCAATTAAGCTGCTTGATTTTAAATAATATACTTAAAAAACTTATTAAGTTATCTTTAATTATATAATATATTTTAAAACAAAGGGTTCTATTCAATGGTGACATAAGGAGTACACGGTTCCGCATGGTCGCGAGGTATGTCGACAGAAACACCTGTGGGAAATTGGGAATACGAAACCTATAGTATGCACTGGCACTACGCGGCCTTCCACGTACCCATGAGAGACTATTTAAGTTCGGACACTCTGTAATCGAGTATATTTAGAAGTTTATTTTAATGAAATCTGATGTTTTTTTTTAGCTTCACACTGTATCACGCACATATCAAGGCAGAGGAACAAGCGTGTAACAAGCGTATAAAAATTTCGACGTAGCTGGATGAGAACGTATGGCTTAGTGGTCAGAGCGTCTGTTCGGTTTCTAGAAGGCGCGTGTTCGAGTCCCGCTGCGTTAAATTTTTTATACGTATTCTGAATAAGTATTAGACAGAGGAAACCTGGGAACCTAGTGTTAAGATATTAAGAAGTTTGCGCCTTATTTACGAAACATTGCGTATTAAATGGTAGAACTCGGTAGTATGAATGAAAATAATTCATACTATCGAGTGAAAATCGTACTCACGACCGTCGCGTCTACAACCAGACACTGTTTCGCCTCTTCACTACGGCCTCAATCCGATGGTTGACTTAGGTACGAGACCAGAAATAATCAACTATATATTTAATAAGAATATGTATGTATGCTTATATTAAGTATGCAAAAATATAATTTAAGATAATGCAAAGCTGTGTGGAAAATCTTAAAATTAATTTATAAGTAAACAATAATTAAGTACCTAAATGAATAATTGAGACCAAGGTTTGACTTTCTATATTGTGCATTTATCAATGTTAAAACATTCCTTATACAAATATGTTTATTTTTCAGCAGGCAGGTAGGGTAGGCTGAGAGAACCTAGGTCACGAGGCAACGTTCAGTTAACGATTAACATCTTAACTCGCAATGTCCCAAATTAAACCGGAAGGTACTTGTGCTTGCTATATTCGGGATAAGGCGTGAAGCTTGAAACGGGAAAAAAACGGGATAATTTATACAAAAAACTAAAAAATCCTTTCAGTACTGTATAATAGAGGCGACCTTGTATTAATCCGCATTAAGCGACGCGTCAATTCACTCTATTGTCCGTTCATCTGACCCAATGTGCATGAGAAAAGATTATGTGATAGAATAGTTACTGTGTGAGTTTTGACAAATTAATTACTTATTTTGTATAGCATGAGGTCTGAGGCCAGACGTGGCGAAGGGCATAAGCGTGTGACTGTAAAAGCGACAGGTTGTGGATTTGATTCCCACTCGAGGAAATATTTAATATTTCATTTCCTCCTTTTGATAACGAGGCAAAGGCACGCCGAATCAGGCGCGCAGGATTCGGTGAAAAGTGGGGAATGGAAGTGTCTTAATGGGAACGGAGCGTCATAACACTAAGTTTTAAGGTTCCCTCAGCCACTCTACCTATGTGGTGAATTCGGCGCGACGCTAGAAAAAAAAATATACTTTGGAGCACAAGGCGCTAGAGGTACTCGTACCTTGAGACCGTAGCGTTTGGCGTTCCGTTCATTAAGCTAAATACTAAAGAAAGCGAATTAACTACCCAAAATATACAAATATACGCTACCATTGCGTCGTTCAGTGTGAAGTAACAAATTAAAACTAAACAAGGTATATTTAAGATGAAAGTCCTTGACAAATGCAGGAAGCTGTACTCATTCGTCAGTCACATATAAGAGTTGCAGTATACCGCACGCACATCCGTTGATAATGTTCTAAGAAAAAGTTATATTTTTAGATCTTTAATATTTATTTACCTATAGTTTTTAACTATTTATTGTTTCGACCAACTCCAAATCGATATCGAAAACACCGCGTAGTCAAAATCTATAGGGTCTATACTTACATAGACTTACAATTATGATATTCGGTACTAAGTGAGATCTTACAATACAAATAAAGGAAAACATTCGAAAATAGAAATATATATTTATATTACAAATCAAAAAATATTACAAAGTTATAATTGTTGTTTATTTCATATAAAATGTGTGCTTACGCCCACAAATAAGTAAGCAAAGGTAAATTTGTCATCTTTTATAAGTTGTATTTCCCGTTAACATACAATCCTGAAATTAGTACAGAACCCTCATCGGGCGAGTCCAACTCAAACTTGACCGGTTTTTTATTTATCCAATATATAACGTTGTCAATTAATATATTGTGTCCCAATAAGTGTGACATAGGCCAGAAAAACCGCAAATGAAATATCTGACAGATTAAAATTGGCATTGCGTATTTGATTTTATAGACTTTCTTATTTCTTTGCAATATGACTGTGATGAAAGTCGCAAAAAGAATATCAATTTATATTATAGTTGTATAATATTAAAATTACAAATCGTGGAGTTGAGTTCCACTCAACAATATCTCGATGATGGTCCGGAAAGCAAAGTGTCTTTTACAAAGTGCGTTAGGTTACTACTACCTACTACTACCGACTACCTTACTATGTGCAGAATACAGCAGGAAGCTATATAAAAAAATGTAGACAGCACAGCGTGTAACTGTAGCGATTCCCTTCAGCTGGGAATGAATAATCTTCATTTCCTTACTCTGGTAACAAGACGCGGCGTAATATCTATAAAATAGACCGAAAATATTTCCATCAAAATAACAAGTGACCAGAAAACAGAAACACTAAATAACAGGAAATTTTACACAACGTCAAAACATTTTGCAATTTTTTTTTAAATAACCATAAATTGAGTAAATATATTTCTTAATTTATTGCCAAGCTATTAACAATATTCGCGAAGGTCAATTATTATTTTTACACAGCTTTATTTGGTCATCAATGAAACAGTTTATTAAAGATCAAGGGAGACAAGTACAAGAAAGTTTACGTAACGCTATAAAAACCTTAATAAAATTTACATAACGTATCACGCTATATAAACAAGTAGAAACTATACGTGGCCACCCTAGAACAATCTGGTGAAATTCTACTAACAAAAAATTATAAAAATTTAAAAAAAAACAAGGCCTACACGTACATAATATCTGTTCAAAGATAAAGAGGTAAGCAGAGGGAACTTAGTACTCAGACACGCCATACTCCGTAACACTACTTTCGTCAAATTTTAGAAACATTGTGTTGAAAATTGAAAACAGCGTGTTGAATGGCGTAAGTACGAACGAGAACTAGATTAGGATTTTTTTTATATCAATACTTATAAATATATTTTTAACATCTTGACGCACGCAAAAAAAATAACGAGCGGCGACTACTTATATATCGATCCTGTCAATAATCTTCAATTTATCTTTGAATATTGACCGGAAATATTCTATTATAAACAAATTACGCGTACGCATAAATACGACGACACTGAGAAATATGTCGATACAGAGAATATGTTCATTTTCCAACTCTGATAAGACGAAATACGGCAGTGGGTCCCGCCACTCAACGCGTAATGTCTCGAATTCAGGTGAACAGAGCACAATCAAGACACTACGTCTTGATACTAAGTTATTTTTGTCTATATATATATATACATAAGTATATCTAAATTCCAGCAGTCTATTAGCTATTAGGTATATATTTTTGACAGCAGATAGACAGGAAATGGAGCAACATAACGAGTAGCGCGTACGCAAGAGTTCGACAACACTAAGAAATACCTCCGTATTATTAGCGATTCCTAATTTATTTAAATATAATTTGCATATTTCCCACGAAACTTGAGTTGAATAATCGTTTTGATATCGCAAGGACTCTAAAACCGTTTTATTTATTATAGAAAACGAAAAAAAATTTGAACGGGTAGCGGAACTTGAACCCGCCGCCCCTCTTGGTACCAAAAGCCCTAACCCTTAAACCATACGTTCTTATCAAAATACTTCGAAGTTTTTATACGGTCGTTACAATTTATTTACGTTGAGAAAATGCCTTTTATTTACTTCACGTTTTTTTTCGCATAGAGTAGGAAGAGGGAATTTAATGTTAAGACACCGTACTGTGTACCAACACTCCTACTTTCTGTCACATTTTAGAGGTATTGCGCGTTGAGTGGCGAAACGGAAAACCGCGCTTCTCTTACCAGAGCGCGGTGAAATGAAAATGAAATGCCATTTATAAATTTTTACTGTCTTATTTCACACTAATATGTCTCAATATAGTATAAAAACTTGTTCAATTACATAACATTCCATCATGAATGGATTCGAATCAAGGACTAACTAATAAAGGTGGTGTACCGCTAGACGGTGAGAATGCGTTAAAAAAGTCTCTTCGTATTCGGCCGTCCGCGCCGGATGCTCGGCCTTGCGAGGTCGATCGCGGCCGCTTTTACACCGACCGGGTATGTAACGTTGTTATTTTATTTTGTACTAGCTGCCCACATACGGCTTTGATCTTTAAACTTAGTGTTATATAATATTACAGTTAAATTATATAATCTTTGTGTTATTATAATGTATAGAATATATGAATTACTTTTATTTTCCAAGTTTTGTAAGACACAATGAGACATTAAGTTACACTACTCAACGCAGTGACTTGAAATCTGGCGAAAGTAGAATGTATTGTTGCTGATTCAAAGTAATAAAAATAAATTATTTATAATACAACAAAATATGACTACTATTACTAATGTACACGTATTTTCAGCTTGCACATTCTCTCATTGTTCAAAAAAGAGAATATTTTTTTTACAAACTGAAATCCACTTTCAGGAAAGAAAAATAATTATTTCTTTGGAAAGGCCATTAAGAAACATAATAAATTAAATAAAAATGTTATTATCTAATAATATTTGTTTTGTCTAATTCTAACAAAAAAAAATATCTGGTTGAACATAACTTATTAAACATATATCTAAAAAATTTGAAAAAAATTAAGAACGAATTATTTGAGCAATTTCAGAATATTAATAAATAAGTAGAAACATCTACGGTGTGAACGCAACACACGCGTTTCCTCAAAGACCGGTCGATGGATAACTGTCGCTCAATTTAGCATCTCGATACCTATTCTTATGCAATACACCTAATAGACTTAAACATGTTATTTTGACATACGCTGCGCTTAAACATCACCGTTACATTATACAATGGTAGCATGTTCAAATACTTTCCTGGGGACTGCCTATATTTTCAATGAACAAATATTCACTAACTTATTAAGATTTAATATAACTAACTTCATACTTCTTTCTACAGAGCTGGGTAGGCGAAAGGAACTTAGTGTTAAAACACTCCGTTCCCCACTTTCCGTTGTATTTTCGAGATATCGCCTGTTGAGTGATGGAAGTCAAAACCGCGCTTCAACCTCTTCTGGGGGGAGGATGTGAATATACATTAAATAAGTCGTTTCCCGAGAACAGATGTACGGATTTTTTTTAGCTTCACGCTGTATTTTTTACTTAGCAAGGTAGGCAGATGGAACCTTGGAACATAGTGTTATGACACTCTGCTCCCACTTTCTACTGAATTCTTAAGGCATTGCCTGCTTTTTCTATATGTTACCTCAAAACCTACTTTCGTCTACTTTTTAACATCGACAACTATTGTAAAGATTTTGATATTCATTTTTCGACTTCAATGGAGTTCGTATCTACTGTTGCGCTCTGTTAATTTTGTTTGTAGACAAATTTAGGTCAAATTTCTACTTTTGCAAAGTTCTCATGTAGAATTTACATTTTAAACAAACTGAAGTTGTCAAAATGGACAAATAGACTAAATTATTTGCGCCTACTTATTATACTGGTGAGAGAGGTAGGGGGAGACCTCGGTTGACCTTCGAAAACACAGTATCAAAGATACTGGAGGAAGGTCACGTAAAAAGCATGAGGATCCCTCGGAGGGCATGTATGAAGAGGTTGATGACAGTGGACGATGCGAAAGAGGTATGACCGTAGCATTTGGAGCTCCGTTCTCTCTGACTACCCCGCTAGGGATAAAGCGTGAAGCTAAGTTAAGTTAAGTTACTAATTGTACTGTTATTTTCGTCTTTTATCTTTACGCGGTATCCTGCATATGTAAAGCTTTCGAGCCATGGTTTTTTCAATTTCACTCTGATATACCATGGTCGTCAGAGGGAACGTAGTGTTAACACACGCCATTCTAAAATTTTCTACAAACGTCTTGAGTGGCGGAACTTTATACCGTGGTTTTCCTTGTTGCCAGGACGAGGAAGTAAAAATATTTTATTCTCCGAATGACAATCGAACCCATAACCGTCGCGCCACGCCACCGTCGTACTTCTAAATAGTTTTACGGGATAAAACTCTATTGATACCGTACCAAGTATAGAGAATATCTAAGAAAAATGCAATTACATATTGAAAGAACGTAACATCCGTTCTAATTTCCAACGATCTATGATCGTTTATGTAATTCATTTACTATAACGACATATCAATTTACTCCAATATTGCTTAATGTCAATGCTAATATGCCGCTAAAAGTCATCGTTAAAATTCTGTCAGTTAACAATGTATTAAATATGGGCTTAAAGTGGGGAACTGGGGGTGTCTTAGAACTAGGTTCCGTCTGCCTATCCCGCTATATGAGAAATACAAACTGAAAGTGTGAAACTATAAAAACACCACTTATTATGAAACAAATATCTTGAAACACATACTATACCAAGAACAATCTGACCATAAAAAACGCTTTCTTAATGATCACACACACACACATTTTTTTTTAAAGAAAAAAATAAGATACCGATGGTTTTTTTTTTGGAAACTTTCTACAGAAATACCGATTACAATGTATTAGATATACCTTAATTGTCTAGAGCGCTGGTATGAATTGAAGACAATTTTAATCAACATATTTCTATTACAAAATATGGATAGTTTAACAAAATAAAAACCTAAAAAATACATAAAATTAACTTTATATACATAAAAATTACTATAAGATGCAAAACTGCCTAAGTGTAGTGTACCAAAATGTTCTATATGGTCGTTACAAATTATTATTACATAATGTATTCTTGTTAGAGAACTATCTAACCTAAATGAAGGTAAGTGCAAAATATGAGAAAATAAAAAAGATACTAAATTATTTAATCAATATTTGTTGGAATACATACTTAGGGAAAGATTTTTTTTTAAAAAACGTTATATAAAAAATTAAACGGTATTTGTGCCGGCGCCTCTTGGATACGGTTGGTAATAAAGAATATTAGATACTGAAATGATTACATTTACATCGAGGCCATAGTGGTGCAGTGCCACAGCCTTTGTCTCTATGCGATGGTTGTGCGTTCAATTCCCACTCGGAGGATCTTTTTTTTCCTAGCTATGGTAATTTACGTTAATATATAATGTTTCGAAAATTGAATGAACGTCTGGAATACTGGATGTCCTTTGATTACCTTGCATTCGGGACAAAACGTGAAGCTAACAAAAAAAATTAATTAATTTAACTTATACCTCTTTGCACTACAGAAAATAAGAGACAACTAAAACAAACTCAGGTTACCTCATCTGAAACTGTGTGAGAAAGGTGTCGGATTCGACTCCCGGTTGTTGTATTGATGATATTCTACGCAAGACCGTTATGAAACAACTACTATATTATGTTACAAAGATTCATAACTTTATAACCAGGTGGCTTTATTACGTATTACTAACTTGTAATATGTACTTGTATTGATATATGTATAAGGTTAATCTGTAATTATAGAAGACGCCATCGTGGCGCAATGGGTCAGTGTCTGGACAGTAAATGCGATGGTTGTAGGTTCATTCCCTATTTGGGAGAATTAGTTGTTAGTTTATGGATTTCCGAGCGTGCCTATTGAGCACTAATCACTTTGCCGACGTCATGTTGGGTCATGAAAAACACAAAAATGAGATTTTACACATTCTGGTAAGATAACAAAACGTAAGAGGATTGTGTTCACGCTAGGCAAAATTATCAACTTAATTAACAGCCACAACAGCACAGTTTTAGAAACATTAGTGGAGTCAACGCCGTGCTTTGTCTGGCAGAAAATCATTCCCCCATGTGATCAGCCAAACCACAACCATCGCGTTTACAGTCACGCTGTCCCAATGGCCTCAAAATGAAATTAAATAATTAAATATTTTTCACTTCTTAACTGTAGGTGGTCAATAACAAGCAAGCAGGTACTTGTTTTGATATGTTCCGTAATAACAAGGCCAAGCCCTGAAGGCTACAAAAGATATTTACGAAACTACCACCCACTGCCCTATAGGTGGGCGAACCCTTTGTAAAAGTTCATTATAGACTTATCTATCCCATTATATCACGAAATTATTGACAGCCGTATCAAAGATGTGCTAACGAACTAGTAGTATGTCAGACTCACGTTAGTTGTGAATACGAATACTTTCGAGTAATTTCATGTTTGGGTTCGCCACTTAATAAGCAAAGAATCTAAGTTGACGGAAAGTTGAGAATATTTAATGTGTGATGTGTATCTCTCATATCTATATCTCTTCAACGCAGGCAGAGAGAACGCAGTGTTAAGATATTCCGTCGTTCGAGACATTCAGTGTTGAGTGACGTTACTCCAGACGACCAACCAGTGCAAGCCAATGACAATCGGTTAGTCTCCCAACTCAGAATCAAGTTGACAACCGTCACATCTAGAGTCACACCTCCCTCCAGAATTCGGCAGAAAGTGGAGAACGGAGTGTCTTAAAATTATTTTCCCTCTGCCTACCCTTCTTTGTGCGGGATACAGCGTGAACCTGATTAAACACGTTTACCCTTTTACTAAACTTGAGTAATAATATAATATATACATAGAAACATAAATGTCGTTAATTTCTAATTATACATATTAAACTTTAATAATAATTCAAAGTAAACGTATAAACAAACCTACACGCGCAAAAGGCAATTTAACCGTTTGTAAGACTATATTCCACACATGGTTGTAGGCGGCGCCCACGAGTGATTGCCAGTTTAGAAGGTACCTAATATAGGTCAAATGGTCCGGTTCGGTCCAAGTTAACTACGAAAATTTAGATAACTCTACAATCTTCAACTTTGTCTAACCTATTTTTAGGGTGCCGTACCAACTTACCTCAAAAGAAAAAAATAAACCACTCGACTCTCTCCCTGTGAATGTCTCCATCAGTCTGTCAACGCCATTAGAACAGAAAAAAATTAACTTCACAATGAAATCAATCAAAAGATACGAGCGTTTATTCTTCATTTGTGCTTTTAATTGAGTATTTCTATAGAGTACTTCCCGTAGACCGTAGAGTTAATTTTAAATTAAGAAATTTGGGCAAGAAATGTGAAGCAATAAAGGAAAAATTTAATTTTTTAAAATTTATATTTAGGTTACAGAAAAATACATTGCAAAATTATATTTGTAGTTCATTTCATAAAAAAAGATGACACACGCACAAAAACTTAAGTTTCTCAACTTTTATGAGTAGCACGTATCTACAATAATAAAATTGGTACAGAACCTTCAATAGGCGAGTTCTACTCACACTTGACCGGTCATCTTTATAATGTAACTTTCTGTTTTCGAAATATATCGAAATCTGTTAAGTTTAAACTTTCAATGTTTTATTTGGTCTCTACCAGATTTTAGCTGTGTTCTTTGAAATTGATTAGACTAAAATATAGATAGATAGTATTGCTAAAATACAATAGACTTCTCAACATATGCAAATAAACTGTTTAATTTTTAATAGCTTACAAGCACACACATAAATTATTTGAATAATTTGAAACAAAGTACGGCGTTGAATTCCGCCACTCAAAACACAATAACTCCGGAATACGATGGAAAATGGGGAACGGTGTGTCTTAAGAGTAGCATCCCTCTGCCTATCCTCTTATGCTCTGTCCTTCTATCTATCTCTCTATCCTCCTGTTTTCTTTTGTTACGTTGTCTCGGCTTACTCGCTTATTAACACATGTTTTCATTTAACTTTCTATCATCTTGGTTTTAAATTTTATATGGACCAAGGCTTGAAGGTACTCCAAAAAGACAGATCTCCAAATATGGATGCCTTGTCGACACCGTATAAAAACCTCGTATAAAATAAATTACATTAATAACAAATATTATTTATTATTAACCTACTGTTTTGTATGTAATATATATTTTGTATATTTGTAATTACATTCTCTTTTTATAATTTAATCTAAAATTTTAAATAAAACATTCTCTTAGCATATCAAATAAGCTTAAATTTTTTATCAAATATAGTCGTAGAATGTAAGTTCTGATCAATCAAATCATCAATATAAAAAAAAACACTGTCGTGGCGCAGTGGCACACGCTTTGACTGTAGACGCATCAGTTGTCAATTCTTAATTAATTATTATTTTATTTAAACTTCCTCGTTCTAGTGAGGAGTTAGATCTAGAAATTGGTGTTGCGTAGCGAACATTGTTTTAATATTTTTCCTCTGCCTACCCGCTTACTGGCTGTATCTCTGCTTATTGCCAACAAATACACCTCCCTGACTTAGCGCCCTTGACTATTAACGATTTACTTTAAATAGATATTTGTGTACGTGTTTACTCGCCGCGCTGGAAGGAGGGCGCTACTGAGCCACGGAAAACGTTAGCTCCGTATTTTATGTACACAAAGAAATACTAAAAAGTGATAATATATAATAAAAATGAGTGCAGTGGAAGCATAAACATGTGACTATTTAATAATATTATGGGCAACATCCAAAACCATGGAATAATAAAGTAATAAACGTGTGTAATAAGTGAAGTGAAACAGACCTTAAATATGAAGTATTAGTGAAATCTCCGACAATTAATAGCTAATATCAGTCTAAAATTAATTAAAAAGTGAAAACTATAAATCACATCAAACAAGTGTATAAATAATTACAAATCTTTTAAAAATCGATAAATTCAATACATGATTTCGCATTTTAATCAATAACAGCACCATCTAGAGGAAAAATTAAGAAGCTAAAGACTATAAGGAATAAATAACTATCCCGCTTTCTATTACCTAGTGAGACCAATAGAGGGCAATAGCAGAAGAATAATGAAGTATTCAATAATAATCAAGGAGGAAGATTTAAGCAGTTAAGAACTTTATAACGTATGTGTCCAATAATAATATGTGTAATATCAATAACTATTGCTATTTGTAAAATAATTAATTGTATAAAGAAAAAGTTCGTTAGGGCTATATATAATAGTTCAAAATTATCATACTATACGACAAAAATTAGATTTATATATAGATTAGACAAATTCAAAACACTTTATATATCACAAGCACTAGTTATAAGAACATACCTAGTTATAAGAACAAAACTGTTAATTATTATTTTATGTCATTAGTATTATTATCGTGCGTGTGTTTTTCTTCTTATTATTTTTTTTTTTTTTTTGTTATTATTTCTTCTCGGTCTTATTGTATTATATAAATAAAGTTAGTTTTAAAAATGATAAGAACACCAACGAAAACACGCGCGATGCGGGACTCTAAAGAACGGAAGGGAACTCGGGAGGTAGGAATAAGGAGGGAAAGGGAGAGTGTGGAGAGTGAGGAGAGCTACATGGAGGTGTTGAGGATGAGTCCCGATACACTTCAAGCATCCAAAGAACACCAAATAACAGTATCCGTACCTGTAAAAAAGAAAATTAAATTAGTAAATAAAGAACCAATAGTTCTTCCTGCGACCGCTGCAGATGTGAATGACTTAGAAACACTAGATAGAACTATCACCAGTCTAGTGACCGCTATCTGTGTTGCAATTTCAGACGGAAAGTGCGTAACATCACGTAACAAATTAATAATAGCATCGGCGGCAACTGAAATAAGACGATCCCTCGATACCTATATATTTGACAGTGTTAACACTAACACAGTGACACAAACTCCTACTACTGACACCACCACCGCCACCATTACTAGACATAACAATAGCTCCAACACGCTCAATATAGATTTTAAGGAAGAGTTCAAATTACTTACAGAAAACATACAAGATAAAATAGTAGAATGTGTAAAAAAAGAAATAGCCACTTTCAAACATGACCTAGATTCATCCTATATAAAAACTCAAAAATTGGAACCAACTTACGCTCAAGTGATTGCCACAAAGTCACAAATGAAACCTAAATCTCGACCCTCAATTGTAGTAACGCCTAAAGTTGCATCAACAACCAAATCTCATTTAATAAAGGAATGGCAAAAAGGTGTCAGTTTCACACACACTAATTTCGCACCGAATAAAGTTATCCCAATTTCGAATAATAAACTCATAGTTGAATTTGAGAATACACAACACCGCGATGATACCATTAAGAAGTTAGAAACATCCGAAACGTTAAATGCACAACTACCAGTCAAACTTAAACCAATGCTTATACTAAAGGGTATAAATAAACATATTGATAAAAACGAACTAATAAATATAATTTACAATCAGAATCCAGAAATTAAAGAAAATTCAACAGACAAAGAAGCCTTAAAGTTAAAATTTATTACCCAAAATAAAAACTCAGCTCTATACAATGCAGTCTTAATGGTGTCACCGGTAGTGTTCAACACATGTATTATTAAGAAACGTATTAATATTGATCACCAAAAAATTCATGTCACCGAACACATCCCGTTGCTGCAATGCTTCAAGTGTCTTCATTTTGGACACACTACAAAGCACTGCAATAATTCTGAACAAAATTGCTCACATTGCGCGGCACGGAATCACACGCATCGTGCCTGCCCACATAAAAACGATTTATCAAAAATAAAATGTCTAAATTGTAAGTCACACAATACTAAATATAAATTAAATAACAACACAATGCACTCATCTACCTCAGCGCTTTGCCCTCGGAAAATAGCGGCGGCTGATAAAACTAAATATAACATAAATTATAATGATCAGTAATAATATTGACAAAAATCTAAATTTATCTTCCACTAACCAATCAAGACTTGCCAATACTAAAAATATTAAATTCATTCAAGGTAATTTAGACAAGAGTTTTTATTCACAACAAGAATTCATACAATATTTTGCAGAAATGCAATATGATGTGGCCTTAGTTTCGGAGCCCTACACAAGTAACACAGGCGCAATAAATTCTATTTCCGGAGTAAATATCTATCAGTTTAAAACAACAGATCGCATAAAAGCTGCTGTCTTAGTTAAATCCACTTTGGGTGCCACCATTGGCATTAGTCAATTCTCAACTTCCAATCTAGCAATAGTTTCCCTCCGAACTTACAAATTTAAACTGTATATAATAAGCGTGTACATTGAACCAAGAGAAGATCCCGACAGTACTTTAAATAAACTTGAACTGTTTATAAAACACCATCCGCATGCTAATATAATAATCGGTGGCGATTTCAACGGATGGCATCCTCAGTGGGGTTCTATCCGCGCAAATAAAAGGGGCAAAGACCTCATAAAACTCATAACCACTAATGATTTAATAATAGGTAACATAGGAACAGATCCCACATTTGAAGCTACAACACGTGGTTGTCTTCGAACGTCTATAATTGATCTTAGCATTTTTTCAAATCACACATTCGAACACATTAATGACTGGAAAATAAATACCTCCGCTTGTCCCTCATCTCAACATCACTCTATAGAATTCCAATTTAGTTTAGATACTAAAAATAAAGTAACCAAAAGAAAGAAACAATCTACATACAAATACAATACAAATAAAGCTGACTGGATAAAATTCAAAACAATACTAAGAAATAAAATGGAATCAAATAACTTGCATAATGAACCAATACATAAATACAATATAAACAAAATAGAACAATTCGTAACAAAATTAACTACAACCATCCAGAACACTTGTGATGAATCTCTAAGACCTAAAATAAATAACTTCAATAAGATACAATGGTGGAATGACGAACTTGAGCAATTAAAGAAAAAAGTTATAAAACTACATCACACTATTTGTGACCTTAAAAAGGGAAAGAAACCACTTGATAGCATACTTAAAGAAAGAGCAGAGGTAAAAGAGAAATATATTAATGCAATTAGTAAGGCCTCAAATACAAACTTTAGGGAATTTTGCACAAAACAAAATAAAGAAAACGTCTGGTCGGTAACTAATAGACTATTAAAATGCGGACCTAAGCCTATCCCTCCATCCACTTTACGCAAAACCGACGGAACATACACAACATCACCAGAAGATACTGCTTTTACTTTACTACAAAAATTTTACCCGAACGACACAGACGACACAATTAATACACAAATGCAGTACAGAGCACAGGCAAAATATCCACCCCAAACCCCAAATGATAGATTATTTACAACAGCAGAAGTTATTAGTAGCCTCAAATGCATAAATCCGAAAAAAGCTCCAGGTCCTGATCATTTGACTGCTGACATATGCCTCCAAGTTACATGTGAGTACCCAGAAGTTATAACCAAATTATTAAACCGTTGTCTCACTATTGGCTACTTTCCAACACAATGGAAAGTAGCACACATAATAGCCCTCCCTAAACCAAACAAAAACAATCACAAAGAAATTTCTGCATACAGGCCGATAGGACTTCTCAATGTTTTTGGTAAGCTTCTGGAAAAGTTAATAGCACAAAGATTAAGACACCACATCAATATAAACGGCCACAATAATCCTAATCAATTTGGCTTTAAATCACAAACCTCAACTATTGACGCAATAAGAGGAGCATTAAATAAAATAACCACAGCAAAACATCACAAAAACCAAATTATAGCAGCATCACTCGACATACAGGCAGCTTTCGACAACGCATGGTGGCCAGTCTTATTTAAGAGATTGAAAACTATGCATTGTCCAAGGAACTTGTATGTTTTAATACAAAATTACATGGAAAATAGAACAGTAAAATTTAATTATGTTGACATAACATTGGAAAAGATCATGACCCGGGGCTGCATTCAGGGTTCAGTCCTTGGACCTTTGTTCTGGAATATTATTTTAGATGACCTTTTTGACGTAGAACTTCCCTCTGGATGTTATATTCAGGCATTCGCTGACGACATATTTTTAATCGCAGAAAACAAAAATGTACATTTACTAGAATTAAATACAAATAGTGCACTGAAAAGAATATTTGAATGGGGACGGAAAGTCAAGCTTGCGTTCGGCCCTGAAAAAACCCAAATAATTCCATTTACAAATAAAGCTAAACATATTAAAATAACAATCAGTAATAAAACCATAGAACACGTTCACCAGATTAAACTCCTTGGAGTCATTATAGACAGTAAATTAAAATTCATACAACATGTTAAATACGTCACACAGAGAGCACTTAAAATCTTCCGGTCCATTTGCAAGTTTGTACGTCCCACTTGGGGTATCAGTTCGGAATCAATAAAAATTATTTACAATTACGTTATTGAGCCCACAATCACATACGCAGCTGGAATTTGGGGCGACGCAATCAAATACAAAACTGTTTGCGACGCCCTAAGATCTATGCAGCGTATGTTCGCCCTTAGAATCATAAGAGGTTTCCGTACCGTCTCCGCTACAGCAGCGATTGCTCTGTCTGCACTTACACCACTACATCTGAAAATAAAAGAAGTTAAAGATATAGAAACAGTAAAACACACATTACTTCACAATAGTCTCCCCAAAGATATCACTCTTGAGAAACATGTACCCACCTCTCAATTATTACATCCAGCTGATAGAATTGAAATAGAAATAAATAAAGCAACCACAACACAAGATATACTTAAAATAAATCAAAACATATCAACTTACATTTACACTGACGGAAGTAAATTTGAAGATGACAAAGTAGGTGCAGCCTTTGTCGCGTACAGTCCTAATGAAAGCCAAACTGTAAAGAAGTTCCGCCTTCACCCTAGCTGCACAGTTTATCAAGCGGAGCTATACGCGATAAAGGAGTCCCTGAGATGGGTAACAGATAGGAAAATTGGTAACACCACTATTCTAACAGATTCTCTCTCCGCATTAACATCAATAAACAACAGGGAAAACACTAACCCTTTAGTAGCCACAATCCATAAATATATATTTCAAATCAGAAAGGTCGGTGGTGTCGTTTTCGTATGGACTAAAGCTCATGTTGGCCTAGATGGGAACGAAGCCGCAGACATGGCGGCGAAGTCCGCGGCAAATTCGCAAATACCATATACTTATAATAATTTTCCTATTACTTACGTGAAAAACCTAATTAAAAATGACACAATAATTAAAACAAATGAAGAATACGTAGCCGCGGAAACCGGTCACCATACAAGATCCATATTGAGTAACATTGAAATAATAAAATCCCTTAACAATAAGATCAATTTGCTACCATCCATAACACAATTTTATTTAACGCAGTATTTGACAGGCCACGGCTTCCACCTGGAATATTTAAATAAATTTAAAATAAAAAATAATAACATATGCCCGTGTACAAATAACTCAATTCAAAATCTCATTCACCTAATAAAATATTGTCATCGATATAGCTCACAAAGATCAGAACACATAATTAATTGCAACATATACAACATTGAAACGCCATTTATCCTACTTAACTTAATAAATAACGAGAGTTGCTTAAAATCATTTATTAAATTTATATCTCACATCTTTAGCACACTTAAAGACTTCAATAACACAGTAACATAACATAAATAATGTATGTGTATGTGTATATGTGTATATATTTGTATGTATGTGTATGTGTGTGTGTGTGTGTGTATATATATATATATGTATGTGTGTATATGTATGTATGTATATATATATATATATATAAGTGTGTGTGTATGTATATGTGTATTATATCGTTATTATATTTACATTATGATCAAATTTATGTATGTTTTAAATATTATTACTAATATTATATTCACTAATATAATCAATAAACTGTTGTGTCGCCTGTATCAAATCGCAGGGGCACTCCAGGGAGTGAGTAGGAGTGTTTAAAAAAAAAAAAAACTCGCCGCGCTGTGCCGCCGACTCCCGCACCGGAAACGGGCGGCGGAAATGAAGGGGTTACTGTGTTTCAAGGAAGGGCTTAGTCGTGTTTAGTATGGGCGAGCCACTTGCGCTACTGTACTGGGTGAAATATATTTTGAAACATATATATGTATGTATATAGTTTGATTTCTCATTTCTTTTTTACGTTATGCTAGAAGTAGAGTAAAAGAAATAGAGCATGTAGTTAAACCAAAAAACCAAAATTTTATATAAAAAAAAAACCAACTTCACGCTGCATCCCGCACACAGCAGGGTAGGCAGAGGGAACCTAGTCATAAGCCACTCCGTTCCCCACTTTCTATCGAATTCTGGAGGCATTGCGTGTTGAGTGGCAGAAGTCAACGCCGCACTTAGCCTCGACACGAGAGCGGAGTAATGGAAATATAAACTTAAGTAAATATTTTATGTCCTCGAGTGGGAAGCAAACCCACAACCGGTTTTACAGTCACACTTCGTGCCGCCGCGCCGCGACTGGCCTCTTAAACTGACTGGCCTCTGGTCTTTCTTTTATATGTTTTTATCGATATTTTTTTTTGTAAATATACTTAATGCCATATTATTTAATGTATTCTTTTATCTAATGTGTACTGTTTCTGAATACTTTTCGCGTGTAAACGTAACAAGCAAACAAACTCACACTTTCATCAAGTTTGTCCAAATGTATTCTACGAAACTAAACGTAGCACGACCAACCCAGACCGCTATAAAGACTAATTCCGTATTAAGATTGTTTGCTTAAACTTTAAACTCAAATAAAAACTGTGTATGGGCCAATGAATGTAGCGAAATGACTGAATTTCTTCTTTCTGCTGAACCACTAGAAATCGGTGAATTTATGTTTCTATATGTTCTACCACTCTACTCAAGAGAGTGGTAGAGAGCCATACGTTCTCGCCAAGCTACGTCGAAATTCTTATACGCTTGTTACAACTTTTGTTGTTAGCATCTCTGTAGGGAGATTTTTACAAATTTCCGCTACCCAAAGTGGCTCAGTGGTCAGAGCGCCTGGTCGGTTTCCAGGAGGCGCGGGTTCGAGTCCCGCTACGTTGGTGGTATAATGTCTAGATATTATGTTTTGTCATAATTTCTTGATAAAAAATTTATAAAATCATTATTTAATAATATTATATTAAGAATATGCAATTTAGTAAAAATTCCTATCCCCCTTTCCTACACTGATGAGAATATATCATTATACATATATGTACTTTCTCCTTACCCTACAATGTACGAGATAAAAAAATAGCAACATCAGCAACGAACAATAAATTTAATTAAACTTGTATTTGAAACATATATATTTTAAAACACAACACATGCTATTCCAGCGCTACCGGAGGCTGCGCACGCGCATCTGTCGTTCCCACACCCACAGCGTCTTTACGATAGGACCCAAGATTTCTTTTATTATTCTCTATAGTATAATGTAGTTTACTATTTTTTATTTTATTTTTGCGTATCGAAAGTATCTGGCAAAGTCAGCTGAAACAATCTAATGTTAAAACAGCATGTACATGCGTACGTGTTAAGAAGAAGAAAAAATAATTTAATTTTTGATCTAATATCAATCTTATAAAGATGAAGAGTTTGTTTCCTTCAACACTCCTTTTAAAATGTTTACTTTAAAAACAAATTTCTTGAAACTCAAATTTTCATTCTTTAAGTTTTTTTTTTCATTTCACGCAGTGTTCGCATGGAGCAGGGTAAGCAGATTGAGAACGACAACACACCAAAAACACTCCGCTCCCCGCTATTGCGTGTTCAGTGGCGGGACTCAACGTCGGCGGGACTCTCTTTGATGCGACACCAGAACAAAGAAATGAAAATATTTAATAGGTATTTCATTTCCTCGAGCGAGATTTGAACCCACAACTTAACGCGTTAACAGTCATATGCTTGTGCCCCTGCGCCATGACTGGCCTCAAGTGATAGAAAATAGTTGGCTTCCGTTTAGTCCTAAGGCAATCGACCACAGAATGCGGAAGATGTATAAAAAAATCACTATAAGCTTAACGCCACTTGAAAAGCAAAAAAATCCTATTATGTCTTGGGAACTAGAGATGGGCCACCTGTCGTCTCCAAACTATAGATTTCTTGTAAAATTATATTACAAGCAAGTAATGTTCGTCTTTATTTATATCATGTATAAGGAGTATAATTGCTTGCAGTCACATAGTCAATGTTAAATTTGCCGATCGTATAGCTAAGTTCACACGATATATATATCGTACGTCACAAACGTCAAGATAAATGCGTTTTTATAGAAAAAGTGCAAGATTATAAATTTGTTTTGTTATTAATAAAATTTAAGATAATCTAATAAATATTTAGTAATCTATCTTAGTAAGTTCGTTATGTATGCCACATATTACAAGGTACAATTCTTGACAATAGAAACACTAATCTTTACTTCGGGCCCATGGCCAAATGAAAAATAAGTACAGCCCGTTACCATTTTAATAATAAATGGTATCTCAAGACCACTCTCAAGAACCGTCTCAAAGTTGAACAAATTTTAAATACAATGCGTGGCACAGGGGCACAAAGTGTGACTGTAAAACCAACCTGTTGGTTCGATCTACACTCGAGGAGATGAAATATTTATTTAAATTCATATTTCCATTTCTTCTCTCTGGTGTCAAAGCAAAGCGCGGCGTTGAGTTCTGCCACTTAACACGCAATGCCTTCAGAATTCGACAGAAAGTAGGGAACGGCGTATCTTAACATCTGCCTACCCTGCTGCGTGCGGGATACAGCGTAAAGGTGATTAATTTTTTTTATTTACATATTTGTGCGAAAATCACACCAATAGATTAATTCGAGCGTAACAATTACCAATTATTTTTAACATTTTTTAAAGTATTATTCCACACTTAGGAACAAAAATAGTTACTTACTTAGAAAACGTATAAAAAATTTAATGTAGCGGGAATCGAAGCCGCGCCTCCTGGCCGCAGTATGGCTTATTGGTCAGAGCGCCTGGTCGGTTTCCAGGAGGCGCAGGTTCAAGTCCCACTACATTAAAATTTTTATACGTTTTCTAAATAAGTAAAAAAACAAATCAGCCGTATCCCGCACACAGCAGGGTAGACAGAGGGAACCCAGTGTTAAGACACTCTGTTCTAAATAAGTAATTACCAATTAATCAATTGTAAATTCATATGATCCCCACAAAGATCCCGAGAATGATCACTTATTAATTCTTAATTGCAATTAAAAGTTGCCTAACTTCGTAGGTGCTTATGACATGTAGGGGGGTAATAAAAAAAATTTCCTGAAATTCCTTTGGAAACAGGAAAAGGGAATTTTCCATTTTAAATCCACGCAAGCAATTTTGCGGGCAACAACTAGTATGGTAACAAAAAAAATAAACTTTACCCCAAGAACAAGACCATTCGTGCGACGCGTAGCTAACGGGGCTCCGAAAAAACTATGTTTATAGAACACTATGAAATTTGATCATTAGTTTTAAATTACACAATTACAAAAATGACGGTGGGACGAGAAAGTAAGTGCCGTGGAGTTAGCTATTGTCATCATTAGCGTAATATACTCTTTTGAGATACACGAAATCTCTTGTACCAACAGCATTGTAGGCAGTGAGAAAGTAGAGTCTAGATATTCCACTATCAGAGGTATTGCGTGTTAGGTGGCGGAACATCTCACTTTTCCATGCCAGAGTGCGAAAAATAATCTATCTGACCCACAACACTTGCGTTTTTAGATAATCTCACTGCGCAACGGCGACTTAAATATATTATGTAATTTGTAACAACAACCGTATAGTTTTTTTACTTATTTATTATTTACTTGGACTGTACACGTCATGGTTACGGATTCGATTTCTACTGAGGGGAAAATCTGCATTCATATAGTCTTTCCAGTTAGTCCGTCCTTGTGAAACGTAGTGAGACGTTGATTTACGCCAGCTAATATACAAAATCTGTACAATAGGCAAATTATGACCTTTTGTCATATTATATAGAAGATACTAGCTGCGTCTTCGTCCGTTTCGTCGAATGAACATAATAAAAAGTAGTAAGTAGTATTTTTTATCGCGTTTAAAGAAATGATTATGTTATTTTAGCTTCACGCTGTATCACGTATCAAAGTAGGCACGAGGAACCTGGGAACCTAAAGTTAAGATATTCTCATTAAGATACTTTCATTCCGCCAAAGTCTGAAGGCATTGTGTGTTGAGTGACGGAACTCAACACCACGTCGTTACCAGAGCGAATAAATGAAAATATTAAATATTTCATTGCCTCGAGTGAGAATAGAACCCAATGGATTCGAGTTTGAGTCGCACGCTTGTGCCTCTGCGCCACGACTGGCCTCGAAATGAAATGACATAATCGTATGCAATTGTTATACAGCGTACAGCGCTTCAAGATATTATAATAAAACAATTATTGAAACTAGAAGTTCTTGAGATTAGTGCCTTCATCTAAACAAACTTCTAAAGGATTTGATGTCTTAGACGTAATGGCTCTTTCATAAATTCAGGCGCTTTGGTTCCAGCGTCAAAACTATAACTGAGCTCCTCACTATACCTCGTATATTGATTACTAACTATTCAAAGAATAAAAACCAATACAATCATTTTACATTAAGAGCAATTGTTGAATATAATTTTAAGATGGCTTTAAAAGATAGCAACGCAGCGTTCGCTTCTCGTTCGTATTAAATACAAAAAATTCTACTAAAACATATAAATGTCTATACAGATAGATATATTGTAACGTGTGAAACCGTGAATGTAGTATGAAATAATATAAACACTCGCTTAACACCTTAGTTCTTAATAAAATTTATAAAAATAATATAAAGATAAAAATTTTAATTTTCTTATAATAGGCGTTAATTGTATATGTGAACAATAATTTAATTAATATACCGAAAAATAATAATCAAGATACCTCAACAATTTAGACGTAGGATTTTGTTTCATTTCAAGATGTTAGTCCATAATGTATTTCGTGTGACGCAGTTACGTATGTCGTTCTTGACAAATGGCGTTTTATTTTACGATATTTTATTAATAAGGAGCTGAGGATACTGGAGCATACGCCACTAACAAGAATACTCTACTAAGAATACGCTAGCACTTTATAACCCTTGCTATGTTACCTCCATTTACTACGTATAAGGTAGTAGGAGGAGGTAGGTAGGAGGATTTAGTGTCAAGACAATAAATTTTTCAACCGAATTGAATGTGAATTGGCGGAACATCAACGCCGCTCTTTGTATTACCAGAGCGGGAAAATATATATAACTAATTGTTCCAAGAATCCAGTTTCGGCGCAGGGGTACAAGTGTGTGACTGTAAATGTGACTGGCTGTGTGGTTTATTTTTCATTGTCCCAAGCTAGGATTGAACTCACAATCGCAATACCACTACGCTACAACGGTTACCTCAACAATACCTAATTGCCGTAATTTTTCACTCACAGCTTTACTCTGTATTGCGCAAATAGAGAGAGATAATCTAGACCTTAAAATACTCTGTTCTAGACCTTAAAATACTCTGGAGGCATTGCGAGTCAGTCATGACGGAAATCAACAGCGAGAAAATGAAAATAATTAAATCCCTGAGATGAGATGATCTAAACCTACAACCGACATTCCTTCTTCGTCTACTTTCTCTAAATGAGGGATGCGGCGAAAAGCTTATTTTCATTTACAGTTTTATGCTACACCAGACTTATCACCAATTCTATGTCCAGGTAATAAAAACAAATAAAGAAATACACAGAAACATAAAAAAACTGATTTATATTAAAACTAATTTACAACAAATTCTATAACAATAAGAACATTCTTATTATAAAATGTAAATACAGTTTGTATTTCACAATAATTATAACAAAAGAAAACGAACAGTAGCGACCAATAAATAAATATATATATATATATATGAGTCGATGGTAATTACACACAGTACATTTCAAGAAGCACTTGTCTCACTTATGTCATTCTTCCTGACCATGTCATACAAAACTGCGCATAACTTGTAAAGAGGCAAGCCGACTACTGTGAAGTAGTCTCCCTCCACCCTCCGGACAAATGTTCCACCCACTCCTTGGATGCCGTAGCTGCCTGCCTTGTCCCTGAAGCAGAAAGGGGAAAACTCACTACAGTACTTATAATACACTACACACTTACATGCTACTTGAGAGATCTCAGTCACTTGCGTTGATGAAGCAGAGAATTAAACCCACAACTGTTTTGTGTATAACAAACTTTACTTTTAGAGAGTTTTTTTGGTACATGTAGCAGGGTAGACAAAGGGAGCCTAAAATAGCATTGATGATTTATGATTGCAAGTTGAGTGGCGGATTTCAACGCCGGGCACACCAATATATTAGTGAATGTTAATCTTAAATGGAGAAATAAATATGAAATGTATTGCTATTTCCCAATATTCTTATACATAGGTTTCAGAAACAAAAACATTTTAAAAAATGTATCTCAATTCCTTTCTAAGGTCCTAATAAACCGAATCGTGCTTAAAAAAACCGGGTAAGTGCAACTCGGACTTGCCTGTCAAGAGTTCCTTACAAAAATTGAAGGAACGGACGGAAGGAAGGAGGAATTGAAGGAAGGAGGAATTGAAGGAAGGAGGAAGAAGGAATTTAGAAATTCATCTGATACCTCACTTGAAGCATTAATACAAATTTTTGGCCCTTTTAAGGCCAAATACTATTTATTATTTATTTTTAAATATTACTTTTTAGGACTTAACCATAAATCTATATTTTTCACATTTTTTTTGAATAAGTGCTACCTGCAAAATTTCAAAATTTTAGGTCATCCGGAAGTGCTATAATAATTTTGATTCTCTTTATAGTGTCGAAATACGTGTTTTTTTCTTATATAAATGGTAATATCTTTTTTTAAGCAAATACAGAAATACGGTTATTTCAGGAAATTATAGGCTATAGATCCGAGTACACGGTTTGAATTTCAACTAGATATCTTCAAGCGCCTCTGAGATAAAGGTACTAAGACAGACAGACAGACACACGGACAGACGAACGGACAGACGACGGGGAACTATTTTATATATTAATAAATTTAATTGCCCTGAGTTCTTGGACAAAATGGTTATTTAAGGCCTAAGTAACTTACATAGGTTCACCGGTGTCAATATATCCTTTTATTTGATCATCTTCAATTTCTCCAAATGTAACATCAGTTTGTTCAGTAAATTTAACAAGTTTGTCGACAGATTTCACAATGACTCCAGTAAACACTGTATGGGTTTTACTTGAAAGTCTAAAATATATATTTGTTTTAGTCAACCTAAAGTTAGGAGTTGAAAATACAAAGAATAATAAAATAAAATCGCTCGTAGCCATTTGCAGCTAATTTGAGGGTGACTATGTTTTGTCAAGCATACTATAATTCCACTTTTTAAAATATATCAGCTCATGCGGAAAGACTATTCACAAAACTTTGTAATATTTATTTAAATTTCAATATTTCTAGTAGTGCAAATATATCACTGTTGCCACAAGTGAGCTGTGTGTATAAAAAATAAAGTTTTTAATTTAATAATGTTAGTCATTGCTGTGTTTCCACGCCATATAATTCTGCAAAACTGCAGTTTGCCATAAAAATTTGTTCAGCTTTCAGAGAAAACATAATTACCTCGGCAATCTTTTGTTAGAAATTTGATATTCATACAAGCTGTAATGTAGTGTGTTTACGCTATGGGTATCTATGCGTAATTGTGTCATATGAAATACAGGTATATAAACTATATCTCAAGTATGTAATACAGGTTTATTAACTATTTTTTTTTAATTGTGCAATATTTTTACAAATAAAATTACTATTATAGTATTTTACTGATGGTCCTATAGAATCTTTCAAATTAGTGAACAGAATACAATGTGGGCATTATCCTATTTCAGTAATGGTTTCGTGGGGTGTTAGCCAAGAGGCAGTGGTATCAAGAATCCATTCTGGAGAAGGTAGTTAAGACCCTTAACGACACTATGTTCAATAATCAAGAATGGTTATTTTAACAAGATTTAGCACAGGCTCATAAAGTGCAAATCAACAAACTTATTACCTTTTAAGTGTATCAAAAGCCTCTTCTTTAGATTTAGGTTTGCCAAACATAGAACCATTGAAAGTGACTACAGTATCTGCTCCGATTATTATGTCCGGCCTTGTACCTTTCAATTTTAGCCTATTTTCAACTTCTAGAACTTTCTGCAAAGCTGTTTCTTGTACAAATTCTGAAAATCCTTTAAAAGATTTTGGATCAAGGTCCTCTTCGAATAATGATGGACACAGTTCTACTCTCAGACCCTGTAAGATATTTTATTTTATATGACACATGTTACACATTAAAACTTGTCAAAGAGAATAATACCTAATTTTTTTATAATATAAAATTTATTTGTAAAAGCAATTGATAATAATAAACTGTGTTTACTATTATTTTTATGGCAGATCTACTATAATAGAAATGTTATGACAAAAAGCACTTACAATATTTTCAATTAATTCTTTTCTCCTTGGTGAACCACTAGCTAAAATAATATATTTTCCTTTCAAACTATGCATCACTGGTTGCAGCATTGTTGTACAAGTTAGCTTAAATTATTTAGTTAGTAAAATATCTAGATACAATTATGATAAAAATAAATATTTTAATTTATTTAGGTTATAATTGATAATTTAAGATAGCATTATCAATTATAACTTCAACATATGCCCTCTGTGTACCCGGATGTTCACTGTGAAGATTAATTATGTAAGACTTTGTGGGATTTTTACAGAAAATATGGTTCTTTTTTGTTTTTCTTCACAAATAGCCGTTTGCTTTGCTTTTTTACAGATTTTTTAAAGTAAAGATGCGGAGGATATTAAGTTAATTCCAATACAATACAGAATATAATATAATTGGATTTTTAAAAATATTTTCTAAAGCCATTTTCTATGTTTTCTGTTTATAAAATATTATAAACATATAAAACACAATTCGCAAAAATATTTAGGAGAAACTGAAATTACCGCGAGTTCTACTACACTCTACAGTGGATTATTGTCATTTGTTGATTTGACATTTGATAAGCATGCGAAATGTCAATGGCTACACGGTGTCTTTTTATTTTTTTTTTCGAAATTACTATATAGCAGTTCTCCGAAACGCATAAATTTTTACAATCTTATGTTATTTTAAAATTTATCAATCTTCATTGATATTTTTATATACTACATTTAGATTAAAATGTTTTGGTAATCATTCATATATACTTATATGAACATTTTGAACAAAATCTGTAACCAGCATATTTCATGTAGTTTGAATGAGTTTTTGATAAAATTACAACGTATGTTATAAATATTATTACTGATTTTTCCTTGTAGAATAGTACAAAAATAAACTACTTCAGCATACGTAAGTATAAAAAGATATAAAAAAAATTACGGTATCTATTAATATTCTTTAGTTGTTTTTATTACTTTTTAATGAAAAATTCTTATTTATTAACATCTCGCTTTATCTCTAGCGCTTCATTGATCGTCAGAGAGAATGGAGTACCAAAAGCTTTGTCTTCATCCACTGTCACCATTCGTCAATCTCTTTATATAATGCCATGCCGGAGGTTCTCATTTTTTTTATCGATATTATAATCCCTAAAGGCAGCCGAAGTCTCCTCCTTTCTGAAAGGAATTACTTTCTTGTTAGACTTGAATACAGTTTTAATGGAAGCTTCTCTTAAGATATTACTAATCCTGTCTGTAATTTCCTTTACATGTAAAATGTAAAGGAATCCCAGTTGTCTGTCTATTAGGGATCTTCTGATGAAGCTGGACGGGAGCAGGCAGCTTGTTCTGATAAAGAGCATTCTTCATCTATCAAAGCTCATTCCCTAAGTGTCGAAGAGTTGGTGGGCTCTTTGAAATAAAGATTTGCCAATGGTAGAAAAATGTATCGGATGGTGGTAAGATTCATTATTGAAGTATGAGAACATGGTTTCTCTGTTGGTTAGTTTAAGATTTTTCAGCCCACAAACAAAATGGTAATGTTTTTCTGGCATGTTAAGCGAGTTCATACCTCGGCGTATCAATTTGGGTAACTATTGAAGATGACTGTTTGTCTGTCAGAACTGACTATCAGTTTAATCTTAATGTGTATTTTCTGCAATCCTTACAATTTAGAACATTGTTCATCATTGCTACCAGTGACATTGCCACGATTGACGCAGATTGAAGTCAATAAGTGGCAACGACTATTGGGGAGGATAATGATTTTTAGCTTTCAGACTAGATAAATGAATCTGATCTGAGGCTGTAGTCCTAGATATAACATATTTCTAATAGATTAACTGACGGATGGTTTGGTTAATGAAATTTTTATGTTTAAACTTTAAACCAATTATGACTAATTTCATAGAATCTAAATTCTGTCCGTGAACTCTTCTCAGATTCTATTCTTTTGAGTTATATTTTATGCTATATAATTTCCATGACAATTAGTTTCAGTATAAAATAAACTATATGAATGTCATTACTGGTTATTCTATTTTGAAAAGTACGAAAATAAGTTACTTGGGCTTATGTAAATCTAAAAAATTAACAATTTCTATTAATCAGCCTAAGTACTCACATATACGCTAAATCACTACGGATAAGGTAATACTTTGTCATTCCGCTCAAATGTATACATGTGACTCTTTAGAATTCGAATATGAGCTTTTCAGCTTCTATATGTCAGATAATTTTTGTTTAAAAATAACTGTAACTTAAAGTCGTAATTATTTCACGTGTTTTTAGTACATATATATCATTAATAATAATAATAAAAAATTCTTTATTTCACACCAAAATAAAAATACAAATATACTATTTATAGGAGCTTATAGAATAATAAAATGTGAAAAGGCGGTCTTATCGCTAAAAGTCCCGTCCAGGCAGGCAGGCAGGCAGGCAGGCAGGCAGGCAGGTCATTGTTGGTAACATGACAATACATTTTCAGTGAATTCCATTTTTTAACATAAATGGGGATAGTACATAAAGGCCACTTCAATAAACGAGAATTATAATTTAGAAACACATCTCACAATAAAATTTCAGCTTTACATGCAAGTTTTAAAAAAAAACTTATTTTTTGGTTAAAAATAACAGGCTTGGTTCTTTGATTAGGATTAAAAATAACAGTTTGAAGAGAACTATCAAGTAATTGACAAAAGACTGAAAAAGGATTCTCTGACTACCCTAGCATTCGCGGAAAACTAATAATAATTATTATTAGTAGTTGTAAATATATAATATATTATACAAATATAATTATTTCAATTTAGGCTTTTATATTGTTATTTTGTTAATATCTTTCCTGATCGCCTAATATCTGTTATTATTATGTATTCTGTAGTTTGTACATTTTTTACTATTCTGGATTAATTATTTAGTCTGTGGTATGGTATGTTTCACCGCTGCTGTGTGCTGTCGTTGCGAAGTAGTGTTTTATATTTTATA
Source organism: Heliconius sara (assembly GCA_917862395.2). NCBI lineage: Eukaryota > Metazoa > Arthropoda > Insecta > Lepidoptera > Nymphalidae > Heliconius > Heliconius sara. Next base: position 7,812,486 of record OU860780.1, on the reverse strand, counting down.
ATTTTTTAAACATCTCAAAACATTCCCAACTGTAATGGAAACATAATTATCAAAAATGAATGCCATAGTGGGTTATGTGCGTAACATACTTAATTCATTTGGGTGGAACGACGACGATCCCGCGATCAAGACAAGCTTCAAAAGAGACAGGTATGCTTTTGACATTTCTTGTTTACAACACTGTAATTCGGTTATGGCGGCAAAGTCGGTATAATGTTGTATATAGAAATACAAATTATCACGAAAAATGATCAGAGTACCTCTTAACGTGGCTTCTAAATTTTGGATGTAAGTACTATATTTTATTTCATTGGAATTTAATTGTTCTAAATACTTTTAAACCGCGCTGTTACAGGAACGAAGATGAAATTTCTGATGATGATGACACTCCAGCTTTAAAAAGACTAAAGAGATTAAGGAAAACGTCTTTCCCTGACATAATGGAATCTAAAGGTAGTAATATATCGCACAGTTCGTGGACTGTCTAATCTAAGTTTGATGATAAAAGCTTACAATGCATTTATACTTACAGATATTTGGGAAAAAGATAAACATAGCAAAAATATTAGATATGTGCCAATTCAAATAGAAACGGGCCACCCTAGTACATCTACACCAAACGAAGGTCTAACCAAATCGAGCAATCGTGTTAAGACAGTTCCAATTAAATTAGTAGATGTTATGTCTAATGGCCCTTCTACACCATCGAGGAAACCAAGATTGCACACTCCAGTAAGACCAGTCATTCAAGCCATAATAGATGATGAGGATGATAATGACCAAGAGGTATTATACAAATCTTTAATGTATAAAATAGTTTTTAGTTGGTAGTAAGCCAGATTTGAACCCATAAAAATTTATCGGGATATAAGTAATTTTTATAATATGCATTGAAAGAGTATATTTAAAAAAAAAAAAAAAAAAAAACGGAAACGGAACGGAGTATATTTAGTTAATATTATGAAATTATTTAGTTAATATAATAGTTTCAAAATTTTAATATTTTTTTAAAAATACATTTAAAAAATGTTATTTTACACTAAGAAAAAATATATTTTTTAAGACATAGTTGTTAAACAAAAAATATACCAATTGAACATAATTAAATAATTTGCTGTAGAGGTAGTCACATGTTTTTTAAAATAATTTAATTTAAATGAAATATTAGAAATTATTTATTTATAATATCTTAACGAAATACTATAAATAAATAATTTATAATAATTTGTCTAAAGAGAATTATTTAAAAAAAAATTGTGTTATATGATATATATAAAATGATATGATAAAAAATTTAAAATTCCTTATAATGACTCACATAAACAAAATTAACTTCAAATATCAATGTGAAAATTTTGGTACAATGGCTCACAATGAACTAAAATCATGTAGATTTTCATAATATGAAGATGAGTGATCATCACATTTTTCTTAAAAGTTATTATTTATAATGTTAATAGAAAACATAGACACAATCAATGGAGATAGTTACAACTGCTTAGGATCTGAATTGACTATTATTCTCTTGCGAGTTCTAGTCATGACAGGATAAAAGAAAAGGAGAAATTTTTTTCCTAGGTATTTTTTTGTATTGTAGCTATTCTTGTAGATTCAAAAAAGATGTAGCATTAATAGGATCATAACTTTAAGACTCTTTCATAATATCAGCTCTAAATTCAATATATATAGTGGAGCTTAGTACCTTTTATAGAATGATATGTTCTCTGAACTACTTAAGAACTTATAAAGATAACGGTAATCATATCACAGAATGATAATCAAGCAAAAACACTCCAGTTAAAATATTTCCAATGATCATCTTTGAATGATATATGTATAAATGTGCTTTAAACCATTTTAAGCAACAGCAAGTTAAAGAACTGGTTCTGAGTAAGTAGTTACAGGGGATTTTATCACAATTTTGTACAACTGAAAATGTATTTGTTTTGGATGAAATTATCAAGGCTGAGCTGGTTTCGAATGCTATATCTTTTTTTAAATATATAAATCTGCAATCAGTAGCGAGACTATAAGCAGATGGCTTGTTTCTATAAGGCAATTAGACGGAGAGACCGTCTGCCTCTTTACACATCCTTCTTTCCTGCCTTCTTGGTAAGGGGTTTAAAACATCATTAATCAGGATATTTGGATGAATCCAGAGCCGGTACGCGTATTTCTTTGTGTATTTATCAATTTTAGCCTGAACTGTGGGAACATAGTACGCAGAAAGTTGTTTTGATCACATTGGCTGCACATGATATTACTTTTGCTAGCAGTGCCCCATTGGGGGATTTCATAGGTCCAAGTAGGTTTTAGCATAGAGTTTGTAAGTCAGCAGCTTGTTGTCAACAGATAGGACATAGTTTCTACCCATAAGCCAGTATAGACTTCGGAAGTTCTAGTTAATTTATCAAGTTTCTTTCTAATGTGATAGGTCCAGGAGAGCCTTCTTTAAAATTTATAACCCAGGTATTTTACGTGCATCATCATCACGCGCATCCAATTTCCAAATCTGACAGGAGGACAGTATCCATTTCTCAAAGTGAACGTAATATAATTCGATATTTTAACACTTACCCGAGACAGAGGTAAACTACGTTATCAGCGTATATTGCGACGGCTACATCTTTTCTTATTCGAGCTATATCTAGATTGAATTATATAAATAAACATATTTTTTTATGTTATTCTTTACGTCTTCACGTAATACCGATAGTTCAACTCAGCTGTGCGCGCGGCCCTATGTGTTCGTGCGCTTGTAAATAGTAAATATACAACTTTTATTTGTGTGACAGTGACGCGGCATTCATCGTCCGAGCAAGACGTATTTTTATAGCTTTTGTTCTACTGTCTAGTGCTTCACGGAGCACTAGACATTTTTGTTAGCATAATGTTCCAATTATGTTCAAAATGACACCTCCAAATTCTAATTCCAAAGAAATAGAAGTGTAAAGATGGCGGACAGTGAAAAGTATAGCTTTTTATCAAGATATGAAAAAAAAATTAACTGTATGATTTGATTTAAAAAAGAAGAATACCACCTGTTATAATATTGACGACATAGTTCAGCCATATGGCATACTTGGACTGCCACCATATCATCCTGAACTAAACCCCATGGAAAATATGTATATTTAAAAAAATATATTACTTTGCATATTGTTGACCAAAATGTGATGGAAATAATAAAACTTGAAATGAACGCTTAAGTCAAATTTATGAAGGTATGTGGGGTAATACTTGTCCACATGTGCAAAAGAAAGAAGAATACTATCGACAATCGTAACATGGAGTCAGAATTCATAATTAACCTTGGTGAGAGCAGCGGATACTAAAATTCTATATTTGATTTATCTAGTAACCATTCAGAATAATGTTCAATAAATAAACATTAAATTACTAAATTATTGTTTTTTTTAAAGAACCCTTATATAACCTGTAAATAACTGTATTTGTGTCCGACTGTACCTCTAGTCACGCACACAAAGTAGTGACTTTGTGTGCGTGACTACTGTGCCTAAATGTACAAGGTTTAGGACAGATAGGTTCGCGCACACAACCGAATTGCACTACCTATACAGAGACAGTCATTGGGCTGCTTCCAATAGATGCAGATTCAAGTCTCATTATGTTAAAAAATTTATATCTTTTTTAAATAAATAATTTGTGAATTAAAATTATATTTTTGAAAGTAAAGTATACTCGTATATTCCATACGCATGTATTAATTACATTATTCGACACATTTTAGGTAACATGGCTAGAAGCAAAACCTGAACCAAAAAAACCGTCAAAAGTCTACATTGACCTGGAGGAGGATGATGACAATGATAACGATACCCAGGATGATGACGTTATATTTGTCAAGAAGGTCACAACCCCACCAGCAATTAAACCATACAAATTCTTCATAAGTAAACCACATAACACAACAGAAAAAGAGAGTGACGGAGTTAAGTACTACAAAATATGTAGGTCATCAAGTGAAAGAAATATTAATTCTTCACCTAGAACATATAGCAAGTTCAAAGCGCCGGCTGGAATAACGAAAGTGTATAAAAAACCAGCTACGCCAGTGGCTAGGTGGATGCAAACACAGCGTAACATTCCGATGAGTAAGAACAGGCTGAATGGTAGCACCAGGGCCACGCTATCTGAGGTATTTAATTTAGACGAGAAGAGAAACTATCAGGAGTTGATACGGAGGTTCACCGGTGCCTCGCCTGCGGTTAAAAAAGATGTTATCAACTTAGCTGAGGAGTCTGCAAGCTTCCGACTCACACAAAGAGCGCAAAGGAATGCTCTTAATTCAATCAAGCTTGTTGAGAAGGGCCTCGGTGATAAAGAGAATGAGGTTACAGAATATGACCCCATCACAGTGGCGTCTATTACGTCGTCTGATTCTGAAGTAGAAGCCGTGGAGGTGCCCTCAGAGACCAGCTCATCTTCAACAAGAGCTGAACCTGTCAATTCCTTAAGGGACTCAATGAGACATAGTGCTATCACTTCCCCCGATTGGTTACTATCAATCAACTCGAAATATAAGAAAAAGCATATAGAGAATAAAGAAAAAATAAAAGATGCCAAGCGTGAGTCGGATATTATATCAAAAGTTATTCATGAGCAAAAAGTGGCACATTTGGAACATAAACTGAAGTATGAATTTAGTATACCCGAGAGTTTGATAGAGGAAGTGCCAGCTGTTACGGAATTGCCTCCACTGTCTGTGGAGCAGGAGAGGCTCGTGGGACGAGCGTTGGGCCCCGGACCACCGAACCAACTCATGGTTGAGAAGTTTAACTTAAGGATACACAGGTTATTTACTTTTTCTTATTTATCCTATATGTAGTAGGGGGGAGGTGGAGGGAAGTTAGTGTTAAGACACTCTGTTTCCAAGTTTTCGAGACATTAGAAGTTACTGTATATTAATCTACCCTACTTCATATATTTTCACATTATATTTTCATAATAGAAGTTAGTACTGAGGTTGTTGTGGCAGATGAGATAGCTTTAGCTTCTATCTATAAAAGTGAAAGTTATAGACTGTTCTAAGAGAACAACTCGGGGGATTATATAAATTATTTTCATATTTTTTGGAATAGGATGGAATGGAGTGTTAACACTAAGTTCAATTGAAATTGTTTTTTTTAAATATTTTTTTTATATAAAACTATGCATCTTATGTTTACACTGACCTTTCAACATTTCTTTTGTTTAAATATAATCAAGTGTTTCTTAAGGCCAGTCGTGGCGAAGGGTCAAGTCAACGCGACAGTTTGTAGGGTCCGATTCCTATTCGGGAAAATGAAATATTTGATATTTTCTTTTCTTCACTCTGGTAACGAGGCAAGCAAAGCCTCTAAACACGCAATACTTCAGCGAAAAGTGGAAAACGGGTGTGTCTTAATGGGAATGAATTATTAAAACAAATCCGTCATCCCTGACTCGAGGCGCTGAGGCATCCTAGGAATCTAGTGTGAAGACATTACGTACTACGACGGCCAGAACTTTTTCTATCGCAAGCAGGAAGTTTCATTGTACCTATCAATAGCTGGTTCACAGACATTTACCTAATATCAAGGATATGAAGGATTTTAAAAATTGTATTTGGTTCCATGCCTACTTTAGGTAATGCAATTACAGTGATTCGGTTCTCTTTATCATCCTACTCTATTTTAATATCACAAAATGTTTTAGAATATATTGGCGTGAAAATAAGAAAACAATGAAAAATTGTATAAAAATGTCAGATTGCAAATTCATAAGTAATATTTAGTTTTTTCTTTAATTGTAACAGTATTTTTCTTCTTTCCTTATCGGTTAAAAGGAACCCGGTTCAATTAAACCTCCGAAAGACACAAATTGCCTGTTAACCATTAACAAAAACCCATTTGTCGTATCACCAGTTTTTGAGAACACTCCTCTTTAAAGTCTCGCGCAGTATCACCAAATTCAGCATTAGTTTTCCAGTGACTGCCAGTATCGATCGATAACAAGGCTAAATAGCGATAACAAGACTTGAAATAAACTGGTAGTCATTGGCAGAGCGAGACAGTACTTTACTCTAAAACACCGATGGACCCTGTTTAAATCTATAGACCCCAAGTTCGCTACATAGGACGGAGTACTCTTATCATCTTTGGGCAGGTAGCACTCCAGTCATCAGCTTAAAAAATTTGGTCGCATATAACAAAGAGACCCAATGATCTGTATGAAACACTTGACATTGTCCATACCTTTGCCTTATCTTTTCCATAAAAAAAATATGGCCAGACTAAGTAGTATAGATTAATGTAATTTTTCTGAAAATACTATATGTTTGTATATATTATGTTTCAGGCGTGACCTTCAAACGCTGGCAGGGTTGAACTGGTTGAACGACGAAGTCATCAACTTCTATATGAACCTTCTGATGCAGAGGAGCGAAGAGAAGAAAGATTTGCCAAAGGTGAATCCAGGTTATATTTATATTATTCCGAAGAACATGGTTTGGAATTAAGATTACATAGAAAAAGTTAAAAGAAAAGATAATAATTTCTGGAAAAAAGAAAACACAATTATTTTATGTTTTCATACATCCACGCGTTTGGTCTCACATCCACACATGTGGTTGCTCAGAGGACACACTATCCTATACCTAGTTTGCTAAACGATTCAAAAGTAAGAGCACTAGAAATAGTTTGGTGTTATCGCCGCTTGCAATAAATAACTAATTAAAATTAATATGATTATTCTAGGTGTACGCAACGAACACTTTCTTCTACCCTAAGTTAATGCAAAGCGGGCAGGCGGGGCTGCGGCGGTGGACAAGAAAGGTAAGTAAAAGGAACGATTACGTTAAAACGATTCACGTAATTTAATATTAGCCTATAGCCTTCCTCGATAAATAAACTATTGGATACAACTACATTTTTTCAGCGTAGATTAGTATTGATTCATTTTGTTTTGTTGCATTTATTTGGCTTCTTGTATGTCTCACATAGCAGGGTAAGCAGGAAACATAGTGTTATGACACTCTGTTTTCCAATAAGATACTTCCGTTTCTCCTAGGTACGACTGCCCTCTGAGTATTGTTTTTAGTAAAATTTCAAAATATTATTAGTTATTAGTATTTTTTGATTTGTGAATGCAATAAAACAAACTTTTCAGCTTTATATTGTTAAGAAACGTCGTTGCTCACTTTCCATAAGTGAGGAACGTTTCTTAACAATAGGTTCCCAGGTTCCCTCTACCTACCATGCTATGTGTGGGATACAGTGTAAAACAAAAAGAACATTATTTGACACACAGGTGGACATATTCTCACACTCCCTACTAATCATCCCGGTGCATCTGGGCGTGCACTGGTGCCTCAGCGTGGTGGACTTCAGGCGGAAGCGCGTAGACTACCTGGACAGCATGGGCTCCCCCAATCAGCCCGCCCTCGACGCCATTCTGCAGTACTTGCGAGACGAGCACCAGGATAAGAAGGGAACACCTTTTGATGATAACGGTTGGATCACTAAGAATCTTAAGGTATGTAATGATGACTAGAAATGTTACTAATAATCGAGCATATTACATACTAAAGACCTTTAATTTATTTCTTCATTTTCACAGGAAATCCCTCAACAAATGAATGGCAGCGATTGCGGAATGTTTGCCTGCACTTTTGCTGAATTCTCGTCTCGAGATGCTCCCTACACATTTACCCAAGCCAACATGCCCTATTTAAGGAAAAAGGCGGCCCTAGAAATATTACAGGCTAAATTATTACTCTAGATTAAATAAACAATAAATAAAACCAATTGTCAAAAGTCATAATTTTAATATGATTCTAAATTGTTAGAGAATATTCTCTATTAGGGAATCATCTGACCGTGCGATGGTTGTTGGTTTGATTCCCCTGAGGAGGGAGTGAATTATTTTCATTTAATTGCTCTGGTAGCATGACTAAGCGCGGCGTTGAGTTTTGTCACTGTACACGTAATGTATGCGGAATTGTGCAGTGCATGGGGACTGCTTGTCTTAACCCTAGATTCCCTCTGCCTTTCCTCATGTATGCGCGATACAACGTGAAACTGTAAATAAAAGGTATAATTTTGTTATAAAAGATCATTTCTTTTTATTTGACAACATTTTTTTATAATAGTTAGATTTAAAAAGATACTTTTATAATATATTTTTTGTGTGTATGTATGTATGTATATTAGTAATAAACAATTACTTTGTTAATTATTAAATTTAAAACTGTTACGATTTCTTAGTGTTATACAAATAAAAATATTTTAAGTTCTTTTTTTTATCTTTGCACATTTCATATCAAACGGAACTGTAAAAAGTGTTTAAAACATTAACTGGAATCAAACCCACTACTTTCAATGGCACAATCGAGACCATTGAGCAGTACAGGGACAATGTTTGGCTATAAACAAGATGGTCGTGGGTTTGTTTCTCACTCAGGGCAATTATTTTTATTTCACCGCTTAGATAAAATAACAGCAGCGTTGAGTTCCGCAATCTCCAATGCCAGTGGAAAATTAAGAATGGAATGGTTTGACTAATTATTCTTTGCATACTGCGTGAAGCTTACGCTTACACGCTGTGTAAAGAAAAAAATATTCTCATAATTCTAGTTATTAACGTTATGCCTTTTGATAATTGTACTCGGAACAATATGTAAGAAAAGCCCTCTTTATTACAGTATTTTATTAATTTAGGAAACAAAAAATATAGATTTTGTAATTACCTTATAAATTTATATATATCAATAGCAATAATAAATGGTTTTATTTATTTAATTAATTAATAATTGTTATTTAAAATAGTTTTTTTTACACACGAAATATTGTAAGAATCTACAGCAGAATGAATCTACTAATTCTTCAAATTGGATATTCACTACATTTTAAAGGATTTTTTTTCAGATAATTGAAACAATGAATGTATAATTCAAACACATTATATGAACTAAAATGTTTCAACCTTATAGTTGTATGCTCACATATAACTTACAGTTGCAGGTTCATATCCTGCTTCATCAATAATTCTTAAAATATAATTGATTCTATAAGAGGGCTATTCCAATAATAAAGTCATGAAATCTTTCACGACTGAAATATAACATAAGATAAGTAGGTATTAAATATATAAATTAATTTACTTGTAAATAATTGTCTTATTATATAGAAGCTCTTCCTGTAACTTAGACCGGTATCTATATCTAACTTAAATCTGAATTAAACCTAGACAGATATCTTCAATGGTGGAAAAAAAAATGTATTCATCAATTGATACAGTATGGTTGATGACGACTCATTGCCCTGAAGTTAGCTGTAGATGACGGCGCTGATTTAATATTAAGATTTAATAGCCAAAATGGACAAAAAATCAGAAAACTTCACTTCAAGGCGGCCACGACTGTACTACACAACGGTACTGTACAATTTTTTTATATGGCGCGTTTCACAATTGAGTTATTTTGTTCCCATGACAGAGACTTGATTATGTGCATTTTAATTATTATATATAAAAAACCATTTTCGTCGACAACAACTTTATGAGCTCTGAGAGGGTGGACACTTGCGTAGAATGTGTTTTTTTTTCGATTTTGATTTTATATATCTATCTACCTACAAAGGAACACCGCTCACACTAGTAGAGCGCGATGCTACCTGTCATTTACTGAGTAAACAGCACCGTATCCTAACGCCCTGTAAAAATGATATAGAACACAAATCAGTATACTATTATTACAAATGATAAATTTGAATCAATTGAACGACACAATTACTTACTTTGTCGTAATATGTATATTTATATCCTTAGATTTACTTTGAAACTAAAACGTATTTTTTTATTGTTTTACCAAATATTATTATTAAAATTAAATTATATTCTAGACACATGTATTATATGTATACTATTATATTATTTTTTAAATATATTTTTGTATACTCATGTAACTCTGCTGGTCAGGAATTATAACAAACGATCCTTGTCTTAAATGTGATTTTCTGTCATGGTGGCATAGTAGTTAATTATAACATTCTGTAAAATAATAAAAATTGTTGATTCTAAACCCATTGTGTTTCATATTTGTTTTTAAGTGATGAAATAAAAAATGCGAAATTTGAATATCTGAATGATTTTACCCTTGCTTGTTTTTTTTTTATTCGTTGTACCCAGTACATATCGAGGTAAGCAGAGGGAACCTAGTGTTAAGAGACTGCTCCCGGCGCACCACCCTATTTTTGAGACAGAAAACCGGGCGGACGGTAACGCGCTTTGACTTGCCAGAGCGAGGAAATGAAAATAATTCATTTTTTCGAATCGGAAATGGAACCCATACCCGTTGCGTTTACAGTCAGAGACCACCACAACGGCCTGTTTTTTGAAATTCCTACAATTGAATCAGAAAATCTTTGGAGCAGGTATATTCGACTTCAGCTTGGATAGTAAAGCGTTAATGTTCATTTAAAAGATCCTCTTAGATCTATACTTGGATAGCAAGTCCCAGGCACTACTTTGCGCACCTCACTGCAATCTCACGCCGCCGTGTATACATAAAATGTAAAATAGTTTCTGCTTATATAATAAAAATATTTAATTGTTATTCTGATCTATTTTTTGACGCTACTATAGATTATTCTCGAAAATTTGTGTATATATAGGTCTAACAATATTATATTTTCTAAGCATGAGACAGGACAAACAGAAAACGAAAATAAAGCGTCACTTTCATTTTAATAAATATTATATAGTGATGGCACGACGCCATTTTTGATTTCTTTCTTTTTTTTTATAAAAATAAAAATTATTAAGCGGGGATACTACAAACGAATATTACGCCTGAAGTGACTGTTTTCTTTATTCAATATATCTGATAATCCTGGAAATGAAGTTATTAATTACATTATTAAGTTGTAGTTTTCTAGTTTCTACTTAATGTTTACAAATTTAGTTCGATAAAACAACACTAGATGTCTCACTTAAATCATTTTTGAAAATAACACAACAATATCAAATCATGTATTAATGTTAACTTTAACAAAAATGTTATAAATATGGTATAATTATTAGAATTTCGTTCACTTTAAAGAACTTTTATATATACGTTTTATTTTTTAGTATTAATCAATACTAAGTTATGTTATGTTATGTATATAGTGACGTAGCGATCACGCCACCTTTTCAGACGGCTTGCCGCGCTCTGATTGGCGCGCATCTCCACCCCTAGCGAATACAGCACATTCAACATGTTATCGATATAATTGTAATTTTAATATTCGATTATTTTTTTTTATATTTATAATAACTAAATATTTTAAGCTTAAAAAATGTATTTCAATAATGAATTTTGCAACGGGCATTAAAAATTATAGCATTATTTATAATTATTGCAGTTTAGCTTGAGTGTAATATTTTTTGTAAATGATAAATCGAGTCTTTCAAATCGATTATTTGACAGCTGAAGTCTCTTAATGTGTTCATACGTCACGAAGTACGGATTGGCCCGGTTTTGTGGATTTGTACAATTCGCTAGTGTTTATTAAGTAAATATAAAACTCTGTGTTAATTTTACAAGTGTTATTTTCTCGGCGAGAACGTAAAAGAAGAGAAATCTGAGGTAAGTACTTGTAATAATTAACATTATATCTTTTATCCAAAAATAATGCAGGTAGACATACAAGTAAACGTACCTCTTATAACCTATATTTTTTTTAAATTTCAATTTTTCTTTATATCTGTAATTTTATTGTTTTATTTAATAATAATGTAAAAAATTTTTTGTGGTTCATGCCAGAAATGCAATTTATACAAAAGTGTTTTTGTATAGTTTAGGATATGCGGCTCGTAATTTCTAAACTAATTCTTCATCTTAGAGACATTTTTTATAGGTTTTTTAGTTTTGTTCAGCTTACATATTTTCACTGAAATATATTTGAATTGAAACATTCTAAATATAAGTCAAATAAGAATTTCATGTTGTATACAAAATTTGCATTACATGTATGTTATTTATTATTGTGATTATCTAATCATATCTGTTAAAAAAATCAACGAATTAATCAAAAAATTGCTTATTAGGTATTTTATAATTTAAATTATAGTGTTAATCCTAATAAACTATTGGGCTTGTTGTTTTCTTTCTAGTTGTTTTTTTTAATATTTTTTTTATTTTTCACCTTTTTGTTAGAATTCATTAGGATCATGAAACGAAAAATTTATAATGAAAATCATGATATACTTCTTGAAATCCTTGTATTCAGCTCTTGAATTTAATACCCATATTGTGTTATTAAATTTTTTTTTTTTTTCACTAAGTCCAATAGTGTCCCACAGTCATCATGATAATTTTTTTTAACGTCTCCTATCTAAGAACACTTAGGCTATTAAGACACACTCTAAAAACAAAACCCTCCTTTAGCAGTCGGGGAAAAAGACTACACATTACAATCTTTTTAAAATATTAAATAATAACGGGTGCTTGTAATAGCCTTAGAAATTAAATAAGAGTAAGAATATTGTGTATAAGACATTTTATTTTCCTGACTGTGGTAACTAAACAGATGTTATTGATTTATCTATGAAATGTTCCGTATGGTTGCAATGTCACATGTTATGTATCAATATCATAAATACATTTTTTGCTTAACATTGTTTGACCAAAGGTGTGTGATTTAACTACCTATAATTTTTTATATATAATTTAACACATTATAATATAAAAAAAAATTGCAAAACAGCATTTTTTTCTGCACGCTAAACAAAGAATCTAGTATCAAGGTTCTCTAGTCAAGTGAGTAACCCTTAATGCTAGAATTTGTTTTTTTTTATCTCACTAAAACAGAAAAATGAAGGAATTTCTTAAATATTCCCCTAAATTGTATTATTAGTATAGATGATACTCAAATTTACAACATTCTTTAAACTTACACTACCCTATCACTTCTTAATTAAGAAAAAGAGTTGAAATGATTTTTATATATATTTTTTTCTTTTTATCATCTGGCATAAATCATGCTTTAAAAAAATGAAAAGGGTTGTGAAATTATAACAGCAAAAGATACAAGAGGAGAAAAAAATTCTGTAGACTATCCTTGGATGTATTCCAAGAGAAATGAGTTTGTATTCTACTTTGTTACATTTTTTTTAGTAAAAATCTGTATTAAATTATAAATAATTGCAATTCTCACAAATAATAAGGTGAATCTGATTGGTTGGTTGGTAAAATCCAATACCACATGATTACACATAAGTACAAGTTGAGAAATATTTATATCATCAGCTTCACACTGTATCCCGCACACAGCACGGCAGGCAGAGAGAGATTCCTCATTTATATCATAAATAACAAATATAGGCAAAATTTTCTTGGAATGAAAATTAACCAATGAGAAAGTCAAACAAGATTTGGGATAGAATTTACCATAGATCTGTATTGCTTAATTGCTCCTTTTTAATTCCTTCGCTCTGGTGTCGAGTCAAAGCGCGGCGTAGAGTTGCGCCGCTCTACACCCCATGTCTGCAGAACACGGCAGGATGTGGAGAACAAAGTGGCTTAACACTAGATTCACCCTGCTGATTCTTTATTTTTAACATCAAACTTTTTTTGTAGCTTCATTGTATAGCAGTATAAGCAGAAAAAACTCAGTATTATCACCAACCCTTCCCTACTTTTCACCCAATTTTCGGGACATTATAGGTCAAGTGGGAGAATTTAACGCCACGCTTTGTCTTGTTTTCATTCAATAGCTCCATGTTTTATATAATATTCTTAGAAATCGGAAGGGATTCACGTTTAAAAAATAAGTTTAAAAAACAGTGATAGTAGAAGTCCGCATACAGTAGGTTAGGCAGAGGAAATCTAGTGCTTAGACACCGTTCCCCACTTTCTGGCCGAATTCTGGAGGCATTGCGTGTTAAGTGACAGAACTGAACAATCGTCTATATGTTTATAAATTATTCTAAAAGAAAACCTTAGCAAGTGCAGTAATAAGTGATATGTATCACCCACTTCACATGAACTTCCTTTCAAGAAGGGCCGTTAATTACTAGCAACTACCCCCAATTTATGCAACTCCGTTGCTTTTATGGTCTTTCACCTACATCTACCCTCTTTTACACGAGTTTGCTAACAATATGCTACTATCAACGGCTCTCGCTATTAGCCCAAAATATTATTTTAATTTAAAAAATATTTTAATATTCCATATTATATTCATGAGTGATTGGCGATCTGTTTACAGGAGATCTGCTTCATATAATCAATGACACGGCTGTGAGTACGTTACCTAAACCTCTGGCTGCTTAAATATTTATATTTAATATACTAACGACCCGTTCGCGGCGTCGCCCGCTTAAACTACTGAATTACTTAAGACACTGAATTACGAGTACATTCATGTCTTGATATACCTATAATGTGTGTTGGTTAACGCACTTAAGATTTCTAATGAGAAAATTATTAAAACTTTACTTGTATTTTCGTATAAGTACGAATATTTATTAAATTTGACAATGTAACAGAACTCGGTCGCTTTATATGTTAGTCTGTGCGTTTGTTTACGCTAATTTCAGAAACGGCTTAACAGATTTAAGTGCAATTTTCTATTTAAGTAAACTTTCCTTAACTTTAAGTATTTATTTTATTTCAATCGGTTAACAAATAAATAAGTTCAAACCAGATTCACTCTGTTTACCGTATGTAGCAGGGTAGGCAGGGGGAACCCAGTGTTAAGACAATTTGTTCCCCACTTTCCGGCGATTTTTTTGATCCATGGCGTGTTGAGTGGCGGAACTCAACGGCGGGCTTTCGCCTTGGTGGCTCTGGCACCAAGCAAAAAATGAAAATATAAATATAAAAAAATAAAATAATAATAAATTCCTCCGAAACAACTCTATGGGCTGAACTCAAAATGTCGCGTTAAATGCCTCTGCGCCACGATGACCTCTAATACCTTTATTTACGAGACACAGTGTGAAGCTAAAAAGAAAAAAAAATCGATACATTTTATTTAAAAAAAATCTATCTAAGAGTAGAACTGGACTTTAAACCGCGCCTCATCTAACATCACTGATAAGCAAAAAGCGACAGGTCAGCGTGATATGTTATCAACTCAACCTAAGCGGCCCTTGATAACGTATCTTTGACCTTCGTATCTAAAGTCTATTCCAGTCTGAAGTTCAACGATGAAGAAAATATTTACGCAGACACTTCCTTGATTTATCGTCGTTTTCAAGAACAGTACCTAAACTATGTATTTAAGACACTAAAATATTTATCTAGTATGAAAAATACGTTTAAGAGGCCATATGGCGTCTTACTGTAAATGTTAATGTTGTGTGTGGGCTTCGACTCCCATTTGAATTATTGAATGACTTTCTTTTTCTCGCCCTTATGACCAGACAAAGCATGGCGTTAAGGTCTTCCACTTAACATACAATGTCTTGAAAATTACACAAATTGCAAGGCGGACGATGCTTTCGGAAGAGAGTTCCGTTTTTTCTCCTTCTAGGTTCTACACTTATTCCCTCTGCCTACTCTGCTACAAGCGGGTGCTACTCTGGTACAATAAAAAAAATCATACAGAATTGTTTCTATATAAATAATGAAAATAGGTAAACTTTCAATTGTGACCTCTTTATAAACTTTGTGCTCATTACTAGGACAATTGATTATTCTATTATCCTGACTAGCGAGCTAAACAAGTTTTATCCAATGTTTTAAGACAATAATTAAAAACTTTTAAAGCATTTTTTTATATAAAAAAATGATTGTATAAATGTATATACATTTATTGTTTATATCGAGCCTTAAAATTAATAACATTTTCTTTTCTATAAGAATATTTATTCGTTATACAACGTGATTGGTAGGTCGATACATAAACCGATACATGAGATCATTTCAACAATTTTTTCTCCAGAACGCATGGTGAAGTTTCACGACTTTTAAGATATTGGTCATTTCTTTTATTTTCTAAATACCATATCGCTTTAAAATCTTCGAGAAAAAAATATTTCTTGCGTATTTTTTTACCGACTGTTATAAGTGTTTTTGTATTTTCTGATTAATGTGCCATTCAATGACGTAACATGAAGCCTCCTGGATATTGTAGTGTTTTTGTTTATTGGGTTACAAAGGTTGTTAAAGTTTAACAATACTACAAAATTTTTTTCACAAGCCGTAAGTTTTAATTCAGATATTCTCAAAATTTTGTATAAAAAATTTTTTTGGTCCCATCATTTTAAAAATATCCTCTCTTAGTTCTCTTTCTATTGACGACAAATAAGTGTCATTCTAGCTATTAGTTTTTAATATATATTTAACCTAATTAACCTCCAGTTTAGTAAAAAAACGCTACAAGTATAGCTAATATGCTATAGATATACATAATAATTTCTGTTTTAATTAATTTTTTCAATTTCTTTTTTTCTTTGCATTGACATACCTGTAGCGGTCGCGCATTATCGTGATACCTTTTGGTTTTAACTTACTAGCCGAATGGGGACCGCAACCTCGACCTTGCCGGAACAATAAAACAACGTTCAAAATACATCGATTATTGCGTCCATTTTTTTTTATTAAATTTAGTATATTACGAGGATCTATTTTAGTCTGAGCGTGGACTTCGCCCTCTGCCATTATCCTATCCGCTCCGCCGCGAGTGTCGCCTTCCGTTATCCACCATCCGCTCGTAGTGTTGCCATAGATTTATACACTCAGGATATATTGTTGTTTAAGTTTTTAATTTTTTTAAAGTTTCCTTATTATGATTTTTTTCTTTAAATTAAAGCAGATATACGGAACCTAGTAATTTATCAGTCTATTTTGTAGCCATTTTAGGGGGCCGTTACCTACTGGTTTTCATTTTCTTGTTCCACCAAGCCTACGTCAACATTGGTAACATTTTGTCGTAATTTTAAAAAAAATATATTAAAAAACTAATACAGAAATCTTATTGTAAGTTAAAAAAAAGATTATATTAATTTAAACTCAACTAATTCTTTATATTGTTTGACTTAATTTAAAGACGGTATTCATACACTACGTTAGGGTAATCGAAGAGAACCTAGTGTCAGGACACTCGGTTCTCTGCGTTCCGATCACATTTGAAATTTGATGTGCTGGCGGCATGACGGACCGCAACGCCGCATTTTGTCCTACTAGATCAGGGAAATGAAAAGAAGTCTTTCTCACAAGTGAGGAATTTGCATCCATAACCATCGTTTACATTCTCCACTACACCACTACTCTATATTATATCAATATTAAATTAGCATATATGAGACTAAAAAATAAATAAGCAACCCTACATGATAATTTATTCAAATGAAACAGAAGTTGTTAAGATATTTTACGTAATAAGTGTTGAGTGTCTATTTTCTTGAGTGGACTTCGCCCCCTAGTTATCCTGTCGTTAGTGACCGCCTCCGATGTGTCTCAGTTTCCACCGTCTGTAGTGTAACCACGAGATTGACTTTATTATTTTTATATACACATATAAAAAGAATTGTGGTGCAGTTGAATAGTCTCTGACTGTTAGCCTAGGTTTAGGGTTTATATATATATTTTTGACATGAACCATGAAAAAATATCTGGGTCTAAAACAATAATTTTTTTAAAATAATTTATATAGAGCCTTAACTCTGTAAGTCTGTCTGACTATAAATGCGACAGTTATAATTCCCACTCGAAGAAATGAATTATTTTTGTATCGTCGCCCCGGGAGGAAGAATGCAACATGAGATAAGCCGTAAAGCTGAAACATTTTATCAATATCGTATATTTATTTGCATATCACTTAAATCTCTTTAAGTTCATTCACAGGAAACGCATCTCAATACAACCCCTCGTTATCGACAGACGGATATATTTTTTCAAACGTTCATTGACATCCGGCAGTGTGTGTGTCATACAAAAAAAATGTTTGTGGTACGATAGCCTTTTCTGATTTTAGAATTAAAAAAAGAGAAATGATTGTAGGCTTTTTTGAAGTCTTACATTGATTTGATTAGATTTGATTGTACATTTTAATGAGCATGGAATGAAATATTTAAAAGAGGATTTTTTTATTGTAGCTTGCATTGAGTAAAGGTTCTCCCTCTATTAATCAACCCCCCCCCCCCCCCCCCCCTCCTCTTCCCTGTCCACTCCTTCATTACCCGTCGATAAAAACAATATTTCAAACCCAATAATCACTTGAAATTTTTCTTCCACATTAACTGCAAACTTATAACTCTACATAAAGCCACTCAACTATATGCTAGTTATAGTTTAAGTACCTATCTATCGCATGACCTATACACGAGGGTATTATTGTTTCATTATCTCTTAAGCTATTCTATTTTAATGCGAGGTAAGTAGGAAAACTACTTCTGTAGTCTGTTCTGTTTATTGTAGGTTAATTTTTTATACATTTTTTTTATTGATATGAAATGATAAGTCAAAATTTTCCACTTTTGATATGTTTTATGAGATTATCGTACTTCCTTGTCCTCTACACTGACAGTGCTCTAGCGTTTCAGGTTCGAGTCCCGTTATGTTAAAATTTATAATGAAAATAAAAATCTTTCCTTTCTTATGAATAGCGCTAGAAAATGATAAGTTTTTTTTACACAATCAACTCAATACATTTGTGTATATTTCACAAATGTATTGAGACAGATTTCCATCTTAGATGAAAAATATACAGTGATAATTTTTTGTTATGTATAAAAAATACATATTTTATTTATTTTGTATGATTTTAACAAAAAATATACCTATATAATCGTGGCGACCCCACAAAGTTTCTTTGCTTATGTCATACCTACACACTTGCCACTATTGTCTCACGTGTGTAGGAGTCTTTATTAACGAGTACAGAGTCTACTTCGCTGGTTTCATCCAATTTACATCTTATATTGTAGGAATAGAGTTCTTTTCTTTATAAATCGTAATAAATCTGGAAGTTCCAGTAAACGTAGCGTAATAAAAGCAGTTATTATTGGTGATAAACGTTGAAATCACGTTGCTATATTATCCATATATACTAGAGAATTGCAAATGTTTTGCATTTAATTTTATATGAACACTTTTGATTTTTCGTTCTATACATAAAATTCCGAATTTTTTTCCGTTCCCTTATGAATACTTCTACTACTTTTCCTTTTTTTTCTATATTGCTATATTTTAGTTATGGTAAGTTCTCTCATTTTGATGCGTTATCAAATTATTTTTTTATGTCATAATTTATGACTAGGGTTTGTTCGTTCATAGTTTTTGACACATAGTGAGGACGCAAGGTTGGTTAGGTTAGGACTGCGTCCTCACTATTCTAACCAACCTTGTGTCGGGGGTTCTATTGCCATAATTACTAATGGTTTAAATATTATTTAATATTTTCATTTCCTCGCTCTGGCAACTAGCCAAAGCCTCCTGTCGCCACTCAACACGCCTCGAGAAAGGTGGAAATTGGGCAACGGAGTGTCTTAACACTAGGTTCCTTTTGCTTACCCTGCAAATTTATGGGATACATCATGTATCGTATGTAAAGTGAATTGTTTATTTTTTAGATATTTCTTATTGTGTACGTTAAATTTAATTAAGCCATTACGAGCAAAAAAAAAACAACGTTATCAGTCGTTCACTTGTATTATATATTTTTAACATTTACAGCTTCATTCGATACAATAACTTTGCTATCTTTGCTCGTGGCATATTGTATTAGCGATCCTGATAACAAACAATAAAAATAAGCGTGAAAGTCAAACAAATACGTGATAAGATATTGAATCTTAACCGTGATTTAAGTAAATAAATAAAAAGTATTTCAATTACTTATAACTTGAATAAGTAAATAGTTTTAAATTGTTTTATTAAGTAGATATAGCTAAATCCTACGACCATTTGTTAGAAACATTTGAGGCCGCCGTGAAACAGGAGCATACGTGTGCTACTGCAAACGCGATGGTTGTGGATTCGTTTTCCATTCGGGGAAATTAAATGTATAATATTTTCATTCCCTCGCTCTGGTAACGAGGCAAAGCGCGGCGCAAATTTACGCCACTCAACACGCGATGCCTCCACACTAAAAATTAAATGGGGAACGGAAGCATGTTAATGATAACGGGTGTCTTAACACTAGGTTCCCAGGTTCTCTCTGCCCGCCCTTGTGCGGAATAGAGCGTGAAGCTAAAAAAAGTAACATTTTAAGATGAATGGCGGTACCCAAAGCTGAACTTTTTGTCATACGGGAATATTTCAATATGAAAATTCGTTAGTTAGGATGTATGTGACCGATCAATAAGGTTTTTTGTGTAAGTTAGTACATTATATATATTTTCATTTTCGGGGGAGGTCCGTATCCATCCCAGAATACTCATATGGCCATATGAGACCCTAGAAATATTAAAATAAAAAAAAATACCGCGGCGTTGAGTTCCACCACTCAACACGCAAAGCCTAAGGAATTCAGCGGAAAGTGGGGATCGAAGTGTCTTAACACTAGGTCGCTCTGCCTACCATGCTATGTGCGGGATAAAGCGTGAACCTAATTTGTCGTTTTTTTTGACCAAAATTGCCGTGAAAGCCATGGATAATATCACTAGATACTAACTTGTTTCAAAGTCTAGTTGATTTTTTAGTAAGATACATAGACACACTGACATAATCATCTTAGCGAGTTAACGTTTCCTAAACCAATTAATATATCTTGTCGCAGACGAGCTTTGCAAGGCTAATTTTGTTTTTTAATATATTTAGTGATGACGATAAAGACTATATAGGTAATGGATTCAATTGCGTAATAGTTAATTTTTTATACTTTACGTTTTTTTGCGCATTGCAGGGTAGACAGGTACAGGCTACTTTTATAAGACACTGCGTTCTCCGCTTTTTACCCAAATAGGAGTGAGAGACAACTGAACGCCGCTGTGAGCCTTCATAGTGAGGGGAAAACCTATTATGAAATAACGAATTATTATATAAAAATAACGAAGGCGTCTTCTTGCTGTAATTAAATTTACATACATTCGGTCGGCTGGAGCTCGAAACCACAATGCAGATGCACCTTAATTAATTTATTTTATAAAAGAAATGTCATAATATTTTAAACAATTAAGATAATTTAAAAAATACGGAGCTGTCGTCGGTGTCGGTCATAGCAGTGCAAGTGCACTGAGCCCGGTCTATTTCTGCGCGTTTCTCGGGGAAACAGGGTTGCGTATGTAAAGTTCTCGTATTATTATTTTTTAAGTATTATATATAGAAGTTTAATAGTAAGTGACTAAATGTCCTATATTTCCTAATTTGTGGTATTTTTATTATGCCGAATGTGTAATGAATGCTACAACAACAATACTATAATATCAAATTACTAAGACTGTTTGTTTTACTCGGCACCAACTTCAAAATTATATATATTTTTTTATTATTTGTGTTTAACAAAATCAAAGTACGGTAAAGTACTTTATGTAATTTTATTTTTCACTATTTAGTTTATTTAATATTCAAAAATAAATTTATTAATTTATGAAGTCTTAATGTTTTCTTAGAAATGTCAAATACACATTATTTTAAATGAAATTGTTTAAACGACAATATTTGATGAGGTGGGAAATAACGTTACGGAAATATTACATCTTCTCAGTATAATTCTTGTTTGCTTTATGTTAAACAAGCTAAAGATCGACAACATTATTTATAGTCATTATTATTGTGCATACCGTAACGGTAAAATTGCGGTTAATATGGTAGTCACCTGTTCTAAAAAAAAGATATATTAGGTTGTAAAAAACATTTGCCTCCCATTGTATGTAGTTGTCAAATAATTAAAATTAAGAGCAGTCGATCCTGAACGTAGTGTGTAAAATATGCGTTCTCCATTTTAGGACATTGGTTGTTTAATGGCGGAATCTAACGCCGCCCTTTTTTGTTAATATTCCTAAACGAACCCAGAATCACAGTGTGTATAATTTGACACTTCTCAAGTGTGCTAATAATGAATAGTTTAACAAAATTACATGTGCATACAACTTAAGGTTTTGCTTTGACTAGGCGTGTGGACCGCATTCTGATTGTTTCATTTTTCTTGTTAATGGCTTATTAACAGGTGGGGTTACGTGATGAATGTTGATTAGATAGCAGTCTTTACGGGAGAGATATGTGCATGTATGTAAATGTGTAACTGTATAAGCTAATCTGTTTATGTAGCTCAAACGCAGCCGTATTTTGAACTCACGTTTCCTAAAATCCATCCAAACAATATAGCCAAATAGCCTGTACGTTCTTATTCCATCATACCACATAGCAAATCATAATTAACACTATAATACATTAGATGTAGCTTTTTATATTTTTCTTTACCTTTTTGCTCTAACCCGCATATTAGATTCAGGGCAGAGGAAATTTAATGTACAGACCCTCAGTTCCGCATATTTTGCACATAATTTTCGAGATATTGCGTGTTGCAGCGATGTGCTTTGCCTTTTTAACAGAGCACGGAAATGACAATATTAATCACTCCGAGAGGTGCTAACCCACGATATACCTCGACGGCCTCGCTATTTATGTTGATGTATGCTTTGTTTACTTGGGTTTTTTAATATTTTGATTGAAAATTTGAAAGTTTATCACTCGAGTCGGTTAACACATTATCATATAAAATACTCTCATTTCTACTTGTTATTTTTTAATTAATGGGGTTATTTCAATTGTTCTTGCGTAATATAATTTCATTTTTTAATATAAACGTTGTATTTCTTGTATAAATAAAGCTTACGTTTTCTAAAGTATGCTTATTTAAACATCTGTTAACCTTTTTGCATATTTTACTAACATCATACTTTATACTTCAATTATATTACTTTCCTTTGAATTTTATTAAGAAAATATATATTGTATTAACATAATAACATATTTAAAATCTTATTGGCAGCGTATAATTGCCACGAATGTTACATTTTTTTTAGCAAATTTAACCAAAATAATCATAATTATCGCTGACAATTTAAGATATTTTTAGTTTTCTTGTTTTTTTTTTTACATGCAAATTTAAGGATGTTTTATATTTTATTTTCACTTATGTTCAATTTTTGCCACAGCGCGACAACCCTGAGGAGATCACGGTCACGATTTGCGAATGGCGGGAACTCGAAACGTTCGAATTTCAAATTCAGTTTCCCATCGTGCGTCGCACTGTGCGCACGTATCGTGACTGTTTAGTTTTTACATATTTTTTTTATTATATTTTTACATTATTCTTAAAATAAAAACTGTAAGTCTATAGCGACTTCGTGGCTGTGATATATAATAAGTGCTAGTTCAACATACATCGGTGTTGCTGGTAAGTGAGCACGTGAGGTTCAAAGTTTAGCCGGCCTGTTACGTGGTGATCTGTGGTTACTCTTCCGTAATTTGATTTATGTTTACGCAGTATATTATAACTAATTCGCACAATGTATATTGAGTTTAGCCTTATTTCCTGTAATAAAATGGGAAAATAATTGCTTAATTTTGATATCTACCCGTCTTTTTACTAATGATTAGGAAGTAATCAACTACGCAATGTGCATTGCAAGACCTTAAATGAAGGCTGTATAATAAATAAATTTATTTGGCTACAATAATGGTAGAATGTTCATTGTAACTTGGATTTGTTTATACACATAAAACTCTAATGTTACTCAGTGACTGACAGACAGTTCACAGCCGAAACTACGCGGAGTAGAACACTGAAAGCCTACGGTAAAAAGAGGTTTTCGGTTTTGTAGTTGTAGGCATACGAAGTTGTGGACTGCAACTAATCTCATTAGAATACTACCGACGCGCTTTTGACTTCGCCCGCTTAAAGCTTAAGATTTTTATTATCGTTTTCAGGGAAAATTTGTTGGTTATTGTATAGTTATCTCTACTGTTATATAGTAAACAAGCGGCCCGCTCGCGGCTATGCCCGCTTGAATTACTTATTAATTTACTAATCTGCATTGCTTTTGTTTTGTAATTATTTTAAAAACAGTATCTATACCAATATTGAAAATGAAAGTTTCAGCCAATTCAATATAATAGTTATTTATAATTGTCGAGCAAAATTCATACAACTTTTTTATTTATCAAACCATAATTTATTAAATCAATTTAAATAAAACAAACATTAAATGTTACGCGAAGCTTGCTAAACAACTTTTAACATTAACTAACATAATTCATAAGAAAAAATTGTTGCTAACACACTAACACTATACGGGTATGGATTTTCATCTGAAATAAATTATTATTTTTATTTTTTAAATACAGTAAATCAGTTGAAATGTGAAAACTGCAAATAAATCAGTGAAGCCGTTTTTGAAATTAGCTAGAAAAATTGCATAGACAAACAAACATTTTAAAAATCACTGTTAAGGTTCTAATACATTATTAAATGCCTCCAATAACATGTTTTCTAAGATATCTTCCGTGTACAGATACAAATCTTTTACTATTTTTATTAATAATATAGTAAATAAATTGTTATTTAGACTTTTATGCATTGTATTTGTTTTTACTCGGCCCATATCTACGTTGCTGGTACGCGCGCTGGGTAAAGGCGATTCATCCCGTAGTTGGATAAAAACGCCACAATCTTGTCTATCTTCCAGTGAAAGTCCCATACAAATCAATTGCCGCCTGCTATGGGACCCCGGACAAAAAAATTAAATCGCTTTTTTAACACAGTTATTCTGAAGTCACAGACAGACACTATTTTATTTACATATATGTATAGAAGTATGCAGATATTTAACTAAGAGTAAGAAATATAAAAGTTTTTTGAAATTTGTTAAAAATTTAATTTGTTTTAATTTTTTGTACAACTATAGATGTTTCAGTAATTTTTCATACTGATTGTAAAATTTGTTGGAGAATGGATAAAGGAATACTTTTTTCGCTTTGGTCTCGAATATAGCAGTGAGCTGCGACTACTTAGTGTCAAGTCACTTCGTATAATGCAATAGTGACGCAATTGCACTCTGTCCTGCCCTTTTTGAATTCTAAAAGTCCACATACATCATTGTTGCACTAATTTGGCGGTATCTCATTATATACATATACTATCTTCATTCTTCTTAAACACCCACACATACCTATACATAAAAGTTTAGATTAAAAGAATGATTCACAGCTGTTCACAGTACGGAGCAAGGGGTCAATAGCTTCCGCAAACGACGAAACAAAGACATGACTCGTTTATTTACTCAGTCCTTTTGTAATATGCGAAATTTTGTGTATTTTGATATTTTCTTCACGCTATATCCCGCACACAGACGGGATAGGTAGAGAGAACCTAGTATTCAGACACTCCGTTCCCCACTTTCTGCCGAATTCTGGAGGCATTGCGTGTTTGCCTTGCAGCCAGAGCGGAGAAATGGAAATATAAATTTAAGTAAATATTTCATTTCCTTGAGTGGGGATTGAATCCACAACCAGTCGGTTTTACAGTCACACTTTGTGGCCCTGCGCTGTGGTTGGTGTCACTTGATATTTTCTATTATACCCTTTTGTTTTAGGGATGAAATTGTAGTTTAAATTGTATTGTTTATTAATGCATTCCCCTGAGTGGGAATTGAACCCATAACGTGTACAGTGCGTCGCGGTCTGCGTAATAAATATATATTTATACTGGAATACAAAAAACTTCAAGTTATGCTTCTATGGCTGAGAGTATTAAGTTTATTGCGTTTTATTGGACTGCAACGGTTAGATAGGCCGTTGCTGAATCGCGTTATGTAACCGTAAAACTGACCTAAACTAGCCGAGCTATTGTTACGTTAACAGTCTACAGACAGGTAATAGACTGCATATACTATTAATACAAGTAAATAAATTCATACTAGTTATAATAGTGAGCTGGGTGTCTTAACACTATCTTCTCTCTACCTTTCCTGTTATATGCGGGAGCTGAATGAAACAAAAACTAAGCATAAACGTCGTTTTATGTTTTGATTGCGTTGATTTTTGTATATTTTTGATATTAATTCCTACCCATATACTCATTTTTGAGATAATAGGTCTATATATATAGCAGATAGATATAGACGGAAGAACGAAAGAAAAATCAATAGTCGCGACCCATTGTTCCACCACTTAAATCTTCCCACGGCACCCCGTAAAATCTAAATGGGCCTTGTCTGTTAATTCTTCTATTTAAAAAAAAATCTATGTACTCGTAACTGCATGTGCATTTATACAATTAACAAGAAGAAAATTATATTAGAAATATTTAATAAAACAGAAACATTCCACTGCAGTCTTTAAATGTTAATGTAATTCGTCACACTCATTCACTCGTAAGCATTACTTCACTATATGACTGAGTACTACATACAGTATACGAAGGTAAGTACTACGTACTGTTAATTCTTGCAAAACACGTTTTATAAAGGAAAAGACCTTTATTTCTATAGCATTAGTTTTGTTTTTCCTCTGACAGAGTTTTAATTTGACGAACACACGACTTAAGATTTTAATTAGCGACGATATGCTAATATACTTCAATAGATTAGGCGATAACATTTTTTACAAGTAGACGCTAAATGCTCAAACTGGAAAAATGGAGGATTGAACAATAACACACAAACAAATTGTGATCCTAAGTAGGAAACAAATCATTAATAACATAACATATATTTTAATATGTGTATATATATATATATATATATATATATATATATATATATACATATATATATATATATATATATATATATATATATATATATAGCCAAAGTTTTTCTTCATAAAATTTCCTTGATAATGGAATAATTTTCGTAAGTTTCAATGAAAATAAAAAACGGTGAAATACCACGTAGCAATTTTCAATTATTTTTTGTCTTATTGTAACTTATTTATAAGAGACAGATATATGATGTCGCGGACCTTTTTTAAAAACTAATTAAATAGACTATTTTTGTCATATAATGTACTTACATATATTGAGCTATTTTTGCAGCGTACGAGCTTAAAACAGTTCGATGGCGTTCATTATTATTGTTATTTAAAGCTATAATTATGATTATTATTTAAAGCTAGTAAAACCTGTCGCGTAGTCACACGCTTGTGCCCCGGCGTCATGATTGACATCATAATATATTATTCTACTAGCAGACCTTTCCGGCTTTGCTCGTTTGAATTATACTATTATTTATTAAATACTGAGTAATTAAAATGAACATATAAAATAAGTAAAAGTAGCTAAAGGAAATTAGAATTATAATGATATACAGTAAAGTATAATTTCTGACTATTATATTTATTTTGATAATGATGAATACCAAATTATAGAAAACATTAACAATAGCCTTATAAATTTTAATTAAATATATTAAATAAAAAAAAAATTGGTTTCTGTGCCACAACCTTCATAGGTAAACATATAATTATCATGGACTTTTTATAGAATTCTATAAAAGGACAATAAAATATTATTTTTATGTGTCTTATAAGGTTGAATCAGCGCACGCGATGAACGTTTAGTTCATGACGTCCATTTTGAACGACATTCCTCCAAAAATAATAAAAAAAATTGTAATATTTTACATATATTAAGGGCTTAGCGACGGTTGTAATTAACATGGCAGAATAAATTGTATATCATATAGAGAATATTAGATACAAATATGAGAAAAAAGTAGCCATGTTCATCCTAAGATCCTCAAGTATTTCTATATAAAATTTTATCACAATTGAATCAGCGTTTTGGCCATTTTTGTGTCACAGACAGACTGAGTCGTTTTCGAACTTATAATATAAGTATGGATTATACTGTATCTACCTAAAGAAGACTTAGTTATGCCTATACAAGATTATGTTATCAACTTTATTATGAAGTCATATCTGACTTCATAATGAAGTTAATAACATAATTTCAACTATCATTAAAATTAAAATGTTAAGTAAAAGACGATCTCGGAATAGACTTCATTAATTAACTGGAGCACCTTTACAAAGCCTCGAGAAAGTAATATCCGATGCTATGCTTGATGTCTTTCAAGTTCATCAAGGGTTTTCTATTTTTAATGTCATATTTTTAGAAAGAATAGGAGGATTTTGATATTTTCTTGTTTTTTTTTTTGTTTACTTAGAATGTGGTACTGAGTGAACGATTATTTTGAAAAAAAAAATATCGATATGTAACATATTTATCTTGAGTAACGGAACTCAACGCCGCGCCTACCGCGTCTACCAGAGCGGATCGTACCCACAACCATCACAATCAAACGCTGTCTCCCTGCGCCACAAGCTCACGATCGTCATAAATATGGTAAAATAATATGTTAAACTTTAATTCGTTATTATTAAAATGGTAAAGCTTAGAGGTGTATATTGATATTTCATCTCATCGAGTGGGGATCGAACCCACAACCAGTCGGTTTTACAGTCACACTTCGTGCCACTGCGCCATGACTGGCCTCATGAGTAAGCCACGAAGTAGGCTTTTCATAACGAAGTACAGTTGAACGGAGCTACACCTATAACTATTATTTATAAATTGCCTACCTTGGAATATGCGACGGTATGTAACTGTCCCATATTCAGAGGTAACCTACTAATTATTCACTCCATTCTCCACTTTCCACCATTTTAGGTGTCGTACCAATAGAACCAAAGAGTATTTTACAAGGAAACTTAAGTGACAGTAAGATTTGAACTACCATCACAAAGGACATGCAAACCGCGTGGTTATAAATAGGTATTAAAAAAAATCCAGTAGAGGCCAGTCGTGGCTCAGTGGCACAAAGTGTGACTTTAAAATCGACTGGTTGTGGGTTCGATCCCCACTCCCCATATTTATTTAAATTTATATTTCCACTTCCTGGCTCTGGTGTCGAGGCAAAGCGCGGCGTTGAGTTTTGCCACTCAACACGCAATGCCTCCAGAATTCGGCAGAATGTGGGGAACGGAGTGTCTTAACACTAGGTTCCCTTTCCCTACCCTGCGGTGTGCGGGATACAGCGTGAAGCTGAAGCTGAATAGCTATTCAAATTCACACTATTAGACTAAACACTAATTAACCGATAGATAACACACGTACCATTGAAAAGGCAGTAGGTTATCATTATAGGGCATAGGTGGCGCTTCACTTCGAACTTACTTATCGTGCTGATAACCCCAGAGCGGGTGTAAACGGTGATAACATTATAGACTTGTTTGTTTTATAGTGTTAATGAAAGGTGTGTGTGAGGATATCTTTTGTTTTTAAATTCGATACGATTTTTCTTATAAGTGATATCGATTTTGTAGGGTACGAGATTTATTTAACGGGAGTTGATTTTATAATTTTGAAAAAATTGTATTAAGAATGTTGTTGTTGAGGCCGTCGTAGCCCAGGGGCACAAGGATGTGGTGAGTGAGACCCAGGGGCACTGAAACGCGACGGTTGTGAGTTCGATCCCCACTCGAGGGACTGAATTATTATTTCTTAATATTTTCATTTCTTCGCTCTGGCACCAAGGCAAAAGCCCGGAGTTCCGCCACTCAACACTTAATGCCTCGAAAAATTCGGCGGAAAATAGGAAAAGGAGTGTCTTATTACTATGTTCTCTCTGCCTACCTGCTGTGTGCGGGATACATCGTGAAGCTGTATATTAAGAAAGTAACATTTAACTAACTATTGGGAGAGAAATGCTTTTGTTAAGTTTTGAGCTTCCGTTTTTTAGGATGGATTCCGGCTTTTTTTCTAAAAAGAGTAGTGCTTTCGTTTTTTAGAAGTCTGCTTATTGTTTAGTGATCACAGGGGCGAAAAACGGGACGTCTGGTCACGGTTGGTATAGCGTGTAACCCATAGGTACTCCTGTGTAAATTTTATGGCAGTTGGTTGAGCATCTTTTGAAAATCATTGTACTTTAGTTCACATGTTAATTTACGTTTTTGAAAAATTTTAACCCTGAAGGGGTGAAATAGGGTTTGAAAGTTTGTTTGGAGAAATCTTTGAATCGGCACCGATTTTTATAAAAATTGAAATTTAAACTAAAATATTTCATGAGCCAATTGTTTCATAGTTTACTAGAATTCACTCCCTAAATTTAAAATAATTTCATAAATATATTTAATAAATATTCGTATCCATTCGTATTCAAGCGGGCGAAGCCGCCCGGGCTATTATTGATACAAATGTACACACGGTACATAACTACAGATCAGAGGGATAACCGCGTATTAGTTATTCTCTTTGTTAAACGTTGCCCACCTACATTGCCGGTAAGTGGGTCACACTCACGTCCAAGATATAAAGTCCACTATTACAGAAAATCGTCGGACATTATTATTTTTTTAAGATTTTTCAGTTTTTTGTAAATTATGCGAGTCGTAGGCCGCAAGTTCATTTGCGCGGCTTATTAAACTAAATTCGTGATCTTGCCCGTTCTCAGAGGAATTGCAAGAATTTTTGTCTCTCAACCCTACCGTACTCTCCGGTCATAAACTACATTCATTAAAAACATTATGCATAATTTCAGTTCTACGCTGAGTAGTTTCGGCTGTGCGTTGTCATTCGTAGCAAAATAATTATATAAATTTGAATTAAGTATAAAAAAAGGACTTTGTCCCTTACTTTTTTTTTTATAACATACATACTAGTTGTAAGACGTCACTATTTATCGTGTATTTCGTGTTGTTGTCTTGTGCTGTAAGCCTAAAGGAATAAAGGATTATTGTATCCAATTACGTATGAATCACGTATTTGACCTCCTCATTAAATTTAAAACATTTTACAAAGCACCTTGGTAATATTTATTTAACTTTTCCTTTAGTTTGTTTTGTTTTAAACATGTTTTTATATTAAAAAAAAATGAAGTTTATGACGAAACAACGTTTAAATTATTCTTGATATTTTTGATATATTTTCATTATTACACTGTGTAAAGGCTTTTATTCGCTTCTTATTAAAGAATTTTTTTTGTATTTTTTAACTTAAATTTCTGAGCGATGGATGGAGGAGGTTCGATTTCCACTCAATGCAATGAATTATTTCATTTTCCCGCTCTGATAACAAAATAAAGTGGAGCATTCAGTTTTGCCAAAGAACTCACAATGTTTCGAAACTTGTGCGTAGGGAACGGAGTCTCTTGCCACAAGGTTCCTTCTGAACAACTCTTAACAATAGTATGTACTGGTATAGTTATAGTAACATTCAAATATTATTAAATGTAAAAGCCATAACGGAGTCTCTTAACGGTAGTTTTCCTATTTTCTTGTTTTCCTAAGATATTTTTTTTTTCCGTTAATACATAACTAATAAATATTTAGTACTTTTTACAATCGTCAGTGGCAGACTAAACAGTACGCGTCATATTCCATCCCAACTTGCGATCTTGACCTACTTAGTGAAATACGCTTTAAAGTACAAAGTACAGATCTGCTTGTTAATGTTGTTTGGTTGTACGTTAACGTTATTATGTTTGTTATTGTCGTACTATTTTATTAATAAAATAAAATTAAATCATATCAGCTTCACGCTGTATCCCGTACTGAGCATGGTAAGCAGAGGGAACCTAGTGTTAGTATACTGCGTACTCACTTTCTGCCAATTTCTAGAGGCATTGCGTGCTAAGTGGCGGAACTCAACGCCGCGCTTTGCTTCGATATCAGAGCGAAGAAGTGAAATATAAATATTAATAAATACTTCGCGTTCCTCGAGTGTGGATCAAACACACAAACAATCGATTTTACAGTCACCAGTGCATCAGTGCATCTACGCTACGCCCGGCCTCTTTTTTTTTTTAATAAAAAAAATAATAATAGATACTGATCAATCAAAGATAAAATTATAAAGCAGAATTATCAATATTTGAAAATCTGACTTGTAATGAAAATTGTTCTTCTGTTCCTGTTCTATTCTGGACTAACTTTTCGCTGGTAATTCTTCTTATTTATTATGCATTACACGTTACACATACACACAACCGATACTGTCAATATTTCCTTAAATTAAGTTTTACCTCATATATATTTTATAATTCTCTGAAGGTCATATACGACACTAGTCGCAAGAAAACGCAATATGGAAAATCGTGTTTTTTTCTGATTACGGAACTGACGGGAAAAATTTTATATATAATTTTTATATATTTATTATTTTATTTTATCATTAAGTCAAATTTCAAGTCCAGTAGCTTCGTCGCTGCATTGTCCGTCAGTCCTCTAGTAATGAAAGAATTTACATATACTTACACAGATTGTGGATAAATATTAATATGTACTTACAGCGTTACAAAAAGCATCGAAAATATTATTAAATAGATGTATGTACATAAATATGTTCTTTATAGTTATGTTTCTTACCGTAGTAAACGAGTTTTATATATACTCGTATGTGGTTTGGTATATATATATAGTGCATGTGTGTATGTATGTATGTACGTATGTATGGATGTCCCAAACAAAGTAGTACGAAGTCCACGGAAGCAATTGTCGCGAGCCACGGCGCGAGCGCATCGGGTCGGCACAGTGGCGCACGGTCTCACCGGATGACCGCACAGAGGAATTGGTCTTGAAATGAAAACACGGACTTAGAACCGTCGTCACGCCGCAACGCGCGATGAAACCGCGTCAACCTATTGTTCGACTGAAACGCGTATTATTCATCTTCGGAACATATCTATACATGTATATGTGGTATAAAATTATGATGTTCGAATAAATATGTAATGGTTATATGGGTATTATACATAATGATATGCTCACTCATGACAAATCATAATTATCTATTTTTTCATTTCCCCGCTGTAGTTTTCGAAATAAGTCGGAAAATTCGAAATTAGAGAGAATCTTGAATCTTAAGAGAAAGTAATATTTTATTGCATTATGCATTGTATTTGTTTATTAGCAATAATTATAATTGTATATTTGTTGTCTGTACGTATCTACTTTACAATTTAAAACTTAGTAGTTATAACTATTTTAAATATATAATCTAAGCGATAGAGAGTATCTTATTACCACGCTTAGCCTATTTATTAAAAAAATGTTGTACAAAAATATCTAATACATTACAGAGCTTAACACCAAACTAAAACGAGACTTTTAATTCTATTAGGGGGGAACCATTGCGGTATCTCGTCATTTTACCGAACACGTTTGGCTCGCCTCCAACACTGTATAAATTAAAATTTCAATGCTATAGTGTCATAAATTTTCTTTCGACTATAAACTTGCGTTTTTTGTAGTAAAAAATCCTTGAGGCCAGTCGTGGCGTATGGCCACAAGCGTGTGACTGTAAATGGGATTACAGTCACTCGCTTGAGGGTTCCATTTACGCTCAAGGAATTAAATAAAATATTTAATATTTTAATTTTCTTCGGCCCGGTGGCAAGGGAAAGCGCCGCATCGAGTTCCGCACCTCAAACTGCACAACTTGACGGAAAATTGGGAGCGATGTCCTACACTAAATTCCCTCTGTTTATCCTGCCACATGCGAGATAAAGCGTAAAAAAAACTTCATTATTTCCATTCGACCACGCCAGCGAAACTGCAAGTATATTATAAATTTAAATATTTCTTTTATTTGACGGGTTTCGAACCCACTACAAATGATGAAGAATACGAACGAAACAACACGAATAATACTCACGTATTCGTTTCTTTATGTTTGTAGTTATGTACACGTAATCTTTAATAATAACGATAGTGCACTCTTGAAACTTTGTTGTTTCTGTTCAATTAAGGTGACAATGACCTTCAATTTGCTGTTACAAACCGTCTTGTTGGGCAATAAATTATAATGAGACTGGAGGCATCATTTACTTTGTACTTGGACATATAAAACGGTTTAACGCAAATCTCCTTTGTTTTATGGCAAATGTCACCGATGTTACAACTAATTGTAGCACACAACTTAAGAAATCTTCTTTTCTGGTTTGTTTAGGAATTTCGAAGAAATTTCTAAAAACAACTGAAGTGTATGTGTTCGACGTCAGGCCGGCCAATCTCTTCGTAACGAAAATTTTGTATACATGTTTTGTTTTCTCAGCGAGATAAGAAATACTGTAGACTAGCCAAGTTTCAAAACGTATAAAAAATTAAAGCAGCTGATCTCAATAGTGCCTTTTAGACTGCTTCCAAACTACCATCTATCCACTAGATTTTCATCCATTTATATATAAAAAAATTCAATATAAAACTAATAAAGAAAAGGTAAACAATGAAATTACGCATAAGCATTAAGCATATCATTATGAAATGAGAAAAAATATGATTATTGTTTCTAACAATGGAACATTCATTATTATTTATACTACTTGAGATTGAAATGGACACAGAAATGGAAATATGAAAAATATTCCTGAGGCCAGTCGTGACGCAGGGGCATAAAGTGTGAGTTTTTGAATGCAGTTTTATTGGGTCGACTTAGTACTACTTTTAATAAATTATAAAAAACTGAATTTGGTCCAGGGGTAATAATTGTATCTTACGAGGAAAAGATGCGATGACACTTCGTCTAAAAGATTATCTAAAACTCTTAACCCTTGAAGTATTTGCCTGTATTTAATTTGCATTTAAAAGGTATTAATTAGTCTTTGTACTTGAATCCGTATTAATATTAGAAAGCAGTAGGCGTTATTCTATTTTAAATCGACTGCGGCTGTGATATGTTGATTACGAAAGAACTCAACTTATACTTAACAAACGTTGAAACTAACGATTGTTGTCTAATATTAATAATAATAATATCATTTTAAAAACAATTGTCTTTAACTATATTGAAAAGTAAAATTTTTCAGCCAATTCAATTAATCATTTATTTATAGTTACCTTGTCTAACAATATTTTTTAAGATGGTATAACTTTTTTATTTATCAACCGACTGAAATAAAGTAAATACTTATGTTAAATGTTAAAGGAAGCTCAGCCAGCAGGTAGCAAGCAGTGTCAACTCAATTTCTTACCACAGTGACAAAATGAAAATAATTCATTGAGAAAAAAAGAAAAGATATTATTTTTACAATAAAGATGTTTCCCTCGTTTGGTTAGACAGAGTTTGGTGTTGGAGTCTGTCTGTCATCTAGCACGTCATCTATAAATAAAACGAGGTGAGCCTGTAATTAGGTTCTCTATTCCTATTACAGAAAAAAAAGAATAAAAAAATGAAGAATATACGAAAATCTCAAACTTAAGCTTCCTTTTCGTTATTCTAATATTATTTATTAAACTTCTGTTTTTGGATCATTGTCAATAGATCACGTTTAACCGTATGGCTTTGAAGTTAAATGAAAAAAGTTTATCCGAAGACGGAATACTTTTGGACATTCTTTGTCTCTCTGTTCTGCATAATTTGTGTTGTTGTGCTCTTTTACTATATATTTAATATTGGTATTGAATTTTAGCTTTTTGCGTATATTATGATGTCGTGATCTGATCGTAAAGTAGAATTGACGATTTTATGATATCATCCAGGCCAGTCGTGGCGCAGCGGCACTAAGTATTACTGTAAAACCGACTGGTTGTGGGTTCGATCTCCACTCGAGGACATGAAATATTTACTTAAATTTATATTTCCATATCTTCGCTCTAGTGTTAAGGCAAAGCTCGGCGTTGAGTTCTGCCACTCAACACACGATACCTCCAGAATTCGGCAGAAAGTGGGGAACGTAGTGTTTTAACACTAGGTTCCCTTTGCCTAACCTGCTGTGAGCGAGACACAGCGTGAAGCTGATTTGATATTTTTTTATGATATCATCAAGAGCATTTTATTAAGTGGTCGCATTTCTTAATTGGGCCATATCCTTGAATCGTCCCATTGCCTGACTTCCATATGATTTAATTAAAATCCTCTGCTACTCTAAATGCAGGATACAGCGTGAAGCTAACCTACAACAAGTTTTTTAGCTTAAAATTTTTAATTTAATTGCTTAGGTGTCAATACAATATTATAGTATCAACGAGTTGGTCTGGTGAATGAGCCAGGTCCTTAATAGTACAATTCTTTAGACGTTAATAGTAAACGAGTCGAGCTTAGGCTCATATAATTTATAGCTCCGAAACATTTATATACGTCACTTATTAAACTCGGTGTTAAACTATTATATTATTCTTTTTTATTTTATTTTATGTTCTCAAATATTATTTTTATTTATAGCTTTACGCTGTATCCCGCCCACAGCAGGCAGAGGAAGCCTAGTGTGAAGACTCCGTTCCTCACTTTGCGCCGTGTTCTGGAGGCATTGCGTATTTAGTGGCGGAACTCAACGCCACGCTTTCTCTCGATACCAGAGCGAAGAAATGAAAATATAAATAAATATTTAATATCCTCGAATGGGGATCGAACCCACAACCAGTCGATTTTACAGTCACACTGCCACGACTGGCCTCCTCAAATGAATGTTTGGAATTTTGCCTCCACATAAATGTATGTCTTTAGTCACGTACCTTTACCAGGCTTTTCCAAAGTCATGTACATAATATATATTTTATCCTTATAAATAATTTGTTATAACTAATGTAATACGACAAGGCAATTTTGAGAACTCAGTGATACATTACTAAGACTAAACTACAAACAAAATATCACTTCTAACGTATTTGAACCTACAATACTCTTAT
This sequence comes from Heliconius sara, assembly GCA_917862395.2. Lineage (NCBI taxonomy): Eukaryota > Metazoa > Arthropoda > Insecta > Lepidoptera > Nymphalidae > Heliconius > Heliconius sara. The sequence goes on along the minus strand of OU860780.1, from coordinate 7,775,948 downwards.
TTATGTAAACAGATAAGTGCCTCATCGCTGCTTAAGTCTGTGCATTTTTTTTCCTAGTGATTCCTTTTTTTATGTTTATTATTTTGGTTTAGTCGCCATGCTTTGTCTCATTAGAGAGCAAAGAAATAACAATATTTCATTCCCTCGAGCGGGAATCGAATACACAACTGTCACGTTTACAATCAGTGACGCTGCTCCACGACGGCATCAATACTAAAGTATACCACAGTTAAAGGGTATACGTTTTATAATACACAAATTAGTCAGTCAACACGCAATATGCGGGATACCTCATGAGAACGTGAAACTTAACGCCGAAGACCAAGGATACTATAAACTTATCAGTGGGAATTAAACTAACAACCATTGATTGAATCTGGTATTTTCCACGTGAGTCAAGATGCAGATTAATTTACAATTGAAAAGATTTATTAGTTACTTGTTTTTTCACGCTTTATTCCGTGTGTAGCATACTACACACCAGACCAAACCAAACATTTCGTTTCCGCATTCCGCCTGTATTTGAGACATCACTCATTCAATGGCGGATCTCAACCTCGCGCTGTATTTTGTCAGCAAGAGTAGAGGGAGGGACTTTATTTCAACTCCCAGTTATGTATCTGAGAAATGAAAATATATAAATAACAAATATGCCGATTTCGATAGACATCGAATCCGCAATTAGATGTGATTCTGCCCTTTGTAATACGCTATAGTATCAATTTATTATTAGTTCTTCCGATATCTAATTGGGTTTGACTAAATATCTAGATTTTTTCTTAATATTAAGATTAAGACAAATGTTTAAAGATTATAATATAAAATATGATAATTGAATAATGAACGATATCAAGTTAATATTGATATTAATTTTGTATTTCATAGTTTTATTTAACTTTGTTTTAATTACTTATGTTATAAGATGAGCCAAAGAGTTACACTGTTGTGCTTTATCAAAAATTTAAATATATTTTTAATTGTTTTTTCAATAAATAAGATGTTATCACATTGAAATTCTTTTAATTAAAGAACAAATGCAGCTGCAAGGTCTTCAAGTACTAATTAACATACATAAACTATGAGTTACAACAAAGTCTACGTAAAGTAAAAAAAAATTTTTTTTTTTCAATGTGTCAGTGTCATAGACTCGGCCATTTTTATTTGACCACGGGGACAAGCCACAGCTAAATACAACTTAAGTATATAGAATAGTATAGTATATAGAAATAGCATGGAAGTCATGACGTCTCACCGAGACCCAGTTTCGAACGTGCAAGCATTTGCGACTGTCGGCTATAATTAGCAGGGGCGCGTCCGCGGCTATGGCGTCTAGTGCCATCGACCTGATGCCATATGCTGAACACGCGAATCGTGTATATTTGTATACTAATATATTTAAAATAAAGACATTAATCGGTTACATGTTATATATGAGGCCGCAGTGGCGCCGAGGCGGAGCGTCTGACTGTAAACGCAACGATCTTGTGTTCGATTCCCTATCGGGGAATGTGTTGCAAAAAAGAACTTTAGAATGTGACAGTGGCATACACAACTCTTAGCAATGGCTTATTTTCTCGTTCTCGTAACTGGTAAGAAGATTGAATTTTGACTGAAGATTCAGATTGTCATTTTGATTTAGCCCAATTTTATCTTTACACGTCATTTTTACGTATAATTGGGATAGCCAATTAAATATGATTGGGCTTCTAGGATTTAGTAGAACGGTTAAACGATTCCTAAATGTGAAATAATGGTTTAAAATTGTTAAAAATACGGTAAAACGATATAACTTTTTAAATTATGCATATTTATGTCCAGGCCCGTTTAGTCTAGTTTTAAAAAAATAAATAAAAATATATAAAGTTCTATTCCTAAATCGAACCTATAATCAACAAGTTTTTTTGTCGAACAGTTCTCTTACGTCATTTTAATTAAGACCACGCATGTAGTCATGAAATTGAATGATTAGATTATAAAACATAGTGTAATTCAAGTTTTTTGTATTATGCTCTATTTTTCGAGTTTATGTAGAGTGTACAAAATTAAAAATAAAAGTATTAATGTAACATGTGTATTCTTTTGTTCCAGGTTGAAAACATACAGCGATGTTTATAGACGAGAATGAGACGTAAGTCAAATTTTATGTGTTTCGTATTTTCTTATCTTTAGTGTGTAAATAGTATTATAAATCATCTATCTAATATAATAAAGCTGATATGGTTGTTTAGTTGGTCGCTCTAACCTCAGGAAGTAACAGATCGAAATAGAAAATCTTACTATGTTGGATAGTTGAATTGTAGAGGAATGTAGGTTGCTAGCTGTAGGTTGTTACTTTATGTTAATTATTTCGATGTCACCCACTGTACCTGAGGTCTGGGTCATCTCGGTCACTTAGGCCCGTATTGACAAATGGCTCTTAACTCTGACATGGAACTAGAGATACCGTTTACTTCCATATAGATATATAATTTATGAAAGTAAAAGGTATCTCAAGATCGATTTCAGAGTTGGAAGCGGTATATATATATTTGTATTGTCATATAGATACATATATTATAAGGCCTCAATTTACAGGCCTTACAATATGTAAGTATGACAATACATTTATTACTTTAATAAACATGTAGATGTGTGCTATTTTGTATGTATTTTAAAAAAAAACAGCTTCACGCTGTATCCCGGAACACAGCAGGGTAGGCAGAGGGAACCTAGTGTTAAAACACTCTGTTCTCCACTTTCTGTCGACTTCTGGAGACATTGGTTGTTGAGTGGCGGAACTCAACATATCTATGTATTCTAGACTTCATTATAGTATGATTAATCATGTTTGTATTATCTTTTTGTATGTAAATTATTATTTATCTATAAACAATGTATGTGATAGTTCTCATGGAAACAAGTTAATTTAGGAACACCTTCAAAATGTGCAAATTTTTACATGTGTAAAATGCGCTTATAAAACTAGCTTTCACCCGTAGCTGCGCTCGTGTTGATGTCTTTAAATGTTATCCAAATTACTTTAAAAATGTTAAAACATGCTTTTTTGTAATAGCATCATAGATGCCTACATGAGATTGTTTTTGGTGTGGATTCTAGTAGTGACAATAGTAGTAGACAATTTGTAAATTTTAGCATTACTTATTTCGGGCACTAGTGTGTGTGTGATCGGCGATGAAACTTATCTTTGAACTGAATGGAATTTTGATCAACTCAATCAGTTTGAATTATAAGACTTTTATCTACATATTATGGGTACAATCTATGTACGATTATTTTAATATTTAAGTTGTAATGTATATATAAAACATGAGGCCGTCATGGCGCAGGCGCACAAGTGTGCGACAGTAAACGCGTTGGTTGTGGATTCGATTTCCACTCAGAGGAATGATATTAAGATTATTTCTCTAGTAGCGAAGCGAGGCGCGGCGTTGAGCTACACCACTCGACAAGCAATGACTCGAAAGTGGGCGAACGGAAACGTTAATGAGGAACGGAGTGTCTTAATACGAAATTGCCAGGTTCCCTCTGCCTATCCTGCTATGTGTGGCATACAGCGTAAAGCTAACTCCGTTATGAAGTCTGAGTGTCTGATAGACATACAGATGAAACTACTGAACCTCCAAGGTGAAACTTGGCGTGTTAATAGCTTAGAAAATGTATGGAAGCAAAATGCTCGTATTTGATATTTGCGTGGAACTAATTGCGTTCAGCAAAGTGAGCTTTTAATATAATATTACAGTCGTTACATTTTCATTAAATATATAACTGTAATTAAATATGAGTAATAAAATTCATTGAACCAAGATTAGTTTGCTTACTTAACAGTGATTCAAAGCGTTTATGTTTTTATTTTTAACATTTTTAAAATGTTATTACACACTACGAATAAAATAATATTTTAAAATATATATAAAAATTCTCGTCGGACTCGAATCCGCGTCTCTTGGAAACCGCCCAAGCGCTCTGACCACTAACCAATAAGAACGTCCATACGTAATTTTTCTAAAAGGTTTTTTTTAATATAATATGAGCACAGTCGTCTGCTTATACAACTGGATCGCGTCCAACGCGCGATACTGTTTTCTATTTTAAAAATGTTAACTACGTTAATCGTATTGTGTAGATGTAGGTTGGTGTAACTAGTACGTGTGCAAATATTAAATTTTATATTTATTTATTGGATGTTTTTTTTATTAGCTTCACACTGTATTTTGCATATAGCAAGTTATCCGACTTTCCTCTTCAATTTTAGAGAAAATCCTCCAAGTATATGATCCAAAACCGTCACGTTACTAAAAGCTTGTGTTGTGCCGTGATCCCGGCCTAGAATAGGATCATCCTGGTACTGGTGGTGTCGTAAGAGGCGACTAAAGTACGTGTGGTAGAGTCACGTCGCCAGCAATGGCAACACGCATGGGCAGACTCGACCGGATCATTACCACCCCCGGCATTTAAAACCGGCGTGAAGTAGTGGCTTTATGCCACTGCGTTTCTCATCAGGTAATGCTGGGCCCCGGCGCCCAACCCACCTTAAAGGCGGGCAACGCACCTGTAGCTCCTCTGGGGTTGCACGGAGCCGTTGGCGGCGGTAATCACTTACCATCAGGTGACCCGCACGCTCGTTTGCCGTGTCTTTTCCATTAAAAAAAAAAAAAAAAAGCTTAACGCTGTACCTCTGTACTACCATTGCCTTTATATTTATAAAAACCCTGAAATTATATATTACACCATTATGTTTTATATATTGTAAAAAATAAAACGTTGCTTTCCACTGATCTTCTTTCTAATTACACGACGACCTTCGACGGCCTTCACCAATGTCACGTTGTGAGGAGAAGACACTAAGGAGGTTGTACGGTAAAAGAGAGATATTGTTACACAGTAGGAAATTGCATGTACGACTGATTTTAATGTGATTATCCCCGAATGATGTTGCATGATTTTATTCCTATGTATAATATATAGTTATATATTATATTAGTGTAGTTCAAGCGGGCGTAAGTCAGTATAAATGGATATCATGTTGTAATCATGCATAAAGTTATATAACTACAGATATAATCGAAATATGGTCATGCAGTGATTGTATGATATTTTTATATTAATTTATATTTATCAATTAATAGCAATAAAGAGTAATTTTAATATTTTTTTACGGTTCCCTCGAGAGAAGAAAACTCTTATAGTATCACTTTGTTGTCCGTCCGTAAGTCTGTCAAGACCCTTTTTCTCAGGAACGCGTAGAGGTATCTTAACTGAAATTTATATCGAATTCTCAGGGTTTACTGTGTAAAGACTTTTGACCTCTAAGCCAACGAAATCAAAAGAAAGAGATTTCGAAACTCCAGGTAATCATAACCTACAGAGTTCTGGTCGTGAACTCAAAACCTTAAAATGCTGTAAAGAAACGTCTTATACATTTAACCGATTTTATTTTTTTAGCATCACACTGCTTTCCGCACATAACAGTGTAGGCAAAGGGAACATAAGAGGTCATGCCGAATTCTAAGATATTTCATGTTAAAACTCAACGCTTTACCAGAGCCAGAAAATTAAAACATTAAATATTTCTATTCCCCGAATGGGAATAGAACCCAAAGCCATCACGTTTACAGTCACGCCCTTGTGCCATCTGGCCACGGCGGCCTCAAGTCTAATATAGAGATAGAATACAAAATACTCTCTAATAATCTCTAATGAATGTAGAAATTTACAACTCATGTGGGTTCCGTGAGTCCGTAATAAGTTGATAGTCAATATTGATATTTGGAATGGCAAGAGGCAATTGAACGTGAATGGCATTGGACGTGTCCGCCCGCAGCATGTAATCAATGTATTTCTCTTACATAATTTGTTTCAAACACCGTTGATTTTTGTGGACAAGATTATTGAATAATTTTGGAGGAATTTTCTAAATTGTTAAGGAAAATTAGTACTCTATTGAAAATATTGTCTGTGGTTTTATTGGACTACCAGATAGTTGCAGGTTCGTATCTACGTCGATTGACTTTTACGATTTACAAACAGTGGACTAGTTTCTTTTTGTAAGGAAAATAGTAACCGAAAAGATTTTCCCGTAGTTCTTATTACATACATATTTTGCCGTTTATGATATATTTTTCCTTGAAGTGATGGTCACATTCCTAAAAAAATAGAAGCCTACATAAAACATGATAATTATTTATGATTTCTAGAACTTACATCTTTCTAGAAATAACTACCTGTTACTGTACATTTAATGCCATTTAATAATATATTAGGTACCTTTAAACATAATATTAAAACTGCCAATCTACATGAAATTTGCAGCCATCTTAGGCAATACATAATATGAACTTTGATCCCTCACAGCTCAAGGAAAATAGTTAAGTACTGGAATTTTGATAGATAAAGAAAGTAAAGAAATTTATATAAAACTGTACAATCTTCTCATTTTAGTGTTTTTTTTATTTTTTTTAGCTTTACGTTGTGTCCCGCTCATAGCAGGGTGGGTATAGGAAATCTGAAAACTAGTGTTTAAACACTCCGTTCCCAACGTTCTGCCTAATTTTTCATCCCATTGCACCACAGACTAAAAAAAACTATTATTATTTATTATTATACAATATACATGACTATATGTTATATGCTCTATAATTAAACCTGCCTGGTACCTATCGATTCACGATGTCCGTCTCTAACTGCCGCCTTATCAGATATCTTATCGGTCGACCTGCTATATAATATTAGACTTAGACACTAACTCTCAGTAATATACTGACTCGATAAAGTGTTATTTACTTTGTGATCGATTGTGGTATTAGTGGATTTTTATATTATGGGGATTTATGCTCATAAAAAGTAAGTTATTTTTTTATTTGCCTTTACCTTGTTAATTAATATAAAAATAATAATAATATATTAATTATTTATTCATTACTGTAAGCCATTCAAACAGATGGTTGCGGGTTCAATCTCCATTTGGGAATTCCGTTTCAGTCCGTCGGGGGTTACAAAGAAATATATTTAATTTTGTTATTAGATAAGCAAGGAGTATAAAGACACCTTCTCGGTTATGTACTTTCCACTCTGTGTCTTTTAGTTATTTTGCTTGTTGAATCCAACACCTCCATCTTGCCGTAGGGGTGACTCGGAAAAGTAACGTGAGTTTGCTAACATTATATCGTTGTTAGCAAATTCGTGTAAAAGTGGGCAGATATAGGTGGAAAAGACTATAAAAGCAATGGAATTGTGTTAGTCGAGGGTACGCCGCCGTAGGAGGCGGCGAGGCCAGTCCTATCTCAGCACGCATCCGCGCCTCGGCGCGACGAGGCCCAACGGTCGAAATCCCTCATGATTAGGGTACGCGGGGCATGCCTCCGCGATCGCCAACACTTCACAAGCGTCCGTCAAAGCTCGTACTTTTTCTTCAGGGGCGAGCTACTCTCGTCCCTCCCAACCCGCTGACGCTGTCAAAACCAATCCAGGTCAACAGCATTAAGTCCATCCGAAAAAAAAAAAAAATAATCGAGGCAGTTGCTTCTAGGCAACGGCCTTTATTATAAAGAATTATTATTTGGCGATTTTCTATAAATTTGATATGAAATTAGATAGTACATTTCTATATTAGTAATTATCTTTGTATTTGTTGAAGAACATTGAATAGCTATATAAGGAGTTGCGCAATTGTTCCAATGACATACTTATGTATAGAGGTGTAGTTAGTGTACAGTATAAAATGCACGCGAGTAAATATCGATGCACGCTTGACAGTTGCGCGTAGAAGCGTAACGAGCCTTTCGACTTTCACTAACTACAGTTTAACTTGACTTCTCGCTAGAATTTACTACAAATTGACGTGTTTTTGAAGCTTGCCACTTTTATTTTATTTATATATATATATATATTCTCGATGTAACTAGAAGACATCGCGGCGTTGAGTTGCGTTATTCAACACGCAATAACTCCAAAGCTAGGGGAAAAAATGGGAAACTGAGTGTGTTAACACTAGGTCCCCCCTTGATTATCTTGCTATAAGAAAAGGGGCGTGAAGTTGTAGAGAGAATAGATAGTGGCCAATTATTCTTTTCTCCAATTTTAACTTAAAAAAAATATAATTATATGTGTGTTGGCTAAAACCTAGGTATTTTAATCGTATCGTTTTGAATCTACAACTGACGTGTTTACGTTCAAGGATATTCTAGTTGCAAGACTACTCTATTTTTGTACACCAACTTAGCCTTGATCTTTAATAATGTATCTATGTTAAGATACATTGAGTGTTATTTTGAACTGAAATCTGCCTGTTTACCAGTTCTGCAAAATAATTTTATACAATTCTCTCATTAATCTAATTGACATTTATTTAGTATTCAGCTAAAAATTGTATCCCGCGTATAACAAGGCTGGGCAGAGGGAAGGTGCCTAGTGTTAGCACACTCCGTTCTACACACCGCCCAATTTTCGAATGATTGTGTGTTTAGTGGCGGAACTGGACGCCGCGCCTTGTCTTTTTGGTAAAATAGAGCGAGGAAATAAAAATAATTCATTCTGTCGCGGCCCTACAACTGTCATGTCGACGGTAACTATTAAGTATAATATATAATTATGGCTAATTATCATAAATACAGTCATTTGTCTTATTCACGGCGTTTCGTAAACGTATTTTGTTAGGTTTTGCGACGTAGTTGTTTGTTGTTGTAGATAAAAACGAGTTCAAAGTCCGTTCTGCAAGGTGATGTTTTTGAAGGTCGACCTTGCAAATGTGAGCCAATCATGTCGGACCCTCCTTCGCTAAGTGTATCGTGACTATATATTATATTTTAAAATTATGTAGGTACTACTATACATATATAAAACCCTTCCGTTACTGTGTGGCTGACATACAACGCCCAAACGAAAGTACTGGATACCAAATTTCAACTTTCAATTTAAGGAATAAAGGCGAAAGCAGAAAAGGTTTTCTTATAATATTGCCAGAGCATTCCATTTCAAAGGTTCAGTTGTAATAGTAGGTTTCCTCTGCAATATACAGGTTACACCGTCTTTTCTAAAACGGAACTTAAAAATACATACAAATAAAGTAAAGAATAATAAGTAACAAAGTAGTGAGGCCGGTCGTGGCGCAGCGGCACGAAGTGTGACTGTAAAACCGACTGGTTGTGGGTTCGATCCCCACTCGAGGAGGTGAAATATTTACTTAAATTTATATTTCCATTTCTTCGCTCTGGTGTCGAGGCTAAGCGCGGCGTTGAGTTCTGCCACTCAACACGCAATGCGTCCAGAATTCGGCAGAAAGTGGGGAACGGAGTGTCTTAACACTAGGTTCCCTCTGCCTACCCTGCTGTGAGTGGGATACAGCGTGAAGCTGATTTGATTTGATTTGATTTTTATAATAAGTAACAGTGACTATGGAAATTTACATTCGCTATTATAACCTACTTATGACGAAATCACCTAGATAATACACATTTCATACGATAACTTCAAATAATTAAAAAAACAAGTATGCTATTGTCGTTTCATTTTAATTTTTATTAAAAAAAATATCAGAAATCGAAATAATTTGTTTCCCCGAGTGAAAATCGAACCCATAACCGTCGTCGTTGTGTTTACAGTCAGACACTATGCCATTGCGCAAACACGGTATCAAATTCAAATTTAAATGACACTCTTGGAAAGTTTGGATACATTTTGGTGTCATTATTACTTTTTAAAAAAACTAATAATGATAATAAGCGCGGCGTTGAGTTCTGCCACTCAACACGCAATGCCTCCAGAATTCGGCAGAAAGTGGGGAACGAAGTGTCTTAACACAAGGTTCCCTCTGCCTACCCTGCTGTGTGCGGGATACAGCGTGAAGCTGAAATTAATAATGATAATAGGAATATCAATCAATAAATAAAATATATATTCATAGAGATATATTCACTTTCCATATAAATAATTCCTTGTTCAGTGCACATAAGACGTCATAGACGTTGCCCTCATAGAAGTGATTGAGGTTAAGTCAAGGTTTAATTTAATAACTATTTACTTGGTGTCTACATTGTTGCAGTTCTGAACTTTGCGCAGTTCTAATACACTATTCATTTATTTTTTTCATGTATTTTCTTTAGTTTACAATAAAATATTAAGCCAGTTAAATATATTAAACACTAAATCAGTTTCGATTCCGATTAGGATATAAAATTATTTCGGATTATCCATCAGTTTCTAGTAATTTCGGTGGGAGGTCGAAAGCAGGCTGACTTTCATTATGTTATAAAACCTAATGGTTCCTGCGCTTACAATCACACCAGAGAGTACTATCAGGGAAGATGAAACTTGGATAGTTGTTACTTTGGCAGTTGTTAGATACATAGTAAGTTATAACTTAATGGTGCTCTCATCCGCTACTTGTCACTCATCCATTTCTACTGTTTGACTGGCAAAGATATCTTCCACAGATTAGACCACCTTTATGAACTAAATGCTTTTAATGTTCTTTTCTTGTGTATGTCCAATTTTCATTAAATTATAAACTCGTATAATATTTAGTACGTAATCTGATGGACGTTTTAAACTGGTGTCATTTTGTAAGCGATAGGTCAGTGTCGGCTTTCGTTACAGCGTACTAGCGACCTTGACCTGTGGAGCTCCCATGTATAGCTGTGATGTGATACTAGGACATCCGCTCTGTTCAAGCCTTTTAAGGTCCACCACCTTAAAAGGCTTAGTGCATGCGATGTTGATCATAAGTTTGATTTTAACAACTATTGATTGTTTTACATATCGTAAATTTTTGCGTCCCAAGTACAGTACCAAAAGTAACTATATATTCAATTCAAAATACGTTCAGAGATTACCGGTGTTAAGATTTATAGGTCACGGTCAATATCATTAGTTCATATTTGCCGGTAATAAATTATACAATTTTTTTTAATATTATTTTTTTATGGAAAAGACACGGCAAACGAGCGTTCGGGTCACCTGATGGTAAGTGACTACCTCCGCCCACGACCCCGTGCAACACCAGAGGAGTTACAGGTGCGTGGCCGGCCTTTAAGGTGGGTTGGGCGCCGGCGCCCTGACATTACCTGATGCGAAACGCAGTGGCATAAAGTCACTACTTCACGCTGGTTTTAAATGCCGGGGGTGGTAATGATCCTGGTGACGTGACTACCACACGTACTTTAGTCGCCTCTTACGACAACCATCAGTACCAGGATGATCCTATAGGCCGGGATCACACGGCAAGCATGTTGCAAAGAGAGTGTGTTTGGCTAATCTCGCTAATTTAAGGAAATAATTACTAGTTGAAATTGAATAAATATTTTTGTATTAGTTATGTAAGTTCGTTTTTTTATACAGACGTTCATAGTACCTACCGGTGTTGATATGTGTAGTTCAGGGTGAATGGCGTTGGTTCGAATTCGCCACTAATTGATAATGATCACGTGTTAATGACGGAAAAGATCGTTTATATGTTGCCTTAATGTCAAACATAATTTGCCTTGTGATGCGTTTTAAATGACAGTGTCATATTATTGTATTTTTAAATAATGTTTTTTTTTTATTTTAAAGCATTTGTGAAGTTAGAAGAAAATTTGTAATAGTCATAATTCTTTCCAATTTTGTCGTTACGGAGACATTTATATACTTTATCTCACTTCTCTGTGGAAACTTACTTTAGATTAGTTCTTTAGCGTTTTCTGCCAAATGGAAACTTACAAAGTGTTCTTCAACGAGTATTTAAAATAAAAATAATATTCTTCTTAGATGGAGAATGATAAAAACTGATAGTTGATATTATATCACAGTATAAGAAATAAAAATAAAAGAAACGTCGCCCAAAAATAGTTTCTGAGTTCGAGATCGACTCGACTGAATTGAATAATGGGATAAATATATTTGTTATAAAATTGGCATATTTATTACTATTGTATTTTTTTAATGTAATTTATCAATCTACTCGCTCTACCTGCGGCTTCTCAACTCTCAAGATTTCCCGTTTTTTTCACCACATTTCCTATTGTTACTACGATTATTTTAGTCGTAGCGTAATATAATATAGCCTTTGTCGACAAATGGACTATACAACTCAAAAGTTTTTTTTTATTAGAACCCGTAGTTCCTGAGATATCACCCTGAATCAAACCAACTCTTCCGATATATATTATTATTTGATTACTATTAGTTTACATAGTAAATAATAATTGGACAGTCTAGAAAAAACCCTAATTTGAAATTTGAATATGAAACAACACTTTCAATAAGATGTTGGATAGGCTTAGATAAGAAAGTTAACCAACTCTCTTTTATATTTTTTTTATGATTTGCTCTACAATTTAGTAGTGGTAGTAGTATCATTTTATAATAATATCATGACACGCCACACGCAGTTTTTTTTTTTTTTTTATGGAAGAGACACGGCAAACGAGCGTGCGGGTCACCTGATGGTAAGTGATTACCGCCGCCCACGGCCCCGTGCAACCCCAGAGGAGCTACAGGTGCGTTGCCGGCCTATTAAGATGGGTTGGGCGCCGGGGCCCGGCATTACCTGATGCGAAACGCAGTGGCATAAAGCCACTACTTCACGCCGGTTTTAAATGCCGGGGGTGGTAATGATCCGGTCGAGTCTACCCATGCGTGTTGCCATTGCTGGCGACGTGACTCTACCACACGTACTTTAGTCGCCTCTTACGACACCACCAGTACCAGGATGATCCTATTCTAGGCCGGGATCACACGCAGTTCTTTTGAATACAGTCATTATATAGTAGTTAAATGTGATTACTTGCACAATTGCCGACATCGTTGTGTAATACCCCCGTTTACCTAAAATTGGCTTGGGCATTATGCTCTTACGCAGTTTAAAATCAATTTAATGGCATATTACTATCAAATCGAATAAATAATATAGTTTCAATTAAATTTTAACGATATGGTTTATATTAACACCTTAAATACCTGTGTAAAAAAAATTGCTTCACGCTGTATCCCGCACACACCAGGGTAGGCAGAGGGAACCTAGTGTTAAGACACTCCGTTCCCCACTTTCTGCCGAATTCTTGAGGCATTGCGTGTTGAGTGGCAGAACTCAACGCCGTAACCTGTAATATAGCAACTATTCTACTATTATGTAAGATACAGCGTTAAGCTAAATAAAATATAACTAAGTTGTTAGGTTCATTAGCATAATCTCTGAGAAGAAATCAGAGAAGCATCTTAGCAAACTTGTGTTTGATAAAAAAAAATTAAGCCTCAGTCTGTATTCAAATAGCACATAGCAGAGTTGGCAGAATTAACCGGCGAACCTAGTTTTAAGACACTCAGTACTCATTCAGACAATTCAGTTCCCCAATTTCCATCGAATTGTTGCGTGTTGAGTGGTGGTACTCAACTCGAGTGGGAATCGAACCCATAGTCGTCGTTTACATTTGCAAGCTCATGCTCCTGCGCCATTTTAATCATTGTGTCATTCACTTATTCCGTTTTATAACGCATTTTATATATTGATTTAATATAAATACTTAAAATTATCTTAAGTATATATAATCCACATCAAAAAGTTACAATCTATGATGAAATTATAAATTCGTTCGATATATTATCACTGCTTATGTCAAATCTTGTCAAGAGTTGTACTTTGATACGTTATAAAATGGCGATGTTGAAACTAGGCCGACCTACTGGGGCATATAATCTAGCATAGATAATTTTTCTGATTTCTTTATATTTATTATCCATGGCACCGACAATAGTCCAAAATTCGAGTTTTATATATTTTTATAGTTTATATATAATTTATAATTTATGTAAATATATGAAAATTACCTTTTTTTATGACATTTTAGAAATATACTTTAAGTAAGACGATTTAACTATTCTTTCAAAATTTTGACGTATATTTTAAATATCATTTTCAAATTACAAAAAACCAACAGTGTCTGACTAAAATATATGCAGAACATAATAATATGAATAATATTATTTTATTTGCCAACATCTTAAACTCTTAACATTTAAATATCCTTTGAATATTTATTTGCAACTTTTATTTTTATACATATGAGTACAATGTGAACACTTCCTGATTGCGGCAAAAAGTGAACTTTAACATAAAGCGTACTGTAGAAGAGACTATTGGTTTTGTTATCTTGCATTATTTTGTCTCGCTAAGAGAATTATATTAAACTAGCGTTTATCCGCGACTTTGCCCTTGTGATGAAACGGGAATAACAATTGGTTTATTCGTGACGATGAACCTATTGTAGGTATAGCGTAGAACCTTCTTCGATAAATGGACTATCTAATATAAAAATAAATTTTCAACTCGAGCCAATTGTTCCTGAGATTAGCACGTTGGTTACACCAAACACACAAACTTTTTAGCTACAAAGTAGTAGTATAGACACTCGTTAATCATAAGTGTCAAGACATATTTTTTTATATTAACCTTGTTTTTTTTAATGTAAAGTACATTTTAGTGAAAATGTTAAAATTTATTATATTTTTTATATGGTAAGGCAAGTCGTCCACTCGAATAATTAATTATTTTCACTTCACCGTTCTGGTAGCATAAAACATGGGTTACGCCACTCAACACGCAATGTCTCGAATTCAGGGCTCGAATTGACTATATGTTACCCTGCGGGATAAAACGTGAAAGAAACAAAGTAATGTAATATAGCGTATTGAAAATATTATTATCTCAGCACTTCACGTGCAAGGTCGCGAACAAGAGGTAACAATGGCTCTGCCACTACAAAGTACTATATTGTTATTTTCTATTGTTTGTTTTATATAAAGATTTATTATAAAATTTCTTTAAAGATAGAGAAATTGACGCAGTCACATTTATTTCGCCTGGTCCTGGTTTCGATTATCTCCTTTCTTCTTTTAAGATAAATTATAATTTAAAGAATATGTTAAAAGATTTCTGCGGTGTAGTTTGTTTATTATCATTTGTGAAAATCAAGAATCAAATAAAACTAAGGAAATTAGGTTTAGGAAGCCTCCAGGAAACGGGATCTCCTTTAGGAAATGAACACTTTTGACCCGTAGTTTTTAAAAAATAAAAAACGCTCAGGTCCATTACTACGTTAATATAGTATAACTACGACTAAAGAATAAATTGTTATAATTTAAAAGATTGTTTGTGATGTAGCAGCTTCACGTTTTTTACTACAGGGTATGCAGCGAGAACCTAGTGTTACGGCACTCCGTTCTCGATTGTCCAAAATTATAGCGATTAAATTTAAAGTAGCACATATAAAAGAGCCCTTTTTTTAAAATCAACAATAACTTTCGTAATATGTATAGATCAGATGCAATACTTAACAAAGCCTTAATCTATAAAATAGTTTCTATATCCCGTATATCACAGGGCTGGCAAGGGCACCTTCCTATTATATTATAATAAGTATAAAAGTTTGTGAGGATATGTGTTTGTTCCATTTCACACAAAAACTACTAAACGAATTTACATTTAACTTTACAGTAACATATACAAAGCTACAATTTCTGTAAAGATTTTGTATAAGTTTTAATATAACAATAAGTTTAAGCCGCGCGTGGATCAGTATTGATATCCATTTAATGTAATTTGCAGGCCGGACTCATGGTGGGTGTCGGCGGTGCTGCGCACTATACGCGCGGTGGCGTTAGTGTTCGACGTGATCACCTTCCCCGTGCACCTGCTCATCCAGCGACCGTGGAGGAAGCGATCGCTGTCGAGACGTATCAAGGTATAGTGTCTAAACACTCCCTTATTTGAACATTTTAACTCTTTCTAAACATTTTAGAAACAAAATGGGTGTTCGGCGTTAAAGAAAAAATCTTAATCGCTTCACTCTGTATCCCGATTATAGCATGGGTGGCAGATGGAGAGAAATTTGTGTTAAGACAATCCGTTCACCTTTTGCGCCAATTTTCGAGACATTGTATGTTTAGTAGTGGGACTCAACCCAGCGTTTTGTCTTGTTATTAAAATAATTTATTTCTCTAAGGTGGAAATCGAACTCACAACCGTCGCGTTATCAGTTACACGCCTTTTCGCTGTGACAAGGAGTTCCTCGGAAATTTCTAGATAAACAGAAATAATATATCAGTAAGCTCCTCAACTCTCCTCTTTCTGCCCATTTGGGAGAACGCCTTGCTTTGCCTTAGTAACCAAAACCAGATATATGATAATAAATATAATATAAAATGTATTTTATGATATGTGATTAAATTATGTTCACTTACCGTGTAGGACGTATAAACAATATTTTATTATTCATTTTCAAGCTATTTATAAACCAAATTAAAATTAAGTCTATTGTTTTTTTTTTTAATCTTTAATAAAGCCTACTAAGATTTATTATGGATATCTTATAGTACAGAACAAAATTTGAACTGGTACAAAAGTTTTGTAAAAAGGTTTTATGAAATATTACATTGTAATAAAGTTAATTTAACTCCCAGGACGCAAAATGCTAATATTAAAATAAGCCTAATAAAATTAACTTATGATTTATGTTTTGGCTGTCGTAAGCGATTTAGTTTCTAATCCTAAACTTTATAGTAACAAATTTCTAAAAAAAATAATACAGTTTTCTTAATTATTTTTTTTTCATACCATAAAAAAGACTATAAAAACAATATGTATATTAAACTTAGTTATTTTACACAAAAAAAAATAATAAGCGATACACGTACAATGAAAAAATGAAATATTCATTTGCTTAGTATTGGTATTGTCAAGTTTTTACACACATACAGCACATTTGGTGCAAGAATGATATTATGTATTTGCACTTTTTGAAATATTGGAGGAGACGTAATCCAAATTTGTGAATATTTTTTTTAGCGGACCTCAATTGACGTTTCTCTATTTTTTTCTTTTCAAAAAAATTTGGGAAATCGTATAGCGTAAACGTATTCTATTGATATTTTATTTTTGTTTTGTTCTTAGTTTATGCGTTAAACATAATTGTTACATACATACATATATCAAACAAACAAATAACTTCCAGGCTCGCATAATAGAATCGACGGCGGACAGTATAACGGTGCGTTCAATATCGACCCCGTGTGACTTGCATCTGCGTCTGATACGCGATGGCGTCACCACTATGGAGAGTATGCTGCGCGCCGCGGCCGCCCGCTGGAGGCAGAGACCCTGCCTCGGAACCAGGACCGTGTTGAGTGAGGAGGATGAGCTACAGCCTAATGGAAGAGTTTTTAAGAAGGTTGGTTCAAGAAGAATTCAAGTTTGTTAAAAATTATAATTATGTATAACTGTTCCGAATTTCATACTCCTCTGTCTGTGTCATTTTCATAAAAAGTGATGAAATTTATTTCGCTTCTATCGTATTTAAACATTTATTTCTATTATTTTTTTATTCTGTAATAGTACAAAATGGGTGATTACGTATGGCGTACATACGACGAAGTGGTCCAAGAGGCGCGCGAATTCGGCGCTGGGTTACGTGAGCTCGGATGCCAACCTCGCACCAACGTCGTCATGTTTGCGGAAACCCGAGCTGAGTGGATGGTTGCTGCTCACGGCTGTTTTACTCAGAGTATACCTGGTAATTTAGATTTAAATATATTTTTTTAATTTTACATGTTTTACTTTAACATGTAAAGTATATTTAAAATTAAATTATGTCTTAAGAAAAAGCCAATCGAACTACTATTGTTAATCTAGCTAAGCTATAATTGAACTAAATAAATATCATATTAAGATTTTTTTTCTGTCTAATTAAAAAATGAAAACAAAGACTTATTTGTTGATAAAAGAAATGTTGTCATTTACTTATTATTTTTGTGTTATTCTCCATTTTATAATAATCCTTTCTTCCACCAGTCGTAACAATCTACGCAACGCTCGGTGACGAGGCCATAGCTCACGGTATCAACGAAACTGAAGTATCCACAGTCATAACTACTCACGAATTATTGCCCAAATTTAAGAAAATTCTTGCAAAAACACCAAAAGTTGATACTATTATTTATATGGAGGACCAGCTTAAGACTACAGAGAAGGATGGGTACAAAGAAGGCATCAAGATCGTTGGTTATAAGGATGTTTTGGGATTAGGCAAACAGTCTAAGATTGGTGAGTCTGTGTTCTTATTGTTTTTTTTATTTGAATGTATAGGAATTTTTTTTAGTTTTAAGATATACTGTTACATTTTTATTTTCCTTTGGTCCGTTTAAAAAAAATTAGAATTTTTTTTATTCTTTTTTATTTTCCTTATTTAATAGTAATAATAAGCTAAATAATACCTTAAAACAGATAAACACAATTTACTTACAATTAATAGTTAAATATAGTTTGTGTGACAATTTTAAATGCAAGAAATTTATAATAAAGAATAAACACTGTTGGTTGTGTACTTATGTACTTTTAACTTTAGTCACAATCAGTATTCCTGACACACTCTGTATCCCGCATATAGCAGAGTAGGCAGAGGGAAACTAGTGCTGAGACACTCCGTTCTCTATACGCGGCATAATTTTCGGATTATTGCATGTTGAGTGGCGGAACTCAACTTTATTACAAGAGCAAGCAAATTAGAATAATCAGTTTCTCGTTGCAAGTTTCATCCGCGCTTACTAATTAGACAAAACGCAGCGTTGAGCCCCGCTACTTCACTCTAGCAATGTTTCTAAAATTGTACAATGCGCGAGAACAGAGTGTATTAACACTAAGTTGTTATTGAAAGAAAAAAATTATAATAGTATTATTTCCTTATTTTCAGAACCAGTACAACCATCGCCCAGTGACACAGCAATCATAATGTACACATCAGGCTCAACCGGTGTGCCCAAGGGAGTCATACTCTCCCACAGAAACATGTTGGCCACCCTCAAGGCCTTTGCGGACGCCATGCCCATATATGAAGGGGACATGCTCATGGGGTTCCTGCCGTTGGCCCACGTGTTCGAGTTGTTGGCTGAGAGCTTGTGTATTGTTGGAGGTGAGTGTTCACGCCTACGCCTGCTATAATTTATATAGAAGCAAAGTTGCAATTTAATTATTATATTAGTTAAATAATATATATTAATAAATTGCTTCTTTTTGTAACTAGTGGAAAACACGATTTTTTATTGTCTCCTCTAAATACTGCTTAAATTTTAGTTTTACACAATAGATAACATTAAAACAATTAATATAATGTATTATTATAAAAAGGTTTTTTAATTGATACCTGTAGTTCCTAAGATTAGCGCGTTCAAGCAGACAAACTTTAGGTTTATAATATTAGTATAGCTTAGCACTGTGTTTTTATCTTCCAGGTGTGCCCATTGGTTATTCGACTCCATTGACGATGTTAGATACGTCCAGCAAGATCATGAAGGGCACTCACGGCGATGCCACCATACTGCAACCTACTTGCATTACTACTGTACCGGTGAGTGCTATTCACTAATACACTACTGTGTGGTTTCACAGGAACTTCCTTTCGCCGGGGAACTGTGGAATGGCCTTACTGCGGCAGTGTTTCCAAGTCTATACGACCTGCGTACCTTCTAACAGCGCATCGCTATCTATCTTAAAGGCCGACAACGTACCTGTAGCTCCTGTAGCTTCTCTACACGGGGTAGTGGGCGGCGGTGATCACTTATCATCATCACCGGTGATGCGTACTCTCGTAGGCGTATTTGTCTTGTCTTTTTCCATAAAAAAAAATAAAATTTCATTAAAAAAGTTATCAAAACCATGATCACAAATCTTATTTCGTTCTTTAATAAAAATTAAAAAACGTACTTTAATTAAGACTACCATTAACTAAGATTAATATATACGACGCCATTTATAACAATTATATTTAATTAACGTGACACTTGCTATTTATATTGTATTACATTGTGTACAGTTCGTAATGTGCGAGTATAAAGTAAATTAATTTTCTTACAAATGTATTTGACTTTAAATGCTAAGGTTCTGGGTTCGATCTCGTGGTTAAAAAAATATTGTAACGTCTACTTTAGTTGGACAAAACTTGATGTTAAGTTCTAGCACTTAAAAGACATTGCTGGAATTCTGTTACTCTGCCTTACGCGGGTTACTGCGTAAAGTATTTTTTTTTCATCTATTTTATATGACCAAAAACATTATTCTATACATTCTCGTATACTAATAGTCTTTTGAGACGAGCTTCTTGTAGGACTGACACTACTGACATTTTTTTATACTTCGATCCAGCAATCTTCGTAAACATTAAGAGTTGAAAGTTATTCCTGCACTGCTTCTGTTTCACTCTGCTTGGGACTACTGTACATTCACTAGTATCTGTTGAATTTTCTAGTCACTGCATGTCGAGTGGCATAACTCAATGCCGCGCTTTGTCTTGCTACCAGAACAAGGAAATGAAAATATTAAATAATTAATTTGCCTCAGTGGAATTCGAACACATAACCTTCGCGTTTACGCCCCTGAGCCTATGACTTACTTAAATATTTACTTGTATTTTAATTCCTCACAGCTGATAATGGACCGCATAAGCAAAGGCATAACGGACAAGGTGTCCCGCAGCGGGGAGTTGGCGAGCGCGTTCTTCAAGTGGGCGTACGCGTACAAGCAGGGCTGGGTGAGGAGGGGATACGCCACGCCCATATTGGATCAGATTGTGAGTACTTAAAATGTTTAAAAAATTCAATCGTAGCGGGAGTCAAATCCGCGCCTCTTGGTAAAAATCCAAGCGCTATGACCACTAAGCAATACGCTCATATCAAGCTATGTCGTAATTATTATATATTTGTAACATATTTTCGTCTCTGTTAGGCAGAGTTATAGATATTTCAGCTATACAAAGATTATTGTTAGTTAGGATGATAATTTGACATACACGCGACGTCGCCCGCTTAGATTTATTGTTGAATAAACATAAATATATGTAAACACTTAAAAAAATTGTATTCTGATGTGTAAGCTTTATTACTGTAAAATTTTATCTAAATCAGTTCAGTAGTTATTACGTGAAAGCGGAACAAACATCCATTGTCATAAGCTGTCACATTTATAAAATTGGTAAAATTTTATGGGATGTATCCCACATATAACAATATAGACAAAGGGACTCTTAGAGTGTTAAGACGCTCCGCTCCGCACTTGTTGCCGAATTCTGGAAGCATTGCATGCTGGCGGAGCTTAACGCCCCCCCCACTTTGCTTCGACAGTAGAGCGAAAAAATTAAAATATTAAATATTTTCTTTCTTTGATTGTGAATATTTTTAAACGAGATTTTATTTATACGCGGCAAACTTTAACTAATTCTTACAAATTCCAAGTCGAAAAGGAGCGTAAGTAGCTCTGTACTGTATTATAAATGCCTACACTTCGTGCACCAGGTGTTCAAGAAGATCCGCGGGCTGCTGGGCGGGCGCGTGCGCCTCATGATCTCGGGCGGCGCGCCGCTGGCGCCCGACACGCACACGCAGGTGCGCCTGTGCCTGGCCTGCGACGTGGCGGCCGGCTACGGGCTCACCGAGACCACCTCCTGCGCCACCGTCATGGACCCCTACGACAGGTACGGGGATAGACAATACTTGTTACGTATATATTTTTTATTGTATATCAATTGTTGGGATATCAAATAAGTAGGTAAATGTTGATTAAATATGAATTCCATTAAATTTTCAGGTCGACAGGCCGCGTGGGCGCACCCACTACTGGCACGGACATCAAGCTAGTCAACTGGGAGGAGGGCAACTACCGCGTGCAGAATAAACCATATCCACAAGTGAGATTTATTTTATTTTATATTGAATATAATATATATATTTTTTATATTTTTACTTATTTCCGTTCTTAAGCTACGATTGAGGATGTCGTAGAGCAAGACCACAAGCTATTCTTAGTTATATTCTTTAAAAAAAGAGGTATACAGTGGGAATTTTATTAAATCAAAAGCATTTTCTTTAAAGTCAATTATGATATTCGAGACCACCAAAATAAAAATATCATTTGGCATTATAATAGACTCTGAGATTTTTTGCCCAATTATTTAAAAAAAGTCCTTCACCAAATCATTGTTTGAGATGATTAAAACTTTATTACTTTTATAATCAATAAGATAAAATCAAAAAAAATCACCTGAAACTGTGAACGGCTTAGCCGATTAGCTGGCCGAAATTTAGAAAGCTGTCTTATTTTTATTTGAAATACACATAGGTTAAATTATTATACATGATTATTATTTATTTTTTTTAATTTTTATTTATTATTAATTATATTTTTCCCTTTATCCCAGGGTGAAGTGGTTATAGGCGGTGAATGCGTAGCGGAAGGTTACTACCGAAACCCAGAAAAGACGAAGGAAGAGTTCAAAGACGAGAACGGCACGCGCTGGTTCCGTTCCGGAGATATCGCGGAGTTGCACCCTGATGGATGTATTAAGATTATAGGTATGTATTACCTAAGATATTTTGATATGCTGCTTACATTTCACTGAGTATGTGTGTAATTTAGTGTCATTTATATTTATATGTTTTATTAAAGAGAAATAGTATAAATTATAAAAATATTTGAAGTTACTTGACATAAAAACTTATTTCATAATAAGAACTTATCAACTTATTTCATTAATTCAACATGAATCAAATGTATATTTTTTTAAAACTTCAAAATTTAACATTTATTTTATAATGTTATGTTGTGTTTGTTTTATGCCACACAGTTGTACGATTGTCACGAATATTAACTATAAAAAAATACAGCCAAATAAATAATAAAAGCTTATTTCAATTATAAATCTCTAAAAGTGAACCCATCAATATAGAAACCAATCAATTCCATATTACAGATCGCAAAAAAGACCTCGTCAAACTCCAAGCGGGTGAATACGTATCTCTAGGCAAAGTAGAAGCCGAATTAAAAACCTGCCCAATAGTAGGAAAACATATGTGTGTACGGCGATAGCTCCAAAACCTACACAGTGGCGCTACTAGTGCCAAATCCCAGGCATTTAGCGGAACTGGCAGCCAGAGTGGGAGTCGATGGCAATTTTGATACGTTATGCCAAAATGCCACTATGGAGAAAGCTGTTGTGAGAGAACTGGCAGATCATGCAAGAAAATGTGAGTTTTTTTTTCTCCTTTTTTTTAATAATTGGTTTAGTGGGATTTGAACTTGTAATCATGAGGTTAGTACCCTATCCCTAGAGTGATTGTTGACAGCAACTTTAATATTTTATACCAAAATGCAATTTTGGAGGACCGGTGGCTAGGAAATTTTTAGACCATGCACGGAAATACGAGGTTTCTTTTTTATTAGTTGACATTGAACCTGTTGTTCTCAGGTAAAATTACCTTAAATTTTTATATAATTTAAGCTAATTATACCCGATGGTGTTACAGCTGGCCAGGCCATTTCGTTCTAATATACAATAGGAAGGAATAGGAAGTTACAATTATGTTATTCAGTAAAATGGTAGCTATCCTAAATAAAACTCAATGAAAACCACCTTAACTCCACACAATTATTTACCCTGAACGTCGAACGTCCTAAATAAAGTTAATAAACTGAAAATAATAATACAACTAACATGGAATTGCAGGTGGTCTAGAAAAATTCGAAGTGCCAGCTGCAGTCAAACTATGTACTGAAGTGTGGTCGCCGGACATGGGGCTCGTCACCGCCGCCTTCAAGATCAAGAGGAAAGACATACAGGAGAGGTACAAGGAGGACATCAAGAGGATGTACGCCTCGTGAGGGACCTATTACTACAATATGAGGGATACAGAGGTCATTGAGTGGTGGTACGCCTTGTGAGGGACTTCTTTACATTTTTTTCCTCAAGAGATGTGTAAATTAGTCGTCAAGCGGACGTACGCCTCATATGATCTTTGATCTCTTATCACTATAGCTTAAGAGGTACAGAGGTCATCAAGTGGTCGTACACCTTGTTAGACATCCCTTTAAATATTTTTTCAAAAGAGGTATAAAGAGGACTTCAAGAGGATGTACGCCTCGTGAGACCCTTTTATCTCTTATCACTACAGTTTAGTACAACCAAGTTAGTGTATTTCTAATATCATAGTCAAGCTTGGTTTTTTTTATTTTTTTGTATTGTTAGTTTACTTATTATAAATTTGTAGCTGTTTTTAGTGCATTTTGTTTCTTTTGTTGCCAAATTAGATTTTTTTTTTGGAGATTGTGATTGCATTTCTTTTAATTGCAATTCTTTTAATTGAGAATTATGAAGTGGTGGATGTATATAATATTTTATTTTTTATTAATTGTGTATTGTAGAAATTTTAGTTTGCCTCTGTGAGGTTATAACTAAATGCGACACATTATTTAAATTTAAAATTTAATTTAAAAAACAATAAATGAGATTTTGTTTGTATGTATGTATATCGTGCATCACATGTGAGATTGTAAAAAATATATATATTATTAGATTTCTGTAAAAAAATAACTACTTATATGGTATCATACACTGTTACCATTCCTACCATCATATATAATATTATATAAAATGAATCATTTAAATATTAATACAAATAATAAAATATTATAATTCGCTTCGATGTTCAATAAAATTGAATTGAACGTAAAACTTTATGTTTTGTATATATTTATTTTATTTGTATTTCGTAGTTTGTATATTGAATAATCGCTTCACGGTCGATAGATAAAAATTGATAGATCTGATATAACGTTGCGCGGTAAACGGGTGCAAATCCCATTTCGGTTTAATATATATATAAGATTGTGGTTTTACCGCGTGAGGTTATTCTTAATTTTAGATAGAGGCCTAGCGTCTTTTGTATAGTTAGATATGGCAATATATCGAATACGGCCTTTGACAATCGAAATCTGATATAGATATTATTAAAAATCAAATGCAATAATGATCATTCAATTATCATACAATTTAAGCAACTTTCGATGTTATATATTATTATTATAAAATTTTCAA
The DNA here is from genome assembly GCA_917862395.2 of Heliconius sara. Taxonomy (NCBI): domain Eukaryota; kingdom Metazoa; phylum Arthropoda; class Insecta; order Lepidoptera; family Nymphalidae; genus Heliconius; species Heliconius sara. Next base: position 7,751,067 of record OU860780.1, on the reverse strand, counting down.
TTAAATTTCGAGTCACCTCGAAATATGAGATTTCGATGTCAATATTTAATTGTGGATTCGTATCGGCGGTCCGCGTGTTGTATAAATTGGACCTTTTTTAGAGTAAGTTATTGTTTTAGTACTTAGGGGGAGCCACTGGTCATTCCGCTAACTTTGTATGGTCGTTATACACGTGCTTGCAACGAGAATGCCATTTACTGGCAAGACCGTATATACTGTAATAAACTGGCATACCAGAAAGTCCAGCTAAATAAAAATAATTTATCGTGTCTCGTCAAATGACTTACCAACGTTTGACTTAAGTTAATGCCTTTCAGACCTGAGAAGAACCGACGTAATGAACTCAGCTAAACTTAATTTAATAACTTTTAATTAGTTAAGTTGCGTCTGTGAGTGGCAGTATGGTCCTAGTACGTGTATCACAGCCATGACGTTCGGTGGTAAGTCGCATAATTAACGGAGTCGTTGATTTAAGAAGTTTGTTTATTATAAATGTGAAATTTTGTTGATTATTTGTATTATGTAGGCTGAATACATATTATTTGTATAAATATATATATTTTTTCTCAACTGCAGTTTTGTGGTTAGTTTTTTTTTCTGAAATTTCAATTTGTCGGCTGCTGTCAGTTGTGTCAGTTAGGTCAGGCACAGTTTCGCATTTTCTTCATACTTGTCGCATTTCGGGCATTTATCCCCTACTTTATACATACATATATAATATAACCGATGTATAAATAAATATTCAATCATATTTCAATACTGTACGGACATTTTGTTGATAACAAAATTTAATATAGCGTTAGACAATGTTTACAACAAATAAGTGTAATATTTTTCGATGTAATCGTTTAAAACATTGGTGACTTTATTCTATGTAATCGTTCGTAGTGATTTGCTCAGTTTGTTTATGGAATTAGATAATGAAAATTTCTCGAAACTCCAGTTCGATAACATTTTTGTATTATTTATTCAATAAATGTTTATAAAATCTTCTTTGTGTTATTTTTTCCTGTAAATTGTTTCATATAAAGTATACTATACAACCGCCAATCGGGAATAAGGCAGCGGCCCCTCTCTCCGCCCCTCTTATATAGCTAATACAATCTTAAACGCAAATTTAATTTCAACAATGCAATATTTCAGCCCTTCTTACACAATTCAATTCTATGGTCCCCAGTCCCTAATAAACTACAAAAAATACATTTATTTAACCTATATCTTCACGCTATATCACGCACATAGTAGGATAGGCAGAGGGACTTGAAGATCTAGTGGTAAGACATTCTACTCCCCATAAAGGTGTTATAATTGCAATTAATTTTACATAAAAAAAGTAGTTTCATATAAATTTTATAAATATCGTGTTTTACGATGTAAAATTAACATTTTCAATATGTTATTACGTATACAATGTACATTTTAGACAAATTTACATTTTTAGGGGTTCCTTACATCAAGTAAAATACTATTTATCAATTATATAATTTCCTTCTAAAATAAGACCAATTCGATATTTAAAATCAATTAAGAATATTTTACTTTTATACCCTTACGTAAACAGCAAGTGCATATGCCCGTAAACCTAAGTTTTTTAACTTTTGAATACTGGAATTGTAAAATGGAAACCTTAGGTAGGCAAGGCTGACTGACCGGTTTTTTCTCATAATTTGGTAATTGGTATTTTTATTTTACGACGATTGGTATTTTTATTTGACGATTATAGTGTACTATTTGGTCAAATAGGCTGAATATCGAATAGTAGCCGAATATTCGTAGCATTTCAATATAAACAATTTGTTTTCGAAAAAAATATTATAACCAATGTGTAAATGTTTTTCATTATATATTCTAGGTGCTTATATGTCAAAGCATTATATTCTTTGGTATTTTACTATGAAGTAATACAGTTTGTTATTAATTTGTGAATAGAGTCAGGAGAGTGTTTTAGAAATATAACGTGTTGAGTAATATTATTTATTTATTATTTGAAATAGTTTTTTAATAACAAATAGTTTAAATTTAAAAATACAATGTTTTATAGTAAAACTAATGGTGTCACATGTAGTGTATGAATATTTACGTGTCTCTTTATATGTGTATCAAAATGAGGATGAAAAACTATAATTTATCACAGGATATAGATTTTCTTAATATATATTTTGTCTTATTCGGTGACACGAGAGCACGGTCTGAGTGCAAAAAAAATAGAATGATGCGATCAACCTTATACTCGTATACGAGAGGACTGGAACTATGTGGAGGCCATCTTGCAGAGGTGTCGCAGTTGCATGATCTTGATATCGTCCTGCCCGAACTTTACCACGCCCTCCTGATTCTCTATGGAGATGAGCTGCCCCACCGCGTCGCGGTCCTCGCCCGCGATCACCTTGACGCGGTCCCCCGCGTGCGGCACCACCGGCTCCAGCTGGTGCGCCGGCACGCTCACCACGCGGTCCTCCAGCGGCAGCCACACCGCGCACTGCGCGCCCGACACGCCGCGCACCGCGCCCACCTGCCCGCGCAGCCCCGCCTCCACGCCGCCGCGCACGCGCACCTCCAGCTCCGGCGCGTGCCACTCCTCGCCCGCGTCGCCCGCCTCGCTGCCGCCCGCGCCGCCCGCCGGCGAGCCCGGCGACGGCGTGCCCAGGTAGCCCGGGCTCGGCCGGTACGGGCTGTAGGTGTGGTCGGACCCGTACATGGTGCCCGGCGTCTGCGGCGTGAAGGGCCCCTGGTACCCGTCCGCGGGCAGGTTGAGCAGCGCCAGGTCCAGGTCGGGGCGCGGCGTGTGCGCGCCCGCGTCCCACGCGCCGTGCGCCGGCGTGCGCGCGCCCGCGCCGTCGTGCGCCGGCGTGCTGGCGCCGCCCGCGCCGTAGTGCGGCGTGCGCGACCCCGCCTCGTACACGGGCGTCTGCGCGCCCTGCATGGGCGTCTTGAAGCCCTCGCGGTACGACGGCGTGTGCGCGCCCAGCCCGCGCGTGGGCGTGCGCCCGTACGACGACGCGCCGCCCGCCGCCGCGCCCGCCCCGCGCGCGCCGCCCGCCGCCGCGATGTGCCCGCGGTCCACGGAGATGGTCTGGCACGTGGCGTGCAGCTCCACGCGCGCCGTGCTGCCCGTCGCGTCGCGCACGATGCCCACGTTGCCCTTGTACGGCCCGCCCGTGATCTTGATGGTCTCGCCGATGAGCTCCCGGTCGCGCGACACGCCGCCCCCGCCGCCGGGCCCCCCGCGGCCGCGCCCGCCCCGCCCGCCGCCCCCGCGGCCGCCCCGCGAGGGGTGCATGGGCGACTGTATGCGCGGCGACATGAAGCCGAGCGCCAGCGCGGAGGGCGCGCCGGCCTTGGCGCCGCCCGCGAGCTGCAGGTGGCGCGTCTTGCACACGAAGATGCCGCCGTTGTCGAGGTACATGCGCGACTGCAGGAAGGCGAAGTTGCGGTAGAGGTGCTTGATCTCGCCCTCGCGGCCGGCGTGCGGGCCGTCGATCACCTTCACGATGTCCTTCTTTTGTATAGAATTGTGTTCGGAGTCGAGCGCGCGCGTAAAGCGGTTTTCGCGCCGCTTCTGCAGAGCCTGCGGCTTGCACTCGATCACCTTGCCCTGCATGCCGAGCACGTGGAAATTCTCCTTTTCGAGGCGCACGATGACGCCCACGGTCTGTGCGTCCAGCAGCACCATGTCGCCCCACTGGAACTGCCCCAACGAGTCCACGCCGGTGGCCATATCGGAGCACAGCTGTAGGTCTCTGGGCAGCACCTCCAGCTCGTGCATGGTGAGGTCGGACACGAGCACGACACGGTGCGGCTCGACGCGCACTATGAGCCCCGTGTCGCCTTCGTAGCGGCCTGCCAAAACCTTCACGTGATCTCCCTGCTTGAAATATTTGCGTAACTCGTTGGGTTTGAAAACCAGCGGGTCTTTTAAGGCATCGTGCTTGGGCATCACAGTTATCATGGAGCCGTCGATAGCGATGATGCGCGCCTGGAGGTTGGCGAGATCCCCGGAGCACACTTCTACGTTATCTCCCATTGAAAACGAGTGCAAACTTGTCGGATCGTCTTTGGCGGGCGCCGCGAGTTCTATATCAATACCTTCAGGTTGCTCTTCAAATCTTTCCAGCTCTGTCAACGTTGGCTTAACACCTTCCGCCAATATAGCAGACATTGTAAAGTTTTTGTATAGAAAACCCTTTCTAGAATATCTATTTCCTTCAAATATGAGGAAGTCACCGTCTGAAGTAACTTCTCCACCGATAGCGCGGATAGCTTCAGGATCAAAGGGTTTTGCGGCAGGACGACGCTTTTTCTTGCGTTTCGCTGCCTCACTTTCACTTTGTACAGTTCGCAGCGCTCCTCTCAGCCTGGTGTAGTCAATTCTTGGTAGAAGCTTGAGATGAACTTGGTTCTGAGCCAGGTCCACATAGTCAACCTGAGCTATGTCATCCTTGTAAAGACCTCTTTTTAACCTGACCCACTGCTTTGGTTTCAAGCCAGACTGTTCTTTGACTACTCTAAGAACATCTGTCATTTCCTTTATAGGCACCATCTCCTGCTTATAAATACCCATTTTTAAATTACCAACATTTTCTATTATAGCCTTAACATGAGGTTGCTTGTAAGCTTCTATGTAAATATATCCTTTCACTCCCTCAGGTGCAACGACTGATTTAATTTTGAAGGGATTTTCAGAATTTTGATAAGTAATGAACTTTCTCATGAGTAACAGAACAGTGGCTTTTTCTTCACCTATTCTGCACTTCACCATCCATAAATTTGGGTCTTTAATTCCTGGTAGGAGTGTCTGTTGGGTAATCTCATCTGACATTTCTTCGCCACCTTCACCAAAATGTCTGAGAGCTGCTGATTCGTCCGCATATTTATTCCTTAAATATTCTTCAATTTCCTCCTCTTTCTGTGAATCCCATAGGTTAGTTCCTCGGCGGCGTCCTTCAATTTCTCGAGCAGTTGGACCAATCTCATCAACTTCATTGCCAACAATACCCATTTCTTGTGCTCCTTCCTCCCATTCGTCATCTTCGTCGACTTCATCATCCACCTATAACCAAATTATACACATAAAATAAACACAGATATAATTAAAACAATAAGTACGTAACTACAATATACGTGCCCACGATACTACAGCTGCTCTTTGTATCAATATATAGAAGTGTACGCTTTTTAAATCTTATGCAATGGGTATAACAGCGTACATGGATGTAAGCAAGTATATTTTATTGTAATATATCGCGAATTTTCGATTTTCGCGGGTTACTTATATTCGAATTTCGATTTTTTTGTGACGTTATATAGGTACTCATCATCTTTCACTTATGCCGACAAGTTCGGCTATTTTGAATGTTTAGTAGTTGAACTATGCTGCACTATTGCGAGTCCTCGAGTCCATACTTTGTGAGGATATTTTCTCGCTCAGTGCTCGCTCGCTCGCTCTTGGTTGGCAAAAAAATTTAGCAACGCTGAATGCTCAGGCGAAATACGAGACAAGTCGTGTGACTAAACGTGACATGTTGTGGGTTCGACTACCACTCTAGGAAATGAAATATTTAATATTTTAATTTCTTCTCTCTGGATCGAGGAAAAGCGCGGCGTTGAATTCCGCCACTCAACATGCAATACCTTCAGAATTAAGTGGACAGTGTGAAGAGGAGTGTTCTAACACTAGACTCCCTCTGCCTACCCTACTATATGCGGGATAAAGCATGAAGCTGTAAAATAAATCGTTTGTGTATCTTAGTATCCATTGTCATTGAAATATCCATTGCACACTGATCTTCATAAAGTTTTTGGCATGTTTTTTATTGAATGTTTTTTATTGAATATGTTTTTTATTGAATATGTTTTTTACTGAATAACATTAGTTTCTGCTGAAAATTATAGTAGAGCAGTTGAAAATAATTTTGTAGTGTTAACATTGATTACAGTCAGTAATCAGTAGAGTAAGACAGGGTCAGTAGAAGACGCATTCTATGTAAAGCAGACAGGTAAAAAAGTCAAGGTCACTGATTTTGGTTATTTTTCAATATGTTAGACCTATATGGGTCCTCAACATAATTGCAAAATATTTTGAGTAGTTATGAAGGTTCAAAGTTGTGAGCGAATGGTCGATATGCACATTTCAAATCTCATTATCCAGCATTAATAAGTGACAAATAAATAAATAGTTTAATGGAATAAATTCCTCATAAAATGAGCTTTTTAATTTTATTTTACTTAAACAAAAATATTTTATTTTTCATAGAAACAAAATGCTTTTTATTTTATGAAATGAAATTTCATAAATATAGCATTAAGATTTTTTTTAAGTTTTTGCCTGAATGCCCCATTATAAAAACATAAATTCTAAAATTTTAATCAAATACTGTAATAAAAAAAATACTGTTTAATTTATAAAAAATGTTTTATGGTTGGAATTAATATTATTATTCAAACTTCAAAGGAAGAAGAAATTATATATAAGTACAGTAGATGGTAAATAATATTTAATAACTACGCGAAAGAGCAGCTTGTCTGAATTTTCATATATTTTATATGTATTTTGATATATACAAGAAATTAAATTATGTACCTCAGCTTCATCAATAATGAAACCTCCATAGCGGCTGTCCTTTTTTCGTTTCTTCCTACGCCTTTCCTCTTCTTCATCTTCATCATACTCTTCAGAGTCTACTAGATCATCACCCTCAGGTTCTTGTTCATCCTAAAATAAAATATAAGCACTTTATAAATACAAAACTCAATGTTGTTAGTTATTAAACATATTGTTATCAAAGTGAACTCATATCTCTACATATTGTTTAGATAACGATGTTTGACATTAATAATAGGTTAAGCAATTTAATTATAAATTTTTCTACTATCATACCATATATAAAATATTTGAATACCTCTACTTCTTCATCTCCAGATGCCTCTTTAGCTTCGTCATCTCTATTGCGGCTACCGTCGGAGCCGGCTGAGCGGCTTCTGTAAAATCACGTAATCACATTAGATTTCATTACTAATATTTTTTTTAATGTTATTAGCGTTGTTGTTACCTGGAGCGGGAGCGTGAGCGAGATCGAGATCTAGAGCGTGACCTCGACACCGATTTAGAAGGGCTTCTACTGCCAGATTGCGACCGGGATCGCGATCGTGAGGCTGATCTACCAGAACGATTTGATACACCACTTCTTCGGGAACGATTAGAAGCTACACTACCGGCGTCAGAACCGCTACCCGAAAAATTACTTCCTTCAGAATCAGACATTGTAATAAAGAAAATCAAATAGTGTCACTACATTTGGGGCACACTAGTGTTCTATGTATTTTCAATTTTTGCCAATACGTCGATGATAGCTACAACTTAAGTAAACGTGACAGTCATAGACCAACAATATCGTTTGACAGGCGCATAGATCAAAACAAAAATGCTGAACTTAGTAAACATTATAGACTCAAAATAGTTATATATTTGAGTATTAACTGTCAAATATGAGAAATGCTCTAATTATATTAATAATACTTTATATATTATTTATATTTTATCATACTGACATACGAATATTATAACATTAATATAACATTTCTAAATACAAAACATTGCAAATATAAATTTTTAACATTGTCTATACCTTGCCGACCAATAAAAATAAATCCTTTCTTTTGTCTATTGATTCGTCGCTGCCCCACCGACTTATGTGAAAATTTTGTTAAAATTATAAATGTTGTAATATCTTGTGGATATTTAATAGACGGCGACGGATAAAGAATAAATGGAACATTATTATTTAATATTTTAATAAAAAGGATATCCTTTGAAAATAAAGAGCGATGCAGTCGTAACGTTCCCTTCGATCGTGAAATAGCTCTCGAATGTAATTTCGCACGTCGTATTGCAAACAATAGGTGGTTGTGGGTTTTGGCGATTTGGTGGTGTATTTTGTGTAGTGGTGCAGTGCAGTGCAGTGTAGTGGTGGGCGAGGGCGGCATGTACCAGTGAGACGGGCCCCGGGTGTCATGTTGGAGACGCGGTCGGTGCGTGCCGCAGACTCGGTGTGGGCGAACAAGCCGCTGCCGGCGCCTCACGCCATGGCCAACTCCAGGCACGGGAAGAACACCCAGGTACACAACCTTTCATGCCGCACATTAGCCATGCAGTAATGCAGTCCACTATCGATCTGTTACTCTTACAGTTTATACACTTACCAGCTCTAACTACAAGAACTATAAAAAATATACATTCACTTTCCGAATTATAAATTTAATTTCTTTTATATCAGCTAAAATTAAATATTATTCTTTATTGTACTAAAATACATAAGAAAAATAAAACATGAAAAACACTTAATTTGCAAAGGTGAACAGACTTGGTATTCAAAAGAGATCTCTTCCAGCCAGTGGAGAGTGAGTATAATAAGCTATAAAATAGAAAAACTATTAAATAGTTATACTATACTACGACAATTACTTTCATTTTCATTTATTACACACAACACAATAGAGTGAGCAATTCAATGGCATGTTGTGTTAATTACACAATTTATGCTAATATTAATTATCTAGCTTCCTTCACTCTCTCGATGCCTCTAGGCTCTAACCTTCCACACTTCCCTTCCCCACTTATATCATATGTGTAGGATGTGAGGACACAGGTATGAATAATTCAACAAAATCCATTATATAGAACGGACTTCTTATTGATGATGATAATTATTAAATATAATAGTGTTTAGTTTAATTATTGTGTAACATATGCAAAATATTTTTTATTTGAATTTAAAAATTCTGAGTATGTTTAGTTATTTACATTAAAATGAATTATATGATATTTAGTGCTTAGAACATGTCTTGAAATGTATTTATGTACTTAATGTGTATATATTAAAGTATAATAAAGGTAATTGTAAAAAAAACAGAGCAGTCATGATGCAAGGCCTCTAGCATGCAATGGTGAACTTAATGATTGTGGGTTCACTCAAGGGAATTAAATTTTCTTTTTTTGCTTTGGTGGTGTTGAGTTTCAACACTCAACATGAACTTCCTCCAAAATTTGGATTGTGAAGTTTGACTTTGGTTTGTGATACTTACTGCGACATAAGAAAAACAAAAAGAAGTTTAGCTTTATCTTATTTATTTCTCTTCATCTGAATAATAAAAGTTTCCACTATAATTTTCTTGCTCCGATCACAGTGGAGGCAGAAGGAACCTAAAGCCCAATATTAAAACAGTTCTAATTATGATCCTTCCTGGAGGCGTTGCATGTTGAGTAGAGGAACTCAATGCCACAGTTTGGCTGACCAGAGTGAGGAAAGGAAATTATTAAATATTTTATATCTTCAAGTGGGAATGAACTCACAACCTGTCACGCTTACAGTAGCTGGCCTGCACCACAACTGGCCTCAACTTTTTACATAATGTGCATATTTTTAAGAAACAGAAAGAAACTTTGCCTATATAGTCATATAAGACTAGTTTTGATTAAAGAGCAAATAAATGTAATTTCTATCTAAATTTAGGTGTGATAGGAAATTCAGAGAATTGTATATTGCTCTCAATGAGTTTATTACTGCAGCTACTGCTATTTCAGATGAGTGAGGCTAAACATAACAAAGTTATTTATATAGTTATTTCCTAATTTTCCAGGACGATGTTTGCTACGTCGTCGCCAAATACGATTACGCGGCTCAGGGTGCCCAGGAGTTGGATCTGCGGAAGAACGAACGTTACCTACTGTTAGACGACTCGAAACACTGGTGGCGCGTACAAAACGCGCGTAGCCAGTCCGGATACGTGCCCAGTAATTATGTGAAGAAGGAGAAACCCTCGTTGTTTGATAGGTAGGTGGATAGTGGAATATGATATTATATTGAATTTGGCACCCATTCACATCTCCAATAGTTTCTCGACTGAGTTTAATTACTTGAGCTTTGGTTACTGATGTGGTACAATAGGCGGAGGGAGCCCAATGCTAAGACTGTTCTTTCTCCTTTCGCCGTAAATTCGAGTCATAGCGTGTTGACTAACTCTTTTTGTCAACCACATCATTCCCTCTGTCTTCATCAAAACGTCTTTGCGCCGCAATGGACAAATGTTCTGTTATTTTTCATTATGTAAATCTTCCCTAGGAAGTAATGTCATTTTATACTTAGGCATACATCATTTCCTTACATTTCCTTCAATGGTGACAGTATAAGCGGAAGCTTCGGTAGATCTGTATATGAATCGCTTTTCTCATACAAATAGTGTTTTTATTTCTTATGACGTGTTAATATGAAAGATATAATGGTTTTTGTAATAAACGTTCTCATGGGATTGTTACGAAAGCTTCTACGGCTGCTATATTGTAAATATATTATTAAATGTTTTTTTTGCTTCACGCCGTACCCCGCACATAACAGGGTAGGAAGAGGGAATCTAGCGTTAAGACTCTCTGTTACCATTAAGATACTTCCGTTGCCGTCTTTCCGCTACGTTCTAAAGGCATTCCGGGATTGAGTGGCGAAAAACCAAGCCGCGCTTTGCCTCGTTAAAAGAGCAAGGAAATGATGATATTAAATATTGAATTTCTACGAGTGGGAATCAAACCTCTGAGTGCCTGGGACTGACTAAGAGTTGGCCTTTCACTCGTAGTAAAAACAAATGATAATTGCTATCAAATATTCACGTGCGTGTAATGTACGCAGTAATGATAAAAACAAAAAATGAAGATCAAAGTCAATTGTAACTAAATTTTAGACAATTAAAAGTATTTTTCGATTTCACCAGCGAAAAATAAGTCCATTTATTATTATTATTTTCATTTCTTCGCTTTGAGGCATCTGATACAAAACGCGGCGTTGAGTTCTACTACCTTAAAAAAAAAACAAATTCCTTGTTCCTTGTTCCAAAAAATTGTTTTTATCACTATTTTCTAAGCAAGAATGATATCTTTACATAACATTATGAAACTACTATATCGAGGAGCTAAAACGTGGCTTACAGTGTGATCCAATCACGTGTTGCTTACAGTGTGAATTTATTTTTCAAGAATCCTTTGTAAATTATGTATAATGGCTGCTATTAAAATAATTGTAGTAATATTCAGTCAAAACTGCTGCATGTTAACAACAGACAGTAAGTTTTAACAAGTGTATGTAAGAATGTCAGCGATCGATAAGGACAGAGATATTGGCGACGAGAACTTGCACAGTTTCTAGGGAGCGTGGGTTGGAGTCCCGCTGCGTACAAATTTATGTAATTATAATAATAGTTTTCTTTACTTATTCTATTTGACGGAAAATGGAATGTGAAATATTATTATATTACGCTCCCCCTGCCACCTCATGCGGGATACAGCGTGAAGGTGTTTTATTTTCCTTTACATGGTGGAATGCTACTTTAAAATATTTTTCGCGTTTTTAAGAAAGAGTTTTTTTAAGCTTAAATGGCATATTAGAGCAATGTCTTACAGCAAACGCGGTAACAATGCGGTCGATCCTTACTTGGGGGTAGGAGCTTACCTAGGCCTCGTTGTCAGGATCCACAATTCGACAATGGCTCAAATTCAGGTGGAAAAAGCAGACGGTTGTTCGTGATATGGTTTCCATCTGTCCACGAGTTGTTATACACGAGATACGCATATAAGGTGGTTTTCGGGTAATTCCGAACGCCGAATTTTTTTTTACGTCCCTACGAAGCACGAAGTACTGCTGCATTATGTTGCACCATACCTAAAAAAAATTGATAAGAAAAGACCTAAAAAAATAAAATAGAATCAACGACCACTGCGCTGATCCGAACATCTTAAATGCTAATAAGATGTTCGGATCAGCGCAGTGGTCAGGACTAACCACTGCGCTGACTGGGACTACCTGGTCAGGTACGGCCCCTACATTATGTAATCGTTTGAATAAGAAGGTTAGTTTAGATGGATAGGTGAGCAGAGACTACAGGACCTAATAATATAATTGACGGTTGACTCGAGTATCGTACTACATACAATACGTTGAATTGAGCCCCTGTCGTCTGACTGCGTTTATGCTTGGAGGGGCTATTTCTGTTGTAGTTATTTAAAATCTTAATTTATTTTGTGTTTCTTTATTGTATTAATGCGTGCGTATACATAACAAAATGTAATTTATTACACAAACAAAACAATATTAACGTACAATACTGTTTTACCACTCAATGTAGATAAGAAAAGATTATTGGTTATAAAGGCTATTTTATTGCAGCCTTCTAATCCATAAATAGTCTAGATTTCAAGAAAAATTCATGTTTTTAGGATAAATTGAAAAAATCAAGTGCTCTTAACACAAACACTGTTCTTCGTTCATTAGTATTTATTACGACCTACTCTAGAGATGGTTTCTAAATACTTTCATTCCCTCAATTCGCTCACAGAAAGCACGGCGTTGAGTTCCGATATCTATGCAATGTCTGTAAAAGGGGCGGAAAGTGGAGATCGAAGTAGATATGTCCAAACGTCGGACTCTTGTTGCAAAGTAGGTGACCTTAAAACTACCCATTGTGGTGACTTGAACAATATTTGTTCTGGCGTCGCTACGTTCTGTCGTTTTCTTCAGAGATAATTAAAAAATGAAATTATTAGTTCTTTGTTATTTTTGTGATAATATTACTTCTGACTATAAACGTAACTACTGTAGGTTTGATTCCCATTTGATAATTTATCGTTTCCCCGTTCCGGTAACAAAATGAAGCGTGGCGTTAAGTTTCGCCTCTCAGCACGCAATGTGTCTCGAAGATCGGGTGAAAAGTAGAGTAGAGTAATGTAAGAGATGTCTTAACTATAAGTAACCTTCTATCTTTCCTGCTATAAGGACTTTGTTTATTTTTTTAACCGACTTCTGAAGGAGGAGAAAAAAATCCAAAGAATCCAAATGAATATCATACTTCCAGCTAACTAAGAACTATAAAGTTTAACAGCTAGCATCTACAGATTAGATGCAGTACTATTATAGTTTAGAAAAAATCTGGAAACTATATATTTGTGGTTAAATCCTAAAAACTAATAGTCTTAAAATGGCAGTAACATTTGGTATTAAAGTCGCTAGTTCAAATGAGGTACCAGATGAAAGGTCTCTGACTAAGCTATCCGGAACTTCAGAAAAAGCTCAAGACCTCCAATTTTTTACGGAACCCTCGGTGGGTGACTCGCACTTGTTTTTTTTTTATTTAAAAGCCGGTGCTTCCTGTGTTATCCCATTTTAATTTGGTCCATTTCTGACCATATTATCCATGAGAAAATTACACGAATCTTAAAATTGTATTAAGCGCGACAAATGGACGAATAATTCAATATCACGCCAACCTATTTCAATGCCGTGCCGTGTGATCCCGGCCTAGAATAGGATCATCCTGGTACTGGTGGTGTCGTAAGAGGCGACTAAAGTACGTGTGGTAGAGTCACGTCGCCAGCAATGGCAACACGCATGGGCAGACTCGACCGGATCATTACCACCCCCGGCATTTAAAACCGGCGTGAAGTAGTGGCTTTATGCCACTGCGTTTCGCGTCAGGTAATGCCGGGCTCCGGCGCCCAACCCATCTTAAAGGCCGACAACGCACCTCTGGGGTTGCACGGGGCCATGGGCGGCGGTAATCACTTACCATCAGGTTACCCGCACGCTCGTTTGCCGTGTTTTTTCCATAAAAAAAAATGATTCTTTTTTTATTGGAAAGGATACATTTCAAGGGTAGTTTGATGAGAGTTTGTTTAGGTTCTAATTATGGGATTTGGTTGTAACGGTTTATTTTGTTAAAAGTTGTAATTATAACCAATAGTTTCAAAATCATGTCTTGGTAATTGGAGTCTTGATGAGTGCTACTATTAACCATTATTATCAAAATAATTATTGTAATTGCTAGCATAGTTAAGATTATGTACATACGCGATACTGGCGCCTACTTATTAACAATCTATGCAAGCAATATTATAATTATGAAAATCCTGAAAATTTTAATTAAGAAAACTATTCTCTATTATGATTTTCTTTCGATAGTATCGCATTATATCATGGTGGGTATCCGCTATCATAGTATACTAGTTTTTACCTATGATTTCGTATTTGTAGTTAAATGGAAATAAGTCATAGTTGTGTATGACACATGACACATTGTAATGTGTTGATATTTTAAGGTAACTATGGTCTCAAAACTGACAAAAATGTTCTTCAAAAATTTCATTTTGATTCCAGTATCAAAAAGAAGGTAAAAAAGGGTTCCGGCTCCAAAACTCTACCTTCGAATAGCTCGCCAGTACGCACGGGCACTGGACCCGAGTCTCCCGGCGCCCGTCGTGTAGAGCCCACCGAGGCACTTGGCACTGCTGTGGTCAAATACAACTATCAGGCCCAGCAGCCTGATGAGCTGTCCCTGACAAAGGGTACCAGGATCCTTATACTTGAGAAGAGTAATGATGGCTGGTGGCGGGGACAGTACCAGGGGCATACGGGATGGTGGGTCTTTTTTTTTAAACCTACATAATTAAGTTCATAAGAAGATACATATTTAAAAAAAATCTGGTTAAAATCTAATTTCTAGTAAATATAAATTTTTGTCATTCCAAGTTTATAAAACCAAAAAAAATTTATTAAATTATAAGAATATTATTCGGGTTTCAAGATACTCTGTTCCCATTAAGACACTTCTGTTCCTCATTTTCCATGGAATTATGGAATCATTACGTGTTGAATAATAATAATTGTTATTAATTAATTAATTGTGAAAACAAACTTGCAATATTCCAGGTTCCCCTCCAACTACACGAGCGAAGAGGGCGACAATGAGGACACCGTCCATACTTACGCTATGGCCGAGAATGTTCTAGATATTGTTGTGAGTACTTTCTTCAAATCATTAAAATTCGATAGAATACATCTTTATTCAGACCATTAAGTGCAAATACGAGATTGCCTTTCATTTGAATGTTTTTTCATAAGAAATTTTGATTTGATCTATTGGTGGACTTTGGTCTACAAACGCCAGGCAAAGTGGTAAATTATACTCTTCGGACTTTTATATAATTTGTCGCATCGTATAAATATGGTCTATGGTGCTATAGCCTTTTCGGAAACCGGTTTGCTCTGAAGATTATAAGTCGTCAAACCTACGACGATCGGGCGAGACGATCCGTGATGACTCTTGAAAACAAAGTGTAAATATGGCTCAGAAGTGAGATTGGTTTGGAATTCTCTAATGCCTGGTACATATGCAACGATAAATCGTAGCGATTTACAAACTACACACGAAGTACCGGACTGCTGCTCGCTCTCAGACACTATAGTGATTTCGTCATTCTCGCAACTCGATGGCTTAGAGATTTTTTTCTTTTCTTCCAGGTGGCTCTCTACTCGTTCACGTCCAACAACGAACAAGAGCTGTCTTTCGAGAAGGGCGACCGCCTCGAGATCATCGAGCGACCGCCCTCTGACCCTGAATGGTACCGTGCGCGCGACTCGCGAGGCCATATCGGCCTCGTGCCCCGCAACTACCTGCAGGAGCTTGCCGACTACCTAACGCAGCCTTATAGGTAATGGAATGCTGCTATATCCCTAGTCATTTACTTTGTTACTACTACTTTGTTATTAATATCACTAACTAGTATATCTCACTATGACCATATTTTTAAAACCTCTTTCACCCATCAGTAGATTACGGTCGACGAGTCGTGACTGCCTTAAAGTTAGTTATATTGAACTTTTGCGCATTGTACACTTGAAAAAGAATTAATTAAAAGTGAAAATAATCCTAAAGTCAAATATGGACCGCAGTCTACGATCCGTCTAGGGTTACTGTGTTTATAGGACGCGCATAAACTAAGCTCCATAGATAAAATTAAATACAACTAAAGGAATACTTCTCTCTATGCATGTCAATAAATATTCCTCTCCAGCGAGGCCACAGAGGGCGCGGCCACTTCAGGCGCCGCGGCGGCGGGCGCGGGGGCGGCGGGCAGCGGCGCGCGCGGCGCGGCCGGCCGCGCGTGGTACTACGGCGCCATCACGCGCACGCACTGCGACGCGCTGCTCAACCAGCACGGGCACGACGGGGACTTCCTTATACGCGACTCCGAGACCAATGTAACTATAATGTGACACAATATTATATTACATATATGGCCCATTTGGTGCATGTGCACATATTTGAATATTTTGAAATATTGCAGTAGTTTTTGCATACACTGACATATTTAACTTTTTTTAAAAAGTATAATTATGTTATTGTTGCACCAAAGGAGCGACTTATACCGATGTTAAATTAAGTTTGTAATTGAATAAGATCTTTGATTGTCGCTTTTTACACATTTTAAATTAAATTCCTAAACCTGCGACCACAGACATTGCGCTTAAAACATTGGGTTTTAATATTCATATGTAAAAAGAAATATACACCTAATTCGGTTTAAGAATTTCAATGAAAACCTCCGAAACTATTGTAAAGAATATTCAATAAATTCTATATTACTTTTCAGGTGGGAGATTTCTCCGTGTCACTAAAAGCGCCCGGTCGCAATAAACATTTTCGAGTGCAAGTCGAAGGAAGCCTTTACTGCATCGGCCAAAGAAAGTTCCCCACCCTCGATCAATTAGTCGCCCACTACCAACGAGCGCCCATATATACTAACAAGCAGGGCGAAAAGTTATATTTAGTGCGTCCTTTACCGCGCGCCACACATAATTGCTGAGCTCTGACCCCCGACCCCGATGACACCTGACACCCTTGACACCTGACCCCGATGACATCGGACCCCCCATGATATGGGGGCCGATTGACCCCATGTCGGGCTTGGAGTTAGGTGTCACAGGACCCTAAAGACAAGGGCTACTTTTAGTCCATGTCAGACTGTTGGGGCTAGGTGTCAGACTAAGCCCAAGCGTTAGTGTGATTCTACTGCGGAAATGTTTTTGTCTTTTTGACATATTATGTATTGTCTAACCCAATGAGGATTTGACTGAATTTGACTTATTACTATTTATTTTGACATTTTGAATATATTTTTTTATATTGTGATTTTGATTATCGAAAAAAAAATGGTTATTATTAATGATAAATACTATTAACAATTACTGATTATTATTAATGACTTTTCCGCAGTCGAAACGGAATAGGGCCTAAATTAATATTAAAGTAGGGAGATCTCAAAACGTGGGGAATGAAATATGTGAGAAATCGAACACCATTTTTATTATAATACTACATAAAGAGGCAAAGGCAATACATCCATTCCGTTTAGCGAATTACTGTAAAAGTAGTGGAGTAAATAAGCATTGAAAGCTGAAATAAAAAAAAATGCCAAACTGTAGTTTAATTAAACTATCAGGTGTATCGGAAACCAAATTAAATTGGGTTTAGTCAAAATTTTTGTGTAAGTAGATGGACGACGCACATAGCATCAATTGGATATATTACATATGTAAATGTAGCTATATATACATTATTGCAAAATATGAGATTCACACCAAGATAGCGGTGGGGTTAAAAGCCGTGTCGCTGATCTAACATGGCGGCCAACACACCAGCGCCATCTTTGTATGAAGCGCTTGTAAACTACTGTAACTTGTGGATAATTTTATCTGTAACCGTAGTAAAAAAATGGCGGAAACGATTAATAAATAAATATTGGTATGCTAAATGTAAAACAAAAATTTTTGAGAGTGCAGCTTTAATAACTTTATATTTTTTAAAATATTTAAATCGAATATATCATGTAAAAAGGTTATTTAATGTATTTATTATTATTTTTTTTATATAAACTAATTTGTACATTTGGCACGTTTAGCATAACAATTTTTAGTTGTATAGAGAAATGTTTTCCGCCACGACGGTACGCGGATACCGTTCCCAGTTGCGGCATTTAGACTAAAGCGCGTTGATGCAACGCAAGTAATTATTATCATAATAATAAATATAAACCAAAAAACACAAGCTTTGTACTCACCATTATAGTCGAAATAAGCGCGATTTCTATATGTAATAATATTATAATTATTATTAATTAAGTGATGTAAGTGACGTAGTGTAGATGATTGTCGCTTTTGATACGGGGATTTTTTTCTACATTAAAATTAATAAGGAATAAAATAGCATTTATAAATAATTTCATAGTTAGATTGTAAATGGCGACTAACAGGCGGAGTGAGTCGTGTATATATACATAATATATTCATCTATATATATGAGATAATGCCATCTTGGAATAATTATTAAAATGATTGGTTTTTTTTTGTGTTAAGTTGTAAATGAATTTTGTAAGTTCTAATAGTAGTGTATGTCGCTAGTCAGTCAGTCGCCACCACACCTCCAAACCTATGAAATACGCCCACCCCCCTTTCCAACACTAAATAGTTCCATTGCCCCTAATTTTCCCAACCAGCCTTCCGACACTCCTAAACACCTCCACACAACCCACAGACCCCTCTGCACAAACCCCTGACACCTATAGACAACCCCCGGACACCTGTCAAAAACACACCGCGTATCTTCTAATCACCCCAAATACAAACAGACACCCCACCGCACGCAACACGCTCTGAATACACTTGGAAATTGTCTATTTCTTTACATAATGACGATTATTTTTATTGTATTATAAAATATGATATATTTTGATTATTATTTTCTTATATTTAATTTTAAGAAGCAATTTAATTTTATATTAATATATAAGTTTTCTTCATACGTTTTTTTGTATTATTCAAATTGTTTAAATGGTGAACAGAATTTGAACATTTCGAACATAATGTTAAAATTATGTTCGTTAGTTAAACAGTTGTAGTTGTAAGTTCTCTGTAAAATAACTAACTCTCTTTACCTTACTCCCCTCTTTCCGCAATGACGATTAATACTAATATAATTACAATATCATGGCAGCTTTCTTTTATTGTGTTATTTTACAGTATTTCTTTCATACGCTATGTTTGTTTAGTTTTAAGCATACCGAGTGTCGACATATCTACGGACCGTGCTTCGTCCAAAAACTAAGGTTCAAGATACGATTCCCGGTTACTACATCACTGAGATTATAATACTATTTTATTTTTATATGCACTTTTCTTTTGTATTGTATTTTATATTACTTTCACATGTTCCAGCGTCGAGGGCGCCTCCGCCTTTTATTTTGTGATTTTTTTAAGCATTTATATGTAAAAGTTGGGAAAATGGAAGCTTATATTTTTTGTACGTTTGTTCCGGACGCGTCCACGCTAGTCAGTCAGTCGTGTCAGTTCTGTCAGTCGTGTCCGTTCTATCAGTCACGCCTCGCAGTGTCACTCGTCAACCACAAGTTTTTTCGATGTATTTAATACGTTTTATACTCAATATATTATTGTAATTAGTGTAACGCGAAACGAATCACGTAGGGAATAATTTGTTAGAAACGATTAGTTGTATAGTGAATGGGGCCGACGCCGTGCACTGGATACGTCTTCCCGTTTAAAAATTATTATTTTTTCAAATAAGTGAAGAATTTTTCAGTTTTCCACTTTCCGCCCGTTTTGAGTTAAATTAGGGAAGAGAAAAATTATTTTGAATGAACATTTATCGAACTTGCAACCATCGCGTCGAATACTTCCCAAAAATGGCGTCGTATTTAGTTCATACTAAAATATAGTGTAAATTATCGTATTTTTTTTGAGTGCGTGTGTGGTTTTTTTTGGTAATTTGTATGTAATTTAGTAGAGAGATGCGCAGGCGCCGGTTTTTGTTATTTTTATAATGCTCAACAAAGTATAGTTTAAATAATATATTATTATTATTATTATGTATATTGATTTTTATATTTTTTTTCTTATAGTCCGTGTAATAATTATTAATGTCGGATGGAACGATCGATCTATAACAATGTAAGCGAAGTGAATAATATTTAACATTATAATTTATTTATTAATTTGCTGTGTGTGTTTTATTTATTGTCTTTTTATCCTTCTTTGTGTATTCATTGTTTTACTTTTATACTATTTTGGGTGTAATTTAAGGTCGAGTTTCGTATGAATATGATTGAATGGAGTGTCTTAACACTCACTGCTTATGCGATTAATGTTGAGTGTGAAAGTAGGAAAAACATTTGTTCAAGTAAAATGGTTTCAAGTTTTTGGTTTTAAACAGAAAGCAATTTTGACTTTTGAATTCATTAATTCAAGTTTAGTTTAGCATTTTTTTATTTTTGTCATTTAAGTACTAAGCAAATATATATAGGTAAATAAAGGAATTTGAAATACATTAACAAATATGTTAGGTATTGGATAAAATTAAGACCAATCATAATTACTTATTTGTCCTTGTACTTAGAACGCTATGGGAATTGAATCCACGATCCTTTTATATGTATATCTACTACAGACTTGGTTTTAATTAATCTTGCAAATTAAAACAACATTTTTCTTTAGTACTTGCTTAGTATTACACTCCTATATACTTAAAGTTATGGTAACTAAAACAAGATGTCATAGCAACTGCAGTTATTGATTTATTTTATAAAATTGTGTACGATTGTGGATGTTAAACAAAGTTGAGTATTTTTAGTATTATTTATAATGTTATCGAGAAGAGAGAAGCTGTTGGTGCAGCCGTGGGAAGACCGACGGTATCAGGACCATAGATCGAAGGTATTTATCATTTGGTTGAACTGGACTGAAACTAGCGAGAAACGCTTTACACGAATTATATTCTTAATAATATTAAAGTACTACCTAATTCTTTTTAATTATTTTTAACACATAATATATTGTGTTAGTAAAATTATCCTGGACTTTTATAAAACAAAAAAGTCATAGCGACATAGTTACGATGTCGGCGCTTTGCACGACGGTCGTGAGTTTAAATATTTTTGAGGACAATTGTTTGAATGCTTTTTTATTCAAGTGACTGGTCAGTTAAAAATGTAGGATTTTGTTCTACTGTCTAGAAGACAATGATTTTGATGTGAACAGGAAGTGGGACTGTAAGTAACTTCACTTCGTTTAACTCTCTTCTGCAGCAAATTTATTTTAAACTAGCGGCCCGCTCGCGGCTTCGCCCGCTTAAACCACAGAATTATTTGCTTAATACACTAAAATTATGTTCTTATTTTAATATACCTATAATGTATGTTTACAACGCACGCAAATCGCATTTTCGTACCTCCCATAAGAGAGATGCAACTGTCAATATATTAATTTATTTAAACTTTTGCCTTAAGGAGTCTTTAGGACCTAAGTTATAGTTATAGCTATATAGTTATAGTAATATCGCTACTTACAATAAAATCCTACCTCATCGGTCTGTACGTGGAAGATATATTAGAAAAATTATTATTACGGACATTTAACAATGTAATAGAACTTGGTCAATTTGTCTGTTTATCTGTGCGTTCAGGATAATCTCAGAAAGGGCTTAACCGATTTAAATAACTTAACCTAACTTTGTGCCCCTGCGCCGCGATGGCCTTTAATATTAATACAGAATGGAAGCGTCAGCGCTCCTTTTACAGGGGCAATATATTGGATAAAATATTTTAAGCCCATACCTAAAGAAATTAATCAAGATACCTCAACAGTTTAGACGTAGAATTTTTTTCATTTCACGATCGATGTTTATCCACACCTGTATTTCGTGTGACGCAGTTACGCATAGATACCAATAACGTTAACACATACTACTACAAAAGTATTACTAAAGGTTAAGCAACTTTGAACTTTGTCGCCAATACCTACGACTCGATTTAGGAATGAGGCGTATGCGACAGTTTCCCTTTGATAGGCAAATGGCGTTTTAGTTTAATATCAACGATAATATATAATTTATTTTGTATGAAAAATAACTTTTTAGCCTTTAGGATTTTTTTTATTGTATTATTAGGCTTTTATAGAGTGATTAACTATGGTTTCATTTAAAGTGGTGCTGACAAAAACACAAATTGAGCATATTTAATATTTATAGTGATTTTTTAGTGAATAGAACTAATAGTTATTACAATACTTGCGAAGAATGCATATTTTAGACATTTTTTAAATTCTTATACCTTTTGAAAAATTACCAACATTCTTATCGTTAATAAATTATTTTTTTCAAATTAAAAAATTGTCTAAGTTTTTCATCATAATGGCACGAAAATATTTAAAATGTTCAAAATTAAAAGTTCAAAAATGTTGATTAAAAATAATTATACTGCAGGAGGATACCGTTATATGTACTGTTTTTTTATGATATAATGTAGAATAATATATTCTATAGAGAAATGACACATTCCTCTTCACATTTTTTATTCTTTAACTATACGTAAATATATATTTTAGAGGTTACTCTGTACTAAGACACCAGCTCTATTACCACATTTACGTCCCACATATATAGAAATATAAATCATTGAAAAGAAAAGCAGAAACGCAATTTTATTGCATTTTTTCTTTTTTTTATACTTGAAACGTATTAATAAATTTACATACAATTCATTTGTTTCGAATATAACATTAAGATTGATTCATAAAATAAATTTGATTCATAAAATGAATTTCCCTAACATGATTATTTCATGTATTTTTTATATACAAAGTTTTGATTAAGTTCTCTTGAGAAATATATCTACTATAAATTAATATAATTGTTTGTTTGTTTCGGTACAGGGAATTACGTTCCTGTTTTAATAAATAATGTATGCTTGCAGCGCACTTATGATTTCTAATGTGAAAATTATTAAAACCATGGCATTTTCGATTTTCATTAAACAAATTATTATTGGAGCAATTAACAAAGTAATAGAACCAGCAACAATAATATTTATAAATTTTGTCGGTTTCTTGGTTTTTATGTTAGTCGACGCTTATCTCAGAAACGACTTAAAAGATTTAAAGAGCTAAGACGTGAGCGCGGTGCGGGAGCGGTACAATCGGTTTAATTGTTTTTATTGTAATATTCGTCATGTATGAATGGTGTAATGATTAAATAACTGACCTTTATAACTATTTATTTATATCTTCATAGAGAAATGATAGCTTTGTTGGGCACGCCTAATTTTTAAGAAAATAAAATTTGATCAAAATACATTTATTTATTTTAAGATAATAATTAAAATAACATAAAATCTTATATATTATGTTGTAATTATTACAACGCATGCAAGGAAAAATCATTTTAGAAAGTTGTTTAATTCTATTAGAATTATAAAAATTACTAAAAATTATTTAATATATATAAATATATAGATATCACATTAGTATCGATACTTTACTGGTAATAATAATTGAAAAAAAATATACACTACATCCATACATCCATACATCCTTACACCCATACACCCATACACCCATACACATACATCCATACATCCATACACCCATACACACATACATCCATACATCCATACATCCATACATCCATACATCTATACATCCATACATCCATACATCCTTACATCCATACATCCATACATCCATACACCCATACATCCATACATCCATACATCCATACACCCATACACCCTTACACCCATACACCCATACACCCATAGACCCATACACACATACACACATACACCCATACACACATACATCCATACATCCATACACACATACATCCATACATCCATACATTCATACATCCATACATCCATACACCCATACAGGCATACTTCCATACATCCATACATCCATACATCCTTACATCCTTACATCCATACATCCTTACATCCTTACATCCATACATCCATACATCCATACACCCATACATCCATACATCCATACACCCATACACCCATACACCCATACACACATACACCCATACATCCATACATCCATACATCCATACATCCATACATCCATACACCCATACAGGCATACTTCCATACATCCATACATCCATACATCCTACCTACCTACCTACCTACCTACCTACCCATCTCTAATAGATATCGTTGCGTATGTTAGCGGTTGCCTTTCGAAACTATAAAATAGATAGCGTTTCTAATATCGAGTTCTACTATCTCAAATAGAAGCTTCTTGGAAACTTAAATACTTATATCTTTTGATAGAGTGAAGCTATTACAATGAAATAAACGCTAAATGTTACTTTGATTTGCTGGTAATTCTTACGTATAAAACTTGCTTAAATATATTGTGTACTTTTGACGTGATGCGTGTTCACATAAACAGGAAAACAGACAAACAGACAAACAGACAAAAATTCCAAAAATGTTGGAAATGGATTCTGTTAGTTATCCTTTAACACCCTAGCTAATTTTTTTTTAAATATTTTCAATGTACAGAAACGACTTTTCTACAGATTTATTATAAGTATAGATATTTAAGTTCAATTCCCACTCGGAGGAATGAAGTATTTAATATTTTCACTTCTTCGCTCTTATAACTAAGCAAAGCGCGGCATTGAATTCCGCCATTCCACACGCTGTCTCGAACTGTCATGTCGTCGAACAATGTGGAACGGATTGTCTTAACACGAGGTTCTCTCTGCTTACCCTGCTATATGCGGGATATAGCTGAAAAACAATATTAAGTGAATCAAAAATAAATCAGCTTTACACTGTATCCCGCACATAATAGTGTAAGCAGAGGGAACCTAATGTTAAGAAACTCCGTTCCCCACTTATTAAGTATACTTATATAAGTATAATAAACAGGTAAAATCCGCGCTCCCAGCCATCGACGACCGCGCGCCGCCTCCACGACCGCACGTTGCTCTCAAGCTGAAGAAGTGGCAGCGCGAGACCGACCGCAAGGAGCGTGTTGCGAAAGACAATTTTAGCCTTTTACAGCGACTGAATGCCATCATGAAAGTTAATAGACTTGATAATCATTGGGAGAAACCTTTGCCTAAGTAAGTTGCCATATAAGATTGTGATTTTTGGTGTCATGTACACCATGCCGTATAAAAGAGATAAAAGAGTGTGGAAGTTGAGTTCTTTATTTTTTTAAGAATAAGGTGTATGCCTAACTCAACATTAGTTTTGTGATTTTTAAGTATAAAATTATACAAATGAATGTTAAATATATATAGGATGTAACGCGATCGACGGATCAGCGGTTGTCTATGACTAGAGGACTTCAATATCTATCCATTTCAATCCCATGTATGTTTGCTGATTTTCAGTGGTTCGGCAGATATTTACGAATTTTTGTTTTTTTTTTGGAAAAAAGACGATTATTTTCAAATGTCAACATATTTTACTGAGGAAAAAACTTAACTGTAGGCAGACTTTGCTCAAACACCAAAATTGTAAATCAATTGTGGACCATATTTTAGCTGTTGCGGACCAGTACTGTTCCATGGACCACTGGCGGGGGACCGGTGCTTCAGAGTAACATCTGTCAATAATTTGCAGCTTCATGCTATACCCCACACTTAGCAGAGAAGGCAGTGAGAACCTCAGAACCTACTACTAAAATCCGATCCCATTAAACCACTTCCGTTCCCCACATCTGACTAAAACATTTTAATATCCTCTAATATTTAGTATACTTAATTGTGTGACAATGACAATACAATAAAATATTTTTTTATATTCTTAATGTGTGCATACTAGTAGTATTACTAAAATTATTTTAAGTTTCGTCATATGGCTATCGGAGGCTGCACTCCACTCCTGCTCACTTCGCACAGTGAATCAATGGAATGATAAGTTTTTTGTCTGATCAATAGTTTCCACCAGAAGGTGGGTCAGTTCTACGACTCCGAGAGTCTCCGACGACGGCTGTCAGAGCGCCGTGAGAGGGTGCCAGCGCTACCACCACTCGACACTCCAGCTAGGTGCTACGCATGCGATAGCAGGAGGATAGCAAGGGATAGTTTTCGGCTAGTTAAGTAGAAGTGGAACATAATGAGATTTTTTTTATTAGAAAGTAAGTTTTTGATGGAGTAATTTTAAGTAATTAATATTGTTTATATTTACATTTTGTTTGTTTCACATGAGGGACCAAGAAAGTATTCATATTATTCTGATTTCGATTATCTATGCATTATTTAGATATTTTAAAGTACTTAAAGTGATCTATGTCACTCTTGGTCTATGATGATGACATTAAATTATATAACATTCCTATTCCTTACAATTTTATTTCTTTTCAAATTTTTTAAAACAGAATCTTGTAATAAAATAAAGTATAAATATTTAAAAAAAAACATTTTTATTAAGACAAATTTTAGTTTATCTCGTGTAAATGTACGGCCATGGTCGTGCATTCAAACTTTAATTAAATCAAGATTTAAGACATACGAAATGGTAAAACATTTTCTTTATATAGATAATCTTGCAAATATAAAATCCTATTCAATACTTACTTTTATTTTTAATTACGTCTAAACAAAAATTTCCTTCGAATTTGAAAAAGTATTTTTTATTAAATTCTATCTAATTAACAGGTAAGATGTTATCACTTACAAACTAACAATACTGACTCAACTCATGACAAAGAAAACCAAAAATAAATATAAAAAACGCTTTATTCACTAAGAAAAAAATATGTATTATTAAAAAGTAAAGTAAATCGCTACGTTATCCAATATTTTATTTATACAAGAACAATAAACGTGACAAATTGAAAAAAAAACATCACAAATTGAAAAAAAAAATGAAATAGCGGGTAATAATGGACAGAATTTATTTAATATACTCAAATATATATATAGTTTACAAAGGGCTCAATGTCACAACTCAACTCCCATGTCGATGGAAACATAAATACTATGTTATTTTATAAGCAGTGTACACTCTCGTACGCGGCACTTAAATTTAAAGCTTTCCTCGTCCCTCGTCCATTGTCTGTCAGTGTCAGTTTCAGGAGGGTTAACAACATGTCGGGAAATCCCTGCAGGATTCGGGGGATTTCGGGAGATATCGGTGAATGTCGTGAGGCGTCGGGGAATTTCGGGATTTTTCGGATAATGTCGGGATGTTTAGGTGGATGTTGGGGGGTATCGGGATGTGTCGTGTCTCAGAACCGGAAGGCGTCGTGATGCGCGGGCGCGGGCTCGAAGGTGAAGCCCTGGTCGGCGGCGGCGGGCACGAGCGTGACGTCCTCCTCCTCGGCGGCGAAGTACTGCTCGATGATGTCGTAGGCCATCTTGTATATCTCGACTTTCTCGTGTCCCTGCAGCTCCTCGATCTTGTCGATACCGCCGCACTCCTCGATCATGTTGGCAACCTGCTCTGAGTTCTCGCCCGCCATCTTCAGCATGTTGCTCAGCCCGTCGAGCACCACCTGCAATTACATCACCGTCGACCAACATTAGCGGACTGGAATATATATTTACATGTAACTGTTGAGGGACATTCCCTTCAATGTCATGCCATGTCAATTTTCTTCTCTTCTTCTTCTTCCTGGCATTAATCCCGGCTATTTGCCAGGGTCTGCCTTCCTACTCAACCTACTCCACTTTGCACGGTCTTTAGCATCCTCGGTGGTTAGACCATTGGCTCTCATGTCCTGCTTCACGACATCCAACCAGCACTTCCTTGGGCGTCCGAGAGGTCTCACTCCAGGGACTGACATAGCAAGGCGCTTGCATCCGACATAATTCTTAGGCCGGCGCGTAACGTGACCAAACCATCTCAGGCGACGCTCTTGGAGCTTATCCGCTACGTCACGGACTCCAAGACTACCTCGAATGAATGTGTTGCTTATGCGGTCAGACCGCGTTACGCCGCACATCCACCTCAGCATCTTCATCTCCGTGACGTGAAGCTCCTGAGTGTGCCGAGATAGTGCTGGCCAACATTCGCTGCCGTATAAAAGAACCGGTCGGATGATGCTCTTGTATATCAGACCCTTAAGTTTGAGCAGTATCCTGTGATCGCAGACCACACCAGTGACCTCCCGCCATTTGGCCCAAGCAGCGCTTATCCGGCTATAGACATCGTGATCGATGTCTCCACACTCGTGCATAACGGATCCAAGGTACCTGAACTTTTCCGACTTAACGGCTGGTTCAGGACCTATAAGGATAGTGCTAGAGTCCGGGCTCCCGCAGGCTATGTCTTCTACATTCCGCTACTCGGTCTTCGACACATTAAGTTTAAGACCGCCGTTCTCAAGCGTACCCTTCCACAGGTTCACTTTACGCTCCAGCATCAGTCGGCTCTCATCAATGAGTGCTATATCATCGGCACACATCATCAGCCATGAAAGCTGGTGTTGGATGTGAGCCGAGACAGTATCGAGCACCACATTGAATAAGAACGGACTAAGAGCCGAGCCCTGGTGAACCCCTACTGTAATGTGGAAGGGTTTAGTGTCGCCAACAGCAGTCCTAACCATAGAAGCGGAGTCGTGGTACATGTCTCTGATAATCTCAATATAGCCCTCAGGGATCCCTTTGGATCGCAATGCCCACCAGATGTACTGATGAGGAACACAGTCAAAGGCCTTCTGCAGATCTAAAAAGGCCACATGCAAGGCTCTCCTTTTTTCCCTGTATGCTTCCCATCAATGTTCTGAGGGCAAAAACGGCGTCCAAAGTGCCCGATCCTGGCTGAAATCCATATTGAGACTCAGAGATAGTACACTCGCGACGGAGCCTGAGGTCGATCATACGCTCGAAGAGCTTCATGGTATGACTCATAAGCTTAATGCCCCTATAACTACCACAATCTTGAACACTGCCCCTTCCCTTGTAAATAGGGGTAATAAAGCTAAGCCGCCACTGGTGTGGAATCTTTCCAGTGCTCAAGATATGGTTAAAAAGGGTAGTAAGCATGAGCACACCAAGAGAGCCCAACGATTTTCACGCTTCGATCGGAAAGTCGTCAGGTCCCACCGCTTTTCCGTTCTTCATGCGTCGAAGGCAATTACGAGTTTCGTCAAGGGTTATCGGGGCAATAAGTCCGAGATTAGGGGGTGGGTCGTGATGAAGACTGCATCGCTCGCTCGCTCGCTTGCCCGCCGCAATGATTGCCGACTGAGC
Source organism: Heliconius sara (assembly GCA_917862395.2). Taxonomy (NCBI): domain Eukaryota; kingdom Metazoa; phylum Arthropoda; class Insecta; order Lepidoptera; family Nymphalidae; genus Heliconius; species Heliconius sara. The sequence goes on along the minus strand of OU860780.1, from coordinate 7,722,186 downwards.
TCGATCCCAAGCCTCCTGAGCAGTCTCGGTGTTAGTCGAAAGATTATGACTTTTCACCTCTGCCAGGAAGTCGGTTTGCATCGGTCCATTCAGCAACCACTTGATCCGAGGCCTACGTTTCTCGGCTATTTTCTTTTTCGGACTGACGGTAAAGTTAACGACAAGAAGACGATGTTTGGCCGTTAGGCTCTCGCCTGGAATGACCTTACAGTTAGTTTTACCTTGCCCATATGACATCGTCTGGTCAATAAGTAGTCTATTTGAGTTGAGTGGGACCCGCTCTTATACGTGATAAGGCGCTGAGGATTCTTTTGGAAGAACGTATTCACGACGGCCAGATCTGACGCAATACAGGTTCTTAGAATGTTTTCTCCCTCTATATTGCGAAGACCGTGCCCAAAACCCCCGTGAACACGTTCATACGGCTCAGCAGCCTTACCGACGTGACCGTTGAGGTCCCCACAACTAAGACCACTTCGGTAGACGGTATAGCAAGTAGCACTTCTTCATACTGCTCCCAGAATGTCTCCTTTTCGGACGCGCTACATCCCGCCTGGGGAGCATAGGCACTGATTAAGTTTGTGGTAACGCCCTCAATCAGTACCCTTACTCGCATCAAGCGGTCGCATCGACGGTCAACTTCAAGGAGCCCATTCTGAAGCTCTTCAGAAAGCACTACCGCCACACCGTTTCTACCTGAAGGTGACCCAGTGTATATAAGCCGGTAACCCTGTCCGATGTTACGGGACTTATTGTCCTTCCAGCGAGTTTCCTGGAGGAAAGCACATTGGACCCGACGTCTCAAAAGTGCATCTGTGAGTATTAATGCTTGAAAATATTTATTACAGTTGTGGGTTTAGTTCCCACTCGGGGTATGGATTATAATTAAATTATTCTATCATTCTAAAAAAGGAAAATAAATAAGATATAAATCTAAATATCTGTTAATTCATAGATTAAAATTTGTGATTAAAAACGGCATATTAAGATCACTCTCATGATCCATAGATAATGGTTTTAAGGAAATAATAATAACTATAAAAAGGAAAAAAAATATTTAAACACTTTAGTACTCACATTAATAACCTGCGTGTCCTTGCAAGCGAGCAGATTACAGAACGGCGGTATAACACCGCACTGTATCAGCGCCGCCACCTGTTCGCGAGTACCGCTGATGCTCAGGTTGGAGACCGCCCAGGCCGCCTCCTTCTGCGTCTGGAACTCCCCTTTGCTGAGGTTCTCCACTATTTTGGGTAAAAGTCCAGCGTCAATGACTGCTTGGACTTGTTGCTTGTTGCCGGCTGTTATGTTCGATAAGAACCACACGGCTTCTTTGCATATTTTCTCTTTCTGTATACAATTAATTAAATAATCATAAATTTACAATTATTATTGCACTTGGTAAAATCAAGGTACACACAAAATTATTTAAATTCTGTAAGAAAATATTTATAAAATTACTCAATGAGGCCGTCGTGGCGACCCTGCTACATATGGAATATAGAGATTAAATTTTAAAAATAAAATACCTAATGAGATCTTTATGGCAGAGCGAAAAAAAGAACATATAAATGTAAAAAAAATATTTCATTTCCTGGAGAGGAGATCAAACTAACAACAAGTAGATTTTACGATCACACTTTGTGCCCCTGTGCCACAACTGGCCTCAAGGTATTATTATATATAAAATATTATTTAACTTCAAGTTACAATCCTTTCATTTAATCTAAAAATTTAACATTTTCATTTATTATTCAAATAACATGAAAACAAAAGAGCAAAATAAATAATGTTGCATTTTAATGAATACAGTTCAATAGTTACAACTTATTTTCTTATTCAAATTATATTTCTATTTCTGCATACATATTATATGTGAATGTTAAAGTTATTAACATATTCGTGCATTTTATATTTAATATTGTTAAATTTGTTTTAGGTTAACTAAACTCTGAGGTCATTGTGACGTAAAAAACAATGTCTGAACCCATGCTAATTGAAGGTTCAATCCCCATTTGGAGGATTATTCAATTATGTTTTCTCGCTCTAGTAAATTCAGACTGAGAGCAGAGACCCTGTTCTCTAAACACTAGGTTCTCTTGCCTATCATGTATGTAACATTTTATTGACATTTTTAAAATGTTCTAGGATTTTGTTTTGACTAGACTTTATGTGGACGGTTTCCAAGAGGCGCGGGTTCAATTGTTGCTTAAGACTTCTATCCATTTTCTAAATAAAGTATTTTTAGTATATAGCAAGTGTATGAACAAGTATGTACGGGATGCGACAGCAACGAGGGGAAGTGTGAGAGCGCGTCGCAGTTGAGCACCACTTGCGTCTGCTCGTCCGTGCCCGTCACTATGTTGCCCACGGCGCGCAACGCCGCCGTTTGCGTTTTCACCTAAAAAAAACATAAATATTGACTATAATAATAAATTGAGGACAGTCGTGGTGCAATAGCTTAAGTGGTTAATGAGAACAGAATGCCTTGACAGTAGATATCGAGGTTCCCTTCGCCTACCGTACTATGTGTTACAGAGTGAAACTTAAAAAAAAACAAGAAATATATGTATATGAAAACTTACCTCTTTATGTGACAGTAGTGGTATCAATTTAGGCACAATACCAGAGTCTATGACCATTTGTATTTGTTCATTGCCACCGTCCGTCAAGTAGCTAATCGCCCATACTGTGTCCACTAATATCTGAAATTATTAATTAATATATAATTAGAATATTATAAATTAATAAAAGATAAATTATAACTTATATAAAGTACAGATGAAAAGAAGTCTGAACGTGAACATGCATAAAGGTTTATATTTTTTGGTTTTGCAGATATTTTTCAAAAAGCATTGAGCCATTTCTTACAAAAAAAATATATGAGACCACCTCTGCAACTTGTGCTACCATCATAAACAAGAATGATCAAAATACATACATTGACCGAGCAATCAAGGAATAAAAAAATGATAAATGCCTCCTTTTTGAAGTTGATTAAAAACAATGAATTGAGAGACGTTATTGTGGAGCAGTTAGCCTATATCTGACTAATAGTACATTAGTTATAGGTGCTATTCAGGGAAATCATTAAAACTTAAAAAACATCAGTACCCCATTCTATTAAAATATAGCTTACTGACACTTCTCAACATATAATATCTAGATTTTTGGCAAAAAGCATAGTGTTATAAAACTAGGACTTTTGATCCTAATATGTGGATATTGTTTAAGCTACATTTCTTTATTTATTTTCAGAAAAGTAAGCAAGGAGATCTTAGTGATCTAAAATTACCGCAGTCTCCTTAATACCTTTAAGATTGCATTTTACATTTTATCATACAATGTCATTAAAAACATTGAAATATTTAATTAAGATGAAGAAATAGATGTCCATACACTTTAATGATTTTTTTAGCTTATATCTCTTCAAATATATTCACAAAAATCTAATAACCACATAAGACAGCCATAAACCCTCAGAGTATTTTATTACAATAGTGTCCTAAGGGATTCTGTTTCATTGCCTCATACAAAGACCAGTCTTTGGCAATAAGCAGTACTTTATAAAGTATATACACAAATGTAAAACCAGTTTTTTTTTGTGCTCTTTAAAAATCTGGTCTGGTTTTCCCTGGCTAGCCCACTAATTGTTTAATATGCAGAATAAATACAGTATACATTACAAATAAAATATATGATAAAAATGGAGCTTTACATTTTTACCTGAACAGCAGATGAAAACTACCTGACCTTTCGAGTTATTGGGTGTTACCAGAACAAATTATTATTATTTAGGTAAAATAATTTATAAAAAAAATTATAATCTTATACTTAGAAAAGAAATTGGTTCAAAATGAGTCATAGTGATTTCTTTAACTTTATATGTTCATACAATTTCACAATAAATAGCTAATAATGTTTACATTAATCATCATGATACATAATACAAACTTTGTTGTGAGTATGAAAACCCTAAGAAAAAGTGTGTTGCACAAGGTGTTCATGTGTGTATGTGTGTATTATATATCATAATTAGATACAAAAATAACTTGTTGTATCTTGTATAGTGCACAGGAGGCATAGGCAACTTTGCCATATACATCAAAAGGTAGTGTTAAGACAACGTTACTCCTCTAAGTAAGATGAAGATCTTGGATAACTTTATGGACCAACAAGGCTGCTGCTTGTATAAATAATAATTTATAAGTAATTTTGTTTATATTCTATCTATAATTACCAAATTGTATCAAATATCAATGATAAACTCATAATTTACATTTTAAGACTATTTGTAAATAGTAAATATACTTACATTAGTGTCTGTGTGTGTAATGAGCACATTAAGCGCTGGTAAAATTTCCTTAATAGTCTTGACAGGTGGTGGTGGATCCTTACTTCTACAGAGGTTCACAATTACCCATGTTACGTTACGGAGGAACGGGATGGGAATTTCTGGCTTTATGAAACTCAAAAGTGGTTTAACAACCCCCAATTCTACCACAAAATCTCGCAATACGGGACCATCTCCAATTATGTTACCGAGGGCCCACACTGCTTGCTCGCATACGTTCTCATGCGGCGACATGAGCAATGAGAGAAACAGTGGCACAGCTCCTGCGTGAACCACTTTGTTAGTCTGTGCGGATGTTCCTGACGCTATGTTCGTGAGGGCCCATGCCGCCTCGAACTGTAACGTCGGGTTGTCCGCCCTCGAAAGGCACTGAACGAGTATAGGTAGTATTCCAGTCTTTATCAAGTCATCTATTGGCGGATTCTTATCTGAGGATAATAACTTTCTACATTGCTGCACGGCTGACAGTTGATCCTCAGGGTTTTCCACATTAGCGGCCTTCATCACCAACTCTTGGAGGTCTGTTGTGGCCAAGGTCCTGTCTGCGTCATCTTCGTCTGTAGAATAACTAACGGGCACATTGCGTCGTTTTTGTAGAGTTTCTTCCCGTTTATTCTTTCTCAGCTCGACTGTCACTTCGTTCCTCCGCCTGCGCATTTCCTAAAATAAACCATCCAAGCCCATTATCAAAACAAATCGACATTTTTATATCATCAAATGCGTACGAATAGCTTTTATTTATATACTCACATCGACATCTTTGCCAGTATTCTTGAAAACATGCATGCGGTGTTTCATTTGGTCAGTCGCCATTTTATTGTCGCGGTCGTGGTGGCCAAACGTTTATACGTAATACACAATGAAATAAAGAAATTGTTTAAAAGAATAATACAATTAACTAATCGGACATGTTTCAACACCAACGGCACTATATGCGTTGCTGATTCATTAACCTCCACAGAATATTCTACAACGAAACGGTACGTTTTCTTCCCACCTTCTTGGATTCTTTCTTTTTTTATGGCATAGGCTATATAGAATAAAGGCTAATCCTTTTTTGTTTTTAGTGCTTGTTTATGGTTGCTTACAGATTAATAACGGATAAGATATTAGTGTAAGCCTGGCCCCACACGAAGAATAATATTGTCAATAAAGTACGTATTGTCAATTATATTGCGTGTATGAGGCCGATTATCAATATTGTGTACTGTGTATTTCTAGAAATTCTGTTTTTGCCATGAATATCATGGGGAGATTATTACATTCCATTCCAAATTTTTTGCCAAATTCTGGAGGTATTGCGTGTTGAGTGGCAGAACTCAACGCTGCGCTTTGTCCCGATACCAGAGCGAAGAATGAAAATATAAATTTAAATAAATATTTCATCTCCTCGAGTGGGAATCGAACTCACAACCAGTCGCTTTTACAGTCACAGTTTGTGCCGCTTGGTCACGAATGGCCTCTTTTGTAGGCCACTGATAGTATTGATTTCTTTAATTTTTATAATATTGATTTGTTTAATTCTTAAACGCAGTTTGTTTTCTCATCTATTTGATCAATTATTTTTATTGCTTTTTTTGTAAGTAATCTAAATGTAATAACTGAAGCTACGACTTATTTCAATCTAGTTATTTTTAATTATGTTTAAGTAAATAACTAAATAAAGCTACCGAGCGACTGCGTCAGATTTCACTATGAAATATTGTCAATAATATTTTATAGTGTGCGGGACTATATATTTAACAAAATTATTGGCAATATTGTTTTAACAATAATATGATGTGTGTTTGTGGTTAGCCTTTTTTTTTTCTGATGGACTTACTGCTTTTGACCTGGACTGGTCTTAACAACGTCACCGGACTGGGAGGGGCGAGTGTAGCTCGCCCCTGAAGAAGAAGTTACGGGCAATGAAAGGCGCTCGTGCAGTGTTAGCGATCGCAGGGGAATACCCCGCGTGCGCTAATCATGGGGGATTTCGGCCGTCGGGCCCCGCCGCGCCGAGGCGTGGGCGTGCCGTGAGATATGTCTGGCCTCGCCGCCTCGTACGGCGGAGAGTGGGACGTGGGACTAAGTCTTGCCTGCTCAGCTCAGGAGGAACGTAACAATGAGTCCTCTTTACACATCCACACTCACAACAATCCTTTTTAACTTTATTTGTTTTATTTAAATTATTTTTATATATTGTGTTGTGCATTTGAAAAAAATACGTAACAATGCCATTTTGGGACAACAATTTAAAAAGAATAAATACGAAGGTATATATGAAATTCGAAACATCTTCATAGACTCATAGTACAGAAATTCTCTTTAAAAAATTAAGATTGAGAATATTGTGTAGTTGTGTAATAAATAAAAAAATATACACCACAATAATTAAACTGCGTTACCGTATCGTATCGTATTTTTAATTATGAGCACCAATGATAAAATATTACTTATAATTTTTGTAACTGGCCATTCACTTTTACAACGGCCAACACTTTAATCGCTGCGCGAGATTGCGGATCGATCAAATAATTACCGGAAAACAGCAATCTGCAGGCGTTTGCATTTTATACTTGCATTCATCTCTTAATAATAAAATATTACTAAAACTATCCATAATGACGGTTTTAACAAAGCCCAGCGCTATAATAAAAAAGCCAGAGATAACAAATACGCCTTTAGTCGAGAAAGGCGTTAATGATGAGGTGAGTATTATTTAAAACAAAAGTATTTCGGTTTAATTAACATTTAATCATACGCGCCTTTAAAATTTTGTATTATTTAACTATTTGTTTGTTAGTTTTGTTAGTTTGTGTATGTCCTATATTAAAGTTCTAATACGCAGTAGATATCCGTATAGGAATAAAATCAATATTTTCAACAAAATTTACTGGGCTGTTCTACAGCTGCGCAGTTTTATTATTGATGGAAATAAAAATAATGCAGACATTGAAATATATAAATTCTTCATTGGAATATAAAAATAGCTTAGAAATTTGATAATATAAGAAACATACAGTTCCTTTTTTTTATACAGTTATTTTTGAGGCCAGTCGTGGCGCAGCGGCACGAAGTGTGACTGTAAAACCGACTGGTTGCTGGAGTTCAATCCCCACTCGAGGAGATGAAATATTTACTTAAATTTATATTTCCATTTCTTCGCTCTGGTGTCGAGGCTAAGCGCGGCGTTGAGTTCTGCCACTCAACACGCAATGCCTCCGGAATTCGGCAGAAAGTGGGGAACGGAGTGTCTTAACACTAGGCTCCCCCTGCCTATCCTTCTGTGTGCGGAATACAGCGTGAAGCAGATTTGATTTTACAGTTATTTTTTTTCTTTTAATTGTTATTTTAAACTCTCAATCAGTAATTGTGCACAGTGGTGAATGCAGTTGATATTTTTGTTACGTTTTCCTCCTTTATATTTATTACTACTTGAAATATAACTGGTGTAAATGTTTAATATGTATCATACCAAAATATATAATCATATACACCCAATAGTTGCATAATATAACACTCATTCTCTCTTTTAAACAATAAATAAAACATCAATGGTAAATTTATGTCATAATATCATTATTTAAAACAGATTATATATTTTAGTTGTTAACTAGTCCTAGAATAGGATCATCCTGGTACTGGTGGTGTCGTAAGAGGCGACTAAAGTACGTGTGGTAGAGTCACGTCGCCAGCAATGGCAACACGCATGGGCAGACTCGACCGGATCATTACCACCCCCGGCATTTAAAACCGGCGTGAAGTAGTGGCTTTATGCCACTGCGTTTCGCATCAGGTAATGCCGGGCCCCGGCGCCCAACTCATCTTAAAGGCCGGCAACGCACCTGTAGCTCCTCTGGGGTTGCATGGGGTCGTGGGCGGCGGTAATCACTTACCATCAGGTGACCCGCACGCTCGTTTGCCGTGTCTCTTCCATAAAAAAAAAAAAAAAAAAAATGTTGTAATGAGGCAAACTCTTTTATATGAATGATGATAATATTATAAATGTCAAAATTAAAAGAGTACTATTTGCTTAATTTAGGAAAAGATTGAAATACATGCAGCAGAGTTTCCGAAGAGATCCTCAAAAGGGATGGTATGTTTGTCCCTCACAGCTTTCCTGCTGGCTATCATAGGATTCTCGACAGGCCTGGTTCTGTGTAAGCACATGCTGAGGAATACTAACCGCCGCTACCAAGGATTCTGCTCTATTGTCATTCCTAATGATATAAGAGAGGTATGTCAATGATAATTTGAAATTTGTATTATTTTTGCATCTTTCTGAAAAGTCAGGGCAGGCACAGAGAAACTACTGTAAAAACACTATGTTATGAATAAATAAATAAACTATTATTGAAATAAAATATATATTCTATTTAAATAATAGTATTTTTATTTATTCACATATAATCTAAAAAAATATAAGTTAAAATAGATATTTTATTTTAATATAATTTATATATTGATTTAACCCTTAAATGCATGATTTTATTTTTAGACCGAGAAAAAATATATTTTGGAGCCATGAATATGCTGATTTAGGGAAAAATAATAAAAAAAATAGTTTTTTTTATTTTCATAGCTATTTTTATTAAAAACCATTTGTTGCAGAACTACAACACTATGCACTCACTAGACAATAACTACATATGAAAATTTTTAAAACAATTTTTGGTTGTGGTAAGACAAAGAGCTACTCCACACTTCTCACACCTGTTTTGCGTGTATCCCTTGCATCCAGGCATTTTGCATCTGCTGCGAACACAATTACCAGGCCAGTGACCAACATTATCAGTCCTTATGTCCTTAGGAGGAATATGTTGAGCTGGTCCTCTCCTTTTTTTTGCTTGTATTTCCATTTCAACACTGTTGCTGGTACTTGGCCTTCCTCTTTTGTTGCAGAGTTCAAATGAGTTATTTACTTTGGCTAATACCTCAGCTAGTTCCAGTCTATAGTTACATAGGTTTAGAACTGATGAATTGGCTTCAGTTGTTTTTAAATTTTTATACACAAGCCAAGAATTTATTACCGTCATGTCCAATAAGTGATAAAAGATACGAAGATACCACTTTCGGCTTCTCATTGCAATTCGGTACCTCCCAATAAAGCTATCCATTAGGTCAACTCCGCCCATATGGGCATTTTATTCCTTTATTATATGTGGGCATGAAATTTTAATTCTAGTCTTATTTGCCTTGTCAAATCTTTCTACTTGGCCCACAGGTTCAGCTCCAACATATGAAGATAGAAAAGTTACAACTTAGGATAGTAAGATAGAAAAGTTAAAAAAGTAACTGCTGTCAAATCAATACCGTCAAATTCAGTCATCTGCTCTTCATAAGTTCCACGAGGAACAGATTTCTTCATCATTGTTTTTTTGTCCGGCAGTTTGCAGTTCACTAGCCTGTTAGATTGCACAGTACCTAGGCTATAGATTCCTTGTTTGGCAAGATAGGTAACTAAAGGTACAGAGGTATAAAAATTATCAAAATAAATTATATGATTTATATGCCTTGGGACACCTCTAGCAAGCCTGACTACAACATTTCCCACTGGCCCAAAATCTGGTTCATCTGGAAGCCGTTCATTCTCTTGGCCAGTATATATTTAAAATTTATGAGCATAACCTTTCACGCTGCACATCACATATAATTTAAACCCCCACTTATGGGGCTTATTAGGTAAATACTGCTTCATGAAGTGTGCCATTTTTGTGGCACACATCTGTTCATCAATTGAGAGTTTTTGTTCCATAGGAACTAAAGCAAATTTCTCATTTAGATGGCTAATTATAGGCCTTATCTTATGGAGCCTATCATGTTGTGGGTGTTCCTTGGGTAAATGTTTCTCGTTATTGTTGAAATGTAGAAATTTACGAATAGTCTCAAATCGGTTGACAGTCATTATGTCCTTGATTGGTTGAAAACCTACAGTATTTGACCAGTATAGCCGTACATTGGGATATTTTATAACAGACATGTATATCAGTATCGCCATAAACTTTCTTAGCTCAGTTTCAGATAAATTTAATGGTTTAGTCACATTTTTTTGAACGGAATACAAATTACTCTTCCACAATCCTTTGAACTATTTCTGATGTAATAAAATGTGAAAAAATACTATAGGGAGTACCAGTAGTAGCCTCATCCTTCAGTTCAGGTGGGTATGTAGTGTCTCCATGAAAAGCTGTCTGGTCAGAATTCAAAACAGTTTTTTTTACCTTCCATACGAGTCCTCTCATATTTGCTCGGCGACTAGCTTGACTTGTTGAGGGGAATGGAAGTTGTGGTACTTGATCATTTGCTGTAGCTTCATTTATCAATGGCGGGTCTCCTGCCATGAATGGATCATTATCGGGGTCATCATTTTCCTCTTCTAATAGACTCTCAAGATCGTGAAGCAAATCGTCTCCATTTTCATAAAAATTCTCATTACCTTCTGTATCCGAGTCCTCAAGATCATCTTCCGAAATCTCTCCATCATTTATTAGAGCTAAATACTCTTCTATTTGCTTTTGATTCAAGTATGGCATCTGAAAACCAATAAAAGTGATAGTTAGTAACTAAACAGGGACATTTTCTAGTAAATGCATATTGTTGCAGATTTACAACAACAAAATAAACAAAATTTCCGAACACACCAAAAGTTTTTTTTATAACTTATAAATTGTACTGAAAAGAAGATGAATTATTACGTAAAATAACTAATTTTGTTTGAACGTACCTTCGAAAACCAAATAATTACACTGCAAAGCAAATACACAATTTTCATCCGCTCCAAAATTACGATCGGCTTTGATTTGCCAAAATCAATTTAAATTTAACAGTCGTGAAGAAAAAAAGTGTGTTGCCACCCGATTAAATATATCACCATGATAGTAATAATCCTGCAACAGCATGCATTGAACTCATACTAATAATTTTATGGTCGTTTGAATGGTATGTTGCAGTTTTACTACTTTATGCATTTAAGGGTTAAAAACTAAAAGGTAGGTATTAGCTATTGTTAAGATATTCTGTTCCCTACAAATTTTTAGCTTTATTATAAATACACAGGCTTGTTCTATTTGAATATAATATATTTCCTTATAGATATTTAGTGGAATACATTTATTGCATTTAAATGGTCTATTATTCCTGTTCATGGCTTTTATTGGTATTGTTATATAATATACTCAAATAATATCAATGTAGTAGGATTGGTTTCTGTAAAGTGATCATTCAGTCAAATTATAAAAGATATATTATTAAATAGTTTCTGTGATTTTAATAATTAATGGTTGAACATAAAAATATATGAAACTTTATCTCATTTAGATGCTTTAAACATATTTAGAATGCTAAAGATTTTTTTTTATTTAAATCCTGCAATGTTAACATTTATAATGTTTTAAAAAAAAAATCTTTTCTAAGCTTGGAATATCATATTAAAAATGCTGATTGTAATTTTTAGTCTGTACATAATATCAGGCATAAGTATCCAAAGTATAATATACCTCAAATCTTAAAGTATCATATATATAAGTAATCCCGCTAAGCTCACTAAGTACTGGTTCAAATTAAAAAGATTTTTGGTCTTTGATAGTTCAATTATTATCAAAAGCTATAACTTTGTTATAGTCAGCCTATAGGCTATATTACATATTTGTTGTTTTGACTTTTGATTGAAATATGTTATACACACAAAGGACAAAGCCGCGTATAAAACCTAGTAAATAATAATTTGATATGTAAATTAGAGTTTTGGAATGTCAAAAAGAAGTTTTAAACTACCAATAGTATATAACATTTTCCTGCCTGCCGCTCCACACATAAACGGGATGTGAATGAGAGCATGTAGCTCTCACCGCTGCCAAGATAAGTTTACGTTATTATTAAATTGGTTTACTGTTAACAAGTTAGTATGTATGTATAGTTGGAATTTACATATATAACATTTACTGTTGCAGTTTTATTTTGCGGTCTTATGGGTTTGATTCACTTTTATAGAGAATGTTTTTTACTTCAAATATTTTTTTTTTCAGTGTTATATTAAGATCAGCTATCTATACTAATATTATAGAGTTGAAGAGTTGGTTTGCTTAAGTCCACTAATCTCAGGAACTATTAGTTGAATTGAAAGATTCTTTATTTAGAGTTACTTTGATGAGCGGATAGAATGTGTTATATTACACCATATACAACTCTAAGTTGTCATAACTTTTTAGTATATTACGCTTTTTTTACGTTGGAATACCAATACTCAATTTTATTAATTCTTTATCTTGACTTGTAATAAGATTACAAGAACTGTATACCATCATCGTAGTTTAAAGTGATTAATACGTAATTACATAATGAAGCCGTTAGATTTCGTGATTATAGACGTCACTATAAACGCGACGACTGTGGGTTCGATTCCCACTATTACAGTATGAAATATGTAGCGCGGCGTTGAGTTGCGCCATTAAACTGCCTCGAATATGACAAAAAGTGGGGAACGGAAGTGTATTACTGGTGTATCTTATTGCTAGGTTTCCAGGTTCCCCCTGCCTACTCAACTAAGTGCGAATTACTTACCTTAATGCGTATCGTTTCTTCAACAATCGCGCTTACAGTCACACGCTGTTTCATTGCTATACAAATAAATTATAAGCAAAAAACGAATAAAACTACAATTTAACCAATTTCAGCTTGAAAACAACCACGTGGAACCCCATTTCCGAGTTCTCCCACTCCAATGGTCCCACGACGTGGAGGTCATTGCCACTGGCGACGAGGACTCGAGCGATGAGTTCGTGAATGCCCTACGCGAGGAGCTGGATATAGGTGACATGGTGGAGAAGATATCTGTACTGAATAATGGACATCGAGTGGATTTTGTGCACGATTTCAATGATAATACTACTTGTGAGTATATATTTAGACTTCGTCCGTTTGATGGTAATATAATTTAATCAACAGTAGGAGTCAAGAGAGTGGGAGTAGCCCACATCACAGTTTGGTGGCGTGTGGTGATTATTAAAGTTTGTAGACGATTAGTATCAATAATCAAGTCTTATATATAACACAAAATATTTATTACACATATAAAGAAAGTCACATATATACGAAGAAACACAAAGAAAGATAGTCCACACAGTTTACCAATAATACAGAAGGAGTGAAAATTAAGAGTTTACATATATCAGAGACTAAACTACAAGAACGTTCACTAGAAGGTAGGTACGTGACGTAGTGGCCGATAGTATAGCAAGTGCAAGGAATCCGCGACGGTTGGGTGTTTGCGACTCACTGGCTGGCGAATTGTATCGCGCGATCAGCTGTGGACGACCCAAAATGACGTCACACGGCTCAGGTAGCAATTGCCGTGCAGATTATAAATTATTTTAACCGACGTCGGTGATTTGTGGGTTGTGTGTTTAATTGTATATAATAATTTAAATAGATATTTTTCTAATTGATAATTATATAATCAATTAGTTTCTAAATAAATAAATAAAAATATGACATTAAATTTGGTATAAAAAAATTATTAAATGAATTAAATAAATTAATTAAATAAATTAAACGGACAGAAAACAGACAAAAAATTTAAAAGCTCTTTTGGATTGATAAATAATATCCTTAATAATACTATACAGTAGTACTTTGCATGTATAGACTATAAATTATATTTGTATTATATGTATTGAAAAAGTAAGTAAGTGTAAGTGTATGTTTAGCGGATGTATTATTGGTTCTTCTTATCAGAGCCTCGCGAGCCCTCTACCTGACCTGCCTCTGCCTACGTTTTAATGAGATGCTCAACTGGGAACAATAAACTCAAGAGTCTGAAGGCCAAACTATATAAGCCTTTAAACATTATTTACAGCTATAATCCATATATTGCCAAGATAAATTAGAATATTTAGGCGAAAGAGCGACACGCAGATTCGCTGCTTTAAAATTCGTCGGAAAGTGGAGAACGGAAGTGTCTGAATGGGGAATTGAGTGTCTTAACACCAGGCCTTCCCTCTGTCTACTATGCTATGTACTGGATATTACATACAATGTGAAGCAAAAAAAAAATAATCAACTCATAAATAACCTGGCACTAATTATAGTCTAATATTCAATAGGGTCAAGGACATCATTAATGTTTTCTAATTATTTTAATAGTATTTTTTTTTCTAAGTGTTGCATTACATACAATATACTAGAAATCACAAAAAAACCGCAATTTTATTTTAATACATAATTATAAATACATAAATGTATTCTTTTCAGCCATAATCGACATAACACGTTGTTTTGTAATGGACCTGGCACCAGCTCTGGTCCTCACTCCAATAGAACTGGGCGAGGAACTACAACGTGGTGCTGCCTTCGATGTTTCTCGCGTACGTACTGAGCTGCGCGCGTCGTTAAACCCCGTGAACACGCACGGTACGGATTTGGGGTCGCGGTGTGTGTCCCGCCCGGTGTACAGATTGTATAGCGATGAAGGGCCTATTGGTAAGTGTAATAATTGATTAATATTTAATATTTAACTAGCTAAATTTAATATAACAAGAATTAAACATTGATTATGTAAGTAGAGGCTGTGAAGAGAGTAGTATGAGAAACGTGCACTTCATCTAAACGTTTCTAGAATAAGATTTTCTTTACCCAACGTCCCGACGTAGGAAATTGAACTCGCAAGTCACAATCGGGCCTTAGTTAATTGCATATAATAATAAGAAAAATAACGGAATAACAATAGCAATATATTTATCTTATTAAAAATTATATTTTATTATTCCAGTCCGTAAACGGTCAGTAGACGAGCCTCCACACGACTATGTCCAGTTCGCGGGAAGACATGTCCAAGAGATACGTATTGGTAATCTCGCTGATATAATTGAAAATGAGCGTGCGTCACGTTAAGTGAAACCACGTGTGGATTTGTGGGATGGGTGTGCATTTTGCTCCTTGTACCATAGCCTGGAAATAGAAGCCCGAAAATTCTTGATGATTTTATAGCGACACTATGTGTAATTTAAACAATCTCATAGTAACCCTATCGTACGCTTGAAATAAACTTACTAAAAATAACTCTTTATAATTCCAAAGTAACCCAATAATATCAAAATATATAATACTAGTGAATCTATACATTGAAAATTAATGTTTCGACCAATTCAATGAGTCGGTTATTTATAGAAATTTTTTTAGATCGGTTAAGCTGTTTTTGAGATTAGCGTTAAAACCCGACAACACCCAACCGTTTAATCGTGTGAAAAATCGCTGCTCTGTGTAATGTAGTAGTCATTGATAAACATCCTCATATACTCAATAATACACTTCTCATATATCTTCAATGTACAGACAGCGATTCGTTACATTTTTATTATTTGTACAGATTATTAAAAAAAAAAAACAATTATCTATGGTACAAGGATGGGCGATTTTTAATATACAGGTAAGATTTTTGGGCAAATAAAAAGCCGTTATATCTACAAACAATCTTCTAGTATAGTGTCCTTGTAGTGAATTATATTATGGCACTATAAATGTTGATAAATATTAATCTATTCATAAGGCAGAGATGGATTCCATTTCCGTAAGCCTTTTTAATATGTAACATTTCTTGAGTACTAAATGGGATTATTGTTCTTTATTATTTAATTTTAAATGTACGTATTTTGCATTTATTTTTGTGAAAAAAGATTATTTTATATAAGCAAAGTTCACAAACGCAGTGAGCACTAATATTTCATTTATATATATTTATTAAATAATGCTTGCTAAATCAGATATTAAAAAAAAACCACAGATTAAAAATACACAGTCAGACAGTCTCTATGTATGAACAGACATGTCAGAGAGAAAATTTACAGGAAAGCAGAATAAAAATTCATCTTGTTCTTAAAATAATAATATAAAATTAAATATATTAGTACACTAATATATTAATAATTTTATCTCAGTTGACAGTAAATTTTATTCCTGTAAATCTTGTCCTTTGACGTGTCTGTTTATATGATGGTGCCCATATAAGTAATATATTATTTTTGCTTAAAAATTAATGTAAAATACTTTCTAATAATAAATCATGGTGTATGTAGAAATAATATCAATTTAAAAAAAATACTCATTTTGTGCCATTTCATGCATTTCTAAAAAGCACCAAAAAAAGGTTATTTAGTTCCTTACAAGGTGATTGTTTTGCAATTTATTCAGATTTTTAAATTTAATCAAAGTATTATGTTAATTTCTAATTTAATCTATAATATACTTTCTTAAAACTTAAACTGTTACTTCCTTTTAACTTTTTTTTCTCTTTCTATACTTTAGATTTTTTTTAAAATCAAATAAATTGCAAAATAAAAATTATATTTAAGATATCTTTTCCTATGTTTTAAACTAAACTATACATTATATTTCTTATAACGCACATTTACTCATTAATAAAATTTTAGTAATATTAAAATTTGAGGACAAAGTAATTTTATTTTATTATTCAATTCAATTAGAATTTCAACTCTCATATAATATCGATATTAAATTATATATCAATTAAAGTTATTATCATTATCGTTTTGTAACGTCACCTATGTGAATGGTGATGTGATTTTTTTAATTATAAGATATTGGTTCTAAAGTGATTCGCAATATTTTAAATCTAGATTTAGTTTTAAGAATATTCCTAAAATTATGTGATTGTTTATTTTTTTTAAATAAGTAAGAATTATATTTAATTTTAATTAAATACTCTGTTTAAGAAAGTGAAAAGTTTCTGCCATTTTGAAGTATGAAATGCAGGTGTTATATTAAAAAAAATAAACTGTTTTTTTAAATACTTTGTCGTGATATATTTTTATTATTCTATTTTTTTATAATTTTAAAATGATTTGTTATATATTAAATTTGTTTTAACAAAATTATTTTACTTTTTGCATAAACACAATCTGTGGTTAGGACGCGTTTTTTCTCATTATATATATTTTTTATTATAAACTCACTGTATTAGTGTCTGTCCTATAATATGTACCGCCTATGTGAGAAACCACTGTTTAATTTAAATTTTAGTCACTAATAAAATATCTGTGTAATCAGTAATGGCTGTTTTATTTTATATTGTTTAATTTATTTTCTAATGCTTTAATTGAAAATGGGTTCTTGATTAATAAAAAAATAGGTAATTTTTCATGTATTGATTTATCCCTTAGATTTTTATTTAAATAAAATCATTTTACAATGAATTATTTGTAAAAAAAAAAATACCATTGGAAGTAAGAAAGAAAAATTAGCAAATATCATGAAATGAAAAAAAACAATTATAGAGTTAAAAGTAAATCTATTAAGAAAAGAATTATTTAAATTATATAAATCTTTAGATATTAAAAACCTGGACGAACATGTGAATGTAATAAAGTAAAGAACCTTATTATAATGATAACAAAAACGTAGTGAATATTAATATTATGAATGAAAACTTTGTTCACTTAAAAACTTGGCTTGTCTCTGTCAAAATTTGACATATTTTGTTTTTTTTCTCATTCCATACAAGCTCGGGTAACATGTTAATAAGGTCTATACAAAATACATGACATTGTATCAGAGAATGTAAAATATAAGTTGTGTAATAATAAATAAACTGGAATAAATTTGTGTACGGTCGATTGTATAGTCCATTGTGTTGTACAAAACTTGGCAGAATATACGAGAACATAGTCCTTTCTTCCGCAGTTCCATTTTTGAATTTTATAGAACGCGCGCCATCGCCGTCCGTTAGGCGCCATTGCCGTGCATGCATTGTGCAAATGAAAGGCCATTCTTCGATATTTTCACGTGGAAATTTTCTGATATATAGTAGTTATATTATTTCTTTTTTATTATTTGTCGTTGCGGTGTATACTTTTTTGTTATTTTGTTATAAAATATGAGCGTGAGTTTAATTTTATGAAAAATATTTTTGAGGCCGTCGTGATGCAGTGACACAAGCGTGCGACTGTAAACGCGACGGTTGTTGGTTAGATTCTCTCTCGTGGGTATGAAATATTTTATATTGTCAATTTCTCCTTCTAGTAACTAGACAAAGCGCGGTGTTCAGTTTCGCTACTCAACACGCAATGTATGGATGAATGGGAATAAAACTAGATAGCGTGAAGCAAAATTTTTTTTTGGTTTCTGCTTGCGTGTAGATGAACATTTACATTGAATATAATTTTTGGGTTATGGGGCTTTTAGGTATTTTTGCACACAATTAAATGTTGAAACTTATATTTTTTTGCTCAATCTATATAAGCGACAGTCGTGGGTTCGATTCCTTGAAATTTATACATATATATTAAATTTTAAAAATAACAGTGAAAATAAGTTAAGGAGGTGTGTATATACGCTATATTTTCGTTTCTCACTCTGGCAAAAGCCAAGACTAAAGCCCAGATTCCACCGCGAGCGGAGCGAGCCCGTTAAGGACTACGTTGAAATCGCAAGAGTAAACTGCAAACCTATTTTTATTCTCTTTGTTTGTCCAAAGGTGAACCTATTATTTAAAAGGAGTCCGTTCCGCTAAAGGATTACCCGTTCATTTACATGCGCGGCGTTGAGTTACACCACTTAACCCAACGTCTAGCATTTGATCGAAATGTAGAAAACGGAGTGTCTTGTCTACTATGCTATTCGAGATAAAAGCTGAACGTTGAGTGGCTTAAAAAACACAAATATACCAATAATTATACATTAGTGACTTGTTAAAGCCCAACGGTAATATATTATATTTTATGTTTGTTATAATTTAATCACATTATTATTATGTTACAACGATAAACATTAATTTAGTAGGATTTCATCAGATAATTTTGTATTACACATACACACATATAGTACATATAGTACGGTGGCCGAGTCGTGGCCGCCCTGAAGTTAGCTCTAAATAGCTGCGCTGACTTGATTTTCAGGTTTTTCTTACTTTTGATTGTTTGCTTCTTAAGTCAAGGACAGTGAGAAAAAAAATCAGAAAACCTAACATCATAGCGGCCACGACTTGTCGACCGTACTGTAAATGTATGTATAGATACCTATGTAGGTACACGTACAGCGGCCGTAGTCAATTAACGCGATCAATTATTATTAATCCAGAATTATCCTTCCTTTCCTGATGTTTGGTTATGATTATATGTGCTTATATTTACACTGTAGTGTTGTGATACAAAAATCATTTATTGGGCTTAAAGCTTTAAATTTGCTTTAATTAATTTAATACTTATTAGTGCTTAATAAAAAATCTCTTTTTACCCGTATTATTATATGGTTTGATTGTAAACGAAACAATTGTAGGTTTGATCTCCAATTAGGGCAAGCAGTTGTTTTCATTGCGTCGGTCTGGTACTAAGACGGCGGCATTCAGTTCCGCTACAACACGCAATCTCACCAAAAAATGAGCGATGTAAAAGTGTACACTACTAACACTAGTTTCTTTTAGTTTTTTTCTCCCTGCTATATGCAGGATGCAGTTTCATTTAATTAAAAATTTAGTTTAACGCTGTATCTCGCATGTAGTAGGCAGAGGACCTAGTGAACCTAGTGTTAATACATTTTGTTCCCCATTTTCTGGAGGATTTTTGAGGCCTTGTGTTTTGCCTTGTTACTAAAGTGAAGAAATCAAAACCATAAAATATTACTAGATATGCGTTATACCTACATGGAATCGAAACCATAAACTTCGCGTGTACAGTTCACACGTTTGTGCCACTGGGCCAACGGCCACAATATTCGAATATTTAGATGTTATTCACAGAATTCAGAAACATAAACAGAGTATATATTGTCACAGCACAAATTATACCAAACAGTTTTAGATATATCCATCCGCCATCGGATCACAATACTTGTATTAAGATATGCTAATGTTATTAGGTTGGCGAATGAAGCGTTATCTCGCGTTTTGCGATGTTTTCCTTTAAACATCCATTGTATCGGAGATCTGTAGATATGGGGTTCATGATCATTAGCTAAATACTCAGTTCTTATCCAGCGTGGGGGCTTTTAATGAAAATCCAGATGCGATGCTGGTCCTAAATAGGTTTTTAATGAAGTTTCTATTTTAGTTTTAGTTGAGTTTAAAGGAATTTCTTTATGCTATATAAATTTTGCTTCAGGCTGTATTTTTTCCCGCTCCACATATAGTAGGGTAGGCACTAGGCAGAGGGAATGTTAAGACATTCCCTACTTTGTCTTGTTACCAGAGCTAGGAAATATAAATATTAATTCCTTGAGTGGTAACCTAACCCACAAGCATGAAGCTGAAGCGTCGTTTTACCAGTTAGACGACTGTGCTACATCCGCCACCACAACCTAAAAGTCAAGCGATCAAGAAAAAAGTAATTCCATATATGGCGTAACGAGATATTGAAGTTGGCAACAAATCAATGCTGCTCCCTCTTGCGCCTGTTTTTGTATATTTTCAAATAATCGGCATTTGTTAACATTATTTTCACTCAATTTTTATTGCCTCGGCGAAGTCGTTAGATTGAGTCACAAAAGATAACTTAGGAAATTATTAAAAAAAATATTTCTTGTAGTTACATTAAGACACTCCGTAAAGACACTACCGTTTTCCACTTTCCGCCGTATTCTCGACGCATTGCGTATTATGCGCTGTGCCACGAATATCTTACCTGCTGCGGTACTGCTGTTACGACTGCGATAGCTGTGTACTTGTGCGGATATCATATTTTTTTCAATACTTTTTGGGCAACATAAAATAAACGTTGTGACAAAATACTCCTTCAATATAGGAAATTACAATAATAATTAATAGAAACAATAAGAAAACCACTGAATATTTGACAATTCCTCGCCTCCCTCTAAACACGTAATGGCCGTTGTTCGAATATATCTTAGGAAAGTTTTAATGACTGTATTTCCGATCTAAGGGGTACCATAGGATAGGATTAGGGTATGTAAATTGTGTACCCCCGTACCCTCGGGACTCGGGAGGGGGTCCTGAGCTTTATGTCTCAAAGATAAGTCCGATTTGCGAAACAATTCAATAATTTTAAACGATTCATTTTTCATTTTAATAGTGTTATAAAATTACGTTTCTTATATATATATTTTGTTGGATTTCATTTCTCTACTTGATTTTTGAGGTCGTTTGTGGCACAGAGGGTCTGGTAAGCTCAACGCTTGTGGATGAATTCTCGGAGGAACAAAATATTTTCATTTCCTCGTTCTAGTAACAAGACAAAGCGCGGCGTTGAGTTCTGCCAATTAACATGCAATGTTTCGAGATTTGGGTGAAATATGGGTAACGGACAGTTTTATTATTATTTTATATTCTTTTAATAAAATTAAAATGACATGGGACCTGACCATGAATTGTGAAACTGGAAAAGCCAGGGATTGCAATTATGAATTTAAATTAAGAATTGACAATGGACAACTAGCTCGGACCAAGAAGTTGCCTGTGTTTTTCAAAAATTCTTTGCTGATTTCTTCTTTCAGTTTCCACAACCAAAACACTTATATCTTCCACGACAGTCGCTGAATCACTACTGGAAATAAATGTAAACAAATGTGACTTTAAATATGAAGTGGTCAACTCATTGAGACATTGTTAAGACATTCAAGTCCCTAGATATTCAGAAATAATCAATGATAATCATTTAAAAAAGGTTTTTAGCTTTTGGTTTGAATAGGCTAGGCCAGATAAGCTTCGAAGGTAGTTTAATGACATAGGAATAGCAAGAAATGAGAAAGAAAGTCTCTTCATAAGTCAGAAATTAAAATGTATACATTCGTCATGTGGGAGTTCAACTTACGACCGTTTCGTGCCGCTTCGCCACGAAACTTTTACCCCTATTAGAGTTTTATTATATTTTTAAAGAAATAACTATGTTATATAATAACAACTGTGTAATAATTTCACACTAACCGCTACGTTAATTTAATTTACAATTGAAGACAAAACCTCGGGCGTCGTAGATGAGGAAGCATAAAAATTATTTATACGACGCCCGCGCTTTGTTGCGGGGTCGAGGCCGGCGGCCATCTTGCGTTTGTTATTTTTTTAATGTTATTATAGCACGTACGTTGCAAAATATGCGAAATACTCAGCCATATTGTTAAATGTTTTTTGTCTGTAAGTTGAATTATTATTATTTTTAATGTGTTAGCATTTTGTTTCCAAATTTTAGAGTAGCAAAGCTTAAATTAGCGCCTCATGTATGGTACAGAAATATGTACTAATATAATTTTAGTTATGTGAAATAGTAATTCGAATATCATTGCCTATAAAATATTTTTTTATGTTTTTTTTTAATTACAAAAGACACGATAAACGAGCGTACGGGTTACCTGATGGTAAGTGATCACCCACGAACCCGTGTAACTATGTTATTAATACTTATTTGTTGTATATTTTTTATTCTTAACGTGAGGAAATCGTTACGGATACCCGGCGATGGGACTGGGGAGTTATGTGGGGCTGCGACTGCAGAGTGGCCGTCCGAATACCCACTAAAACCTCACGGTTGCTCCTCCTCGACCGCCACTGGCCGCGGACGCGGGGACAATAGTCTTCCGCGAAACGCGGCGGCGGGAGCCAGCAAAGGCACGTCGCGGAGTCAAGGGTGTGTGGGGCGCCGCTCGAGACGGCCGTCCGACTACTCAGGAGTGCCCAGCTTCCCCGCTGACCCCTGGCTGGGACTCGAACCCGCGACCTGAAAGAGAGAAGAAGAAGTGGGAATGCAATCAAAAATAATTGCGCTTATCATCAGATCTTGTCCCACTGCGCCACGACGACTACACAGTATAATGATATATCAAGAGCTGTTTTTAATTCCAATGGAAAATTTAAATGTCATAATTGGATATTACCGTGAAACTGATGACTTATGTAATTGTGACTGATTGGAATTATTACTCACGGTGTTTCCGTGCAAAATGAAAATATGGAATATACTATCTACCAAACTGATTTTCAACACCATATTAATTTATGGAAACAGGATTAATTATTTCGGTCCTTTGATATAATATTGGTTATATGTACGGTTTTGTACATGTATATATATATCTGTCAAAATAATATAATAGGTACGTTGACTTATAAACCAAAAAAATACAGCATTTCTTAGACGGAATCCCATCAATCATAATGTAGGGTAAGAGAAATATCGTGTACAAATTATACGAATACTGAACAATTGTGATTTGGGCATGTTTGATTGATGTTTTTAGTCAAATACAAGATTTAATTAAGTAAATCAGACAGTTCGCGTGTATAGAACGCAGACTGACAGTTCTAGAGATGAAGTAATCGCACTTAGAGACGTCAATTAGCACTTAACTTGAATCAGTTATAATGGTGAGGAAAAATTTATTTGCCTATAGTTTAAATGTCGCCTGGGATTGGCTTTCGTCAAATTATCTCATATTACCTTCTAAAGTGTAGGAAATGTATAAATATTTTGAAATAGCTAAAAATTCAATGAATAGAATCAGTTGAAAACTAGAATAAAAAATATAGGCAATCATTTATGTCTCACGTAGCAATATAGGCAGAGCAAACCTAGAGTTAAGAAACTGCATTCCATACTTATTACCCCCCTATTTTTGAGAAATATTGTTAAATGGTGATGCGAATTGTGACGTCGTATTAAATGGTGATGCGAATTGTGACGTCGTATTAACACTAGGTTCCCTCTATCTACCCTTCTGTGTGTGGGATACAGCGTGAAGCTAACTCATGATAATCAAATATTTGCTTCTTGTCGTCATCATCTGGTTGCATAACCGGGCTGTTGATAATGAAGACTCAACTTCTTGACGAATAGGAGGTAAGGACTCTTCAAAGTCGGTGCCAGCCAAGTAAGAAAACCAAACCAAAGCTTAAAAATACCATCTTGGCACTGATTCCAAAATATATAATAGATTTTAAATAGTAAATAGTATATATATGTACTTTGTCTGGAAAAAAATACTACTACAATTAAAAAATAATAAAATATGTTAAATAATGATTTGGAATTCTTATACGATTCTTCATTCTTTTTTTTTTTCTCACTTCAATATATTAAGGCCCTGGTATTTTCTTAACAGATAATTTAAAAAATAATAAGTGGTAAAACCAAAGCAACAATTTAATCGGTACGCACAGAAGAAAATAAAAAACATTTTATTCAACTTGGATGATGGACAGATGGTTTGGTGGGGTGTCAGCTATGAAGGTAACAGAGCAATATTTTTGGTCGATCCAACCAACCTTGGTTAGAAACGAATGTTCCGGCCTTCCTCAGAGCAGAGAATACTTTCCGTCCTCTAGTCCTGATATTAATCCACTGAATGTCAGTGTTAGGGAGTAAGACGTGCTCCAAACGCCATAATTTGAGACAATCCATACGATTTTCAGTGAAGGATTATCTCATAGAATGAGTGCGTGCTGCTATTGACAACTGCCCTCAACGCTTAAAGGACTAATAAGTTTTGTGTTTTTTTTTTATGATTTTGTATTAATGTATTAAACTAAAATACTGTAGCAGTAATTAATGTTACGTACAATAAAAAAAATGGTTTTCTTTGTAACAATATGTACAAGCTAGATTACGTAAGTATCCACCACCACCACTTAGAAATATAATGAATTAAAAACAAATATTTTATAAATATAGTAAAATAAAGAAAGTGCTCTTAGATGGGTAAAGATACAATAACTAAATTTGTATCTTTACCTATCCTTATATTTTAGTATGGCATAAGCAAATAAAAAAAACTAAATAATTTTTGATCGGGTACGATTGTGCATTCAAATTAGAAAATAAGCATGACCGTTAGCCTAATAGTTAATAAGCATAATAGTTAGCCGTTCAGGTTCACCTGTGACGGATTACTGCAAAGTGTTCAAAACGGCGGGGTTCCAAAAATGTATAATATAAAATATACATGATTAATCCGGTTAAATAGTAAACAATTATATTAAAAATATTATATTATTTACACTTTTAGTTGTAAGCTACCTTGAACTAATAAGTTAGAAATTAATTCAAGTTTTTTAAACATTCGAATCCGGTCTTATCTTATTTCGCGTAAAGATAATAAATATTAGGATACAATTAATTTGCTTATTCGCGTATTGTTCCGTTGCGCTGCAATAGCTAACTATTTTAATCTAACTTGAATGCCGTTCCGCCTCCAAAACACTCAGGGACTTGTTTAGCTGTTAATAAGTTTACAGGAGAAACTTGTGTAATTTTTCGATTATAACACTATATTCCCATTGATTTAACACTACGAAGACTATCGACGTGTTTTGTGGGAGCCTGTCACCGTAAATGCAATGTATGTAGTTCGATTCTAATTACATACGTACAAAGAAGCAATGTATTATTTTCATTTTCTCGCTTTAGAAACAACATAAAACGCGAAGTTACGATCTGTTACTCTAGGAAATTGGGCGGTTCGTGGGGAATGGAGAGTCTTAACACTAACCTGTGCCTACACTACATCCTACGTGATGTACAGCGTGAAACAAAAAAAAGAGGACATCATTGTCATCATCTTTAATAAGTATTAGTTCATACTCCTACTTATTAAAGAAATCTAACCAATATACTAGTTAAAAATACCGTCACTAAAGAAATTTAAATCTAAAAAATACGTTTTTCTTCTACAAAAATGCATTTTCCACCTAAAATCGAACAGTAGTAAAAGTTACAATTTATGATGCGTGCTAGAAAGAATTTCTGTGTAACCTATACACAGGGCGAAAAAGTTTGTATAGCTTTTATCACGTAATTCCTAAGAGCGATATTGCGATATGTGTGGAAGGATGTACGTATCGTAAAAATGTGAGGCGGAAACTCCGCATGTTAGACAGCTTTATGTTACGCTACTCAGCTTAGCTTGTGTTGTATGATATAGTACATACATACATATAATACATACATATTTATTCAAATTTGTTGGATCTTACGGAACGTTGCGGAAAAATGGCCACGGAGAAAGTTATCACTGCTGTAAATTGTGGAAAAAATATCTTGTAATATTGTTCCATTCTAGTGTTCTCCCTTTTTAACCATTTTTTTTAAAGGGTACAGTTTCTGTATTGGGTAACGATATATATTTTTATGTTTGTCAGTCGATTTCTCCATCATTTTGTTACGTATTGCCGCTCAAAATACAACGTCTCGAAAATTGGCCGGTGTGGGGAACGGAGTATATTAACAATAGATATTCTGCGTACCTTGTTCAATTCGGAAAGTGCCCTGACTAACATCTGTCCGATATATGTTCTTAGGCATATACTAACGTGACCCCGGATCATTGTTATATCTACATCCAGTCCGTAAAAGTGGTGTCCCCTTCTTTTACCCCATATCAGTGTCTATGTTCCCCAGGCGGGATGTAGCGCGGCCGTAAAGGATAAATTCCGGGAATAGTATGGAGGGGATGTACTTGCTATGCCGTCGGTAAGCTACTGAGCCGTATGAATGTGAGCCGTATATTGAATCCCCGAAAGAATTTAGGAACGGTCTTGCTTGTATTGCGTTTGATCTGGCCGTCGTGAATATGTTCTTCTAAGAGAATCCTCAGCACCTTATCACGTATAAGAACTGGTCCCTTACAACTATTCTATTTATTCTCTATTGAGTTCTTTGACAAGAAGGTGTCATATGGGCATGGCAACTAACTGTAGGGCCATTCGCGGCAAAAGCCTGATGGCCCAACATTGTCTTGTTATGGACTTTAACGTCACTCCAAAAAAAGTAGCCATAAAATTTAGGCCTGAAAGGAACGATGCAGGTCAATTTCCTGGCAGAGCTGAAAAGTCATAATCTTTCGATTAACACCAAGACTACTCAGGATGCTTAGGATCGAACTATTTATTCAACAAGTCATTGCAGTGTGCAGGCGTGATCTTGGCGTTTTTAAGAGAGGATGTGTCATCGACAGAGAGACATGGTGGTGGAATGACACGGTAGGGGATAACTCGTGAAAAGGTTGCCTTTGAGACGTCGTAGCAATTCAACTTTCCTGAAGACAGACTGGAGTACATAGTAGCGAAGGTGCCCGTAAAAGAGCTGTAGCCAGAGTGCAGAGTGCCGGCAGTGAAAGTTTATCACCACTATATGATAAACTTGAAACTGTGAAGAGGCAGAGGCTCATTAACAAACACGCACGTTCCCAGTATGAAGCGACGCAAGATATCGCAAAATGTCTTTGCGTCAGAGATTCCCAGAGCACGCTGCTTTGTAGTCATGTCTCTGAGAACGAGAGATGCATAAGCCACTTCCAGGAGTTGCTAAACACTCAGTATTCGATCAGTCTTTATCACGAACCACCGCCAAAAATCAGACTCACTGCCCCAATAACCCTTGACAAAACTCGTAATTGCCTTCGATGCATGAAGGACGGAAAAGCGGTAGGACATGACGACATTGCAATCGAAGCATTGGGCTATCTTGGTGTGGTCATACTTACTAATCTCTTTAACCATAACTTGGACACTG
The DNA here is from genome assembly GCA_917862395.2 of Heliconius sara. NCBI lineage: Eukaryota > Metazoa > Arthropoda > Insecta > Lepidoptera > Nymphalidae > Heliconius > Heliconius sara. The sequence continues at coordinate 7,694,391 of OU860780.1, read as the reverse complement.
TAAAAATGCCACATAAATTGCGAATCAGCCTTATTACCCTTATTTACAAGGGAAGGGGCAGTGTTCAAGATTGTGGTAGCTATAGGCATTAAGCTTATGAGTCATACCATGAAGCTCTTCAAACGTATGATCGACCTCAGGCTCCGCCGAGAGTGTACAAATTTTTAAAACGCATCATGAGTGCAAGGAGTGGCCAGTCGTGGCGTAGAGGCACAAAGTGTGATTGTAAAACCAACTGGTTGAGGGTTTGATCCCCACACGAAGAGATGAAATATTTACGTAAATTTATATTTTCATTTCTTCGCTCTGGTATCGAGGCAAAGCGCGGCGTTGAGTTCTGCCACTCAACACGCAAGCTTCCAGAATTCGGCAGAAAGTGGGGAATGGAGTGTCTAAACATTAGGTTCCATCTGCCTATCCTGCTGTGTATGGGATACAGCGTGAAGCTGATAAAAAAAACCGTAAGGATTTACGGCTAGGGTGGACACTAAACAAAATCGCCATCGCACTGCAATGGATAAATCATAAATATTTTTTTATAAAAATTCTTTTACTTTTACTGATTTTGCGATATTAAAACAATCGACCGGAAGTAGAAAAAGCTCGAGGAAGGAAGCGAGACGACACTGACTGATAACTTTTACACGATGCCACCAGATTTTACACGCCACTTCTTTGTCTCGCCTTTTTTGACTTTATTATAACTTTCGATAAATATTGTATAGTTTTTCATTATTTTTCACAATATAGTATGATCGGTAAAATGGAAATTGACTACGTTTTTCATTTTCCATAATTTTAAAATATTGCAAATATTAATTATTGAGGCCAGTCGCAGCGGCATAAAGTGTGACTGTACAACCGACTGGTTTGGGGTTCGATCCCCACCCGAGGAGTTCATCTCCTCCATATTTACTTAAAGTTATATTTCCATTTCTTGGCTGTAGTGACGAGGCAAAGGGCGGCGTTGAGTTCTGCCACTCAACACGCAATGCCTCCAAAATTCGGCAGAAAGTGATTTTAATCCACTACTAATCACAACACCCGCTCTAAAGTTATAAGTAAATAACTGTTATCAGCATTTTATTCCTTCATCACATTAATTTATTAAATTAAATAAACTAAAAACTCTATCCCCTCGTTCATTTTAAGCTATTGGTCGGTTCGTATTAATTTCAGCGAGATCGATTCAATGTCATCAACATGCAAATATTCTCATTTGAATATACAAACGTACTCTATCAAAACTTATTTATAAATAAGTTAAGTTTTAATTTGTTTATGCCATTCAGAAATTTGGGGATGGACACAATGGATATAGTTTTTTTTGTAGGGTAACGCTTTATCGAGATACAGTACCGCAGTACTGTACAGTATACAGTAGGATACAGTAGGGTAGACAGATTGAACCTAGTGTTAAGACACTCTGTTTCACAATTTCCGCCGAATTCTGGAGGCATTGAGTGGTGGAACTCAACGCCGCGCTTTTTGCGTTGACACCAAAGCGGACAAACGAATAAAATATACTTAGTTAAAGAATATAGAAGAACCTAAAAAATACGTACCGTGCGGATGTCTTGGCAACGGCAAAACGTCTCTGGCTGTAAACGCGACGATTATGGTTTCAATTTTCACTAAGGCAATGTATGTTTCCATTTCTCCGCTGGTCACAAACAAAGCGCAAAATCGGCCAGTGCGTGGGAAACAAAGTATCTGGATTTCCTCCGCTTACTCTGCTATATGCGGAATACAGCTGAAAAAAAAAGAGAAATATTATAAAAAAATCAAGATTGTCTATTGTTCCTCACTTGCAAAGTAAAAAAAATACGTAAACAATTTTTTCGGTAGCCCTGATAACTATATCACACTGGTCAAAAACTATTTTAATATAAGTTAAAGACCCTTTCGCCTCAGAGCATTTTGGGACTTGTTCAACCGGTAATATGCTAACTTTGTTATTACATTTCCGGAATCTATTTTTACTGAAACGAAACTTAGAAATGAATATAAAAATCGTTTTACCCAAGTTATAGACGTGTTTATCCCATTATATTTGAGGCCTTCTTTTGAGAATGTAAACGCAATGATTATGGACTCTCGAACACTCGAAGAAATTATTAAATAAAAAATTAAATTATATACATTTCCTCACTCTGGTAGAGAAAGTGCTGCGATGATCACCGTCATTCAATACGACGGGAAAATTTTGCGGTGCGTATGATATGGAGCTTCTTAACACTAGGTTTGCTCTGCGTATCCTGCTACCCGGGACATACGTGATTACCTATATTTTTCTTTTTCTACTTTTCTACTGATTCTATTCATAGGGTTATTTTACGAAATATTTTTCATTTTTCAGTAGCCGTATAATTTGTACACGATATTCCTCTTACCCTATATTATGATTGATAGGATTCCATCTAAGAAATCTGTTATTTTTTTCTGTTTTTTTAATCTGTCAATATTATAATAATATTGTCTTCAATTGTATTGACACATTTGTCAAAATAATATATAAAAGGAATTTATTTGAATTTGATAAGTTGTATTTTTATTTCAAACATTCAATTGAAGATTCTTATGGGAGGTACGAAAATGTGACTTAAGGTTTTAATAATTTTCACATTAGAAATCTTAAGTGCGTTGCAAACATACATTAGGTATATTAAAACATAAACATATTTCAGTGTATTAAGTAAATAATTCTTTGGCTTAAGCGGGCGAAGCCGCGAGCGGCTCGCTAGTATTTAATATTTTTACTTTGTTCTGGTGTTGAGGCAAAGTGCGGCGTTTCAGTTCTGCCACTCAATATCTCCAGAATTCGGGGGAAAATGGGAAACGAGTGTCTTAGCATTAGACACCCTTTGCCTATCCTGCTGTGTGCGGGATACCAAGTGAAGCTAACAAAAATATTTATTGTACAAAAACATCAAATCAAATTATATCATTGTATCAAAAGATTAAAATAATTAATTCTGTTTTCATAAATTAATATGGTGTTGAAAATCAGTTTGGTAGATAGTATATTCCATATTTTCATTTTGCACGGAAACACCGTGAGTAATAATTCCAATCAGTCACAATTACATAAGTCATCAGTTTCACGGTAATATCCAATTATGACGTTTCCATTTTCCGTTGGAATTAAAAACAGCTATTGGTATATCATTATAATTTTATCCGTCGTAGTGCAGTGGGACAGGATCTGATTATAAGGGCGATTGTTTTGGATTGCATACCCAGTTGAGGCAATGTATTATTTTTATTTAACTGCTCTAGCTGTAGGATAAAGTGCGGCGTTTATTTCTGAATCTCAACACACAATGTTTTGAAAAGGAACCATGAGCAAAGACACTCACCTCGAGTGTCTTTGCTCATGGTTCCTTCTGCCTCTCTTGCTAAATCCGGGATACTGTTATATATGTAACTATAATTGTAAACTACGACTTGCACTGTTAAGTTGAAATTAAATAAAGTTTTTTTAAACACTTTTTCCTGGTCATCTCTTATTTTGCGTAAACATAATAAATATTAGTACGAGTTACAAATAGTTTACTTATTCGCGTATTGTTCCGTTGCGTTACAAAAGCCAAGTATTTTAATAATGCCCTTCCGCCTCCAAAACATTCTGGGACTTGTTTAGTCGTTAATAAGTTTACAAGAGCATCTTTTATTTTTTTGTATAGGTTAAAAAATATTTATTTATGTTATATATACATATAATATTTTTTTTATATTATTAGTTCATCGATCTCTCTCTTATTTTTAGGGATCCCTTTTAAGATGACTTTGTTGTCCGTTTGTTTACCTGTCTGTCAAGACCATTTATCTCGAGATCGCGTGTAGGTCAATCAAGCTGATTAATAATAATATGAATTTAATATTAATATCAAATATTACACTAAGAAATTTCAAAAAAAACATTACCCCGCAGTTTTTACCCATCGCCTATGTATTCTAATACTGATCCCTATAGTATAACTTTTACATCTTTACAATAAGTATCTCTATAATATGTAGGTATAGCAAATAGGTTATGTATGTTACATATATCTTGAGGACAGGAATGTTTGGCACGCGGGCCCGAGTCACTCAGTAATTGATTCTAGTTGGTATTGCATCACCACATACGCTCTGTTACTAATTTTAAACAAATTATATAATAAATAATAATTTCATAGTACAAATTCTAAGGAAATCAGATAACGCTATTATTTGTTATAAGCTGAAATCGAATCCAGAATGAAAAACTACGAATTTGTCTTCACTTTAACTATCCTTATAACTAGAATAACTAGTGCTTCCAGTGTGGTCTAGTCTGGTCTATATCTGTCAATGGTATAGATGAGACAATCACATAAGTCTCAAATTTGGATTAAGTGTGTGCACGACAAATGCACGATAAACTCAATATCCCACCAACCGATTTCAATGATCCTTTATTATCCTGGAAAGGATACACTTCAATGATAGTTTGATGAAAGTTTGGTTAAATTCTGATTACCGGATTCTGAAACGGATTCCAATCCGGTTGAAATTAAAGATGTCGGGTTTTTTTTTTGGTGAAAATTATTTTGACTATATTATTCACGTCGTTAAGAGTTATTTGTTAAATCTTTTGGTTGTTTGGTTTTTTGCCGTTATTTTTGGAATTGGCTCTATGCGAGCCCTAGAAAATGAATTTAGAGAATAATAAATGCTTGCACAACCCACCTAATTTGTATGTATATCAAATAAAAGAGCTTGATTAATGTAAACAGTACAGAAAAAAAATCTGCTGGCAAGTCAGCTAGAGCCGGCAAGTGGTCAAAGGGACTAAGAAACAGCCATGTTTGAATTCGTTTGATGCATTTATAGAAATGATAAGAATAAGATAAAATTCTAAAATAAAAAATAAAACATTTATTAAAAAACCTCTTTAAACACAATCTTTTATTAAGTTAAGTTGTACTATAATTAAGATAATAATTGAAAAACCTTTTAGTGTACATAAAAGATAGTATTACAATTAAATAAATTTGTTGTGCGATACAATGCTTGTTTTTTAAAAGGTTTTTAAATTTATATTTTATTTTACTACATTAATATTTAAATTTTATTACATTAATATAATGTCAATTTTTAGTTTTTGGTTCAAATGGCATAGCGTAGGGGCACATGCTTGTGACTGTCAACGCGACAGGTTGTGAGTTTGATTTCCATTCATTTCTTCGCTGTAGTTTCACGCCGTTGAGTTTCTCCACTTAATTAATACATAAAGCTCCCCGAATTCGGTGAAAAGTGTGGAGAGGGGTGTTTAACCCTAGGCACTCACTGCCTACCATACTACATGCGGGATAAGGCAAAAAATATTTTGAGCCGTAATGAAATCGAAAGAAAATTTAGATTTCAATTGTAATCACAACTTACTCAATAATCCAGATTTTGATACCAATAGATCGACGTCTAACAACTGGACAGGGGAGATAATAACCTAATATATGGAAACAAAGACGAATCGGTTTAACTCTACGTTGTTATATATATATATATATATATATATATATATATATATATATATATATATATATATATATATATATATATATATTATATTCAATAGCGATTATTATCAAAATCTTATAATACATATATAGAGATTATAATTAAGATCTGTGAAGTATGCAAAATCATGTGCTATGCGAGTATAAAGATTAGTTAAAGCTCCACTCTTAAAGGATTTCGTTAATTGATTTGGGAAGGACTTTTAAGTAAATTAGACGTAAAAGGAGAGGCCGTTGTGGCGCAGTGGTACAGCGACTATAAAAGCGAACGCTTTTATCGGTTCGATTGGCATTTGGCGAAATAATTGCATTTAAATTATTTTCATTTTCTCTGGTAGACAATGCGTGGCGTTGAGTTATAGCACTTTTCACGCAATGTTTCAAAAATTGAGCGGTATGTGGAAAATAAACTGTTTTAAATATAGGTTTCCTCTGTGTACTTTGCTATATGCGGGATACAGCGAGAAAATGGGATATGATAATCGTAAGTTTATCTCGTGTACAGTCAGGTAGAGATTATTGTCAAGGCCGAGGCAAAAAGTTGTTAACTTCCATCCAGTCATTGATCGAATATTGTATCAAATACCGAAATTACGAACTGTCTTCATATCAAGATTCCTCTGCTTTCTCTGCAACAAATATATGAAAAAGTGTGAAACCTCTCCACTCACAATATACTGTAAACGAATAGAGCATATATTGTAAGGAATACTTTCCTTACAATATATGCTCTATTCGTAGAGCATATATTGTAAGTAGGTAGAAGAGATTGAAGCAACAACGTTTAAAATCGGATAATACGGGAACAACTTGTGTGACTACTGCCTTCATAGCAGTTACTTAAATTCATTTTTTTTGCTTTATGAATTTTATATATATTTTTTTGTTATGGAAAAGACACGGCAAACTAGCGTTCGGGTCACCTAATGGTAAGTGGTTACCGCCGCCCATGACCCCGTGCAACCCCAGAGGAGTTACAGGTGCGTTGCCGGCCTTTTAGGTGGGTTGGGCGCCGGTTCCCGGCATTACCTGATGCGAAACGAAGTGGCATAAAGCCACTACTTCACGCCGGTTTTGAATGCCGGGGGTGGTAATGACCCGATCGAGTCTGCCAATGCGTGCTGCCATTGGTGGCGACTTCACTCTACCACACGTAGTTTAGTCGCTTCTTACGACACCACCGGTACCAGGATGATCCTATTCTAGGCTGGGATCACACGGCATAAGAATAATCAATTAATTGTTAATTGCAATTAAATAAACCCAGCTCTGCCCGTCGTACAGCAAATTTTTCAACTTTAACATAAAAGTAAATACAGATGATAGAATGATAGAAATTATGTTGAAGACAAAATTAAAGGGCTTAGAAGGTAAATTTGAAGGACATATACTTAGCTCTTCAGTCAAGGGTTGTAACTGCCCTCGAGGCACACCCTTTGATTTCACACTCAGATGCTGATCTAATTACATTTTCAACTCTTGATCGACATCGCTGTGACGATTTGACGTGTAAACTGAAACCAATTTATGTTTCTTAGGGTTTATTGTTTGATTACACAATTTGTTAATCTTTATATAAAAATATATATTTAAAATATATCTTTGGAATATATAGTCCAAACGTTATTCAGATATATCTAGGCAATACAAAATACTATATTATTTTTATTTACGAAAATCCAAATATAGAATTATTCAAATCTACATTAGGTAAGTATCAAGGTTACATAGAATCAAAATTCAAAACTTATCAGTTGACTAGTAACTAAGTTTATAGATAATTAATATAACGTTACAATTTTAGTACGTTTATTGGAACGTTCCGTATATCTATTGATATCGCGAGTAGGTAGTTAGATATGAAACGCTTTACAATAACTTTAACTACTCCAAACTGTGATTATGTTCTCCTATTGTGCTAGCTACGATTGTCTTTGTATGATAATGTATTAATTAAGAACATGAAATATATGAATGTGCATTTGCATTATAGCGTAGAGTCTTTAGTTTTAGTTGAGCGTTATTTTATATTAATGGAATAATGTGATTTCGCTGTTGTATGGGGTTCAATTGCCAGTTCTGATGTTCCATACATGTTGTTAGTTCTCCTTTGACACATTTCGCAGAGTTTAGTTCCGTAGATCGTTATTTGTTAGTCACTTAGTAACGGTGGAGTTTTTTTTAAAATTCAATATTACATATATTGATAAAGAAAAGAAATATTCCTTCTACGGTATGACGTTAAGTTGTCTCTACCAGAATAGAAAGCGGCTATTTATTGTTAGGAGTTGAAAAAATAATTTTTTCAATGATCTAGCTTTGCATAGGAGTTCTTTAACCGGGTAAAAATATCAAAATAGTGACTCAAACTCCTTGCTTAACTCTACATAGGATCGGGGAGACGTGCCAAAGATATAAATTAAAGTGACTACAAAATCTATAGAATATTAAATTTACATAACTATAAAATCTTTTAGACAATGGTATGGCACAATTCAAACTTGGGTACTGTAAGCTTATAGCAAGGTGCTAGCAAGTGGCTCTTGACGCCGCGCTTTTGTCTCCAACTCTGATCGATACCACCGTTGTACTGGATAAACAGATGGTTGTGGGTAAGGTTAGGTTTTTGTATGAAACCTACGATTAATTTTTAGCTTCACGCTGTATCCCGTGTATAGCATTGTATGCCCAGGGAATTTCAGTGTTAAGACTCTTCGTGTATATTGCTATATACGGGATAAAGCGTGAAGGTAAAAAAAATACCACGTTCATAAGGATGACTTAAAATAACACTAAACTGGTATACTGGTACATTGTTCACATCACATACAATAGAAATTTTACACAATTCACAAATCCAACTAAAATAAATAAATTAAAGGACTAAAAATACAGAATAAAAACAAATATACATTTTATCTTATTACTGCATGAATATATAAAGTGTAGATCTGTGCTGGAGTGTTCCGTACACAGCGCGCCGTCGAGTGCCGTCGAGGACGTACGTAGCAAGATTTGAATGAACTTTGACTTCTGTTTGCTGGAGATGCGACAATTGGTTCTTAGAGTTGGTTCTGTAAGGATTTCTTATTTTTTAGCTCCACGTCGTATGCCACATATACGGTAGGCTCACTTTCCACCAATTTTCCGAGACATTGCGTGTTAAGTAGTGGATTACAACGCCGTGATTTTGTCTGCTTACTAGACCGAGGACATAAAAACATTTTTTTCCTGCGAGCGGGAATCGAACTCACAACAGTCAGGTTACAGTCAAATGAAAGAAATAATTAGCTCTACATAATTATAGAGTCTATATAAACTACCATACATATTTGTACGAGGCAGTAGAAATGTTGGTATTAACCGGGGATCTCTCGAGAGACGGAGTAACGTCTCGAAATAGAATATATATAAAATAACCAAGTTACTTCCTTCTTCCATTGATTTTATTTTCCATATAAATTCAGTTTATGCCATCGCAGTGCAATAGAAAGTCGAGGTGATGGTGTATTTAAATCCTTTTTTTTCTTCGAAAGGACTTTATTGCTATTGATCTGGACTGGTCTTGACAGCGTCATCGGCCGGGGAGCGGTGAGAGTAGCTCGCCCCTGAAGAAAAAGTACGAGCATTGATGGGCGCTCGTGAATTTAAATCCAAGATAGAGACCAGTAAGACATCAATTCTGTACATTGAATAAAATAAAACAAAAAAATATTTAAAAAAAAATGGGGCTTAGATTTCTTTAATTTATTTCAAAGGAATGGCCACCTGATGAAACCCCTAGATGGAACCCGTCTAATTCAGACGAGAAATTAAATTATAATATATATATATATATATATATATATATATATATATATATATATAATATAAAAAATTAAAGCGCCTTACTAAAAGTTGATCGATGAGTTCGATGAAATGATGAGTATTATAAATATGATGATCACTTGAAAAAGTTCGGGTTTTGAATATACATATAAGTAAGGCCGTTGTGGCTCAGGGCCATAAGCCTGTGGCTGTAAATATGACAGTTGTGAGTTTGATTTCCACTCGAGACATATTTATCATTTTAATTACGTCGCTTTGTTATTATTATTGTCTATACTAATATTATAAAGAGGTAAGATGATTTTTTGTATGTATGTTTGTAGAATTTTCACACAAAAACTACCCGGCTGATTTAAATATTTTTTTCACTATTAGAAAGCTGCATCTTCACTGACCAGCATAGGCTATATTACATTTTCAAAAAAAATAGGAATCCCTAATAAAAATGCAATAATGTAACCCAAGATGTGAAGAAATTGATCTTAATAATTCTATCATCGCGTGCGCTGCGAAAACTATTGATGATAGAACAAAACAATGTTCTACAGTATTGTAGAACGCATCAATATCTATAAAAGACGTCCGCAATACCAAATGTCCAACTATTGTAGTTATGACAATATAACCATTTTTTTATATTTTATAAGTTAATGAAAGTGCCGACAATAATCAAACCATATTATTCATACCTCTGCATTAATCCTTATCCCATTAAATGATATAAAAATGATATAAATGCGTAGTGTGTGCCATGTGGCCTCGCGCACCGCGCACCGCGCGAGTAACTCGGCGGGGGTGAGGGGGAGGTGCATCGATATCACTAAAATTATTAAGACAATCGATTAGATTTTTTGTTTCCTTATTTGAATTGAATAGGCCCCGAAACTACGGGACCGATTTGGAAAAGTCTTTTACAATAAGACGATTAAAGTGTAAAAAAAAACCAAAAAAAACCTTATATCGCGTACGCTGTGGAAATTATTGACAATAGAGCAAAGTGATGCACTACAATTTTATAGAAGATATCAATATCTACAAAAAAGTATACGATACCATGTGTAACTAACTGTTAGAGTTACAATAACTAATTTTCAAAGGAAAATGTGCAAACCAGAACAGAGCCGCCATCGTAGTGCAGAGGGACACTTAAATATATATAGATATATATATATATATATATATATATATATATATATATATATATATATATATATATATAGATATATATATATATATATATATATATATATATATATATATAATACTCCTATAGACTCCTTAAGGCAAAAGTTTAAAGAAATTAATATATTGACAGTTGCATCTCTCTTATGGGTAGTACGAAAATGTAAGGTCTTAATAATTTTCACATTAGAAATCTTAAGTGCATTGCAAACATACATTATAGGTATATCAATATATGAATATAATTTTAGTGTATTAAGTAAATAATTCTGTGGTTAAAGCGGACGAAGCTGCAAGCGGGCTGCTAGTAACCTATAAAATCACAAAATATTCCTTGCAGTTAAGTTAAACCAGGAAAGCTGAACAAAACGCTTTTATTTTGTTGTGCTGTAGCAAACTATAATCTTTCTCTATTACATATGTATGTAATTATACATTTAAAACAACAAAATAACTCGTCATTATACAAATACATATATTGTATTAAACGCAACTATGTGAATAAACTAACGTGACGGGCGCGGGCGTAGCGGTACCGCTGGGGCAGATGTTTGGTTAGGCGGCCATTGTAAATATCATTTGCTGGTCTAATACTGTGTATTAGTATTTTTATTTTCAATTTATTTATATAATAGTGGTAAAATTGGAAAGTAATAGTTTCTAAAGGTCGTCTGCTTGTGAATATGATGGTTGTGGGTAGTTTTTTTATATTTTCTAAAGTCTTAAATACAAAAAAAGAAAACTATTTTTAAGTATATTTCAATCAACGTGAGTATGCTTTACTCGATCAGAATATTACAAGGAACGGGTGAGCTTTGAAGGTAGTCTGCTGAGAAGAACCGGCAAGAAACACAACTGAACAACAAATTGTGATTTTAAGTTATCTTTTTGAATGTAGAGATACGCTCATAAGGCTATGCCGAAGACCATTTTAAAGAGAAACAGATGATTTTAAACGTATTAAAAATATTATTTATATAAGAAAAAAATGAAAAACAAATCACAAATCTTCTTCTTTTTTCAAGAAATCGTTATACTGTAAAATTAAGTCACAAATTACAGTAAACTTAAACGTTATTCATACTAACATTACCTAAGCACGAGTTTCTATTTAGCGTGTGTCGTGGTTGTCCGCAATTAAAACACAATTGGCTTGCTTTTATTGCATTACATACACTTGTGAGAATAATATGTAAAAACATTTTATAATATAGAGATGTTAAAAAAAGGCGCCGTTTTAGTGCAGCGCCACAGTAAACGGTTATGAGTTCGAATCTCAGTTGATGGATTGATTTTTTGGCATTTCTTTGCTCTGGTATATAAGATAAAGTGCGGCGTTCAGTTCCGACACTCAATGCGCAATGTCTACAAAACTGATCTATGCGTGAAATGTTTTAACATAAGGTATTCTTTGACAACTTCTATAGTATAGCGTGAAACAAAAAAAAATCCTATGTTTAATTCAAATATACGCATTTTTTTTTTCAATTATTAATAATCAATTTCAATATATCTACAAAAGAAACACAAGGCTCCAACTAGTCCATCACTTAAAGTGAAATAAAAATAAATTTCATCGCTGAATTTGGCTGAACACTGAAACCTGAAATCTGTATATCGTAAATATGAATTTCGATGCGTTATCCACTATATGTTATTTTTATTGAGTCGTATTATGCACTGGCACTGACACCGCACCGCTTTGTAAGGTATGAGTTATACAGCCATGTTAGCGTTTGCGTTTATATTGAATTATAAGATTTTCTCTCTATATTCTATTTGTAGAGGCTTTCATTCTCTAATAAAAGCCTCTACAAATAGAATATAAGAAGAAAATTCGTTAGCTTTCACTATAAAATGTAAAATTAAGATTTTCCCGATCCAATAGGATTTCAGGAAATTTTTCTATAATAGTGTACTATCATACTCTGGAAGGTCTAAATTTATACGCCAAATTCTAACGTACTACGCCGCGTAGTTTTGGTTGTCTCTCAGTCACTCGGTAAGAGAAGAGAATATTTAAAATAAAATGATCCATTGGTAGATATCAATCCCACCCCCATCATGCTAATAGTCAAAAACTGTCCACTGTGCCACAACGACATCCGTTGAATTTTTTGTCATTCTGCATGTTTCTGTGAAGTAACAGTTTAAGCTTATTTTCACTTATTATATTATCTTTTTATACTCTCCTAAAGTCTCCATCGGACTTATTCCAAATGCACCATTAAGTATTACGTACATATATTGTAGTGTATAAGTAAAAAACAAGCCATTTTAACTTTATGTGAACCACGCCACTAAGCTTTCGGAGCTTAAAAAAGCTTTACCTACAACTATCGTATCGAATCAGTGGCAAGAGGTAAATAATTACAATTTCGTTTGCACGCGGCCGTCCCGTGCACACACCGGGTATACAAACAGACCTGTGTTGACTGATACAGTGTTCAACCGTGTTTGTCTTATTGACTCGACCACTGTATTGTATGGGAGTAATGAGGTGGATGTATGTTGGGAAAGTACTGGTTGAAATTTTGTTGGTGATGGTTGTGGGTTCAATTCTTATATCATTCTGACGATTGGCGATTCGGAGACGATTGATTTTGATAGATTTTAATAGTACCCCAAAAGGTGACTTTTGGAATAGTAAATAGACAGAAAATAGTTTGTTTACTTAAAAAAATTACGTACTTTCACTATAGGTAGAGCGTTAAAAGATTTTGTTCCCCACTTTTCCACTTCCTATTTATCTGTAACATTCCGTATTCAATAACTGAACTCAACGCTACGCTTGGAACAAGGAAAAAAGTAGTTTTTCCGAGTGAGAACTGAACCTACAATCGCGTTCATAGTCAGATACCACGACAGCCTTTGTTATTGGTTTGTTTTTTCATTTTCTCCTACTCTACAGGCGTTCTCTATATTTTGCCGAGTCTGATTACAACCCACCACTATCGCGTTGATCTGCTATAATATTAATAACTTATTATACATAATTTAGCATTTTACCTCCGTGTGTTATTGAAAACCGCCGAAATACAGATTTCATAATTAAAATATTTCATGTAAAAACATAAAAGCCAAAATGTATTACCCAAATCATAAAGGCAATCTACGCGTCAATCCGAAATGTTTGTTCTTGTCGCGACGTGAATAGCAATTTTTTGCGTAAATTTTATACATAATAGATTATTTGTTCTCGCCTTCTAGATAACTCTGGCTGAATGTGGTTGTGGGTGTGTGTGTGATTGTAGGTTCTAATTCCATTTAAGAAAAACATCTAAATAGTATAGGTCTGGTTAGTCAAAGCGCGTCCTTGAATTCCATATCACCTTAGACAGAGTTACTATAAATTTTGTGGGTTCGACTCTTCCTTTTATTTTCTTGAAAAGACAATACGTGGAGTAGAGTTCCGCCACTTTCGAATGTCTCGAATTAACAAAGTTTTGATATTAGATCCTGTCTGCCTACCCTGGTTTTTGTGGGATACGGACGTGAATTTCAAAAATAAAATGAAAATGTACATAATATCATAATATCAATAACTACTTTGCACTTTGAATATTTTGTTAACGGTAACACAAAAAAAACACAAAGTTTATGTTTGTTTTCGATTATGGCCAGCAAGACGTATTAGCTGGGAATAGATTCGAAATATTTACATCGCCCGCGGACACTGTCCCATCACTCATGAATAAAACAACGGATGACAGAATACTATACGAAATTTTACCAAATTTTACAAGTCTACCTTTATCTTAACGTAATAAATGTTATTTTTAATTTAAAAAACCGGATAAGCGCGAATCGGGTTCGCCCATCGAGGGTTCCGTTCAAATATTGGAGATCTCGAACTTTTTCTGAAGTTCAAACTTTGCGTAGCCAGACCCCTTTAAATCTGATACTTCACTTGAACTAGCGGCTTTTTGCCTTCTTTTCAACTCGATAACTTCAAGTCCTTCTGGAATGAGGAGCGGACATATAATATATATAATTATAGTATAATTATATAATTAAATGCAATGCCTCCAGAATCCGGCCGAAAGGGAGGAACGGAGTGTCTTAACACTAGGTTCCCTCTGCCTACCCTGCAGTGTGTGGGAAACAGCGTGAAGCTGATTATATAATTAAATGGTAAGAGATTTAAATATATAATTAAACTTTAAATAATAAAGTATTATATATTCATTTATATACAAAATGTGTATAGGTATGTACCGTTGGTAGTCTTAGTGATATAAGGAAACCCTGCTAGCCCCGAGGGCCTCCAGCCCCACCGAAGGACCTGCAATTTATCTCAACCTTTTTAATTTGCTTCCCTTCCTTTTGTAAATGTGAACAGAAATGTAAGACATTTATATAATGTACATGAGAATAGATTGCTTTTTATTAGGTATCTATAAATATATGTACCTATATAGAGGTCCTCACTGGGATAGCGTCTGACTATAAATAAACAAGACAGTTGTGGGTTCGATCTTAACATTTTTGTTCACGATGTATTTTTCTCAAAACAGGTTAGGTAAAAGAAACCTAACTTGAGAACTTGAGTTGAGGCACTACGATCCAATTAAGATACTTCACCCTTCCCAACTTTTGACTGAATTCTCGAAAATTCTGAATTGCGTATTGTGTGTCTGAACTCAAAACCGCGCTTTAATTCGTTACCAAAACAAGGAAATTACAGTAATATATATTTCTTCGGAGTGGGAGTTGAAGTCACAAATCATATTATTATCATAGAAATTGTTTTTTTTTCTTTCAGGTAAATAAATAAACATGGTACTCAATTCCCACACTCAATACTGGGAAATCGAGTGGAAAGTGAGAAAAAGAATTTCTTAACAGTAGTTTTCGTCTTGCTATATGGTGTCGAAAGACTGTTTATAGAAAAAAACTATCGCTTATATCTATAATAAACTTAGTTTTTTGTTTTCGTGTGAATTACAAGAATTCGTCTTACAATGCACTCCTCAATTTACGTACATGCCACATTTCAATTTTCTAAATATACTTACTAGTTTTCTACGTTTTTCTTGTATTGAAAGAAACAAAAAAGATTCTTTAGAATAAAAAAAAAACAATTTCATTTATTCTAACTTCAACACGAAAACATCAATATGCTTGCTCAAATGTAGTATATTTTTACTAACAAAAATTCATTTTGACTCTTGTTTTTCAGTCATCAAGACAATATACCTAACATTGGTTGGTTTACATATTTGATGTGTGCCGAAACTGAGTGGCGGGGCCTGTACCTTCCACCCTTTAACTATGCATGCTTTAATCTGCTACCTGCATTTTACAAGGTTTTTTGTGTTTGCTGTCGAATTTTATCAAACGTCGACCGTCGTGGCGTAGTGTATGTATTTCGTTAAATCGTGTCGAGGTTCTGTATTATATGTTGAAATAATATACAGAATGCATCACTATTTTTACTATATAGCAAGAAGAGGAAATATAGTGTGGATTCACTCCGTTCCCAACTTTATATCCCATTTTCGACATTACATTGTTTCTGAAGACGGGACCCAACTACGGGACCAAGATTTTGCCACGATAATGACGGCCTCAAGATCACAGTTTAAAATTGAAATCCACTTAAAGATTCTATAGCATAGTATAGCTTTGTTCTTCCAGTGGAAGTGACCCAAACGACCTCTAACTCGATATAGAATGATTTAGGTGTCGCAGGTCTTCTTTCTTTGCCTTTTATCTTTCCGTTACATTTGGCCGATGCGGACCGTGAGTTTATTCTGTTCAAATTTAATACATTCAGGACCCACTGGGTCGAAGGGTTCGCTGAAATACGACTTTTATTTTTTAACTTTTATTATTATATAACATATATGACGATTTCACTGTAACATGACATTAGTGTTAAAGAAATTTCTAGTTGTGATTGTGAATATAATCTTTAATCAAGGTACTTTTTCATTCATGAAAATCCTGTATGTAGTAAGGCAGGCGGAGAGAATATAATATTTTATCAGTCCGTTCTCTACTTTCCGCAATTTTTAGAGAGAGGTGTTTTGGGTTAAATTACGAAATTAAAAAATTGTTTTAGGAGACTGCAAAAATTAATGTAATTATTTGTCTCAAAGATTGAACCCACATCGCGTGTACCGTCTTTCATTCGTAAGGAAGGAGTAAAATGTGTTGTTTTTTCATATCTATATGGGCGATATATACGCGCCTGCGGTACACGCAGTTTGTCCCGCGTAAATCTCGATCCCACAAAAGATTTGGGATAATATAAACTAAATAACCTTAAAAATATATGTTACTCCACAACTTTCCTCTATCTTTCTGTGAAAGATATCATAGACTTAAATTTTATTTAATTTTATAATATGTATATAATATACACTTTTATTATATCACAAGCGATTGATTTATTTGTCGTGTCCAAAGAAGTTTCTGACAAGTTATAAAGTTAGTCAGTTTACCAGAAGAATAACATGACACGATGTTTACAAGCCGCGGGGGTAAAACTTTTATATGATATTTATCAATATTGAGAACAAAAGTGGTCGTCATTAGGGGATCATTTGGAGGGTTGAAAATAATATGTTATTTAACGTATTTTGATATTGTTGATAAAATCGATTCAGCAGTTCCGGAGATTGGTATAGAAAAAATAGAAATAATGTAAAAAATAAAAACATAGAAATAATGTAATTTGCTTGTTGATGGGCGGAACTCAACGCCGCACTTTGTCTTCTTATAAGAGCGACTTGGATGAACTGTCGCGCTTACAATCAAATGCTGAAATCAGTTCGCCGCGATAGCCTTATAGGGGCGTATATATTACTCATTAAATATATACCCACAGTGATAGTTAGAATATTAAAGGAAGTGTTTAATATTTTGAATAAATAAATCGAATTAAATAAGGATTTCGAGATACAAAGATTTCTTAATAGACGCCGTCGTGGGGCAGCGGTGTACCTCTGTAATTCAAGAATACAAAGTACGGTGTTGAATTCCAACGCAATCACGTAGCAGTAGTACTTATAAGTACTAGCAAGCAGATACTTTTGTAAAATTCAAATTAAATCAGCTTCACGTCGTATGTCGTACACAGCAGGGTAGGCAGAGGGAACCTAGACACTAGACACTCCGTTCCTCATCTTCCGTTGAGTTCTGGAGGCATTGCGTGATGAGTAGCACAACCAATCGATTTTACAGTCATAATTGGAGTCCCTACGCCACAACTGGCCTCAGTTATTTTTGTAGATTTTTATCATTAAACTTTTAGTCAAGAATAGGACATTTGATTTAACATAAATATTATTGACAGTCAAAACCGTAATATTATGTTTTTTTTTAAGTGTCGCATCGTATCTCTAAAAGAGAGTCAAAAAGAAAAGGAAAACGCCATACGTTATCTATCTTTCTGAGCCACACAAAAAACTTGAAACAATTTCATATGCAGCCCATTCACTATTGTACTTTACATCACAGTACCAATATTTCATACAATCCAGGACAGTGACGTGAGCGTATTGACGGTATATAAAGATAGATTTTATTTAAAAATAACACCGAACCGTGCCCGTATGTAAACTTTTAGTTGGGAAGCAAAATTCGAACACGGGAAAGCTATAAAAAGAAGTGGTGCACCGTGTCGGATCACTGCCGTTAGTATTTTTATCTGGAATAGGTACTATGTGTCTGGAAAATGTACAGGTATATGGAAAAATGTAGAGGAATCCATTTAATACTTTACATGTATTGGAGGATATCGTGGTGCAGCGGGAAAGCGTTTAACAACGCGACGGTTGTGGGATCGATTAATAATCGAGAAAATTATTTATTTTATTGCTGTAGTAAAAAAACAAAGCGCGGCTTTGAGCTCCGCCACTCAACTGGCAATGTCATGTAAATTGGGCGAAATGTGAGGAACGAAGAGTTTAAATTCTTAACACTAAGTTGTGATAGCGAGAGGAAAAGAAGGTGCTGAATATTCTTAATTATACCATCAAAATGTAACACGCTTTTATTATTTATTAAGTGTATATTTCTTATTACAGTTAATTTATTTTTTACTTTTCAGTTAATTTTATTAACAAATAATAAACGCTTGTTCTTAAGAAAGCTTTTTTCTTTAATTTTATTTTAAAGTGTAAATTTTATTTCAAAAATTTTCGATCGAATCAAACGAGCCTAAATTTGGGACTCACGGATTTCCAAAAATAACCACCTTCTAGCTTCATCATCAGACCCTGGTTACCATAAAGCATCAAAGTACTTATCAAGATGAATCAAACGAGCTCAAACTCGATGGGCCTGTGTTGTTTAATTACGGAGTTCCTATGGCCACCTTCTAGCTCCATCATCAGATCACTCTTTATGTCATAATAATACCGTATTGTCATTCGATTTATACATGCATGCAGAATTTCTGCTCAATCGGAAACCGGAGAGGTGGATCAAATTAAACTTTTGATTTGATTACAGACAAAGGGACAGGTGAAAGTAAATAAGAGCTTGTAATAATATGCATTTTGTTTATATATACGGCATAGTAGTTTAGAAATAAACAATAAATTACATTAAATAAAATAATAAATTTATTCTTGCAAAAAAAATTTGTGATGAAAGAAGCCGAAATGTGAACGGACATGATTGAGCATCGTGTGACGACACATTTTACTAGATAACATCGGTGTCGTGTTATGATCGATTGTTTTAGGGCGCATTTTAATTTAATTATGAAAATATTATAAATTGAGGCCAGTCGTGGCGCAGGGGCAGTGCTTTCAGAATTCGATGAAAAGTGAGGAACAGAAGTGTCTTAACACTAGGTTCCCAAGTTCCCTCTTCCTACCCTGCTACGTGCGGGATACAGTATACAATACAATAAATATATTTTGTTTCTTATCGATATATTTTTTCTAAGGAAAATATAATTAAATGATTATATTTTCTTAGTTATTTTTGTGTGGGGGCGCTCAACGCCGTGCTTTGAATCAGAGCGAAGAAATGAAAATAATAAATATTTCATTCAAGTGGGCATCGAATCGACAACCTGTCGCGTTTACTACTTGTGCCTCTGGCCTCCTATCAAAAATAAAAATCAGCTTCCTGGCCTCCTATCAATTTAACAAAATATAGAAAATCGTTCATGTAACGTTGTAAATTTAGTGCATGGAAGGACTTTGTATATAAACCGATGTCACAACTAAGTATGATAGCTCAAGGATATAACACTGTCAGAAATGAGCACTTAAATTGAATTCTTTAACACTGCAGAGTTTATGAGACGTGTGAGACGTTTACTAGTGAAACGAGGAATTTGTGCCCTAGAAAGTTTCAGGATTTTGCTGTAATACCTTTTATTTCTGTTTTTTACGATTTCATAACTCAAAAGGTAAAAACGGAACCCTTATAGGATCACTTTGTTGTCCATTTGTCAAGTCTATTTATCTCGATATCACGAGGAGGTATGAAAGAAAAAACAAGCTTCTAAGTCAACACAATAAAATAACACTAGCAATTATGCAACGATTTTGCTGAATTGTATAAAATTTGCCGTGTCATCAAAACCTATAGAGTTAATAGTGGGCGAGTTAGAGGAAGCATAATAGGCGAGTCCAACTCGCACTTATAATTTTTTTATAATCACTTTATTAATAAAACATATAAGAAGTTGAACGTGGCGGGATTTTTATACCTTTTCTTATTCTTATTTATGCCGTGTGATCCCGGCCTAGAATAGGATCATCCTGGTACTGGTGGTGTTGTAAGAGGCGACTAAAGTACGTGTGGTATAGTCACGTCGCCAGCAATGGCAACACGCATGGGCAGACTCGACCGGATCATTACCACCCCCGGCATTTAAAACCGGCGTGAAGTAGTGATTTTATGCCACTGCGTTTCGCATCAGGTAATGCCGGGCACCGGCGCCCAACCCACCTTAAAGGCCGGCAACGCACCTGTAGTTCCTCTGGTGTTGCACGGGGCCGTGGGCGGCGGTAATCACTTACTTACTTATCAGGTGAACTGCACGCTTTGCCTTGTCCTTTTCCATAAAAAAAACCTGATAGGAAAGAAAAGTATTTTTCTTTCCTATCAGTTGACTTTGGGGAACACCGTATCGATGACACCTACGGCTACATACCTCTTTCGCCTTGTGTGACAGTATACACAAGGCGAAAGACGTATGTAGCCGTAGCGTTTGGCGCTCCGTTCTATCAGGGACCTTGCTAGGGATAAACTGTGAAGTTAAAACAATATTATAATGACAAAAAAACACAAAATAAAATTTGCATTCTTTACTTAAGATATTAGAATAAGATATATACGAAATTCAAATTCCAAAAGTAAGTTATTTGGTGTTTAAATTCCATAACTCCATGTTTGCATAGTTGCATTCTGTTGTAAAAGCTGAATAAGTCACAAAATTGAATTCTTCCGGCGGCTCCGTCGCTTATGAGTCACGTGAGCGCTCATGTTTTTATAGCTCTTAAAGGCGTTCAGCTTCCTTCGCCTGAATTTGATACATTTTGCACTATTTCCACTGTAATAAGATACGTTTTTAAATTACAAACACTAATAATAACATTATATATATTGAGTTTCGCCGCGCAATATTTCGATAATAAGGCAGTGCGTAGAGTGTAAAGTACCTTAACACTAGGTGCATACTGACAACCCTTCTATTTGCGAATATTACTTAATGATTTTTTTAGTGCAGTTGGTCGGTATCTTTGGAGGAGGTATATCCGATGGTGTTAGCTTCGATTCCTACTAAAGGAGATGGTCTAAGAACCTGAGACCCCTAGTGTTAAGACACTCTATTTTACATTCTCGAGGCATTGCAGGTGTAGTGGCGAAACTAAATGCCAAAAATGGATAAGGGACTGTTTAATTGACGAATTGAACTATAGAACCATATTCAGTTCTCTTTTGTTCTTTGCTTATAAGACTTCTACTTTAACCTTTTTTTAAACGTTCTAATTTTCAATATAATTTCTTTCTGTGTTAAAACGTACTATTTTTCCGCAGTTATGCATATATTTAACTTCAGTATCACCACTCAACAAGCGAAGAAGATTTCGAAGATTGAGCGGTGTGTGGGCATCAGTGAGGAAACTCTCTTCTTACTCTGCTATATCCAGGATTCAGCGAGAAGCTAAAATACAATTTATATTGGAGTATAATGGAATCACGCGTACTTAGTAGCTAAATATTATGTGCCTAGGAAAGTTTGTCTCAGCTCCTCATCGCGTGTGCCGTCACGTTGTCAGCTCCGAGTTCGGTTATTATGAATTCAATAGAGGATCCCTAATTAGATTGTAAGATATTCCATTTAGGATAATTGTGTATGTAATTTTGAATATTTGTTGACATTTGGATGGAGGTACGAAATTTGATTTTCGTTTATGGTGAATATTTAGAGTGGTATTAAATTCCGTCACTCAAGTGCGTGGAGAACAGAGTGCCTCATCACTAAGTTCTTCTTTCTATCCATAGACCCCGATGAAGCTATGTGGGTTTAAGAGCTGAAAATATTTTTTTGCATAATAACTTAGCCTAAGTAGTTAACCTAACTTGGATGGTTCAGTTTCCACCACGCTGTCACATGATTTGCAATGCCTTCTGTTTTAAAATGGGTAATTTTTTTTTTTATATATATATACATGTATTTTTTTAATAAATAAAATTTTAAATCGTTGAAATCATCGATTTTTTAACGAATTTACGTCTCTCTATCAGATTTTTAATGAATATCTTATTAAAATCAGGTACGTAGTTTAAATGCTCACCGTGCAACAATGAGAAGAAAATAAAACAAAAGTGTACCGTTAACTTGTTTTCCTTATATTCCCGGTGTTTACTGCAAATAGCAGCTTAACCAAGTTAATCTGCGAATTAAGTGTTAAGACACTCCGTTCACATTAAGACACTTCCGTTTCGTCATTACCGCCAAATTCTCAAGGCATTGCGTGTTGACTGGCGGAAGGTAGCGCCGAGCTTTGCCTCCTAACCAGAGCTTGCAAATGAAAATAATAAAATAATCCTACGCCTGTACCCATTTATGTATAAATAATAATAATAGTTACTGTGGTACACTTAAATTAACAAAATTAAGTTAATAAAATACTTCCTTCTTTGATTAAAGTTTATTTAAACAGAGAAGATAACGCACGATAGCAATAAAACAACAATATAATTTAACAATAAACAAAAGTCGTAGAGCCATAAAAATTTTACATTCTTTTGAACTGTTTGTAGGAACTATCCAATTTGATTCGAAACGAAGTATCTCCATCATTTTAGAGTAGTTTCTAAATAAATGTAACAATTTTGTAACTACAGCAACAGCATTTAAAAACGTCAATTCTTATACAATTTTTTTGATATATTTGTTTCGTTTAAATATCAATTAGTCGTTACTTACGTCCCGAGTTGTTCGATAGTTTGAAACTTGTGATAACCTTAGCCATTATGATGTTATGAGTATAACTTCATAAAAAGACTGCCATAGCACAGCTGCTGACTGTAAACGCGGTGGTCGTGGATTTGATTATTAAATTAATTTATTTTTATTATCTCGCTCTGCTAACCAGACAAAGCGCGGTTTTGAGTTTCTACTTAAATTGGAATGTTTTGGAAATTGATTCGAAAGAGTCTATTAACACAAAGTTCCCTCTGAATATATATGATTTTTGTTTATATTTTTAGCTTCTTGTATTTTAGGTAGAGGAAACCTGGCAACTTAATATTAAAACACTCTGTTCCCATTAAGACAATTCGTGCACCAGTGACCGTCGAATTTTGAAGATATTCCTTGTTGAGTGGAGGAACTCAACGCCGCACTTATCCTTGTTAAATAAAAATATTAAATATTCCATTTCCTCGAGTGAGAATCGACCTCAAAACTTGTCCCATTTACAGTCCCACGTTTGTGAAGCTCAATTATTTTTTTTTAACTAACAATTCATATCGTAATCATTTTTTTTTATTTAATTCTAAATTTCAAACAAAATTCACCATCAAATGTCAGGTTTTACATCGAAAATAACAAAATCTCGTTAACATTTATATACAAAAGGAATAAGATAAGAATAAAAATGATTTTTACTGCATATGATACTGTCACATAATTTCAGTTTAATGTGTATGTAGTTTTTGTTACCTGTTACGGCCTATGGGTCTCTGTTGAGTTGTAATTCTGTATGTACACATTTTTTATATAGTAGTTTTTGTCTGAGGCAGGATGATGGCAATTTTTTATGTACTATATTCGTAAAGATTTTTTTAGTTAGTTGGATAGGCAGACTTATTCAGTGTTAAGACACCCTATTTTCAAAAATTTGCGTGTTAAAGGGTGGTCTTGTTACTAGAGCGAGAAAATCAAAATAGCTCATTCGCATTAGGGAATCGAACTCACAACTGCCGTGCTTACCGCGACACGACAGCTTAAATTTTTGTATATAATTGTATAGAAATTGGTTTTCTAAATGTATAAGAATTTTTAGGGACAAAACTTTGCTCTAATTTAGTTATAGTTGTCTAAAATGTAAATAAATGAAATGGGAAAAGTTAAAATACTAAAGCAAAAATATATATATATATATATATTGGTTGAACGCGTGCTAATCTCAGGAACTACACGGACTGAAAAAATTCAACTACGGTTCGATTTCAAAAAATCTTTTTCTATTGGATATTCCATTTATCGACGAAGGCTATATAAGGTTTCCATGTAACACACTGTAAAATGTACATGCGATCAGAAGTTGTCTCGGGCACATAGTGTAACGATCCATACCAGAATTAAAATTTGTAGGTAAATAATATAATTCATACAAATTCAAATTTAGTTCACTTCTTTAACTACGCGTTCCATTCACAAGTAATGTTAAAGGGACGTAATATACCGTAGTAAAACACGTAGATATAAAATATATTTATTAAAAATATATTTAATAATTATATTCAAAAGTTATGTATTATCTTTTAAAATACATAATAAATTAATTAATATTTTAATTATTGTAAAATATCATGTTGGCTGAATAAGCTATCGTCAACGTCATGGTCATCGTTTTAAGGGAAAGTAACAGGAGGGAGATGGCGGACGCGTCTGAGGAAGGATGGATGTGTTAAATGTTTAGAGAAGTTTTAATTTATAATTAACATATATCTAGTTATATTTAATATACAAAAAGCATCTGAGATTATATCATCAATTGTGATATAAGTATTTGAGGTTGCTAAGATAAGTAATAAGTCCTTTCACTATTTACGATTGTTTGCTTTGAAATACTACGTCGGTAAGTTTTTAATAGATTATTATTAAACCAAAGCAGAATGATATTAATGCATATAATGCTGTCAATATCCAGAGATAAATATTATTTATTTAGTAAATGGAAATAAATAAATGAAGATGTTTTGTGAGGTATGTAAAATTACAATTATATTAATGTACGCAGAATGCCTGCCGCCATCTTTGTTAGATGCGTGTATGGGAATTGTGAAATGAGAGTTAAATAGGTTTGGTGAATTATAATAACTTATAAATGTAATTTCTATATATATTAGTAAATATTTAACATGTTACTATAAATATAAATATAATAGTATCATTTATAATATGATATAAAACTATTATTTCAAAATATATATTTACGATTTATATGACTGTTAGAGTTCATTGACCCTATATTTTACTATTAAACAATATAGTCACAACCGACTGCTGCTTTGCTTCGCTAATACTAATGTGCTTGGCTAAGTGAATTGCTATGGCATTTAATTTTATATATATTATATTTAAATAGTTTCGTGGTGCCTTGCGCTGCGTTAATGATAACACTTAGTGTATGATGGATAGGTGTGTGATGCTGCTTTATGTCCTGGTACTGGTGTATGTAGTAGTGTCCGCTCGTCTCATACGGGTGTGTGGTGCTATTTTATGTCCTAGCTCTGGTGTACGTATATAGCAGTGTCCGCTTATTTGTCTAACGCTTAGTTTATCGTACTAAACATAATGCGTCAATCGACTGATGTCGAAGACGTGCTTATAATATATAGCCGGGCGTCACTGATGCTAACATATTTGATATAAGCGAAATGCTTTAGTGGTGTTGGATTCTGCTGCTGAGTTTCTTCCGCCAGTTCTTCTCAGCACTGAGGTTCTTTACTGAACTGGTAGTAGAATCGCGCCTACTTGGAGTCGCTGGCTGTTCTAGCGATAACTGAGTATTTTCAATTAATGATTTCTATATTACATTCCCACAACTCTGAGTCTAGTGTCAGTTCAGACAAACAGCTGCAGGGTGTGTGCTGTGCGTGTTATTCTACAACGGTTCTGTTTAAAAGAGGCGTTACAATAACAATGAATATAAATTATATTAATATTGGAACTAAGGCATATAATAAGCGCACGTAGGTAATAAATATAATATGAAATATATTATATTACCGAATTAATACGGATATAACAAACACGTCACATTATACATACAGAATTTAATATTATTAAGATACAATTAATAAATATATAGTTATAAGCAAGACACACGAAGGTATATTAATATAACGCCCTCTAAAGAAACAAACTGAAGTGGATTCACATAATCGGCCGCCTAGCGGTAGGGAGTTCGATCTGATATCTAAAGCAGAGAGTTATAAGTCTTGTAATTATGACTACGGCCTACATATAATAATCTCAACTCTATTACAAATATTCATATTAGACTTTGGTCTTTGAATTAGTTATTTAATAATTGATCTTTCGCAAAAGCATTATAAGAATCACAAATATTAACTATTCCGATCCGTCCCGGAGGGTTTCAGAGCCGAACGGCCGGAATCCACGGTAAGTGGCGGGTGCGGGGCCACTCACTATTCCCCCTTAGTTATAACTATCAGTAATGATTGGGTATAACAGAGAGGCGGATAGGACGTCTACGATATTCTTAAGAAATATCACGGAGATTGAAACGGACAGACTATAACATTTTATTTATCATAATATATTTATTTGTACTTATATTAAAGTTATGGTATATTTCATATTAATACTGTTACCTCTGAATCTCTAAAAGATCTTGAATTACTTACCTTCACTACGAAAGGGTTCTAACTATATTAGACGTATCACGAGCCATATTAAAATTATTATTTAAATAATTTTATTTAAATATTTTATTGAGTGTAGGATGGGATGTCAGTTACAATAGAATGTGTTACGTTAACAAAACTCTTAATTATATCTTGAGGCCAGTCGTGGCGCACGTGCATATGTGTGTAATTGGAAACGCGACATGTTGTGGGTTTGATTTCCAGGAAATAGAAAAATTTTCGAAAAAATGAATGAATGATTGAATTTAATATTTTTATTTTTTCGCTTTGGTAACGAATCGAAGCGCGGCGTTGAGTTCCGGCACTCAACATGCAATGCCTTCCGAATTCGGCGGAAAATGGACACCGGAGTGTCATTACAAAATCTAATATTTTTATTCAAAATAAGAAGTTACATGCTCCATTTTTTGAATATCAAAGAATTTACGACCAGTTAACTAGAGTTAATGCCTCAGACCTGAGAAGAACCGGCGCAAGAAACTCAGTGGGCCTTTTTTTGTGACAGTGATACTTTTGAATCAGACCGGCCTTTGAATCAGCATTTCATTCACAAGGCGTGTTATTATTTAAAAAATAATTAATTCGGTATTAACCTTTAACCCACAAACGACTTTTCATAATTTTTTGAAATCCTAATAAAGAAAATTCTCTGATGTTTCTGGGAATCCTATTGTAAAAGCGTACATATTATAAAAGAAAAGAAGAATAAAAAAAAGAATTACGGAATCTATACAGTTCGAGTTATGGGTGCATTAAGTTTAAGCTTATTTCTGGTATCAATATTATGAACATCACCAATTTTAATAAAATCATTAATGTTTTCTTTACATACATAACATTTTCAAAAATGTATTGAGATGTCAGTTTGTTAATTTCTTTAAACTTTTGCTTTAAGGAGTCTTTAGGGTCTAAGTTATAGATTACAAAAATAGCTGGCTTCTGCAGGACAAATATTGGCTTAATACCGGCTGCATTACCCCAAAATAAAATCCCATAGGACAGGAGTATACTAGTCTAGCCGTTTCTACGTCAGTTAATAATCTTTTTTTTTTTAACCGCGAAAGCTACTGAGCTAAGTCTATTCACCAATTCATCAATGTGAGGTCCCCACTGTTATTTGGATGATGATATCGAGGGTTCACCATTCAAGAGTACATCGGCTTTAACAATTTTCGTTCTTCACTCGCTTTTCATTCCAACACTAGGTTCCCTCTGCCTACCCTGCTGTGAGTGAGATGAAGCGTGAACATGATTCTTTTAATTAATTTATTTTACAGAGGGAACACACCACAGATGCAAAGCATCAGTTAAAGCTATAATTAAAATATACAAAAAATAACCTATATTATTCCTGTAAAATCAATAAGTTAAACTTGATACCAGTTGTTAATTTTTACGAACCACTACACAAAATATTAAGTTATAACATCTTTCAGCTCAGTAAACTGTACACCGTTTTCGTTTCGAGCCGACGCTACCGGAAAGCCTGTATAATTTTTATATGGATAAATTATACCATATTGATTCAGCAGTCAATTTGGTAAATAGTACATTTAGCTATTTGGGTAGGGATAGTGGACTTTTCATAGGAAACTTTACATAGGATTTAAACTCACGCCTCTTCAAAACTATCATTCCAAGCCATACAATTATTAGGTTACGTTAAAATTCTATAGCGTAAATTCTTGTTGTAAATTAGAATAGAATAGTCTTTATTGCACAAACAAGCACGAGTCGGGTTCGCTACTAGAAGTACCCTATGAATTTCCCTTTATAGTGCAGAAATACGCGTTTTCTGGGTTCCGTAAATTTTAAGGAAAAAAGGAATCCCTATAAGATCACTTTACTGTCCATCTGTCTGTCTATCTCTCTGTCTGTCAGTCATTTTATAAGTGTTTTTTTTCCCTTAATAGTACGGAGCCCTAAAAATATAAGAAAAATTCGTCATGCAGCTTAACTTTAGTTAAGATTGAGTGAATTTCTAACCGGCACAAAAAAGTTAAACAGAAAAACTAAAGCTACCTTTCCTATTAAAATTTCTAGAACAAAAACGAAGCTTTTCAAATAGCTATTCAAATGAGAATGAATAATAACGAGAAATTACTATAATTGCGGATAGAGCGGGTTCAATGCAATCCTATCATTTTAAATATCGGGTAAGTTTCAACGTAAAGTAGGTGGTCACACGTCGTCTACTGTGTGGTCGTTTACTGTGTGGTAGAGTCACGTCGCCAGCAATGGCAACACGCATGGGCAGACTCGACCGGATCATTACCACCCCCGGCATTTAAAACCGGCGTGAAGTAGTGGCTTTATGCCACTGCGTTTCGCATCAGGTAATGCCGGGCCTCGGCGCCCAACCCACCTTAAAGGCCGGCAACGCACGTGTAGCTCCTCTGGTGTTGCACGGGGTCGTGGGCGGCGGTAATCACTTACCATCAGGTGACCCGCACGCTCGTTTACCGTGTCTTTTACATAAAAAAAAAAAAAAAGTCTTTTATTCTAATATCAATTGCCCATCTTTTATATTAAACGTGATTATTATTTAAGGAATTCTATTCATTAGGTGCAGAGCGAATACGAGAGATTTTTGATTATTATATATTTGACTAGGGATCGTCGTGGGGCGGCGGCACAAGCGTCTGCAGACATGACGCTGAATTGCAAAGCAAAGCAAAGCGCAGCGTTGAGATTCGCCACTCAACATGCAATGTCTTAGGAGTTCGGCGAAAATCGGGGAACGGAGTGTGTTAACACTACGTTTTCTTTGGCTATCCTGCTATAAGCGTTATACAGTGTAAAGTTTATATTTATTTCGAGCCTCACGCTGTATTCTGCATATAACAGGGTAGGCAGAATAACCCTAGTGTTAAATCACTCCGTCCTCCACTTTCCGCCGAATTCTGATTCTGAAGAGATTGATAGATACATATGACAGCACACGTGTAGGAAGGATAAGGAGTGTAAGGTAGCACTAAAAATGGATTTCCCGAGAATGCTACAGAAACGGTACAAATAAGATTTTACATTTTACGATTTAATGTGAACGGAAGCAAAGTTGCGGGCGATGAATAGTCAAGTGTTTTTTAAAATTAAATGAAATAATCTTATATAGCAATCCGTTCACATTCGAACTTCGTCCTAACAACATCCAAAGCCGGTCAGATCATAGAAATAAATTTAGTATTACCTGAAACCATTCTCTTTGGAATTGAAAAGCCATTATTTCATGAGATAACATATGGGGCCGTGGAATCCCGTTGGTGGGTATTTAATTCTAATGCATTCACCGTTTTAACTGGTTTTACTAAATTTAGATAATATTGGTCGTCGTGGCGCAGTAGCACCAATGTCAACCTAAGCTTAACGATTGTGGATTCCATTACCATTTGGGAGGGTGACAGTTCTGGTAGGAAAACTAATGAAACTACAAGAAAAAAAACGGTTGCGTCTTATACTCACTGTTTTCATTTACAGTATATGTCTATTGCACTTCAAAATGCGGCTAGCGCTGTGGACGAGGAAGGAAGAGTCTGCCGATGCCGTATGCGAGAGAGAAACCAGTTAGACTGACGCCATAACGACGCGTTAGGTAGCCTCACATAAGAAGTTATCACTTCAAAAATTGAGCCAAGAGAGAACCTGGTTGCTTTGTGTGATCTTTCTGAAGTTACTTGTTACGCTTGTTTATAATAAGATTGTATTAGAAAGGTGATTCGTGATGTTGATGAGTAGATAGATCGAGAGCACTACCACACGGCTGCGATCTGTTAAACATATGCACGGCACATAACCTGCAGTCGCGTTTCTAGTATTTTGCAACGCTTGAATAAAAGATTAGAACAATAGGCGGATACTACCACTGGGATATAAAAAAGCATCACACACCTACAAATCATATACCATAATCATCGTGCCATTACAGGCTTTGATTTATTATATTTGATTTATTATATTATATTTATTATACAAACATTTGGTAGGAGTATTTATGTGCATAATTTATATTAAAACCGTAGGACTTGATATATAGATAAAAGAAAATGGCGGTTGTGACACTCGGGACGTCCATACATAAATGATTCTGGATCAATAGGACAATAAAAATATGTTAATTATATTAGTCATAATTAACTGTGCCTATCATGTGTATTGCCATGCATATTATTATTTTATTTGTTTATTTTAAAACTCATATCCATGGTTCATATTGTTATAAGCTGTACATAAATTGTCATAAATACCCATTTCTAAATTCAGGATATTCTCTCTTTGTTCTATACACTCCCCATGGACCTTAAAAACTAAATTAGTACTAGTACTACTAATAACTACTGTCATGTCATGTACCTAGTGTCAGTCAGTAAGAATTTTTATATAGCGGCTTATTAAGTGATCGGTTATATTCGAAAATTGTGATTTCGATTTAAATTCAGAAGAACAGAATGACATTTTATCTAAACAAACACATCAAATAAATAACTAGTACCCCAAATACCATCAACGTTTCAATTCCAAAATTCTACAACAAGAAATTCCAAACAATTATCCAATTCTTATTGACTTTTGAGCCCCAAAATTGGTTAAAAGGGGTCGAAACGGAGCAAATCCCCTAAATCTTCGGCTTAGCTCATTAAGCGATACAGCGCTATACTAATAAAGCTGAGATAAGTTTTATTGCGCCACGCCTCCCCTATAGCGATAGCGGGGCGAGATATGCGACTGCTTTACGATCCAAGTGTATTAAGAGTTTCTTGAATCTATAAATATAGATGGTAGACTGGTATTCATCGAGTTGGTAGAACAAGTGCTTAGTAGAATTGGAATCTAAATTTCAAATATATAAAACTCTTCCTTTACTGAGTGATTGACAAGACGAGGAAATCTAGCAGCATAGAACGCTTGGAGATGCTTTATAGCGGGAGCTTTGGGAGTTTTATAGTATAAATAGTTTATATTAACACTATAAAGCTAAAAAGTTTGTTTGCTTGAAAGCACTCATCACATGAATTACTTGTATTCAATAAATCCTTTTTGTATTGAATAGTTCATTTATTGAAGAAGATTTTTTAACTACATTGTGTTGTTTTAATGCTGCCCGCTGTATTTGCGGTCAGAGTAAATTTAAGCACTTAGAATGTGTCATGTGTTACATGGCTATAACACAGGTCTTTTCTATTTCCATTTAATCGAAGCCGAACATGAAAGTTATAAAAAAATAATATATTGTCAGTAAGCTCGTCTAAAAGAGGCGAGATATACGTGAAAATATTATAAAGATATTATAAGAAAGATATATAAAGATTTCTAACAATTTAGAGCAAAAAGAGATTCAACTGCTGTAGAATATGCTCGGGACTATAAATAGTATAAGCCTAAACTCGAATGATTTAAAACGATTCGAGTAAATAGGACTTGAATATTAAAACTCTAAAGAGGAATAGTTGGTAGCCTTTGAACAGTACCAATATTCAGGTCTTATCCACTCGTATGGTCATAAAGTTCCTGGCCCCATCATCAGATCAGCTAGTTGCTACAACTATATGGTATTATCAGATTAGCTACGTATAACTGCTATTGGTTTAATTGGTTCAAATTCAGATTTCTTTTGGATTTTATTACATACTTTGTTACAGCTCGACTTAAAAATATAAGCGTCTTAATAATACAAAGATATGTCAAATACAGTAAATTTCATAACAAGATGAATATAGAGACGTTCAATCATTCCGGGCTTAGACGCGCGGTCATTGCGTCCGCTGACAAATAACCGGCTTAGGACGGTGCGAGGCATATTTCATACCGTGATTTCTAAACCTAGGGTTATGTATGTTATTGTTCACATATAACAGGGTAGGCCCAGGGAGGCGGAAATCAACGCTGCGCTCAATCTCATTACCAGGGACCAGAAATAAAAATATTTAATTCATTCCCCCGAGTGAGAATCGATTCAAAGCCATCGTTTTAACAGTCGCACCCTTGTGCCCCTGCGCCTCTTCGGCCAAATGACAGCTACATATGAACGGAATCACACCGGGTTGCCACTATTTACCCTGTTACGCAACGGAAAACATGTTTTTTTGTTATCTATTTTTTTTTATAAAATAAATCTGATTATATAATAGTTTTATTGTTGTGTTGAGTGTTTTACGTTCTATACTAAACTTAATTTTCCACTCAGACGTCCAAAAATATACGTAGTATATTAGGTATACATACTATAAATACTTTTTATGTATTATTATATATTGTAAATATGATTAAATTTCTTTGTTAATTCAATTCAAATCGGGAAACCAGAAATTGGAGAGCGCTTTATTTTATCGCTTCTTTGTAATTAGACCTATATATATAAATATTTAAAATTTACTTTTAATTGCGGCTTCGTCCACGTGGTCAAATTGACCGTTAACCATTGCATAACTCTTATGACATGTATATGACACATTATAAGGGACGATGGGCAGTGGGCTACATCAAAACCATTGATGTGGTGTAATATAGCATACATGGAGCCTTCTTAGATAAATGGAGTAGCCAATAACTTAACTGAAATCGTCGCGTTTAACTAAACAATCTCTTCACCTTTATAATATTGATATGGAAGATTGGGTACGAAAAAAAAATCTTTTCCCTAATATAAGAAAAAATGTCACAATTTACTATAGGTGTATATATACAGTATATCTCGTAAAAACACGTCAAAAAATGTTCTATCGGAGGCTGCATCGGATGCTAAGCTCAAGCTCATTTCTTCGTATCAGATCCCGACATAAAAATATTGTGCGGCGAGCGCCGGAAATTAAAAATATATCACACTGGAAACGGAAAACTAACTATATTGCTTAGGTAACCGTGTTATTAGAAAGCATACTGTTTTATGAGAAAATGTTCATGTTATTCAAAGTACATTTCGTGGCTTTATGTAAAAGTAATTATTATTCACGAAAAAAATTCTGTGATATAATTATTGAGTGAAAAAAAATTGAGAAAAAAAAGTTATATTGCACTCTGTGGGTACCATACCCATGAATTTTATTTTTTCACGCAATATCTCCAATATTCGGTGGTGCGTGAGAAACAGAGTGTCTTAACACTAGGTTCCTTTGCCTTCTTTAGTTTTTTTATTTAAATAATTGTTGATCACGATTTAAAAATAATTAAAACCTAAATCACTCTTAAGGTTCTATCAGCTACCTGTCAGTTCCACCGTTAGCCCGATGATACCATGATACAATTATTACAACTGGGAAACGGAGTATGTCAACACTAACCCGGAGGATAGCAAGGTAGATAGAGGGCAGAACCTTGTGTTAAGACACTCCGATCTCCACTTTCTGCTGAATTTTCAAGGCATTGCATGTGAAGTGGCGGAACTCAACGACGCGCTGTGGCCTCAGTGTCAGAGGGAATAAATAAAAAATATTATTATATATTTTTTACAATTCTAAAGTGTTATTCCATACTTAGGAAAGTAAAATACTATTTAGAACAAGTATAAAAACTTTAACATATTAAATTTATTATATTGTAATTCAATCCCTCCACTGGGAATCAAAGCCACCGCCATCGCGTTACAGTCACACGCTTATGCTTGTGCGATAGGACGGCCACATATTTAATTATGACTTGTTAACTTTCAGTTGATTTGAACAAGCTAATTCCCACTCCCCGCACTAAGTCCACAATATGAACAAAAACAACTTATAATTAAAGAAACTTAGGCTAGTTTCATATAACAAAGCGGAACGTTCTTGTGTATGAGGCTTCTTGAGGCGTTACCACTTTGTTATAAGTTTTTGTAGTAATTTATAAATGGCTATTACAATATAATATTCTTTATTGTACTAAAATTTATAAGGTATTGACGTCATCGCTGTTTAGGTGTTTATGGGCATTATTTTTTTAATTTCACGCTGAGAACCGTATAAAGCAGTGTAGGCAAAACGAATTTAGTGTTAAGACACTCCGTTCCTCCGTTCCTAAGTATTATCATTTCTTTAAGCGGCACCACAGCTTTGTAAGTACTTTGGTTAATAAGAATGATTTTAAGTTATGACGATGAGGCCCTCTTGGTCCTGTGGTATAAGGATATAATTCTAAGCACGACGGTTATAGGTTCAGTTCCCCCTCGGAGTAATGAGATATTGAATATTATAGTTTCTTGTTTTGATAACGGAGCAAGGAGCGGCGTTGAGTATATAATTATATAGCGCAGGAAAAGCGCAATGTCAATAGAGTGGCTCGACATTCATTTCTCCGTTTTCCATCAGTATAGGAGACATTGCGTGATTAGTGGTGAAACTCTCCGCAGGGATTTCTTTCAGCGAAGTTCAGAAATAAAAATCTTTTTTTTTCTAAAAGTTAACTTTAATATGAAGATTGGCTTTTTAGCTTTTAGATAGTAATTAAAAATGTAAAGAGGAAGGAGAAAATATCGTCCTATCGTTATTTATATTTTTAGTAGTTCTTCCACCTTGACTACATTTATTTTCGCCTATTAAGAGACGCAGATTTTAGAATCCATATCAGAAAAGCTTTCGTAAAAACATTTCGGATTAGAATCCAAAACCATCCTGTAAAATCAGATGTTAGGTAAGTCAGTCAAGGTAAGTTAAGCAAAAGCTATATTAGATACAAAACGTTGATACAAAATGACATTTCAATTTTGTTTCTACCTTCAGCTATAGATGTGTTTAAAATAGGGCTATTTCGTTCAACGAACCAAATTGGATTGTTCCTCGTAGACAGTTATGGTCTTGCGGGCGCTGGTTGTAAATATTTTTTTCCATTGGAAATTAGTTTTGTATTGTTTGCATAGTTGGGATAACACATTTGAGATTAATCTAGACTTATAAATATATTTTTACTTCTTAATAGTTTGTTTGATTGAACGCGCTAAACTCAGGAACTGGTCTGTTAAAAAATATTTTTTTTTGTGGGATATAGTCCATTTATCGCTACCATCAAGCTAGTACTGCTTAAAAATGTTGAATACAACAGGCTTATTGGGGTAGGTACATTATGGCGCAGTGGAGCAGCGTTTGACTGTGCAATGACCAATATGGTGGATGTTTATATGCAAAAAAATGGAGGCAGCTCGGTCTTTTAGTTCATGGGACCAAAATCACGAAATTTTAGGGGTTCTTATAATAAGTTCTTTGATTTTCACGATTATTACACATTTTAAATGAAACTAATTTAACCGGATTAATCGCGTATATTTAAGATTTTACATTTTGGAAACCCGACGTTTCGAACACTTTGCAGTAGTCCGTGGTCATTTAGGGGTTCTATTTGAAAATTGGACCTGGACATCAAAAATAAATAAGTTTCTCACAATCATAATATTAGTCTTTTGTTTTGTTATAAGAGCGAGAAAAATGAAATTATTAGTACCTTCCATTGAGTAAGCAACCTACAACCACCGCATTTACATCCGAACACTAAACCACTGCGCCACGACGGTTTCTATTACTGATTTAAGCACAACGTTTCTATTTCCGTTACACAGCCCTATACAGCTGGTGTAGCTTAGTCTATAAGCTATTATTTAGTGGACACGTCACCGAGCGTTATTAATCGACGCGGTTAGCCTGATAATAAATAAAGTGCCTGTCAAATATGACTTTTTAGTCACATATTCTGATTTGTTTTGTTATATATTTATATTAAAAACTAGCGGCCCCCGTACGGCTACGCCCGCTTGAAAAAAAGAAAGTGTATTTCAGAAAAAAACCGATCAAGCCCGAGTCGGTTTCGCCCACAGGGGGCTCCGTACCGTCCATACATCCGTTGTAACTTTATTATAAGCATAGATTGTATCTTTTTGGTAAATATTTTAATGAATGAATATTGTATTGAGTTACCAGTAATATGGTTTGAATAGAACAGAAAAGCGAGATATAGAACAGAAACGTGAGTAGCGGAACTAAGCGTAGCGTTTTGCCATATTGCGAAAAGGAGAATAATTCATTCCCCCGAGCAGGAATCGAACCCACAGCTGTCAAGCTTACAGTCAGACGCTGTGCCACTGTCTTGATTGCCTCAACTTTCGATATCAGTTTAAAGAAGCAGCATTCACAATATATAAGTCTATTAATTAATTAGATAAGCCGAGTTTGTTTTACCAGAGCGGGGAAAGAAAATAAGTTATTCTCCTAATTGAGAATCGAACCCACAACCGTCTGGTTACTAGTAATTAGGAGCCATCGCACTGTTGGTATAGTAGGTGTGAATGTATTTCTTAAAATATCTAAAAGAAAAGAAAGTCATTGACGTTGTTCCAGCCGCAGGTTAAATTTTAATTAAATTAATTAAAACACGCCACTGAGACATTGTTCATTTCAAAATAAGAGTTGGAAACTTATTGACGGGAATAAGAAGTTACATCTTATAGTAGCGTAGGCTGTGAGCTTAAATCTTATTTGCGGTAATATTTATAATACTTTTATGAAAGTTTACATATAAACACCGTGCTTTATTTTCATAGACATGCCCATTAAGATAAAACGCGGCGTTTAGTTTCCCTAAACATGCAGTCTCTTAGTAGGCATAAAGCGGGGAACGGAGTAAGTTATCACAATAACGTCTCTTTGCGCGACCCTCTCCCATAACAGCAACGTTTAAATATAAGAAAAGTTTTTCGCTTCACCCCTGCAAAAATCTAGATACGAAAAGGGATCTTTTGACTAATGACATAACGTTCCATGAATCGCGAAATTTACGTGACATTGTATGTTGAGTTGCGGAACTCTCTGCCGCTTTTGTCTTCTTATCTTATTCGGAATGCTACGACTCCCTCATATAAAAAATGAAATATCTGTGGGCTACTCCCACTAATTAATTTATTTAATTATTTATTTATACAGCAAAATTTTAATGTGACATATATATTTAATAAATATCAAGAATTATTAATTAGAAAAATATTTATTTAATTATTTTACGTATTATAAAACACACAACCCACAAATCACCGACGTCGGTTTAATTGATTTATAATCTGCACGGCAATTGCTACCTGAGCCGTGTGACGTCATTTTGGGTCGTCCACAGCTGATTGCGCGATACAATTCGCCAGCTAGTGAGTCACAAACACCCAACCGTCGCGGATTCCTTGCACTTGCTATACTATCGGCCACACGTCACGTACCTACCTTTTAGTGAACGTTCTTGTAGTTTAGTCTCCGATATATGTAAACTCTTAATTTTCACTCCTTCTGTATTATTGGTAAACTGTGTGGACTATCTTTCTTTGTGTTTCTTCGTTATATGTGACTTTCATTTTTAAGTTTAATAAATATTTGGGTTGTAAAAGACTTGATTATTGTTACTAATCGTCTACAAACTCTAATTATCACCACACGCCACCAAATATCTATGTAGTTGTGTAGGTGTGTCGCAGGGGTACAAGCGTATGACTGTAAACTCAACAAATTATGGTTTCTATTCCCATTTCCCACTCGAATAATTAATATTTTAATTTCTTTGCTTTCGTATCGAGGTTAACCGCGGCGTTGAGTTTCAATACTCAATACGAAATGCTTCCAGAATTCCAAAGCTAATGGAAAAAGAAGTGTCTAAACACT
This sequence comes from Heliconius sara, assembly GCA_917862395.2. NCBI lineage: Eukaryota > Metazoa > Arthropoda > Insecta > Lepidoptera > Nymphalidae > Heliconius > Heliconius sara. The sequence goes on along the minus strand of OU860780.1, from coordinate 7,656,143 downwards.
AAGTTCCCTTTGCCTACCCTACATCGAGCTAAATCGAGTATACAGCGTGAAGCTGTAAAAAAGGAGAACATCTTCAGAGATATATATTCAATCACAGTCAAAAGAAGTCATTAGCTTTGTCAGGTGTACCACTCAGTCGTGATGCGGACGCGGTGCAGCCGACGTCCTGTAGATAATCACATCCGTACTCCGCTTATGCTACACACGAGAATATCTAGACCTGCTTAGATGGATCATTAAAACTACCTTTCTATTTGCGGGTATATGAAGGAGTCGATATAGAGGTGCAGTTTACAGAGGATAAGGTAGAAGAAAAAAATAATCAAATCTATTTCATGTGAGGCCGGTCGTGGCGCAGCGGCACGAAGTGTGACTGTAAAACCGACTGGTTGTGGGTTCGATCCCCACTCGAGGAGATGAAATATTTACTTAAATTTATATTTCCATTTCTTCGCTCTGGTGTCGAGGCTAAGCGCGGCGTTGAGTTCTGCCACTCAACACGCAATGCCTCCAGAATTCGGCAGAAAGTGGGGAACGGAGTGTCTTAACACTAGGTTCCCTCTGCCTACCCTGCTGTGTGCGGGATACAGCGTGAAGCTGATTTGATTTATTTATTTTTTTTCTATTTCCTGTATTGTGTACGTTTCCTTTTATAAATTAATTTTTGACATAATAAAATCGAATTTAAACATCGATTTAAAAATAAAAAAATAAATTTACGTACTTTGTTTGATTTTGTTGAACAAAATATAATTAGAAAGAAAGATTTTATAATTTTGAAGTCAGTGTCAAGCTAATGCCAGACAACCTCTATCGGCTATCGTAGTAACGATATCATATTAAGCTAAGCCTTTTTGTTTTACTTGACACTAGCTTTCAAGTAAAAGAACAATCATCAAAATCGATTTACCCAGTCAAAAGTTCTGAGGTAACAAACATAAAAAATACAGTCGAATTTTTTTTATGTTTGTTACCTCAGAACTTTTCTTTCCCTTTCCAACCTTTTCCCAACCTTTTCTTACAGAAGTCGGTTAAAAAAAGTATGGTTTCTTTCCCAATTTAGAATAAACGTCCTTTGGATCAGAAACAATCATCTCAGTATGATTTTATATTTCCGAAGTAAGTGTAAGTTTATTTAAAAAAAAATCACTATTTCGAAATCATTTCGAAATTTGGTGCAGGATATTGTTATTAGTAACTTAATATCTTTTAATAAAATACAAAATGTTTTTGTGATTGAGTAAGTTTCTGATGTTAAAGTTGATTATTGTTCGCCTATACATATAAATTGGGTTGGATCTTGCAAAATGCGTTATATCTTTCTTTCCTTATAAGTAACAAGAAGAATAAGAGCAGAATCTAGGATTAATACACTCCGTTCCTCACTTTCTGCCGAATTTTGGAGGCATTACGTGTTGAGTGGCTGAACTCAAAATCGCGCATTGCTTCGACACCAGAACGAAGAAATGAAAATATATATTTAAGTAAATATTTCATCCCCTTGAGTGGGGATCGAATCCACAACCAGTCGGTTTTACAGTCACACGTCATGCCACTGCGTCATGATTGGTTTCATAAAATAATTACCTACTATATGTAAGTTCCTTTCAGATTATACTTAAAATATTATGTATGCTGTATAATATACATAGAGTTATATATGTAACGTAATATAATATATATGTAACACGAACAGGTATTATTTGGCCTAAAATTCATATAAAACACACCTGTTAGCTCTTCACCGAAATGCTCATCCCGTATAGATAGATATTTGTCTACAATGCTCCCGAACTTTGCATATTTATTACTCAACCCTTTTCTTTCAGCGTCCGGTCCTTTTGATCGCAATATTAAATAAAAATATTTTTATGTATTAGTAAAAATTTAAACACGTACTTTAGTCGCCTCTTACGACAACACCAGTACACAAATAATTATGTCTAAAAAGCAGACAAAAAACAGCCTCACATTTTTAACGTGTCTTTCCCAAAACAAACATTATAAATTGAGTGGCGGAACTTAACGCCACACTTTAGCTACCAGAATAAAAACAAATGATATAATAATTTACCCAAGCGATCAAATCCAGAATCATCCCATTTACATTCAGCCATTTACAATATTACCATTTACATATTGAAATGACATTTAGTTATTATGTGTTCAATTGACATAGATTTAATGGTTTTAAATCAAAAAATAATAATAAATCACCTTCACTTACACAGTAGTGTAGGCAGAGGGAACCTAATGTTAAGACATCGCGTTCCCCAATTAATTGTGTTTTAAATCTGAAATTATATTATTATTTATAAGAAAATAAAAGAATCGGAGCTCAAGGCTTAACATGGCTGGTTCTAACGTATAATTTATATTAATAAAAAATTCATCAAATGCGAGTCGGATTTGACACCGAGGGTTAAAAAACAATTTCATCACTGTAAGTCAACAGAAAGTAAGGTGACATACTTATTTTCGTTTTATGAAACTTTTATTTGAGTTGTATGTAATGTGATTTATTAGAGCTATGTTGAGGCCAGTCGTGGCGCAGTGGCACGAAGTGTGATTGTAAGATCGACTGGTTGTGGGTTCGATCCTTTCGCGAGAAGATGAAATATTTACTTAAATTTATATTTCCATTTCTTCGTTCTGGTGTTGAGGCAAAGCGTGCCTACAGAATTCGGCAGAAAGTGGAGAACGGAGTGTCTTAACACTAGGTTCCCTCTGCCTACCCTACTGTGTGCGGGATACAGCGTGAAGATGATTTTTTTATGTACATAAATTCTAGACAGTATTGTTAGACAGTAAATGCAAGTTTAGGATGTACATTTATAATATGTTTTATGTACTAGGCGCGCCACATATTACTATTAATCTATGCTGTCTGCCTGATAATAAATAAAGTCCACGTGAAATATGTATATGATTTTTATTTTGTATCTAACTTTTATAAATAATGTAACTTTTATACATTTATATAATTATTATATAATATGTTTAAAAATAAGGCCCTAATAGTTTAATTTAATACTTTCATTTCTTGGCTCTAGTAATGAGGTATAGTATAGCAGTGAGTTCAGGCATTCAAGCAGAGTGGCAGAAAGTCGGGAAGGGAGTGCCTTAACAATAAGTACCCTCTGCCTATCCTCCTATATGCTAGATACAGCGTGAAATTGAAAAAATAGATTAGAATTCATTGAAGAAGAGAGAGTTGATATGCCTGCATAAACATAAAATAACTTATAACAAATTATTATTTTTAGTATTCTTCTAAACTATATATATACTGTATGTTTCCTTGGCATGTTCTCCATACTTACCCAATGGCATTTACATTGGGTAAGTGAATACTCAACTAGCACATTCTGAACTGAATCAAAGAACAGAAATTATGCTAAAAAATAAATTCTTACTGAGAGTATGGTACATTTGTACCACAAACGCGTTGAAGTGTCAAATGTTCGTTCGAGTAGATCCATCAAGGCGTCGGTTGATCATCCGTCGGTAGGCAAACTTTATTTTCATTATATTAATTAATTTGTGACGGCCCTCGCTGACAAATTAATTAAATACCATGCATAATACTCAAAACTCGCAGAATCTGTTCCCGGAAATATTTTTGATCGTCGGTATCTGCGGTTCTTTTGGTGTGAGTAATTTAATTTTTATGTTATACTAGCGGGCGTGCGCGGCTTCACCCGCTTATTTGCACCCTTAGGGGTGAATTCTAAAAAAAACCACGAAACACGTGTTCAAGAAAATATTTTTAACGGTCTTAAAATAAATTTTATTAAAATCGGTGCCGATTTAATTTTTTTCCATACAAACTTTCAACCCCCTATTTCATCCCTTTGGGGTTAAAATCCCTTCTTAGTAGATGTCCAGATTATGAATATAAACATCTGTCAAAATTTCACATTTCTACCATCAGCGGTTACGGCTGTGCGTGCGTCTTACCTCAGTCAGTCAGGTACATGTCCTTTTATATATATAGATATGGGAATCTTTTAAATTTTGTGGCTTCTATTTTTTTACGCTTACTACTTATATGTGATAACGAAATAACTGAAGTAATATTTACTTTATTATTTTTCTATGACATAATTATACTAGCAGTTTCGTCTTTGTGATCTGTAAAACATAAAATCCTGTTTTTCCCGTTTCCGAAGGAATTTCTAGAAACTCTCCCTTAGGGCTCGCCTACACTCCTCAACGCTGGATATGCAAAATTTGACTGTGCGTAGTTTCATCTGTGAACAGTCTGTCAGTCGCTTAGTAACGTAAGAGTTTTATATAGATAGTTTTTAATTGGCTTTCTGTAACTAATTGTATTCCAATAAAGTAAAGACATGCGGTATTAGGCGTTTAGAGTTGATCTTAGAGAACAGTGCTAACAATGAAACATGCCAAAGGGAATATAAATAACAATAGTTTCACCTTTTATTCCGCATATCGCTGGAAAGCAGAGTGATCTTAGTGTGAAGACACTCGTACCGTCCGAATTTTCGAGATATTGTGTGTTGAGGTACACAAATCAAAGCCGCGCTTTGGAGTTATATCAGAGCGATTAAATTAAAGTAAATTGAGTGAGAGTAGAACCCACTACTGTCGCATCTACAATCAGACACTGCGCCAATGCCAGAACGAACGTCAAATTAGAAAAAAAACAGTTAAACCTTTAGAATCGAATTTGCTACTACTGTAACTTAACACACCAACACCAATCCATAACTTACTATATGTAAATATGAAAATTGATTTGGATCATTTCGTTTTATTTCATTCATTCCATTGAATGTAACGATATATTCGTGTATGAATGAAGCATAATGGATTCAAACAGCGGAGCTTATAATTTGCGTTGGATGCTTTACGAATATTTATTGCTGGTTTATTTCGATTGGGATGAGCTTTGCATAATCTATGTAAAATTCAAACTATAGGCGCAGTGAAATTTGCTTAGTAATAAAGCAAATTAATTAGAGTGACATGACTCTACGCCACTTTAAAACAAAACATTTTATTACAACAACTTTGTGGTTAACATATTTTTGTTTTCATGTTCCAAAATTTCAAAAATTACTATTTTTTTATTAGTGGCAAGCACATATAATAGAGTATGCGAAGGGAACCTAGTAGAGACACTCCGTTGTTCAATTTGAGTTCATTTTAAAAAGATTACGTATTGGAGAGTAGAAAAACGTTTTGTCGATCAGAACTACAGTTGTATCTTCTACTTATTTTTTCCTAATTTTTTTTTTCAAATTTGACACCTACAATCAGCCTAGTTCCATTTAAACGCGTGATTTAGTATGTGATGACGAACGTTTCACTTTATATTCTATCTATATATAAAACTTTTTTGTAACTGACTGACACACAACACATGAACTACATAATGTAGTGATGGGTAGAACTACGAAATTTGTCACGTAGGTTCCTAGGAGAGTTTAGGGGAAAAATAAGAGAGTATTTCTAAAAAAAGTTTTTATGAGATTTATATAGTTCACAAAAACGAAATTGCGGGCGGGCACTAGTATTTTATATATACGTATTGTTTGAACTTTATATTTTATTAATACACGATGTACCAACTTTAGAGCCAGTGTTAAGAAACAGACAGCTTAATACAAGTTTTGAAGTTCATAGTTAAAATAACGACCGCAACGTCTAGACTTCAAATATTAAAAGTTAGTGATCGCTGACGGAGTATGAGTTTGATGAAATTTTACAGGCCCTTGTAACTTTTAGTTTCTGTTATAGTGTACAGGCATGCGAGCCCACCCAGGCCTATTTTGTGGTGTTGCCTATGATTTTTTAAAATGTTGTTTACTCTTGCATTATTAATTTGTTACACTCTTTCGCTGTCTTTTGAAAAAAAATAGTTATTTTTTTAAGTTCACGCTACCCCCTCCATACAGTAGTGCTAAAATCAGCTTCACGCTGTATCTCGCACACTCGGCTGGGTGGAAGAGGGAACCTAGTGTTAAGACCGCTTTCCGCCGAGTTCTGGAGGCATTGCGTGTTGAGTGGCGGAACTCAACGCTGCGCTTTGCTTTGACACCAGAGCGAAGAAATGAAAATACAAATGTTAGCTTATAAATATAAATGTAAATAAATATTTCATTTCCTTGAGTGGGGATCGAAACTGCAAACCACTTTGTGTCCGTGCGCCACGGCTGGCTTAAAACAATATAATTTGTTTTTTTCTTATTTTAGTCTAGCTTAGTTTGAGGCCAGACGTGGCAAGGTATGTGCCGCTGCGCCACGTCTGGCCCGATACTTACTTAAATTTTGCTCACTTTTCGAATATATTTTGAGATATTGCGTTTAGATTAACAAAACTTTTTGTCTTCATATCAGAGCGAGAAAATTCATTCCCCCGCGAGTGGTATTAGAGACCATGACCATTACGTTTATAGTCAGAGGTTATGCCCCTGCGCCACGATGACCTCAATAGCTATTTTATCTAATTAAAATACATTTTAAGCATTTCTTTATAGTGAAACTATAGTAAAACGCTGGTATTCCACACAATCTTAACCACCGAATCATAATTTATGTATGTTGACTCAACAAAGCCAAAGCTAGTGTATAATAAAACATATTTTGTATAACACTAAGCCCGCTACCCCAGTTTATCTTCACGGTACATTTGGTGCAATCGGTGAAGCGTCAAAAATGTGGCATCTGTCCATTGTCCTTGTACTATCTTCTAAACTTACGCCGGATTATTTTGGGAATTATTCGTTTTTTGCAATGACCAAACCATATAGTTGGTGTGGGTCGATATTGGAGTGGTCGTTGGTTCAATTTAAACAATTCGTAGGAAATTTCTATATAAATATAAATATGCATACTGTTAGCGAACTCGTGTAAAAGAGGGTAGATTTAGGTGACAATAATTATAAAAGCAGTGGCATTGTGTCAATCGGGGGACAGTCGCGTGTAAGTGACGGCTCCTATTGGAAGGAAACTAGTGTGAAGTATTGTTAGTAGATGATACATATCACCAATTGCAATTACGTGGTATCCCTTTCCAAATAGTTTAAAAAACATACAGACGATGTGTGTATTTATCGTGTATTTTAAAAACTATAACCGCTTCCGATTTCTAACAATACGTATAAATCTCTTTCGTTATTCAGTCACTGACAAACAACGCGCAGACGTTGATATTTGACTTGCAGATATGTTAAGGAATGTCGGGTAGATCTAAGAGGGAATTTTCCGAAAGGAGAATGTCCATCACATTATGGAACGCCGCCTACCTCTGCATCAAATCGAAACTTATTTTGGACGATGTATAAATAACTAGTTTCTACCCCCAATAATTATTTTCAGATCAGCACGGTGGTTCTGAAGATATTCAACGAAATGTAACATAACCTCAAAATCGCTGGTATTCAGTATCTATACTAACATATCTAACAGCATATTTTATTAACTGTTTCTTTCAGCTTTACGCTGCATCCCGCACATAGCAGGGTATCCAAATCACGGGGACTTGAACAATGAAACTCACAATCTGTCGCGTTTCAAAATCACACGTTTTTGCCTTAGGTAAAAATCGAAAATAACCTAAGCATATTGCTAACATTAGTTAGCTAAACTAGTATACTAAAAATAAATACAATAATAGTATCTTGCCGGTTAAGAGTACAAATAGATGGACACAATAAAATAAACAATGGCGGCGGGGTCCGAGGTACTGTCATATTGCGCAAGAGGTAAGGGTGCAAATTGCATAATAAGTATAGATTTCTTTAATATTAATAATAATAACTTTTCAGTATCGTTGTGGTAGCATTAGGTGATCTGGACCAATAATGATACTGTATGTTAATCTATGTCATAATATTTAAGGTAATTTCAATCAAATCATGGTATATAAAAATACAAAACCTTTATTTTTATGCATTTTTTCCATTATGCTCTGATGTGATCTAAAATCGATTGAAATGCATTATAATCAATTGCAATCCTAAAACTGGCAAAAATTTAAAGATTGATTCAAGGGAAAAATAAGTTACCCTTCCCATTAAATTGTCACTTCATAAATCAATTATCTATATTAATGATATTATATATTTAAGCTAACGTACTAAATTCTGAGCTTAATGTAGCGCTATTTTATTTTTAAGAACAATAATCAATATATATTTATTTTATGTTAATAGAAATCCCCCATGCAAAAAGTATATTCTGATTGACAAGACGCTGTACAAAAATAATAAAAATATTATAATATATATATTTTTTATTTTGATACAAGAGAAAAAGCGGTACTAAGAATGGGCATTACGCTTTCCACAATGACGGGGAAATAATCGTTTTTCTATTTTTTATTTTAAATGCCACTGAAAAAAATTGAGGACTATTCGAGTCCATTATAACGTTGTGGGGCAGTGTGTTACTGTGAGTGCTGTAAAGTGATGGTTATGAGTTCGAATCCCAGTTGTGGAAAAACTGAAAATTCTTGAAAAATATTCGCTTGCCATATGACTATCATTTGCATGATGAGTACCTACTTCAAATCTTGCTCACATAATATAACAAATATTTTGTGATTAAATCACCACGAACGAATGTCGCTCTGAAACGAGATAGTTCACTAACTTTCAAAGTTTAATCTCTCCCTTCACATTAATAGTGGCAATTATACAAGTTCTTAGTATTAATAGCCGAAATATGAGGCCTCTAAAGGATTTAATTAAACCTGTGATCGCATATGTTATATATGTATTTTGTGTGGAGTTATAATCTGGTCTGTAAGGACTGAGCTTAAGCTGGATAACTGAAGGGTAATAATCTATATGTTATTTTAGAAATAATTGTGATCTTCACGTTGTATCCCGCACACAGCAGGGTAGGCACAGAGAACCTAGTGTTAAGACACTCCTCACTTTCTGCTGAATTATGGACGCATTGCGTGTTGAGTGGCAGAACTCAACGCCGTGCTTTGCCTCGACACCAGAGCGAAGAAATGGAAATATAAAGGCCGCCGATAAGGCCGCCATTGCATATTGATCTTATGTACTTGTGAATCAAAGAATCAAATGTATAATCCAATTGTAAACGTGCAATAAAATGTTATTATATTATTATTATTGTTATTATAAATTTAAGTAAATATTTCATCTTCTCGAGTGGGGATCGGACTCACAACCAGTCAGTTTTACAGTCACACTTCGTACCACTGCGCCACGACTGACTTGAATCTGTGATCTGTTTTATTAAATACGATGGGTTTGTGCTCAACGCCATCATATTTAATAAGACTCTTTTGTAGCAGTAGAATACAAGGTGGTCCACTCGAGACTGCTTTGGATTCGCTTCAAGCTGAGATAATGAGAGTATTTTTATTAGCGGCGTATGCACCAGTATCCTCAGCTCCGTTTGGCCAACTCGAGGACTGTCAGAATCTTTCTAGGTTGTGTTATTTGTGATCTGAATGGATGAAATGGAACTGCACGAAGCGATTACGAGTGAGTGCAGTATGGTGACAAGGGAATAAATGAGGCTAGAAAGCTTTTAATGAAAATTCATATGTATACTTGTTATTAAATAACAAGTAAAATAGATAAAAAGTAGCGGTAGTAGGAAAAGGAATATTTAATCAGTAGAGGTCTTCATAATTTTAAATAATTCGAATTTAATCCATACTAAGCATGATATCAATAATAACGTGATAACATTTTAAATAAAGATCCAACGGCAAAATATAATAAAACGCCCGCACGAATATACGAATAGTGTGGAAAAGTACTGGTAATAGGATTAAAACAGATTCTGTTTATTATGGGATTACGTACCATTATGGCGTTGTGACATCGGTGTGAAATGCTAAGAGCTTTCAAGTTCAATTTTGTTTTCTGAAAGTTACAAACTCGTTTATTGTTTGTTGTTTTTTTGTTTCTTTTTTCTATACGAAAAGCTATTAGCTTTATAAGTTTCTAATGTATGTGTATGTATCGTGTTATATGTATCAGTTGAGGCCAGTTTTGTAGTTGGGCAACAAGCGTGCGCGGCATGCAGTGGATTCGGTTCCCATTCTAAGACATTAAATATCTAATACTTTCGTTCGGTTCTGGTAACGAGGCAAAGCGTGGCGTTGAGTTCCGTCACACAGCATAAGGCTTAAAAAAGATATCACATTTCTTCAACAATCCTCACGAATATATTTCATGATGCATATATAGAATACTACGCAAGTTTATATACACGTCAGTAAATAACTAGTATTATGACATTAGATATTCATAAAAGCTGGAAAACTGAAGCTTTACTTGAACAATGCACGTGGAGCTTTTTTAGTGGGACATTTATTGTTTTAGCGCCACTCATATTCCCTTTGTTAGTATTTGCTTATTACCGTCACTGTGAATAGTAGCTTTTGATTTTTTTTTCAGCTTCTCGCTCTATCAGCATAATATAGCAGGGTAGGCAGTGTGAACGTTGTTTTAAGACATTTTGTTCCCCATGGTATTTTTAAGTTGAGTTCAACGCCACGCTCTGTTTTAGTATCAGAAAATAAAAATATCTTTTCCTTTTTACTATATAATAGCTGCATTTACAGATAGACGTTGCGTGGCTGCATTGAAATTCTATATGTGCATATGTGTTATTTATTTTTTTGCTTTTTCTATATACTACTTGACGTTCCCGAGTGAACATTGAACCTAGTGTTTTGACACTCCGTTCCCCACTTTCTGCTGAATTTTGGAGGCATTGCGTGTTGGATTGCAGAAATCAACCCACAACCAGTCGATTTTACAGTCACACTTCGTACCATATACAATTTACTTTTTATTAATTACGTTTTCACCTAACTTCAATGAACAAATGATAATTTTTCAAATGTTTTTCTAAAATCTAAAGGTAGCAAAAAGGCTTTGAGTTTTAGCAAACGCTTATAATACGAGTGCTAAAAGGATAATATCCACAAAAACCTCCCCATCCCGCTGTTATAACCCTATAATGCTAGGTAAAAGTATTAAGCTTGGGTTACAATGGGTACTTAATGCTTATTGTACTAGTATGGTTTTTTTCTATATTTTTTTCGATTTTGTGTAATTTTAACTCAACTTTAGAATGGAGAAAATATTTTTACAATATATGTATGTTCGTTTCTTATACACGCTCTACTACCGATTGATAAATATACATTGTTCAATTTCACAGACTTATAGTAAGGCTTTGTAAGTTTTCAAAACAGTGCCCGCGACTGGAAGTGAAGCTGTTGGGGCTTATGTTTTTGTAATAATTAACATGTGTTGGTCTCTATTATTATATTATCTTAATAGATGAATGGATGGATATCGACCAATTTAAAGATTAGTAGAATAATCATCGATTGCAACTTTGGGCACGTGTTGATTAGAAGACGTAAAATGAAAAATGAATGACGGAATTCAAGCTGCGTTTTTTGTAAGTTAAAGTCCCATAATGTTCCACTGCACTACGACGGCTTTGACCACATGTTTTGAAAATCAGTATCTACATATTTTAATTCATTGGAAATAAAGGAAGCAGTACACCGCCTAATTATAAATTCGGCTCGCTATATCTCTATAATAAAGGATAATTATATAATACACAATTTTCTGTTTCTCAACCAAAAACAAAAATAATGTAACAATTAAACGCTCTCGTTGTATCCTCCTCCTTCGCTACGCGGCGGTGTGTGCTCTAATTACCAACCATTTATAACGTGCGCGGGCGTCCAGCGCGCGATTTTTATATATTTTTTTGCCACTATCCGTATAAAATATTTCAAGACAAACCCCGCCGCTAACAACTTTCCTTCGTTTCGCTTAAAATTTTTATAATTGTCATAAATTACGGCGAAACGACGGCATGTTACACTTAAACATTGCTTGGGTCTGCTTTTTTTAATTGTTTGGAATGAAATGCCTCGCTTAATTATTCATTTTTGCACGGAATTATGTATATATTATGTACCTAAATGAGAGAGGATTTGTTACTTTCTTTCTTGTACAGGCTAGTGGTGTTGAATTTGATTTTAAGATGGTAATGTATTTTTTTTATTTTTACCTATACTCTATGTTATATAGGCAGAGAGAATCTAGCGTCAAGACACTCTGTTTTCTACTTTCCACTCTATTTGTGTGTCGAGTGGCAAAGTTCATCGCTGCATTTTGTCTTCTTTGTTACCAGTGCGAGAAAATACTTCATAAAATTAAATTAAAATCAGCTTCACGTTGTATCCCGCACGCAGCAGGGCAGGCAGAGGGAATCTAGTGTTGAGATACTCCGTTCCCCTACTTTCTGCCGAATTCTGAAGGCATTGCGTGTTGAGTGGCAGTACTCAACGCCGCGCTTAGCCTCGACATCAGAGCGAAGAAATGGAAATATAAATTTAAGTAAATATTTCGTCTCTTCGAGTGGGGATCGAAACCACAACCAGTCGGTTTTACAGTCACACTTCGTGCCGCTGCGCCACGACTGGCCTCGCTAAAATACTTCATCCCGAGCGGTAATCAACCGCACAACCGTCGCTATTGCAGTCACTAGCTGTGGCGCTGCGCCGCTACGAAAAAAACACAATTTCTATCAAGATATTATAATTTATAAAAATATCTATCAAAATGTATTACACACATTTCCTATAGTGATAATGAAACTGGCAAGAGTGCACCTCGGTACAGCTTAACCCGTCGCTCGTTCTCTTCGGCTTAAGTATGGCCAGGATATACGTTTTGTAAACAAATATTTATATTGTTTTCGGCCCATAAGTAAAGTGAAAGTTCTAGGTAGGTCCTAGGTCGATTTTCGAGACGTTCCGTGTACATGGGGGAAATTAACGTATAATTACTTAACTTAAAATATAATAATATTAATAATGATAATAATATGAAAATATATATAAAAAATCTATGAGCTAGGCTAGATCTAGAACCTATTATGGTACTACGCTTCAACGGCATGAAAGATAAAAAAAGCTAAAGAAATTAACCACGTTATTTTAATAGCCACACAAAAATCTCAGCCATGCGTCGTTTCCAATAGAACAAACCGTATAACAAAAATGTAAAATCTGGTACTGAAGTGCAAGTGCTAAGAGTGCTTTATCCTTAAGCCAGCTCCCAGACGAAAATTAAAATATTTTATACCACTTTGAAACTGCTGTGAGGTGTGTTATAAGTGGAATTGTAAGTCTTCTGACGCCTGTTGATTCTTAGTTTTGATTAGCATAAAAGTTTAAAATTTTTTGAGATTTTGAATAAGTAAGTAGTATTTGAAATATTTGTATATTATTGATATATTCTTGTGATATACATTTTTTAGCTTCACTATGTAACCGTTACAGCGTATCGGAGCTCAAGAATCGAGGAAATGAAGGTATCTCATTTCCTCAAATGGGAATTGAACCAACAACCGTCACGTTACAACCCTTTTAAAACATATTTAAAATAAATAAATTAGCTTCACGCTGTATACCGCACACAGCAAGGTAGATAGAGGGAATCTAGTGTTAAGACACTCCATTCCCCACTTTCCGAGTTCCGGAGGCATTGCGTGTTGAGTGGCGGAATTCAACACTGCGTTTTACCTCGATACTAGAGGAAATGAAAATATAAATATAACATTCAGTCGATTTAACAGTCACACTATGTACCGCTGCGCCACAACTGGCTTCGATTTCATTAACAAAAAGTCATTTCAAATATATATATTTCTATCCATCATGTCGCGGGAAGAGGCTCCGCTAGTAAATCACTCCTATTTGCGAAAAAGGCGACCTCTTAAGAAAATTCCACCGTTTTAAATTTCTGTATTCCCTTAAACAGATCTAAAAAAGGCGTGGTCTTGAACAGACATTACTAAGATAAATTAATGGATGCTGAGAATTTCTTATAACGCCCCCTTAATCTTGGACTTCGGGGAATAAGACCAGTATCGAGGTCAATTTCTATTGCAACAAGTCTGTTACTTTATTTTTACTTTATTTAGTTCTACACTATCTGCTGCATATGGAAGGATAACCAAAGTCTCAGTGTCAAGACACTACGTTTTCCGCTTGCAGTTTTAATTCGAGACGCGTAGTTGCGTGTAGAAATTCAGCACCATATTATGCCTTACCAGAGCTAAGAAATGAAAAAGACTTATACAACTAAGTGGGGAATCTCCAAAATATTCGGGTTTACAATCACTTTTTATTTTATTCTTTTTTTTATGGAACCCTACACAGTACAGCAATTGAAAGAACACATCACTTTTATAAAAATATTTATCCTATTCCTCACTAAACAGTGGTCAGATCGCTCGGATCGTTTTAAGGAGGCCCGAGTTCGAGTCGTAGAATGTAATTTTTTTATACGTTTTCTAAAAATCTTTTCTTGTAGGGTTCCGTTCCTTATAGGATTACTCAGTTGTCCGTCTGTCAAGATCATTTATAAAGATTACGTAGAGGTATCAAGCTGAAATTAAAATCAAATGCTTTACGGTTCTTTACCTATGGTATATTTCGGGTATATTTCACGACAATCATCGAAATGTGGCAAGAAGTGTAAACTTGCAGTAAAAAAAAGGGAAAAAACCGAGAAATTAAAATTGATCTATTTTATAATCAGCTTCACGCTGTATCTCGCACACAGCCGAGTAGGCACTTTCTGCCGAATTCTGGAGGCATTGCGTGTTGAGTGGCAGAACTCAACTCAGCTTCGATACCAGAGCGAAAACATGGAAATATAAAGTTAAGTAAATATTTCATCTACTCAATTGGGAATCGAACCCACAACCAGTCAGTTTTATAGGCACACTTTGCGCCGCTGCCCCTACGACTGGCCTTTGATTTATTTTATGGTACAGATAAACATTATAACATAATACACATATAATGGTACTTCGTTTCGTATAAAATAAGTAGATACGCCCGCAATCTTAAGTTTGTCAACGTTTATAAGTTGTAGGTTCTTCCCATTGACCTACATTCATGTAATTGGTACGAAAACGTGGGCGACTCTGACTCACATTTGACTGGTTTTAATTTTTTACTTAATCAGAAACTATGTTGTCAGTCCAACGTCGCTCTTTGTGGATTCGTACCAGAACTAAGAAAATCTCTGAAATATTAATACAATCTGGATAGAATCTGTTGATGGTCTAGGCCTTGATTGGGCCATAACGCTAGCTATAATTTATTTTTTAGTTTATATATTATTTTATTTTAATTTATTTTTTACATCACTTCGTTGTGCATACATCTGTTTGTTGTTTCCCTTATCCAAATTAATAGGGTACTCTCAATAAAAATTAATAAAGTACTTCCGGTTGACTTAGAATCACGACATTCGGCAGCTAGTATCTACAAGTACCTAGTACTTATTCAGGAAAAAAACTGAAAACGGTACATTTGTGGTTAAATTCTAAAAAGTCTTAAAAAGGGATCAAAATTTGATGTTAAAGCCCCTAGTCCTAGTGAGGTATCTGATGAAAGGGCTCTCGCTAAGTTAAGCTTGAATTTCATAAAAAGCTCGAGATCTCTAATTTTTGTACGGAACCCTAGTTGCGCGCGTCCGAGTCCGAACCCACGACCGTAGTGTTTGTAGTCAGCTTTGCCACTGTGCCGGTGTGCCACGATGGCTTTTCCTTAATTATTTTCTTTAATATATTAGATAATTTTATGCTTCTATGAACGCTACGCTTTATTTCAAGATTTACTTAGACCTAAAAGGATGAATGCCTCCTGAGTGTTGATCTGTGAAGGAGATTCCGCGAACCCTTTGTTCTGTA
Organism: Heliconius sara; assembly: GCA_917862395.2. NCBI lineage: Eukaryota > Metazoa > Arthropoda > Insecta > Lepidoptera > Nymphalidae > Heliconius > Heliconius sara. The sequence goes on along the minus strand of OU860780.1, from coordinate 7,640,381 downwards.
TCAAGTTAGATTTTGTAATTAAACATTTTTGTTTTACTTTGACTTTCTTTTAGTTACTTTAATTTGGGAACAAAGGATAGGATGTGAATAGAAGTTCCAATACAAGTACGGTTGCTGCTAACTTTATCTTTCACTTTGAATTACCACTTTTCGTCGAATTCTGGTGGCATTGCGTATTAAGTAGTATATTATACTAGTAAGTATTTTTTCAAATATATATGTATTATTATTTAGTATGATATGTATGTTAACTCCACCTACACCATGAATCTGGTTGTGGGTTCCATCCCCACTCGAGGAAAGTGGGGAATGGAGTGTCTTAACACTAGGTTTTCTCTGCCTACCCCGCTGTGTACGGGATACAGCGTGAGGCTGAAATAATTTGAAATATTTTGAAAATATTTTATTAAAATGATGTGGTTTTTCGTTGTGAGTTCAATCCCCAGTTTTTAATAGAATATAGAATATTCTTTACTGCACACACAAGATACAAATAACACAAAGTGATAAAAAAAAGTTTATAAGCTGTATGCAAATGCGTGCTGGAAGGATACAGTACGAGATTTAGTTTACAGAAAGCGAAAAATAGAGTGTCTTGACACCAGATTTTCTTATATCTACCATGTCAGGAGAAGATGGTCGATGTGGCTGACGGCAATAATATAATATAATGCAGTTTTCAATACTGAAACTCCCTTTTAAGCTATATAAATTCCTACATAGATTATCCACTTAGTAAAACTACCATCAAACTTGCTATAACATTAAAACTGAAGTGGTCGTATTGTTGAATTGATTGAGACCCTTTAAGGGGTCCTGGTCCTTATCCTTAGTAAGTAAGATGACCTCCTATTTGTTTAAACCAGTGATTCTCAACCATTGTGCCGCGTCACTTTTGTGTGCCGCCAAAATTCAAAAGTGTGCCGACAAATTATGCAAATATATTAAATTTTTTGTCAAAAACTATTTATGCGGTGAGTTGCAGTAAGTAAATAATTTTTATCTTTTTCTTTGTGTGCCGCCAAATTTTGAAATCGTTAAATATGTGCCGCAACAAAAAAAGGTTGAGAATCACTGGTTTAAACTATGTATAAAATAATATTTTAAAATGGACACTGGTATGCTGTAAAGTAGGTTCCCACTTCCCAGTACTTACCCAGTAGGGTTGTATAGTAGGTATAGGTGTATGTATATTATAATAAAATTGGACCCTTTCATTGGCTTTAGGTAATGAATTATTTTTATTTCTTGGCTATGGTAATAAGAGAAAGCGTGGCGTTAAGCACCACCACTAACACGCGATATTACGAAAATTGGGCGAAAGGTGAAGAACATGATGTTAACACTAAGTTTTTCACATTATAAAATATGTCACCGGCAATCATTGTTAATATGTAAACAAATGTAAATAACGTATTTTTTACCTGCACACAGTATCTTGCGTATAGCATAGGCATAGGGAAGGCAGAGGGAACCTAACCTATTTTCGTTCCCCTTTTGACAAAATAAGTCAGCCTTCAGTTCCTCCATTCAATATGCGTTGTTTTGAATCGGTCGAAATATATACAACAAAGTATTAACATTACGCTGACTCCTATGCGGACAATTATATGTGTAGCATAATTTTCTTTTCGTGACATGGGGGCACGCTTCGCTCGAGTACCTAGGCAAAAAGGCGGCGTTGAGATCCGCCACTCAGCACGAAATGCCTCGAAAATTTGGCGGTAAATGGAGATCGGAATATTTTTTCATTAGATTACTTTTGCCAACCCAGCTTTATGTGGGTTATCTATCTCTATCTTTAAAAAAAAGAAATTAATGTATTCTAGCGACATAAACGCAGTTTAAGCTTATTGTTATATTTGTAAATATTACTGCCAAGATTATATATTATTATATAAGTTTAATATACATTCATTCAGTAGTTTTTTCATGAAAGTGAAACCAACCATCCTTACAAGTTCTCTCTCTCTCTCTCTCACATTTATATTAGAAGGAAGTAGGATCAAAAGTTTAAAGTAAAATTTTATTGTTATTTGCAATATCTACAAAATCGGTCCAAAAATAAATGTTATTTTATTGTAGTTGCAAATACCTACAGCCCGAGCCCAGTTTAATACTTCGAAACTACTACGACTCAAATTCCGTATCGAAATTATACAGAATTCCGCTCATTTCCAAAGCAGATTCGAATTAGTAGAGGCGGTTTAACGATAGCTAATACATAGTTACTGTAAATGGTAATTAAAACTACTCTTGTCCTTTATTGATTGGATTTTGAAAGCTCAGTATGTATGAGCTTGCGTTGTTGTATAACGACATTTGTTTAATGTGTAAATCTTCCTTTGTCAATTTTAAGGCATTAATGCAATTATTAAATTATTAGACTATTTATTTTCTAATTTTTGGAATTAAGTAATACAAAAAAAAAACAAATTCACGCCTTTTGCTACTTAGTAGGAAAGTAGGGGAAACCTAATGTTAAGACACTACGTTTCCTACTTTATATTCGATTTTTGAAATATTGCGCATGGAATGCAACGCCACGCTTTGTCTACCAGAGCGAAGAAATGAAAATAAATATTATTTTTCCTCTGAAAAGAAATCGAGTCCTCAACCAACACGGGCACTATCGCATTGCGTCACGATGTACACATCTTTATAATATCGCTATACTTAGAACAAATATATTAGCCAAGTTAAAACGTCAAAAGATAACGAAGGGCACGAGTGGCGCGTGCTTACGAATCTACTGTACAGTACGGTCGACGAGTCATGGCCGCCTTAAAATTAGATTTTTTGAACTCTTGGACATTGTGAATTTATGGAATACATAATTAAAAGTTAGATAAATTCTCTTATTAAATCTACGCAGCTTTCTACAGCTAACTTTAGAGCGGCCACTACTCGTCAACCGACTATACTAGACTATGTCTATAGTACAGTACAGTACAGTTGAGTTGAGTAAAGTAATAGACGACGCGACGCGACGTTGGTTTAGTGCGGCAATAAAACAATTAGATCTGCATCCGCGCTGAGACGTTGTTACATAGATTATGTAAATAGTAGACTGTTTATTTAAGAAGTTTATAAAGATATATATTTATTGTACTTACTCAGTGGTCTAGTGGTTTGTATGTGTGATAGTGTTAGGTTCGAATACTTAACTTTTTTTTATATGTTTTAAAGAATTAACACGTTTTAAGATAAAAGTTACCTTTATACTTTAGAAAACAGACAAGACGAGATATTGAATCTTTGTTGGCATGAAGTCAAAACGCGGTTCCGTTTTGACTTCATGATGAAAAGATTGGATGAATTTTGTTTTCTATTCTATATTTTATAATCTATATATATATATATATATATATATATATATATATATATATATATATATATATATATATATATATACAACCATTTAGGTTTTTAGATGTTATGTGTATGTGTATGTATGATTGGTAAGAAATTGGTAAGAAATAACATTTTTTTTGTATAATATGCAATAGTAAGAAGTATACAAATAAAGTTAATGAGTCAAGCAGCAGGGTATTCAGAGGGAAGTGTGCCCTAGTGTGAAGACATTCCTATTCCCTAGTTTCCGCCGAATTCTGAAGGCATTTCGGGTTAACTCAACACTGCATAATAACATAACACAAACAACAAAAACAGAAATTTTACAAAATAAAAACACAAATCAGAAATCCTTGTTTTTTTATAAGGCTTGTTTATTATTATTTTGTATAGTCCATTTATCATATATATATTTGTTTAATTTCACTGCAGTGGATGCATCATAGTAAAAGGCAAGTCTATATATAGCTTATAATTTATCTGTATACTTCCCCTTAATTATATCACACTTACATTGCGTAGTCTGAATGATGAAATTTAACACCGCGCTTTGCTTTGTTACCAGAGCGAGGAAATGAACATAATTTAATTCCTAACCCAAAATAACCGTTACGCTTACAGTTTACCGCTGAGCCACAATGACTTTTAAATACAATTGTGTCTTTCATTAGTCAAATGTCAATTTCGTCATGGTGAAGATCATAAATAATAATAAAAAAATAACGAGAATAAAAAAATATTTTATGAATAAGCAAACTTTATTATGATTATAGCGCTGCTTTAGAGTGGCGGACAAACAATTAGGTTTCACATCCACGAGACGTCGTTACGTGTCATAGATTATAATCACAGTAGTGACAAAACTATTGTTTTTTTTAAATTCAAAATGAGAGGTAAAATGTGACGTAGTGATAAGTCACTATGTATAAAAAAGTGTTAGCGCAAGTTAACAGAGTCAACGTCGTGATTTGTATAGTTAGATATGTGTTGCGTTGAATGTTTCACTTAGTCGCAACGCAATGTCGCAAAAAAGATAACAATATACTCTATGTAGATATATTAGACATAAGAAATCTAGTGTTAAGATACTCAGTCCCCTACGCACTGTCTTATTTTCGAGACATTACGTATAAAGTTAATTTTATTATTTTATTTTATTTTATAATTTTATTTCTTATAAAATTTCTCTTTCTCTCCTTCTCTCATTTTTATAAAAGTAAATCATACCTATTGAAACTACTCATATTTTTTTCTTTAATAACATAAATGAAGTAGCTTATTGATCACACTAAATTTATCGTTAAAAATTAAACAATTAAAAATATCTCTGTTCAAGTCTAATCTGTACAGTGCTTGTTGCTATTTGCCTTTTAAGAGACGCATATTAATGTTGTCCTTATTTTAAATCCCACTCGGATGTAGAGCGGTTAAGTCGAATCCCGGATAAATTACTTAGAGGGCTGGGTAAGCTACGTAAGGTCTAATACATACTGTGGTGAGTCTAAGGTAAGTATATTTTGTATAAATAAAATAATTATAAGATTTTTTAACATTTATAAAGTCATTCCTCATTAAGAAAAGAAAAATACTTATTATTAACTTTTTTAAATAGAAAAGGTATAAGAAATTTAATGTAGAGGGATTTGAATTCGCGCATCTTGAAAACCGTCTAAGCACCTGACCTGACTGACCATTAAGCCATATGTTCTCATCAATTTTTTTTTAATAATTAACATTTTAAATTAAATTCTTTTTAATAGAGTCGAACTGTGGCAACGGACTGCTGTAAAGTATTTGGAACATTGAGTTTCTAAAACTGTATTACTATTAAGTGTTCATACGATTAAGTGTTGAGGCCGGTCGTTGCGCAGAGGTATAAAGTGCGACTTGTTGTGATAATCGCAACTGGTTATGGATTCAATCCCAACTCGAGAAAATGAAATATTTATTTAAATTTATATTTCCATTTCTTCGCCCTGGTGGCGAGGCAAATCACGGCTTTGAGTTTCGCCACTCAGCGTGCAATGCCTCCAGAATTCGGTGGAAAGTGAGGAACAGTGTATCTTAACTTAATAATTACTAATTTTTTTTCTTACTTTTTCATATTACGGAAAAGATACGAAGAATTATTATTATACAGAATATTGTGAGATTTTTTCCCAACGTTCTTCATTTTTTATCGATATTAAGACAGTATGTTGAGTGATAAAACAAAACGACTTACTTCGGTTATCTGTCAACCAACATAATAAAATTATTTAAAGTAGGTCGTCGCTTTGGCACTTAGGCAAAACACGGCGTTGAGTACCGCCATTTAACACGCAATGACTTAACACTAGCTCCCTCTGCCTACCCCGTTATGTGCGGGATACAGCGTGAAGCTGATTTATTTATTTATTTGAATTACGAACGAAATACGTTCGTACTGTGGAAAGTACTTTACCCAGTATCGCGAGCCACGCACTCGCCTGACGGAATAGATAATGAAGGCGCTGTTTAATGACGAACCGGATTATTACGTTTTAAAGGTCCGAAAAAATATTTGAATAAATCCATTAGCCTAAGTGAAAGAAAGGGTTGGGGCCCCTTGAGAGTAAGACGTACTTATTTTAATTATGCTTTCATTTTGTAATAGTTAAATGTTTAGATAATTGTTTTTGTGGTTTTATTTTTACTTATTTTAGTTTAGTTTTTTTGGATGTAGCCGGCTTATATTCTGATTAATTTTATTCTATAAATATATTTTTTGTTGTTGGTTCAACTTCCACTCAAGCAAGAAAAGGCGCGGTGCTGAGTTCCGCACAATACGCAATTGGGCGGTTCCTGAGATACGGATCATTTAACACTAAGATGCCTCTGCCCATCCTTAGAGAAAAGGGAATAAATGAGGAATATAGAGTGAAAGTAAAAAGAAAAAAAAAGAAAAAACAAATAGTATGAATAGAAAGAAAAGATTATTATAGCCCTAGGTTTTATCATTTCGAAGAGTGGACAAAATAGAGTAATTGAGAACCTATAGATAAAAAATGCTGATCAAAAGCTTTATTTGATTAAAAATTGTAAGAAATAGTCATTATACTTATTTCTAGATTACAAAAGATCTACCAAAATAACCAATAACCTGTGTCTTAGATTAAATCTTTCACGCTTGTGGCTTTATCAGATATAAAGCCCCAAGCGTGTGAGCGTGCTACAGAAAGTATAATAAATAAATAATTCTTTCTCCCGAGTGGGGATCGAACCCACAACCGCCGCATTTACAGTAAGAACCTGTGCCCCTCATAACATGGTCATAAAGATTCATTCTTTTTTGAAAATCGCATTGAAATCGAACTCACAATTGTCACATTTACAGCTAGACACTTTTTCACTGCGCTAAAAGGCCTCGCTTATGGCCAAAGTTGTTCAAAAACAAAATTGTGTTCATATAATATACGAAATAGAACAAATACGATGCATTAAGCCCCGCGCAGGTTGTGTTGGGCCAATAACAATAAAATTAAATGATCTCGAAAGGAATTGGAGGCGATATTAAATGTACGGTCTTTTATAAGCGATCTAATATTATATTAAATAAGCTATTCTTGTGTGCCAATAAATTGGGCATGGTGGGAGATTGGAGAAAATTAAGGATTCGTTATTAGGATTAAATGCAATGGCGGTGTGATAAGTTCTAAATATGCAGCTACTTTTAAGGTTACCTTCTTTATTTATTGAACTTCACGCTGTATGCCACAAATAGTAGGGTTGGCAGAGGGAATCTCGGCATCTACTGTTAAGGCACTCCGTTGACATTAAGTCACTTGCGCTCCTGACTTTTCAGGGGCGTTCAAGTAGCGGAATTCAACGTTGCACCTTACCTTGTTACTAGAGCGAGGATTGAAAATATTAAATATTTAATTTTCTTGTGTGATAATAGAACCCAAAATTATCGACTTTTGAACTCTGTTTTCCTACACCACAAACCAAAACAATTATTAACAACTAAACTTATAACTTTGAAGATATTTGCTTTCCTCTTCAATACAAGCACACAGTTCGTTTTTATTAAACATAATATAAAAAAAATGTATTGAAAAGTAATATATTTAGGCATTAGCCGGATACGACTCCCTCACCGCCCATTGTCACATATGAAGTTACTCGCGGCAATAACTCGTTTATTGACCTTTTTTTATATTTGTTTTATATTAAATCTTTCTATATTTGTTTTATTTGTTCTGTTACGTGTAAAATGAGATTTTTTGGTTAAACGTTTGTTTGTTTGTTTTTTCGGTGTAGTTTTTTTATATATTTATTGGATCAAGCTTATAATAAAAGTCTTATAAATAGTATGGTAATTTAATAAAATTAAAGAAGCCTCATTTTTGCCACTCAAAGCGTCATGTCCATAAATTCTACGGTGTGGGAAAAACGGAGTGTTTTAACACTACATTTACAGGTTTGATTTAGGTACTTGCCTCCAATATGTGGGATACAGCGCGAAGCTAAAAATGTACTTTTGTAATTACTTGGCAGTTATGTAGGATATAATTTTTTCGTTATTTCGTTCTGTTTTGTTTTCGTCATTGATCTTTTCAATATTTTGGAAATTTTACTTTATAGCACGCTGATAAAAGCTATCACCCCTTTTTATAGGCGGAGAGACGAGTATGGAGTGTCTTACTATGTTTTCTCTGCTTTTATTATTTTTTTAGGAACCTAATGTTAAGATACTCCTATCCCATTAAGATACGTTCTCCTAAGTAAGTCTTCGAGTAAAATTTATCTACCTTCAATCCCACAAAACTTTGTTTCACATCATCCTCTCCTCATACATATGATACGTTCAAGTTACAAACTAAATATAAGTACTTATAATTTTACAAAGTGGCGCACCTTCTGACGTTCTAAGAATTTTATAATTTTGAAGTATCAATCAACCTACATTATCGAAGAGTTTAGTGATTCTGGGTCACTGAGCCACTAGCGTATTGCAAGTTTCAAGAGTTCTGGAGATTGAATTGATTATATTATGATAATGGTGTACATTTTAATGGTGTTAAAATTAGAAATTTATGTAGTCATATTTATTAGTAGATATATCTCTAGTGTAAAAATAAAAAGTTGCTGTTGTGCGTTACCATACAACGTGAAGTGTTATTTTTTAACTGCTCCACTGGCGCGCTCGAATAGTCACAATCTGAGAACAGAACAGAAGTTGTTGTATTTTGATGATTTTAAGCGTTTAGCCCATTGTTTTTGCATTTTTTCTTGAAATTATGTACATTAAAGAATAAATAAATAGATAATTTCGCTTTATTTTTAATTATGTGACCAGCGCATGCGAAGGAAATTATTGAGATTATTTTTTACACCTCAGTTAACATGACCTGTTTTTCTTGCACACATTTAAAATTTTTATTACTTTCATTAAAATCGGCCCAGTAGTTTTGGAGCCTATTCGATACAAATAAACAAAAAAATATCTTTTTTTTATAACATTGAGGACGTTGTGGCGCAGGGGCACAAGGATGTGACTGTAACGTGGGTTAGATACCCTCTCATCATTACAGGCAACAAACCAAAAGCCCAGCGTTGAGTTCCGTCACTCGACACGCAATATCGCAAATGGAGTGTTTTAATACAAAGTTCCTTCAGCCTAGCTTACCCTGCTGGACATTGTGTGAGGCTGATTACATTAAATTTTTAGGGTTCCGTACTTTTTAAAGAAAAAAAGGAACCCTTATAAGATCACTCTGTTGTTCGTCTGTCTGTCCGTCGTCTGTTCGTCCGTTTGTCTAGCATCTACAGGAAAAAAACTATAAATCTGTAGTTAAATCTAATAGTATAGTAACCATAAAATAGTAACCATAAATAGTATCCATAAAAGAAGTGCCAAATCTTAAAGCCGCTAGTTCAAGTGAGGCATCAAATGTAAGGGCTCTGGCTTAGCTAAGCCAGAATTTCAGAAAAAAGCCCGAGACCATTTTAGTACGAAACCCTCGGTGGGCGAGCCCGATTCACACTTGTCCGGTTTCTTAATTCTTTATAACATTAGTACAGATTAAGTTACTCGATCAGATCCCGTACTGGTAAAATATATGTATGGCTGCTTCAATTTATATGAATGCTTTATACTATAAAATCTATAAGAAACCTCTTACAAAGCTCTCTTACTAAAAGATGATTAAAAAGAAAAAGTATATGGTTAGAAAAGTTAAGATATATTTTATAATTTCTTAACTTATGGTGGATGGTATGGTACTTTTAATTTCTTATCACGAGTTAAATTGCAAAATAAATTTGTTTTATATTTTTAAACATTTTTAAAGTGTTAATCCACACTTAGGAAATATAAATACTTATTTAGAAAACGTATAAAAATTTGAACGTAGCGGGACTCGAACCCGCGCCTCCTGGAAACCGACCAGGCGCTCTGACCACTGAGCCGTGTAACTGATATCCCAAACTCCTTTGAAAATATTATTTAATAAATAATGCCTTGGCTAGTGATGCGTCTAGTGGTTAGAACCGTTTATAATTGTGATCGTAAGGAACCCAGAATCTTTTAGAAAATCAGAGGTAACAATAATTATATGAAATGTACCATAAATGTAATATAAATATAAATAAAATATATTATGATAAATAAAATGTCATAGTCTGTCCGTTTCAATCTCCCGTGATATTTCTTAAGAATATCGTAGACGTCCTATCCGCCTCTCTGTTATACCCAATCATTACTGATAGATATAACTAAGGGGGGATAGTGAGTGGCCCCGCACCCGCCACTTACCGTGGTGTCTTGCTTATAACTATATATTTAACCTTCGTGTGTCTTGCTTATAACTATATATTTATTAATTGTATCTTAATAATATTAAATTCTGTATGTATAATGTGACGTGTTTGTTATATCCGTATTAATTCGTTAATATAATATATTTCATATTATATTTATTTCCTACGTGCACTTATTATATGCTTTAGTTTCAATATTAATATAATTTATATTCACTGTTATTGTAACGCCTCTTTTAAACAGAACCGTCGTAGAATACCACGCACAGCACACACCCTGCAGCTGTTTGTCTGAACTGACACTAGACTCAGAGTTATGGGAATGTAATATAGAAATCATTAATTGAAAATACTCAGTTATCGCTAGAACAGCCAGCGACTCCAAGTAGGCGCGATTCTACTACCAGTTCAGTAAAGAACCTCAGTGCTGAGAAGAACTGGCGGAAGAAACATAGTAACCATAAAATAGTAACCATAAAATAGTAACCATAAAATAGTAACCATAAAATAGTAACCATAAAATAGTAACCATAAAATAGTAACCATAAAATAGTAACCATAAAATAGTAACCATAAAATAGTAACCATAAAATAGTAACCATAAAATAGTAACCATAAAATAGTAACCATAAAATAGTAACCATAAAATAGTAACCATAAAATAGTAACCATAAAATAGTAACCATAAAATAGTAACCATAAAATAGTAACCATAAAATAGTAACCATAAAATAGTAACCATAAAATAGTAACCATAAAATAGTAACCATAAAATAGTAACCATAAAATAGTAACCATAAAATAGTAACCATAAAATAGTAACCATAAAATAGTAACCATAAAATAGTAACCATAAAATAGTAACCATAAAATAGTAACCATAAAATAGTAACCATAAAATAGTAACCATAAAATAGTAACCATAAAATAGTAACCATAAAATAGTAACCATAAAATAGTAACCATAAAATAGTAACCATAAAATAGTAACCATAAAATAGTAACCATAAAATAGTAACCATAAAATAGTAACCATAAAATAGTAACCATAAAATAGTAACCATAAAATAGTAACCATAAAATAGTAACCATAAAATAGTAACCATAAAATAGTAACCATAAAATAGTAACCATAAAATAGTAACCATAAAATAGTAACCATAAAATAGTAACCATAAAATAGTAACCATAAAATAGTAACCATAAAATAGTAACCATAAAATAGTAACCATAAAATAGTAACCATAAAATAGTAACCATAAAATAGTAACCATAAAATAGTAACCATAAAATAGTAACCATAAAATAGTAACCATAAAATAGTAACCATAAAATAGTAACCATAAAATAGTAACCATAAAATAGTAACCATAAAATAGTAACCATAAAATAGTAACCATAAAATAGTAACCATAAAATAGTAACCATAAAATAGTAACCATAAAATAGTAACCATAAAATAGTAACCATAAAATAGTAACCATAAAATAGTAACCATAAAATAGTAACCATAAAATAGTAACCATAAAATAGTAACCATAAAATAGTAACCATAAAATAGTAACCATAAAATAGTAACCATAAAATAGTAACCATAAAATAGTAACCATAAAATAGTAACCATAAAATAGTAACCATAAAATAGTAACCATAAAATAGTAACCATAAAATAGTAACCATAAAATAGTAACCATAAAATAGTAACCATAAAATAGTAACCATAAAATAGTAACCATAAAATAGTAACCATAAAATAGTAACCATAAAATAGTAACCATAAAATAGTAACCATAAAATAGTAACCATAAAATAGTAACCATAAAATAGTAACCATAAAATAGTAACCATAAAATAGTAACCATAAAATAGTAACCATAAAATAGTAACCATAAAATAGTAACCATAAAATAGTAACCATAAAATAGTAACCATAAAATAGTAACCATAAAATAGTAACCATAAAATAGTAACCATAAAATAGTAACCATAAAATAGTAACCATAAAATAGTAACCATAAAATAGTAACCATAAAATAGTAACCATAAAATAGTAACCATAAAATAGTAACCATAAAATAGTAACCATAAAATAGTAACCATAAAATAGTAACCATAAAATAGTAACCATAAAATAGTAACCATAAAATAGTAACCATAAAATAGTAACCATAAAATAGTAACCATAAAATAGTAACCATAAAATAGTAACCATAAAATAGTAACCATAAAATAGTAACCATAAAATAGTAACCATAAAATAGTAACCATAAAATAGTAACCATAAAATAGTAACCATAAAATAGTAACCATAAAATAGTAACCATAAAATAGTAACCATAAAATAGTAACCATAAAATAGTAACCATAAAATAGTAACCATAAAATAGTAACCATAAAATAGTAACCATAAAATAGTAACCATAAAATAGTAACCATAAAATAGTAACCATAGTATAGATCGTTACAGCCGGCAGAGCAGGTAATGATAATCATGATATACCTTTTTGAAATTCTCGTATTGAGCTCTTGAATTTGATTGTGGTATTCGAAACGAAAAATATTTTTTTCACTAAGTCCAATGACGTCCCACAGCCGTCATGATTATTTTTTTTAACGTCACCTATCTAAGAACACTTGGGCTGCTAATACAAATCTAATGAACCTCAAACATGTAAATCCGTTCAGCGGTTCTAGGAGATATGAGGTAATAAAGAATATTACATACATACAAGGTACGCGCGAAAAACTACTTCCTTAGCAGTCGAGAATAAAAAGTGAATCTGTCTTTGTACAACCGGTTAGGCAAAAGATAATCCCTGAGTGCGGATTGAATCCAAAACCACTAATACTAACCAGAAACTACAATATTTTTTTCAGTTGCATTCTGGAGGCATTGCGTGATAAGTGGCAGAATAAAAGGCCACGTTGTACCTCGTCAGCAGAGAAAAAAATTGAAATATTAAATATTTCATGTCCTCAAATTGAACCTGTTACGTTTAGAGCCCCTGTGCTACGCCTGGCCTCATCTTAGTTTTGATATAAGCGTTATTAATTCGATCATAGTGTAATCAATTTCATCAATTCCATGATATTTGACAAAAAAGTAAAACAGTAAAACAATCATATTACGTATATTTAAATATATGTGAACTATTAAAAATTTTAATACAGGAACTAAACAGTGACCTCATCTCATCGCGGTCTCTTAGCGTTTCATTTTTGTCGCTTGAACGGGTTTACTCTGATTGCTTCTGATCGGTCGTTCCGCTATCTTAGATATGAAAAAGATTTTTTTTTTCATATTATTATTATTTTTCTTTTTAGCTTCATACAATATCCCACATACAGAGTCTCCATCCAATCTTAAATCTCTAATTTTGAAGACCTTGTGTTGATTAGTGGAACTGAAAGTCATGCTCTGTGTGACAATGAAAATAACCCCAAATGGGGATTCAACCCACAACTACACACACACACACATACAGGTTGTCATAGTGCAGGTACAAGCGGGTGACTATGACCGCGACGTTTGTGGGTTCGCACTGCACCATTAGCCTCATGATTTTAATTCGCAATATTTTGAAAATTTTCAAATGCGTTTTTTGTAGTGTGTGTCAATCGATATAATTTACCTTACTAATTATAAAAATATATGAAAGTGAAACATTCGTATCGAAACTAATATATGAAGAGAGATATAGACATTTTTTAAATAACCCTCGCAACGTACTCGAGAGAACAAATGGGAAAACTGACAGCTAGTAAAGGCACCTTTTATCATATAATGGATTTCAACTAAAGATGTTATAAAGAGGGAGGGGGGTTAAACAGAAGAGGGCAGGGGCCACTACCCCTTACGCTCACACCATAAAGATGAATTCGTTAGAAAACAATGTGAATCGTGAATCAATTGGAGCGGAAAAGCATTTTTTTAATCAAATCGAGTAGAAAAATCAAAAATAGACTATTAGGTACCATTACGTTTAACGAGAAGCTTTGTCATATTTTCTTTTGAACGTTACAGCGAAACGGTTTTAATCCGGTACTAATCTTAATAGCTAATTGGAATGTTCTTTTTCTTCGTATGTATCGAAAAAATTTTTTTCTATTATATAGTAGATTCTTATAGAAAATTTATATTGCACAACGTTTATTACTTTAATGTAACCCATTGTAAGTTTGATCACGATGTAACAAAGACAAGTCTTAGGTAATTCCCATTTGATCAGTTCGACAAGACCGAATGTAAGCACAACTATCCTATAAAAAATAGAGTCGAGGCATAAGGTCGGCGTTGAGTTCCGCCACTCAACACGCAATGCCTCCAGAATTCGGCGGAAAATGGGGAACGAAGTGTCTTAGCACTAAGTTCCCTCTGCCTACCCTGTATATATTCATAATTTTGTATTTTTATTAAAACTATCTAAAACGGAATGGTTTATTAAAAACTTTTAATTTCATTCAGTGAAACCTAAAAATAAATAGACTACCATATACCGCCAATAAAGTGACATCGTGTTAGTAACACATTTAGTGTTTCAGTCGACCAGACGAATTCAATTACGGCCACTATAATAGATAGTAAATATTTTTTATTTATTATCTTCTGATAATATTCAGTTTTTTTCTTTAAACCTATATTACATAATATATTTAAATTACTTGCTGTTTTTCGCTCTGGTAGACAAAGCGCAGCGTTTAGTTCCGCCATTCAACATTTTATATCTCAGTAATTGGTCAGTGCTTAGGGAACGGGACGTTTTAACACTAAGTAACACTAAGAATTATTGGATTTGTCAAATAATATAGCAATCTTCCATAAAAATATGTATTCACTATATAAACCACTCCCATTAAAATTAAATTGCTGTGTTGAAGTTGTCGTGGCACAACGTCTGACTGAAAACAGGACGTTTGAGGATTTGATTGCCACTTGAGACAATTAATTATATTTATTCCTTCGTTCTCGCAAAAGACATGCGTGTGAACTCCGCCACACAATGTCTCGAATGCTAGGGGAACGAAGTGTCTTAACTACTAGGTTCCTTCTGGCTACCATCCTGTATGCGAGATGCAGCGTGAAGTTAAAAAAAAAAAAACATATAATATTAAAGTAGATACCTGCATTTCTCTAGAGGACTGAGTAAATTGCCTCCGGTAAAATGATGCAAGACTACGAGTAAGAAGTACAGGCAATATTTGTTACTCGAATTAGTTTATTTCTCATGGAAATGAAATTCTATTTATGTAATAATAGTGAGTAGATAGTGTAGGATTTTTGTCTAGGTGTTAGTAGGTTCGAAACCTAAGAAATTTGACCAGTTACTTCGGTTATAATTTTAATAAAATACTGCCAGCCTGGCTCTGTATCTGTATCTCTATATAGCAAGGTTTGTCGGGAGAACATAGTGTCAAGTTATACTTGAGACATTACGTGTCGAGCAGCGAAAATAAGCACCGCACCGTGTTAACTAGTCAATGAAAATAATTTAAATATAGCTCCAGAGCCGAAATCGAACCAATAACCACCGCGTATACATCATAGTATCTCGAAAAACGAAGTATTTAGCATTTATACACCCATTATAGTATTTACAGTACTCATAATAGGTCGAACTTTAGTAAAAAATGAATTGTAAAAAGGAAATCAAATGAAAGAACGTTTTTAATCAAATCGTCTAGAAAGGGGCGTTAAATCGGTCATTAACTTTAACGAGAGCCTTTGTCATATTTTCTTTGGAGTTTCGTTATAGTGAAATGCAATTAATTTTCTTCTCAATTTAATAATTGGAATAGATTCTATTGATTTTGTTTGTGTGGTTCGGAATTATGGATGCTTGTTCTATAGGTTTAGTAGCGTGACGGATAGTATTTATTAGAAACGTTAGTTGTGGGTTCGAGTCTAACTGATTTCGGTTCTAATTGATTTTGTTCGATCTAAGTATGCGGCGGAGGGACGCCGTCGTCGCGTATGGGTACAAATGTGCGAATAATCGTAATTACATTGGTTGTTACGATTATTGGGTAATTTGTACCCATATATATATAAAGGTTCTGGTTCCACTCAAGGGAATGAGATATTTAATATTTTTTTTCCTCGCTTAGGTAACGGGGCAAAGCGCAGCTTTGAGTTATGTCATTCAACACGCAATATCTTAAAAATTCGGCTTAAAGTGGAGAACTGTAGTGTTTTAATGGGACAGGAATATCATAATAGGACCGTCCGTCGCCTATCTATGTGCGGAATACAGCGTGAAGCTATAAAAAAGTAATATTCAGTAGGCGCTAAACAATCAATGTTCGAAGAAAACCTGCAGCGATAACTTAAAATTATTAAAAAAAACGCGCATCGCAACGCAGAAACAAAATTTCTTAAGTAAATTTATTTAACTACTTAATGAAATTAGGTATTAAGATTAATAATTAAAATGATTATTATTTTATATTCTACAGCGTTTTTTAAATTTAATTTTCTAATCAAAACTTTCTATACATTTAATAATAATCTTTAGCTCTAATATAGTAAAACCAATCAACACAAGCTACGGAATACTAAAATTTAAAACGGAAAAAACCTCACTAGGTTTTTCATAAAACACTGCGCCGTGTGCATTACAAACAAAACGCTTATATCGCGAGCCAATATTGGTAGTTAGTGTGCGTGTCCAATCCAATAACCCAACTCGTTTCATTGACGCCCGTCAAATTGAATATAAAATATTACAGTGGAACAAAAATATGCTTTCGCTAATGAAATTATATTATGCAAGGATACCTTTATTAATTACGTATCCCCGTTTTTCTCGTTGCCGTAGAAATTTAAGAATCTATTTCTTATTTTTAAATGAAACTATTTAACCGGATTAATCGCGTATACTTATATCCATTAATACTAATATGTTTTCGAACACTTTGCAGTAGTCCGTGGTCACGGGTAGACTGAGGTGATATTTGTCTGTTAGTTGACATATTTATTATTTCAAACTTATAGTTTTATATATATTTATTTATGAGGTCTATTTATTATATATATTTATATCTAAGGAATCTTAAAAAATATTTTAACTGATTTGTTTTGACGCCGTGGCGCAGTGGAACGCGATGGTTGTGAGTTCGATCTCATTCGGGAGAATGAATACATTTAAATATTTTCTTTTCCATTCTGGAAGACAAAGCGCGTTATTGAATTCTATCGCTTAACTCGTCATGTAGAATCACAATTTTTTAACACTATAGCCACTGCCTGAACTGATTGATATACTACTGCTACATTAGGGATACAACGTGAAGATATGAGTAATATATGTATTTATTACAGCAATTATCCTATAACGATTTTAACATTTTTCAAGTGTTAATCCACACTTAGGAAAGAAAAATACTAATTTAGAAAATGTATAAAAATTTGAACATAGTCGTACCCGCGCCTCCTGGAAACTGACTAGGCGCTTTGACCACTAAGCCATACGTATGGCTAGTATTTATCATAAATAATAAATATATAGTAAGTATTCGACAAAGCGCGGCGTTGAGTTCTGCCACTTAACACGCAATGCCTCCGGAATTCGGCAGAAAGTGGGGAACGGAGTGTCTTTCACTACGTTCCCTCTGCCTACCCTGCAGTGTGCGGGATACAGCGTGAAGCTGATTTTTTTTTTTTTTATTTATCATATAACGTTTTTAAATAATAAATAATTTAGCACCAATAATGAATCAACAAAATTCACTTAAAAAATTGCTCGCTAATCGATACCTGATCATGAAGACGTTTAATCTTTATCCGAGGCGTTGAAAGCTTGAGTGAAATTAAAAAAGTTTTGGACGCGGCGCCATCTTGCTGTAACCAGCGATGTGGTAAACTAATATACTTGACATTATTTTTTCAGATTCACGTTGTGTTTCTCTACTCAACACCCAATGCTGGATACATGGCATACTGAGTAGAGAAACTAAACGCCGCGATTTACTTGTTACTAAAGTATCACAATGTAAATAATTTCCCGTATGGGAATCGAATCCATAACCAGACATACAGTAAAACTTTATGCCGTTACACCTAATCTGCTAAATGTGGGATATTGTGTACAACTATAATAATAATAACTTATTATAAAGGGCATATATGACTGCCACCGCGAGGTTGCGATTCGATTCCCACTCGGGAGACTGAAATATTTAATTAAATTTTAACGCACGGAAATTTTGACATAAAACGGAGAATAGAAGTGTCTTAACACTAGGTTTCTAGGTTTTTCCGGTCTACCCTGCTACGAGTGATATATGGCGTGAAGTTAGTTGAGATGAATCAGTATAATTCATTATGAAATCATAGTAATTTTTCTAATTTAAACTGTATTTTGTATTAAGAGAAAATATTTTATATTGATTATTAAATATATTTTGCATTTGCCTCAATAGATTTTAACTTATGACCGTCAGACTATGAATTTTACTCATTTCCACAAACCACAACACTAGAAATCAACTCATCGAACATTACGAATAAAATTTCAAGCTACAAAAGTTTCACGACAAGAACTTTTATTTTCCCGTTGAACTCAAACCACGAATTTTCCATGATTGAACCTGTAAAAGTTCAATAATAATTAAACTGACAAGACGTTTGATCTTAACGAGTATTATAAAGTGGGCTATAAAGCTCTCGAGCAAAATGATGAATCTAAAAATTCCGGTCTCGTAACAATTTCAGTCAATTCGATACCTGAGGGAAATTACCATTGATAACTTATAATGCCGCAATACGTTTTTTTTTAGAATATTTTGTAATATATACTTGGGTGTTCGTAAATGTTGAGTTGGCTTTTTAGAAGTTTTGTGAAGTGGTAATAATATTTTATTATAACCAGTATTAGAAAGCTCTATTTAGGCCCAGTGTCTGACAGTTACTGCGACGGTTATTTATTTTATTTATTTATTTATTTATTTTTATGTTATGGGTTCTATTTTCACTTAGGAGATTTATTTTCATTTCTGTTCTACGCTTTGTTGTATATTTTGTAACACGGTTATGGATACTACAAATTTTCTTGTATTAAGAAATAAAAGGAAACACATGGAAGATCTCGATCTCGGTAGAGACAGCATAGTGTTAGAACACTCCGTCACTTACGTACCGTTAAATATTTCGAGACTTTGTACGTTGGGAATTTTCCATTTTACGTCTCGAAATCGCAAATAAAGTTGCGGGCGACGACTAGTATTAGCATAGTAATAAAGAAATATCGTCATATATTTATAGACATTCAAGATCTCAAGAGTACTCTTGACAATGCGTCGGACCGGGAGCAGCATTTATTGCATTTTTGAAGACTACCAATATACGGGACACATGTGCTTCATTCTTATACAATGTAGCCTACTTTATACTTGAATTTGCCTTAATATTTTTGCTTCACACGACAATTTTTGTGAGGATAAAACTTCTCAAGGAATTCAATTTTACTTTAGAAAAAAAAGTACTTAGTGGGATTCCAAGCCGCGCTTTTTGGTTACCGTCCAGACGTTCTAGCTACCAAGTCATACATACGTCTTAATAGAGAACATCGAAATTCTTATACGATTTACACTTATTAATACTATTAGTGTGAATTTTCACAATTATGTATTCTAAAATACAATCATATCAATTTAATGTATACTACCTATGATATGTAAACTTCAGAACTTCAAAATATTAGAATTACAAACAACATCTGACAAACAAACACAAGTAAATAAGTAATATATTGGATTTGGACTTCAGAAAGACAGAAAGAACTTACATTATGAACTGATTACAAAAAACAGCTTCACGCTATTTAGGGAACCTATTGTTAAGACTCCGTTATCCACCTCCCGTCCAACTTTTGAGACATAACATAAAAACTAGCTCAATCTCGCACTTTATCTATTAGAGCGAGAGAATGAAAATCATCATCAATCATTCAATATTACACCCGAGCGGGAATCGAACCTCCAACCATTACGATTACAATAAGACGGTCCACCACTACACCACGACTGCCTCGGTGCAATGTGGAATGGAATAATTCAAATTCCACTCAAGTATTTTGCAGTATACTTAAGTGGAAAAATTAAAGCTGGGAAATGTCATTGCGCCATTTAACTATCACAAAGCAGTTCAATTAAAGCAAATAAATAAAAAAAAGGTTAAGTGCGAGTCGGACTCGCCCACTATGGCTTCCGTACGATTTTCAGGATAGCAGGTCAACAAACACACTCATTTTGTTTGACATCAACTACAAATATAAGTTTGTAATGATTTTTTTCTATTAAATATCTATAAATTTCAAGTTTTTGAGTTTTTTCCTTTATTTGTATTGTAGGTTCTCTCTTATTGTCAGATTTCATAACATTAGGTCCACGCGAAATACTATATAGGTTTAGATTACGCAAAAAAGACTATACATAATGCAGCAAAATCAGTGCATAAGTGCTTTTATCTTTTAATTGCATTGGCTTAAAAACTTGATTTTTTATATGCATCAAGGCACTATAGACTTAAAAATATTATGTTATATTTAGCTTGATACCTTTACGCGATCTTGAAAGAAATGGTCTTGACAGACGGATAACGAAGCAACCCTATAAGGCTTCTGTTTTTATTTTTTGAGTTATGGAACCCTAAACAGAAACAAAATTGCAAGAAATTAGCAGTAACTACCCATAACTAGCGGTATTTAAATGAAACGCTAAGATTTTTTTTTAAGTTGAAACTAAATTATTTGATACACTTTTTATCACAGCTTTTCGATAACTTCGCGGAGCTTTTGTGTGGACTTCCTCTACCTGCAGATAGTCGGTGGCGCTCGGAATAAAATCTAAATGTAAATGTATTTTTTAATGTTGAATACTTTATTGTTAAGAGGAAATCGTTTCTTTATTTTTTTTCTTATATTTTTATATTATAGTAAAATGTTTTTATTTTGCATAATATTTCTTGAGGAATAATATGTAGGCGAAGATGTCATATCGCTTTTATAGTTTCACGCTTTATTCTGCACATAGCAACCATACTATGCAGCCTAGCCCGAAGGAACTTGGGAATCTAGTGTTACATCACTCCGTTTCCCATTAAATTATTTCGGTTCTCCACTTTCCGCCAAATCCTTTAGGCATTGGATGTTGAATAGTTTCTGGCTTGAATGTTGAATCCTTTAAGCATTGGAGGTTGAATGGAATATATATATTCCTGAGTTGGACTTATTTAGCTCTTTAAATAGTAAGCTTCACGCTTTTTCCCTTAGTAGGGTAGGTAGAGAAAACCATGTTAAAACACTTTTGCGTGTTGAGTGGTTGACATTGCGTGTTGAGTGGTGGAACTCAATGCCGTGAGAAAATTAAAATAATTTAAATATGTTTCTAAGTGGAATTCGAACCTGGAAATAAAAAAAAATATGTTTACAATTTAAGTACTTTATATGTATATTTAAGCACTCTTGTGGTTGAGGTACTCTAAATCAACGTTGAATTATTTACATCTAAATAGTGGAATGTGGTGATACAAAACAACGAGTCACTTAGAATTCAGTGAACCACTAAGAAGAGAGAGATTTGTCACATAAAAAACATAACTTCATTATCGTATTTCTTTAGTGCCAGGGCAAAGTAAATCAACTTGCTAATACCATTCTTGAGTCTTTTATTAAAATAAGCGCTGCATTTGAGATTTTCTTTAAGCAATAGAATAAAGTGTAGAATAGAATATTCATGTAGCTGACGAGTTCTTAACTTTTTTTTCTTAGCGCCTTCAGTATTTTCAATCTTCACTTCGAATTCATGTTCAATGGTGCTATGAATTTTATTTTGACTTCACACTGTATTCTGCATATATCAGAGATAGTCAGATCTTAGTATGTGTATAAGATAACTTAAACTCTAGTATTCTATAATGAATATATTTAAAAAAAAATGGCGGCACTACTAGCCTCTAGTCTATAGTCTACTACTACTAGGCTATATCCCGCACACAGCAGTGTGATGATCTAGTGTTAAGACACTCCGTTCCCCATTTTTCACCGAAATCTGGAGTCATTGCGTCTTGTGCAGCGTGAAATCAATACCCCGCTTTACCAAGTTTATTTTAACTATTCCAAGTAAATTCTTTATTACTTACCCAAATTCTAGGCAAATATTTAGGTCATCAAAATCACAAATCTAGAAATCACTATCTAAACACACTCCGTAAAACGAACAAACAGTCATTATCCTGTTTCCTAATCCCAAATCTCAGGGTCGGACTTTTAGCAAATTACTCGTAAAGCTTTTGTGAGAGCCGATCGGATAGTTAGGAGTTGGCAAGTACGGATAAAGCCGGTCAAGTTTCCTGCATCTTCGTAGTCTTGGAAGTTTACTCTTGGGGGATGAAAGGGGTGGCTACCCCTTTTGATTTTGTCCTAGCGCAAGTTTAATTGCCCTAAGAAACTCGGAACCGGTCAATTGGTTCGATTAATAAGATTAGAGCAAGTGCTAGTTTTCAACTGTGTTAGGTGTTTTATTAATTATGTTTAGAGTGTGAGTATCAAATTCTGTCGGTAAATGTTGAAAGATATTATTTGTTGTCATTAATAATTCTTCATATTTTATGTAGGAGGTTTGTGTATCTAAATAATTATTCAGGCCTGTATGTCGATGTACAATTTTTTTAGGGTTCCGAACTTAAAAGGCAAAACGGGACCTTATAACCTAATTTCCTGTGTTCGGTCTGTTTGTCAGTCTGTCCTTTTGCCTGTGTAAAAGCAATTCATAAGGCACAGCCTGGTTAGTAAACAGTTTTATTTTTGACTGATGATGTAGATAGATTTGAAAGGGTTCCCGATACAACAAACGTGACGCTCTTGGTTGCTTTTATATGCATCTTTTTTTTATTAAATGAATGATTTACGCTCGGGGAAATAAAATTTATACATTTCCCCGTCTTACTAACAAGCCAAAGGGCGGCGGTTAGTTCTGCTATTCAACGAAAATTTTTGTAAAAATTAATACTTGATTCTCTCTTTATACTCTGCTATATGCGAGATAAAAAGTGACGATTAAAAAAAAATTGCTACGGAAGCCCAATCTATGACCATCGTCCGCAGCAATAATAAATATATACTTTTCACTACTATCTTTCCGCTTCAAAAAGCATCAACTACAGAAATTAAATATTTAAATCCAGAGATGTATACATTTAAGAAGATTTTGATACTTTATTGCTATCTTACTGTAACTAATTGAAGTTTCAGTTGCCATAGCTCTTAGCGTTTGTTATTCCAAGTTCTTACTCGCGGTACTATTTGAGTGCACCGCTGAAAGTAAAATTACAACGTTCTTCTTGCATTACTTAGTTTTTAAGTAAAATGAGTTTTCCTAGTTTCCTTGATTGTCTCTTATAGTGCCGGGTCTAAGTTTCATCTTTTTTCTTTTGAATTTAAATTGTATAATTGAATTTTATTAGGATTTTATTTGTGTCTGCTGCATAAGTCGTGGCGCAGGAGCACAAGCGTGTCACTGAAAATGTGACAGGTTTTTAGGTTCGATTTAAAGTAGGCCTACTTTGTGTTGTACTTTGAGTTTGAGGACTGGCGATGGACTAAAAAAATATATATACTTTTTTCTATGGAAAAGGACAAGGCAAACGAGTGTTCGGGTCACCTGGTGGTAAGTGATTACTGCCGCTCACGACCCCATGCAACACCAGAGGAGGTGCGTTGCCGGCCTTTAAGGTGGAGATAGCCGTGCTTTTTGAAGGCATGTCATATCGACCTGGACACACTGCCGCGTATAGGCCATTCCACAGTTACGTGGCGCGTGTGACATAATTCTAAGAAAAGATTCTTCGTCGATTATTGAATCGATTAATACCATATGGTATTAATCACCTCAATCACAATACAATTGGTTGTTCAAAATGCAAAAAGAATAATCTAACAACGGAAATAGTTCTACCTTCTTAAAACTAAAACATTAAAATAACAAACTTTTACTACTCTTATATAAATAAAAACGACAAGTGTTAAAAGAACGAGCATTGTATGTATGTACTAGAATAGATGACGCGATATAATTTGCGGAACAGAAAACGTAAAACGCTACCCTCCCACTAACATATCACATAAAACATCACATTAACAACTTTAGATATACATTGCAGATCAATCGAAGTAAAATAAAAAATCCTTAAGGAAATTTCTATAGAAAACCGTCAATGTATATCAAAACGCTTACGTTTTGCAAGTAAATGGTTTAGGAATAGAAGGCGCGACGCTACGAGAGATCTCGGCCGATACCAAGCACGCGAATATTCAAACAGACACTTTCATAAATGTTATATATAATAGTATACAAATGTATCAGCTAGATAATTTATAACGCAACGTTTAATGTTATTTATGGTATAAAACTACCGGTGTGTTGGTAAGTAGACTACTGATAAGAGTGTAGAATGCGGTATGGAAGGTAACTGGAGGATTTTTATTTATGTATTTATTTATGTTTTTTCTTTATTAATATTATTTCTTTTATAATGTAAGTTACTTATATGAAAAAGCTTCATTTATGCTGAGTAGGAATGCCAGGTAAGGCGGGCAGGAACCCGGTGTTGATACTCTGTTGTTAATATTCCGCTAAAATGTGGCGAAAATCAACTTGTGTTGTGCGTTATACAAAGCGTGAAAATAAAAATAATTTAAATATAATCATTCTCCACAGTGATAATCGAACCTATAAACACTGTTCACCATGTATGCGCTACGATTAATTATATTTACATTTAAACTAAGCATGACTTTTTTTATTTTATTTAAAGAGAGTTTCTTGTCAAAATTGAACCCACAATAGTTGTGTATAGTCGTAGACTGAACGTTACGTCAATTTAATATATATAATACCTAACAAAATTAAACGGCAAACAAAAATAAATACATGGAGCTACAGAAAATTAACGATTCACCAAACGAAATGGTGGGTATTTAGGTAAAAAATATGAGCGCCGGAAAGAGCCCGACGACGATTTATACTGTGCATCTGGGGCTCACTTACAGCCTTGCTTTGGTTACTTAACATTTTTAATTGCTCTATTTCAAATGAATTAACTTCGCGGCCATTTTTTGCCTGGCAAGACCGAGAACTAGTAGTTTCGTAGAGACTTGCCGCTGGACTAAATGAACGTGACATAATTAATTTTAATAAAAATAACTTTTTGAAACTCAGCTCGTTATAAGATTTGGCAGAGGAAAATTGGTTGAAATGCATCTTTTAAATTTTCGCTTTTCATCTTTTTTGATTCTGACAAAATTCATGCGATTTCCAAACTACACTGTACTTATTGCAATACTCAATAAAATCAGAAATAATATTATATTAATATTAATTTTTGTCGGATTGAAATATAAAAAAAGCATCATCTTCATATAAAATCGACGACAGGTTAAAAATCCTACCTACCTGTAATAAAAAGGGTAGACCAGAGGGAACTTACATTAACCCCATTCTCGACGCAACAGCCTTAAACTTTATTTTAGAGTGCCAACTCTTAATTATCAGTAACATTCATTATTAAAATACAAAAAGATGCCTTTACTCCATCCTTTTCCATCCCGATACTCCTTCCTACCTTAAGGAACGCTTTTCCTTCCTTGGCTCTAACTCCTGCATTTCTTTCAGTCTCCGCTCGAAAAGTGACAACGTTCTCGAAATCCCGCTGTGCCGCACTCACTGCTACAGTAAATCTTTTACTGTAGAAGCAGCCAAACTGTGGAATGCGTTACCACGAGAAGTGAGGCAATCTGCTTCGATAAATAGTTTTAAGCGTAAAGTTAAGAATTATTATCTTCAGATGTAGTATATGTATACCTACAAATATTATTATCATTTATTTATCTATCTTTTCCTATTTGAATATATATTTATTGTATATATGTATGGTTTTATATATGCATTATATATGTATGATATGTAGTGTATGCATAGGTCTTATATGTTTATATGTATATGTGTATATATATATATATATATATATATATATATATATATATATATATATATATATATATATATATATATTTATTCACGTCGCTTTGCACCACATTATGCCCTCACTTTAGATCTAATCCTATCTTCACATTGGTTGCCTGGAAGAGATCACTTTTAGTGATAAGGCCGCCTTTGTATATATTTTGTTCTAAAAACTGATGTAATCAATCTGTATAAATGTGCAATAAAGACTTTTTATCTTATCTTATCTAAAGATGATGGGTGATGTGGTGAGCACAAGCGTTCGACTGTACAAACACGACGGTAGTGGGTTTGACAGCCATTCGGGGGAATGAAATATTTAATATTTTATTTCTCGAGAATTCACCGGAAACTGGGGAACGGAATTGTTTTAATACGAACGGAGTCTCTTGACACTAGGTTCCCAGAGAGCACCTAGAGAACCTGGAAACCTGGTCTATATGTGTGGAATACGGCGCGAAGCTATAAAAAAATCCTTCCCAGTTACAGTCGATACTTAAATCATAACAAGCACTTAGTCAAATTAAAATTCGCAACTCGATCTCGTTATCCAATATTCGAAATTATGAAAATTTGTTTAACCGCTACTTTAATTTCTTGAGCGCCGATTTTACTTATTTCGAAATGTATTTTAAAAGGATCCCTTAATTTTTTATTGTTATCGGCAGTGGAATAAAATTTTATAGATTTTATATTTCGCCCTTCCATATTTCATCTTCACGCTGTTGCGTTTGCGTATGCTAGCATTTAGCATGATTGGCTAGAGGGAGCCTGGAGTTCTTAACTCTAAAAAAACACTCAGTTCTCCTCTTCCAGCCCAGATAGGAATCTGAATAGTGTTTAGCCTATACTTATCAAATAACTAAAACCTGCTGTTGCAGCTGTACTGAAGTAATTTAGTTAATAAGTTAAATTAAAAATAACTGTTTTTAGCGCCATCCTATACTGTTTTGTTCAAAAAAATTTGTATAAAAACCGAGAATCGCGTTCTGAACCGGGTGAACTTTTTTAATCTTTTATTTTCTTATTAACTGATTCTTTTAGCAAAAAAAAAAAACTTTTACGGTAATCACACGAATATCTATAAAACCCACGACCTAGAATCGTAGGTAAGTCGTAACACTTGGTGACAACAATACCAAGAGTTTTTAACATTTTTAAGGTTTTAATCCCAAGGTAAAATATTGTGTTCAGTGAACGTATTTTTTTATACGTTATTGAATTTATCGAGATTCGAACCCATGACTCATGGAATCCAAAAGTAAGTATTAAAAACAGATCCCCTAACTAAGAAAAAAAAAGAGTAATCTCTACATTCACTTTCTATTTAACCTTGCAAATATACCAAAATAATAAGAAAGACAGCGAAAAGGCGGGCGTCTAAAGCATTATAACTTCATCGAGACCCATTCAAAAATATCTCTCAATATAAATCCTCGGTGTTATTCTTTAACCCCTTTTTGTACAAACATCGTCGCGTCGCTCTGTTTGTTATAGTGTTACAAAATGATTTATACAGCTAGCTTATTTACTCTATTCCTATAATACTGGTACAGTTTCGGTAAAATGTGTTTTGCACTGTCCATTGCTGAATTGTTTTGCTTAAATCTAGTCTGTCCGAGGTTAATAGACTAGCTAACCATTTCTGCGTTCTCTTCGAAAGTGTCCGTTTAAGATACATTACGTATAGAATGGAAAAACTTAATGCTGAGATTTATCTAGCCTGACCATTTTTCATTCAAGCATTCGCTCAATTAAAGGTAAAAACACATCCTTACTGCGTCAATTTCGACTATAGAATATTTTTTTTAATGATTTAATAATCACGAGTGGGCATCAAACCCACAACCATCTTTAAATGTTGTCCCACTACTCTACGTTGGTACAAATGAAATACATACAAAGCAGGCAATGTATTAACATATTAAATAGTAACTTAGAGCCATTTTATCTATCAGTTTCAGTAGTAGGGGTAGCCACGCCTATAGTTATCAACAAATCAGTTGATCTTTTTACGTTAGCACCCCTTTCAACCTGTTCACGGCAAAACTTTTATGTTTAAATGAATTTTAGTTTTTTGTTTATCTATAAATAACGGAATTCCCTAACTTTTTTTATTAAATCTTTCAAATTAGAATTTATTCGACTAAGTTTGTTATTAACGAATGTTTAAGCATTTTTTTCAGGTGATTGTAAATTTTGCAGGCGTTGTTTTTAGGGAGTACTTTTAATCAAAAAAATTTGTTATGGTTTAAGTGAACTCGTATAAAGGAAAGACAGAGAAAACCGGAATAGCGTTTTAAGTGGTGTAACTCAACGCCGCTTTATTTTATTACTTGGGAATGCAATTATTTCATTCTTCTGAATCGGAAGCGAATCCACAACCGCGGCATTTGTCCCAATTTGTTATAATTTTGAGGTGAGTGCCAACGCAGAAAATGCCAACACAATGTGAGCTTAAAACTTGTGTTATGAACTCACCTTTATTAATAGACTATTAACTCAAAGAAATTCCTACTTTTCTGTTGGAGTAATCAATACGACTATACTTTATTTTTTATAACAATACACATTAAATATCCATTAATAATACTTTCTAAAAATATGTAACTTTCAATGGAATTTTGAATAGGTGAATACAATTTTAACTTTTATTTTTTACACTTTCTCAAAGGTTATGTTACAGTCTTGAAAAATACTCGAAGAAATTTAATTTATAGTAATATAATATAATCGAGACCAGTTGTGGCGCAGGGGCACAAAGTATGTAATCTCGACTGGTTGTGAGTTCGATCCCTACCCGAGGAAATTAAATATTAATTGAAATTTATATTTAGATTTCTTCTTTAGGTACTTCGTAAAACGCGGCGTTGATTTCCGCCACTCTATACGCAATTCCTCTAGAATTCGGCGGAAAATGGAGAACAGTGTATCTTAACACTATGTTCCATCAGCCTTGCCTGCTCTGTGCGGGATACAGCGTGTAGTAGTTTTTTTTTTACATAGTCTAAAGCTCTTGGATAGATTTCGAATTCGCGGGTTCGAATCGCGTTTTGGTATTTTTTTGGAATTAAGTCCATTTTAAATATATGTATGTATTTCTTTTTCTAAGTGTGTAAATAATATTTTTAAAAATAGTAAAATATGAATATTGTAGTATGTCTATAGATAAATCATGAAGCCAAACTTAATCTAGGCCACAACTATGCACAGGCGGTTGAACTTTCAAAATACATCATTCGTTACCTAAGCTGCTATTATCCTTTATTACAAATAGAAATGTATAACGATATCCTGACTGACTGACTGACTTTTTAATAATTTATATGTTAAATTCCTTTGATTCTTTTAAAAAATCGCTCTTTTTCGTTTACAGCAGAGTAGGGGGTGGGTACTTAGTATTAGGATACTGCGTTTTAGAAATATCTTGTGTTGAGTACAACGCTTCATGTTGTCTACCCGTAGAACGAGAAAATTAAAATAATTTTAAATATATTCATTCCCTCTAATGGGGATTGAATCCACAGCCGATACATTTACAAACAGACACCGTGCCACTGCGCCGCGATGGCTTCAATGGCCTCTATTATATTCAATATTAAAAGCTATTATTAGTATAAAGCATGTTATCAAGCAAAAGTTTCAAACTATTCTATCAGTACTGTAAAAGCTGTATCAGAATAGATAGCGGCCGATGTATTTATTGAAGTACGGCCACTCGTTCATTTTAATGTGATATTGAAAGACTTATTATGCAGACCCTATTTGTTTTCATGTGTAAGTAGATTCAGGTACTACAAGTAACAAGTTAAACTGTTTTAAGTGGTAAATTAAACTATATTTTATTTTTAGGGTTCTGTACTGTTAAGGAAAAAATGGAACCCTTATTAGATCACTTTGTTGTCTGACCGTCCTTAAGTTGGTCAAGACCCTTTTTTTCAGGGACGCGTGGAGGTATCAAGCTGAAACTTATATCAAATACTCAGGTTTACGATACTTCAAGAGCTATCGGCTCTGTCTTATTATCTTTATGCTGCAAATTTTCGAAACTCACAAAACCGCTACAGTTATGAAATTTGGCACGAAGTGAGAACTTATAATATGAAAAAAGGAAAATCACGAAAAAATATTTATAGGTAAATACATATTTCCTCTAAAATCATCGGAAAAAATACAAAATGAGTGGATTGGCCCATAAATTTAAGTTTCTCAACAATCATAAGTTACTTCACGTTGATCTATAATCCTGAAATTGGTACGGAGCCACGGTGGGCGGATCCGACTGGTACTTGACCGGTTAGTTTCACTTAGTCATATTTTTAAAAAATTGTCTATAAATATATAATTTTTATAGTATTGAATATAATATTTAATTATTTCTAATCTAATATGACAATAGAATCAATTTTGTTAGTGAAATATTTAATATTTTCATTATTTCGCTCTGGTCTGGCTCTCGAGTAAAAGCGCGGCTTTCAGTTCAGCAACTCAATCTGCAAATGTGGGGAACGGAGTTGTTTTAATAGGAACTTAGTGTCTAAACACTAGGCTCCTAGGTTTCCCCTGCCTACTCTGCGCTGTGCGGGATACAGCGTGAAGCAAAAAAAATGGTTTAGATTGAATAAATTTTTATATAACGAACAGTTTTGTTGGGGCAGGCTAAGTTATAACTTTTATTAATAAATTCGCATACACAACATTTACTTATTTCTATTTGACTTTGCCGGCGAAGCTGTTAGTATAAAATAAAAAGCCTTTTATTTCTTGCTAAATTACAGTTTGAAAATTGAAGAGCAAACAAAAGATAAAATGTACATGTTACTTAAATATAAGATAAACTATATATATGTTTTTTAATCTTTATATATAAGCTAATACTAGGTATTTATTTAATTATATATTTATATATATATATATATATATATATATATATATAATACAGTGGTCATGCCAAGGTCTCCTCCAGAGACCTCGACATGACCATTGTGCCATATATAATGTGTTTTTATGGTAATTTTTTCTAATGTTTGCAAATAGTTTCTATTTCCTCTGGAGGGTTTTGGTCGGGATCTTCCACGGGGACCAGCCGGCTTGGAAGATTAGCTGCTAGGAAGCTGTTAGTAAAAGTCAGTAAATAAGATAACAGAGTACAGAACTCACAGAATGCAATCCTATAATATTTAATCAAAACACGAACAACTCAGTTCCCAAATGAACAAGCAACCTATAAATCGCTTTGTCCTTAATGAATCACAGGGCGATATCATTTGCTTAGTCGGAGTCCAAAACTAAATTTAATTACGCATTTCCTCGGCGCGACGTCTACAACTTATTTAGGTGCCTTCTAATTGAATCAGGTGTTTCGGCAAAATAATGAAATGTTCCGTCGCTGATAAATTTTGTTAGTATTTTTGTTTTGTTTCTTCCTCAGTCCGGTGAATTTGGGAAATTAAGGAACTGATTAATCTTCGTGTATTTTTAGTTTGTGGGTAGGAATAGGTATGTGACTCAGTTCGGTAGCTACAGTTTACTCCATTTTTATTTGAGTTCATAGTGTATGCTGTGATAAATAATATAATTTAATGACGATTTTAAATAGATACTACGACAAAGGTGGCGTAAGGGAACAAGCGGTAACTGAAATAGCGACAGGTTCGAACCCTTCGGTTCCTAAATATTAGACATTTTCAAATTTTCCCTCTGGTGACGAGACAACATACGGTGTTGTCTTTTGCTGTTTAACATGCAATGCTTACAGAATTCGGCGCAAAGTAGCGAGCGAAGTGTCCCTTGTACACGTGGGATACATCGTGAATGAAAAAAAATATTTCCATTATTGGCATGTTCTAATGAAATTGATAATAATAAAACTCGTCCTCACCTATATGGAGTTATTATGTCACCTCTAACGACATACATACGCAATTGCAGCTGGCAACGGTTAAAAACGATGAAAAGATTGATTAAAAAGACGAGCAGACCAGTTCAGCAGTGGATAAAAAATAGGCTAAAAAGTAAATAATTGCGATTGAAAAAATGAAACAGGGAAATGAATTAAAAACGAAATTTAAAATCGTATAATAAACGAAAAATCTTTACCGTCATACACACCCCAATACACTACGTAGTACAGTGGAGTAAAGAAAAAAAAATAATTTATTCCTTTTGTTTGGTTGACAAATTGTTTCTTATTGCGTTATTGTTTTTGAAAGTTGCCGCTCTCGGCAGTCAATCAACGAACAAAAGCCTCCCCACAATCCCATTACGTAGATATTCTCAGAGAATATGATAAAAGGGATTCTGATTTTTGCTTTACTTTCATTTATTTTAGATGTTATGTAATATATTTGTGTTATGTTATTTTCTTTTTTAGGTTCACGCTAAATCACGCAGGGCACATAGTGTCAAGACACTCGGTTTTGTGCACCTCTCAATTTTGGAGATAACGTGTTGAATGTGGTACCTTTTTTTTTCTTATTTTACATTTATTTTTTGCAGCAGAGAAAGAGGGTTAAGTGTTAAGATACTCTGTTATTCCGTCATTATTATTTTTTTGATATAAGGTTGCTGCTTATGGAAGAACTTACAATAGGAATATTGTAGTGAGATAGTAACGACGCACAGTCATAGCAATCGATGTCTACATGTTGATCCTTCAAAAAAATTATAGCTGCTAAAATGAAAACAAATTTTTGATTATGTTATTTTGACAACATATTAGGCTCACAAATAAAAAACCTTATAATTGAAAATTACAGATAATAAAAAGAATTTGTTTAAAAGAAATTGCTACGTACAGGTACATGACAAAATAACGAAAAAATGCTGACTGAACACTTTATGGGAACTAGTTCGGTTCAAATGCAGTGCGCTCACGTATCGAGATCAAAACTACCGTCATCTCTGTATCTACATTAAATTTAAAAGTAAAAGATTAAATTTTGTTACTTAATTCGCTTTAGTATAGGAGGCGAATTGTGGCGTTGAGTTCTTCAGAATTTAGCGAGAATGGGAAACGGAGGTGTTTTCCCGCTATGTGAGGGCTACATCGTTTCGCAAAAAAAGAATCACCGTGCGGGCGAAGCCGTAGGTAAAACACCGTAGGTACTAGTATAAAATAAAAAAGTACTCAGTAAAATTGGAAAATAACATTTTACACAAGACAGAATTTGAACAGGCGCTTTGACTGCTCAGATTTGTGTTTTTCGAAGCCTCTTTAATAAGGTATCGATTTCGTATTGGCTGCAGTCTATTTAAAATGGGCGTGTATTGTATGTGGGTGGACCAGAAAACACAGAGCGACATTGTCATTTTTATATACCTACATACATATATAGATATCTCTTGTATTTAGATAACTGAAATACTAACATATACTTCATACATAATATAGTGATAAATCATTACATTATTTAAATCTATCGAAATCTATCGTTCACTAAGTGTTGTATTCTATGTCCCAGCCGTGAGCGACGCCAGGTGTCGGTGACAATGTGACTCGTTACGTGTCCTCATTATGCATGCCACATCGACTGCATTGACTGCAGTGTATAGTCGGTTTGTTAAAGATGGGTGGGCGTTTTGAGACTTAGTTTTATGAGGTAAAGTGGAAACTGTGAACACATTTTTAAGGAGGTGCGGGTTCTAATCCCGCTGCGTTCCATTTTTATTCGTTATTATTATATAATATAAGGAGATTTTTTCCTAAGTATGAAAAATGTTTTGTTAAAAATGTTCAATATTTTTAATTTAAAATCTTTATTATTATCTTCATGAATTAGTTAGTTTAAATTTTGATTCATATAGAAATATTGGTTGCTAGAGCTCAACGCTATTACTATTTATTATGGTAAGTAAATAAAATAAAAGAAATTATAAGAAAAAAATATAAATTTCAAACTACGAAAGCATTTATTAAGCTAGTAACATCGTGGTTCAGCAGCACGACGTGTGGCAGTAAGTTATACAGATATAGGTTCGATTCCCACTCGGAGGAACTAATTATTTTCTCTACCTCATACCAGTTACTAGACAAAATGCGGCACCGAATTCAGCCTTCCACCCGCAATGTCTCGAAAATTTTACGAAAATTGGGTAACAGTGTCTTAACAACAGCGTCCTCCTGATTACCCGACATGCGGGGTATATGAAGCTAGAACCATATTACTTTCGAAATATTTTGATTTCTTCTTTAATATTAGATACATACTGTCAAAAATATCTAGGTTTGTAATCAGAGAAAACGTAATGTTATAAACTCAATCTTTTTATACAATTTTTATTTTACCAAATACTAGAATAAAAAGAACGCGCACTTCAACCCAGCGTATTCACATTATCAGTTTGTCAACTATGGGATATAGCGGCAAACAGTTCTATACAAATGCTAACGCGCTGTTATCGGTGTCTCTTGGGCGGGCGGCGCTCATTATCGCCTGGTATAGTCGAAATATCTACTACGAAGTTTAAGCTTTGATAATGGCTTAGCTTTTATTCTTTAATTTTCGATTTAAGGAATACTAAATGTCTGACTGTTTTTTTTATACACTCCACCAGAGTTGGCTCTAAGTGCCAGTCTTTAAGGTGGAAGTATAATAGATGCGCATTTTGAAGGTACCCATGTCGTACTGTCTCGTGTAGCGCAAGGAAAGCAATTCTTACGGAACCGCACAATAGCAGAGCTCCACGTATCCAGGCGCTGATGATGATATTTAAGTCTGACATGAACTGCACGATTAGAAAATACAATGCCAGATACCAGAAAATATAATGCGGTAGAGAACGCACGGCAAAGAGAAAGACGTTATATACAACAAAATAGTCATTTTGAGATTAATAGGTCGCAAATTATTCGAACGGTTTTAGGTTGTATGCGATTAAATGGTTCTAATTGCAACTGGTGGCACTAGCCCAGAGATGAGAATAGTATCTCATAATATTAAGCTGAACCTGAGCCCTATACAGGGCTAATCGGTATTTTGCTTTATCCAATATATATTAAAAATGTCGTAGTTTGTGAGGATGGATTTTTGTTTCCTTTTATAAAAAAATCTTGAACTTTACAATAAAATAGTTAATACTCCTATATCAGAATAACAGATAGACCATAGAATGTCTTAGCACCAGGTTCCCAGGTTCCCGGCGCCTACCCTGCTACGTGCAGCATGAAGCTAAAAAAAATATAATCAGTTTATAATATGACAAAAATATGAAGCGTATTTTCGGTAGTAGCAATACATAATTTGTAAATTTTGATGTAAGTTATTACTAAGCGAAGGTTCTTCAATCAGTTGCACACCGACCAATATCAGTGTCGATTTATATCTTTTTTATAGTAAGTATTT
Source organism: Heliconius sara (assembly GCA_917862395.2). Lineage (NCBI taxonomy): Eukaryota > Metazoa > Arthropoda > Insecta > Lepidoptera > Nymphalidae > Heliconius > Heliconius sara. The sequence continues at coordinate 7,604,883 of OU860780.1, read as the reverse complement.
ATTACCTGTGGTTACAAAATCACCTTTACAATATTAATTTATTTTCTAGTTACTTAATTAGAAAACGTATTAAAATTTGAACGTAGCGGGACTCGAACCTGCGCCTCCTGGAAACCGACCAGGCGCTCTGACCACGGAGCCATATGTTCTCGCCAAGCTACGTCGAAATTCTTATACGCTTGTTACAACTTATGTTGTTAGCATCTCTGTAGGGAGATTTTTACAAATTTCTGCTACCCAATCCGCTAATTAAGTATTTATCTTTTCTAAGTGTGGATTAACACTTTAAAAATGTTTAAAAAATATTTTCTAGTTTTTGTTTATTTATTTATGCCTCGAATTCGGCTCAGAGTGGGACACGAAGTATCTTAAAACTAGGTTCCCTAGTGTTAAGATATTCTATCCTTTTTTGTTTTTTTTTTGGATAAATATTTTTACCACGATTTATTTATTAATACATATTTTTTCGTTCTGAAAGCTTAAAAAGTAAGAATAAAATATATCCTTCGTTATACCATAACGAGTACACAAGTTACACTTATACCATAAAGTCCCACAAGAATGTAGGTGAACCATAATCAAATTTGCCGACTTCGTTGGCGAGAGTGTGCGACTTTAAAAGTTTGCCAGAAATTTACTCGTAACGAAAAGTACTTGTGAAATTGTGTATGCAACTTTTAGGTTGAACTACATTCTGTTTCGGCACTTTACTCTTGGGCATTAGTTGTATGGTAATACTGTTTATACGTCTGGCACGAATTTGATGCTGTTTGCATTGTTAACTTCATATTTATCTGTTTGCTTGGAATATGAGGTCATCGTGGTACCGATGGGCAGTTTCTGACATTATTATTGATAATTGGGGGTTCAATATATATACCAATATATGCAGGGGCTTCAATATATGCAGTACAGAACTAGTTTACGTAAACTAGTTCTGAACTGCGGGTTCCCTCCCACAATCAAATGAAAATAACTAATCCTTGTGATTGATGACTTATGACACAAGGTGTATTATGAAGAGCATGTACAGTGAGTTATATATAGTCTACAGTCTTCCTCGGTAAATAGTCGGTTATCCAATAAAAGCATATATTTTGTATATGCGTTGAGTTCTGCCACTCAACACGCAATTCAATAATATAATATTTTATGATTTTTTTTGCCAGCTTGTCAATAACGAGAAAAGAAGAAAGAATTACTACAAAAGGAGCAAAATTGTAATATTGCGTCCACTAATTTTCTATAGCTTTTATCGTATACCATATACCAGATATCACACAATCAGAAATATTTGATAAAAAACTTACAACCTTTTCTTATACTGAGAAAATCTAGTTTCTAACAATCACTACTGGTGGTGGAGCTCATCACCGCTCACTATCCAGATCAGAAAGCGAATATAACTCGACTAGAATACTGTCAATTTCTAATGTGATAATCTGGTAATCGAATCCACGACTATCGCGACTACAGTTAAACAATGTCCCACTGTCCTAATACTTTATATAGCAACGTAAACCAACATAAGTGCCTTTATTGAGGTCCTCGATGTTGCACATTCACAATCTGAAGAGGCCATGTTCACGTTTTGTATGGTAATACGTGCACCAACCTCATACATACATACATGATGCTAACAATGTATTCAGAGTCAAGTAGATAACCGGGCTTTAGTTTTATATGTTTTTGAAACGTTCTACAAAGAGTTTTGGTATATTAAGTTTATATTATTAAATCAGTGGGACAGTGAATGAAAACGCGATAGCTAGCGGTCATTCCAACTGAGGGGAATGTTTTATATGCAGTTCTTAAATCCGGTTATAAGACTAAGTGAGGTGTTGAGCTCCGCCATTTAACATGCTACGTCTCTAATTCGATTCTCTCTGGTTCCCTTATAGGTGACAATAAGTCACGCTGTATACCGCACAACGCAGAGTAGGCAGAGGGAGCGAGAGGGAGATTTATAACCTAGTGGTAGTGGTGACCATTAAGACACTACTGCTTCATCCGTCTTCCTGTTGAAGAATTGTATTTTTGGTGCCAATTCAACTTCGTTATCAGAACATGAAATTACAATGTTAATTATTTCCTTGCCTCGAATGGACATCGAACCCATAACCGTCGCGCCAAGAAATTATTCTAATTTTAATTCAAATTTTTATATTAATTATAAAAAGATAGCGATAATTTAAGATGAATCTGATCATCTTTATACTATTCGTATTGATAATAAAGGAGTATAGATTTACAACAACTTGTTACTTATTTAGTCACAGCTGTCACCGCGCGATACGTCCACAGATACTGTCGTGTACCCTGTCCCTCGTCACCGAGATAGGTGTACGAGTATACTTAGATATTAATAGCCCAAGTTATTACTTAGATTGTTTTACTAAATGTCAATGAATAATGAATATTGTTAATTTGTATACCTATTTAGTTGATTACGTTGTTGTTTGTGTGATTGTCCCACAATTTCCGTCCAATTTTCGAGATCTTGCAGGGTTCATCCTACAGAAGTGAGGAAATGAAAATATTCTTCTATTTCTAACATTTTTTATAGTGTAATTCCACATTTAAGAAAGAAAAATATTTATTTAGAAAACGTATAAAACTCAAATCCGCGCCTCCTGGAAATCGAACTGGCGCTCTGACCACTAAGCCATATGTTCCCGTATGTCATACATTCCCTTGTCTAAATAAGTAATATTCTATTTACCTAACTGCGAATTGAACCCACAACTGCCTTACAGTTAAACACCGTGCCAAGCCATGATGCCCTCTAACTATAACAAGAAATCAAATTTTAATCAGTTTAATAAGAACATTCTCAACGACTTACGGGAACAAAGGGGTGTAAGTGCTTGTTAGCTAATAATTACTGGTAGATGATGGTAGATAGCTGATGGTGGAACTTAGATGGTGGATGTTAGATACGAATGAGCATCGTCGGCTCGCGATCTACCACGATACCGCGATAAATTGTGAGAGGGCACGCGATACATGATATCATCGTTGGTTTACAGCTAAATAAATATAGAGGCATTTCGAAATAACTCCCCTGAACAACGCCTTTTAATCACTAGCGTTAAGTTTTGATAGCTTGGCGCATTTTGCTTTTGATGTTTTTTTTTTATTTTACGCTCGTATCTCGTATATAAGCAATAGTAGTTTAAGTAAGCAATACTATTTTAAGTAATATTGATCCCCACTTTCTGCCCATTTTATTAGATAATGCGTGTTGAGTGACGGAACTCAATGCCCCAGTTAGTCGTCTTAATAAAGCGTGGAAGCAGAAAAATAATTCATTCTCCCCAGAGGGAATCGAATCCACAACCGTATTGCAGGCTCAAGGAGAAAAGATAGTGTGCTACAAGATTTTCCATTTAACGTCTTTATGTCTATACATAAACGTTGCGGACGACGACTAGAATTAGGATAATTCGAGAAGAAATAAAAGATTGTTCTGGGAACCGTCGTTTTTAATAAGTCTTAGCGAGTTTCGGAATTGTGAGACTAAGGTATTTTAGACGACACCTTTATCCTGATATTGAAATGATTCTCTTTGTCATTTCTTTTGAAGCCCCCTAAACAGTTTTAGGCAATCTTGCTACAAGATACCTTTTTATTTTATGTGTACATTTAATTAGTAACAAATTATGTTTGTGATTTTTTACTTTTATTTTACCCGCTGTTATTATAGCATTATGTAAAATAATATATTTTTGATTAGATGCTGTCGTGGCCCAGAGGAACAAAGGTACAATTGTAAGCGTGACCGTTGTGGGTTTGGTTTCCACGCTTAGAAATGAAATATTTAATATTTTCATTTCTTTGCTTTGGTGACTACGCAAAGTGCGGCGTTGAGTTCCACCACTCAATGCGTTATTCCTTTAGAATACAGCGAATAGTGGGTAACGGTGTGCCTTAACACTAGGTATCCAAAGAGAGAATACTCGGTGTTAAAGCACTCCGCTCTGCGCTTTCGGATCCGATTCAGGACATTGCATGTCATCGGCGGAACTCAACGCTCTGCACTTTTTGTTATTACAAAATAGTTAAATAACAAACAAAATCTTGGCCATAGCGAGTGAGAGAGCGGATATCCCGTGAGAAAATATGTTATTTTTTTCCCCGTTTTGGTTCCCGTTCTCGCCATTCAATACGCTACGTCTCTATAAGTAGGGAGCAACCTAAATAAAATAATAATAATAATAAGCTTAATAAATAGTTTTCCTTCGAAATGGTTAATAAAATTGAAATCCTTTAGTACAGCAGTCGTGGCCGAGTGGTTAAGGCGTCTGACTCGAAATCAGATTCCCTCTGGGAGCGTAGGTTCGAATCCTACCGGCTGCGATGTTTTTTTCAATTATTTCTTTTTGATTAATTCGATTATAATAATTTTCTTAGTCTTTAAATTATTTGTTTTAAGAGAGAAATATTTATGTAATATTTTTTATTCTGTTTAAGTAATACTACAATTATTACATGTAAGCAGGCTTACTCTGTTTTTTAATTAAGCTTACTTAGAGATAATGTATATATTTTTTTTTCAAATTAATCATTATACTTCAAATTCATATTTTGTCCTTTAAAATCAGCTTCACGTTGTATCACGCACACTACAAGGTAGGCAGAGGGAACCTAGTGTTAAGACACTCTGTTTCCCGCTTTCCGCCGAGTTCTGGAGGCATTGCGTGTTGAGTGGCGGAACTCATCGCCGCGCTTTACCTCGACACCAGAGCGAACTAATGAAAATATAAATGAAAATAAATATTTCATTTCGTTGAGTGGGGATTGAACCCACAATCAGTCGATTTTACAGTCAGACTATGTGCCCCTGCGACACGACTGGCCTTAATTATAAATTCGAATGATTATAAAGCCGGACATAATATACGCACATAGTGTTCGCTTTCAAACGACTATATATTATTGATACTTTGTTGTGCTTATAATATTACTTTTTAAAAATGTAATAAATAGCCACTAGCAAAGAAAAATTTCAAAAAAAAAAAAGAAAAAACAAAACGCGACAATGCCTCTAGAATTTGGCGGAAAGTGAGGAACGGAAGCGTCTAAATGGAAACAGAGTATCTTAACACTAAGTGTTAAGGTACCTTCAGGTTCCCTCTCCCTACCATGCTACTCATTTGTAGACATCATGGGCATTATATAAAACGTCCCCCCTAAAAGAACATCAAATCAACAATCATTGCGTTTAGACAAGCGTATGCCAATTGGACTTCAACAAATTAATAATAATTCGTGTAACCTCAAACGAATCTAACAGGCAAGGTACAGGATTCGATTAAAAATGAACGCAATGGTATTTTTAATAAAGCTTTACGCTCGAAATATGCCTTTGTACGGCGGCACCCTCGTCTCTTAGGAATTGCTGCCATCTGACTCGTCTGAGTTTGATTATGAACATTTTATTACAGCAGAATTGATTTTGTATATTAACTAGTGGACCACACTCAGCTTCGCCCGCTAAATGATACATAATATTAACATAAATTGCTATTCTGATTTATAAGTTATATTCATTTAAAGTTTCATCTAAATTCGTTCAGTAGGTTTTACGATAGTTCAATTTTGTATGAGAAAAATCTGTTTATATTATTTTTCACCTATACGTTTCGATTGATATAATGTTTTAGTCACGAATGCTATGAAGTGGTGGAATTTCGACTACTGAGACTATGCGCGTATTAAATAAATAAAAAATGAAAGTAATATTTTGAATAAAAAATATATATATATATATAAAAAGAACGATTAAGTAAAAAAAGAAGTTCGCAGTCGGTAGGATTCGAACCTACGCTCCCAGAGGGAATCTGATTTCTAGTCAGACGCCTTAACCGCTCGGCCACGACTGCTGTTGATGTAGTTTTAAAGACATCGTATTATTTTGTAAATTATATTAAAAGTGAAAGAAAAAAGAACGTGTTTTATTACATTATATCAGATTTTGGTTTAATACTTGTTTAATATATCTATTTATATACAATTTTGAAACTCCTGCGTTATCTTGACGTGTTAAATTTAACATGTAGATAGGTTAGGGAGTATCTAGCATATTTTTTTCGATATACAGGACTAAGAGAAACAAGATTTTCCATTTTACATATTTAAGTTCAAACAAACATATTTTTTTTATTTTATCTCATTTGCATTTTGCAATGGCATCGGTATAGCCATAAAGATCCTAATAAATTTAGTTAGGTCGCAGTTTTGCTACAACAATTATTGTTATAATTTTTATACTTCGCGTTGTATTCTGAATACCGAGGAAAGCGAGGTAGGTAGAGGGGACCAGAGTTTACACTGCGGTCCCCACGCACCGCCCAATTTTCTAGATATTGCGCGTTAAGTGGCGGAACTCAACGCTGCGCTTTGCTTATTATTAGAGGGAGGAAATGCCAACAGTTTGCGGATGGTTAGTATTGTACTACTCCTCAACTGCCTAAAATATATAATTTTTTTGGAATATAATTAGATTAACTATATGTTTACTATTAGTTACTTGTTACTGTTTGTTTTTTTTCTTAAAAAATATAATATGTTTTGGATCAAAATATACTTTTAATAAGTTCTTTGATTTTCACGATTAATAACACATTTTAAATAAAACTACCCGTGACTACGGACTACTGCAAAGTGTTCAAAACGTAAGGTTTCCAAAAATGTATAAAAATACAAAATATACGCGATTAATCCGGTTAAAATAATTTTATTTAAAAATATACTTTTATTGGTGTGACATTGTTTATAGTAAAAATTTTAATTAAAATATATAAATGAAAACATTAAAATGAAAGTGAACGTTTTTATTTGTCATTAATAAATTATAAGCTGATGTTTTCTTAGTAAATAATAAGTGAATAAATACTTTCGAATACATATTGGGAATTGAACCCGCGACTATCGAGTTCTTTTTAGAAGTCTCTAACTATACGAGGATGGTGTTAATATTCCAGTAAATATATTTGTTTATATATTAGTTAAAACAGTTTCGAAGTGCGTAATAACGAGCTGTTTAACGGACCTCGTAAATTAGGTGAATAGCTGCACTAAGCCTAGTATCAAGGTGTACTTAAATGTGTGGCCATACAATCTTACCTTATCCTTAGCTGAAAGTTGAAGATCAACCTCATTGGCATATGTTGTTGTTCTTGGTGACGATGATGATGACGGCGATGATAAAGAAGGTGGTGATGATAAACTTAACCTTATTATCGAGAGACGAATCGTAGTGATGTTATAAGATTTTTCAGTCAACGTATAAGTTTTTTCTGTCTAGCCATTGGAGAGAGTTATGTCCAGCAGTGGACAAGCAGCAAAAATTACACTTAAAAAAGGCGTAAATCTAGAAAAATGGGTCATAATAAAAATAAATTTAAACAATTTACTCACAACTAATAACCGTCTTTGTAATGGCCACGTTCACGAAAGCATCCCTTAATTCAGTACAGTATTTATTGTGGTAGTATATTAGTAGACGTCGGTTAAAGATTACGGCGGAGTTATGTCGACGGCTATCCGACGTCTGCAATTTTAGGTTCAAACAACAAGATTGTATTTACAATTTATTATCTATTTATATTAATTTTATGAGTTCTTTAAGAAATTTTAATTAAAGCAGGAACGGCTGACATGTATGATTTGTTCCATATTTGGTTTTAAGAGTATTATGATATTTGAGTATGATTATCTATTTAGGTTTCCAAGAACGTGTGTGTTGAAATCTGTATATGTTTGTCCGTAAATCAATCTAAAATTAAAAGACATATCGAAATGATCTTTTTATTTTAATAAAGTCTGTTCCAACTGAGGGAATCGTTTTATTAAAATCGGTTTAGTGGTTATAAGATATGAATATCCACGCATTTCTGAATGGGACAAAGAAGAAACTACTAAGCATTTCATAGATTCCCCATGTACGCCCATCGTGTTGCAAGGTACAGCTTAAACAGTGCATGGGATTAAATAGGTCACAGAAGGTTTAATGAAATAGATTTTTTTATCTTCACTTTGTATAGCTCAAATCAAGGTAGGCAGAGGGATGTTAGAAACCTAGTATTAGTTTCTGCCGAATCCTGGAGGCATTGCGTTGGATACAAGTTTGAGTGGCAGAAATGAAAATAATTAATTTTCTCGAGTGCCACTCGCTTGTGCCCCTAAACCATTAATTTTTTGATTAATGTAAAAGTAATTGAATTCTGTTTTTTCCATCAACAATTATTTGTCATCGAAATTAACCGTTTACCCATTAAATTATCTATTCAAATGGCAAATTTATAAAGAGTCACCTAGTTCAATTTATCACAGAGTTTTACGCTAAAATTGGCAATAATTAACTAAATAATTAATTGTTCAACGTCAAACAGTGGTTATACGGCGGGCTATTTGTAATATATTTTCATTTAGATTTAGTGTATACATTAGCTTTATATGGTGCATGTTCTTTTGTTTGTTTATTTGCTAATTTGTGTGTTTGCTTACGCGAGGGTGGGTTTTAGTACGGTGGTTGGTGGATGTTCTTTCTAGGTTACTGGTAGTGAGGTTGATGTTCATAAAGAACGGATAATACTGTATTTAACAAGAGTTTTTATTTTCCTTCTGTTCTTATGTGATATTTTTATTTAGTAGAGATTTTTAGAAGGACATCCGATTGTAACGCTGGTTGCGACTTCGACCCCACTCTATATAGGTACGCTGCATTCCGCATTTAGGCATAATTTTTGGTACATAGATTTTTTTATTACGTAATCGGTTTCACTTTGTATCCCGCATACAGCAGGGTAATTTAGTGTTAAAGCCCTCCATTCCACATTTTCCGTCGAATTCTAGAGTCATTGCGTACTGACTGGCGAAATTTGATACTACTTTTCGACTCTACATCGCAAAAAAATGTAAATATAAATTTAAATACCTAAATATTTCATTCCCTCGAATGGGGATCGAACCCACAACCAGTCGCCGATACAGTCTCACATTTCCGCCCCTGCAACATTATTGGCCTCAATTAAGAAAGTTAATAACCAATAAACTTATAACATTTTTTCGACAACTACAAAGTTATAAGGAACTTATTAATAAGTAAGTTTGCTAGTAAACAGTTGGTTACTTCTTTGTTGCGCCGTCATGAGAATTTTGTACAAGGCTAAGATTTTTGCTCTAAATGATAAGAAGAAAGCTTGTTTTCCTTATTTTTTTTATTCTTACACATTAACAATAATATCGCATGTTTGTTTGTTAGCGCGGTGGTAGTGGGTTCGTATCTAATTAGGGATAATTAATTATTTTCATTCTATCGGTCTGGTACGATGGCATGGCGACGCGTTGAGTTCTGGTACTTCATTTTTAAATTTACATGAAAAGTTAGGAACCAAGTGTCTTCACATTAGGTTCCTCCTACCTATCCTACTAAGTGGGAAACAGTAAGGCGACTGGTTGTGGGTTCGATCCCCACTCTAGGAAATGAAACATTTATATAAATTTATATTTTCATTTCTGCGCTCTGCTGTCAAGGTAAAAGTACGACCTTGAGTTCCACCACTTAACGCGCAATGACTCCAGAATTCGGCGGAAAGTGGCGAACGGAGTGTCTTAACTAACTAGGGTTTCCTCTGCTGTGTGCGGGATACAGCGTGAAGCTGAAAAAAAAGAGTGGCGAAGCTCAACACCACACTCTGTCTTATTTGGCTGCTGCCCCACAAAGGCTGCCCATTTCTAGATACAGCTATAGTATAAAATAATCAATATGCATAATTCTGATATCAAAATTACAGAAACCATATATTTATTATTTAACATGAATTGAAATAATTAAGACATTAATAACATACACACAATCATACGCTTTGTATTAGCAACTGTGTCAATATAATGTTTACTCTCTGTAAACATATTATGTAGATACTTGTATTACTTACGTCTTGTGATGCGGTGGATAAAGCGCAACGTATAGTCGAACGGTTACGGACGAAATTAATTCTAAATTATTGAGTGGTGGAACTCAACGCCATTCTTTGCCTCGTTATCTGAATGAAGGAATGAACATATTAAATATTTTCGCAAAATTGTCGTATATTGCTTATCACATTATTTTAGATTCACGCGGTAACCTAATGTTAAAACATTTCGTTCCCCACGCATTGGCCAAATATCGGGATGTTGCTCAACGGAGGAGCTTAACGCCGCGCCGTGCATTTTTTTGTTGCCAGAGCGAGGGAATGAATACTCCAAATGGGAAGCGAACAATGCGTCGTGCTTACACTAAGATGCTGTACCATTACGCTATGATAGCTACAAAATTCACTTTTTTTACCTAATTTTATGTGATAGGATAATAATAGTTTTATATAACACACACAAATTGATAAGTAATCGTGTGATAAGAAATGATACATTTTTAATAATTATTATGTATTGACCAAAATGTTATTGTACTAGTTTTGGTGAAGCAAATATTGTGGTTCCAGAACAATACAAAGGCATAAAATTGGATAGTCCTCGACCCAACTCCTTAATCTTAAACCGCCAAACTAAAACACTATCACAATAAATACAGGAAATTAGGGATGTCGCTTACGTGGGGCAACGCAAGTTGCGACTTTTATTGAAATTCAGTTTTATTTATTGACTGTGTTGCTTGATTTTTGTACTTACATACTTAATAGTATTGACTCTATTTTTTGGCAAGATAAGTATGTCAGTAAATGCCAAAGAGAAAAATAATGAAAATTGTATGAAGTAATATCCAAGTCCCTAATTAATTTTAAATATTTTATACAAAATATAGAAAGAAATAAGATGTTGATATTATATAATTAATGTAAATTAACACTTTGAAAATAGTAAGTAATTTAATTATCTAAGGCAATAATAAATGGTGATTTGATGTTAGTCGTGGCGCAGGGGCACAAGCGTACAACTGTTAATGTAACAAATTGTAGGTTCGATTCCCGCTCATGGACATAAATTATTTAATATTTTCGTTACCTCGTTCTGGTAACGAGGGAAAGCATGGCGTAGAGTTCCAAAAATTGTAATAATCACAATTGTAATTAATTATAATATGAACAAAAAAAAATATTCATTTTTTTCTTTTGTTCTGTTAGGAAGAGCCGGCGATAAATACGGTAGTTTCCTACATACAATAATAGCAATCTTGCATAAAATTCCAGTGACCATAAATTCCACACATATTTATCGTTTAAATTTTAGGACAGAGTAACAAGCATAATATCTAACAATTTAGTAAAACCATGGTCTCCTCTCATGGCCGTAACGTAGACTACACTTTAATTGTAGGCTTACAAAGTAATTTGCCTTATTTACGACTCCTAAGCAGTTAAGAGTTACGTCGTTAGAATTTTAACTATAAACAACCGGAGATTACTGACATTACTGACCTCTGCCTCTCAAACGATTGGAGTTGTGAAGATGTATAAATCTAAGGGACTTTGGTCAGTAAATTTTCTGACAGTTTTCTACTAATACCTAATGAATTATCTAAATATCTGTAACTAATTGAAAGTTTAGTCTACTACAATCTGTGGATAATCCTGATTAATGGTTGGTCAGAAATTTTGAAATTTTGAATCATTCATTTTGTGATAGTTCGAAGAGTTATTATATATATTAATTTCCACTCTTTACAATTTAACTTCACTTTTGTCATCTGATATATTAGAATCCTCCAACTCAAATTCGAATCCACAACCAACACAATCTATTAGTTTTTCTTACACTGTGTTGTATCCCTAATATAATAGAGAAGGCAAAGAAGTGGTTAAGATGTTCCGCTTCCTACTTTCCGCCCAATTCCTGAGACATTGCGTTTCGAGTGGTAGAGGTCTCCAAATATTGTCTTATAATCAGAACGAGAAAATTAAAATGTGTACTACAAACTACTTTACAACTGCCTCATGTTAATTATATATACATAAATAAGAATAATATATAAATTTAATCTATTTATTTATTTAATAATAAAAATATACAAAGAAAACAATGGAAAAGTATGGTGTAAAGGCGGCCTTATCACCACAGGTGATCTCTTCCAGGCAACCCTTACCATTAAAAAGATCAAAGAATGTGTGGATATTGGCTGGTGTACAAATGATAAAATATGTTATTCTAATATGATAAACCTACATAAAGAAAAAATTACATTCTATATATTACAAACTAGTTGCATAGATACCTAAATAAAATAAAATATTATGAAATACATACATCTATTAATCAGTAAATATATAATTCAATATGTATATGTATATTATCTATATGTATATGTATATTATTTTATTTCTAAGAAGGTCAATGTCTCCACAACAAAACATAATATGCATTAGCAAGTGCCACAAATACAATATTAGCGGCATTGTTTTAGCAAATTCGATAATGTAATCCCAGAACATACATTAATTAACTAAGATAATTTGCTATTATACTATTGTTACACCGAGTATTGTAATATATATTCTTTAAATTATAAATGTACATAAGAAATATAAATTTCACGCCTTGTCCCTCGTAGCAGGGTAGGCAGAGGGGACATAGTACCGCTTCAGACTGTAAACGCTATAATTTCATGTTTGATTCCCACTTCAACGAATGAATTAATTTAACTTCTTCGTTCTGGTAGTAAGACAAAACGTGGCGTTCAGTTACGCTCAACACGCAATATCTAATAAAAAAGCATTGCGTAGGGAACCGAGAGTTTTAACATTAGGTTCCTACCCTGCTACATGTGAGATACAGAGCAAGCTTAAAAAAAATCGGACAAGCACAAGTCGGGTTCGACCACCCAGGGCGTTGTATTTCGACTTGACATCTTCAAGCGTTCCTGAGATAAAGACTCTTGACAGACAGACAGACGGACAAGTAAGTGATCTTATGAGGGTTCCTTTCCTTCTTTCCTTAAAAGGTACAGAAGCCTAAAAATATGAAAAATTATCATAGTTACTAACTATGCTTCCCCACGCACCGCAATTTTCTTGGGATATTGCGTGTTGACCGTAACTCAACACCACGCTAATCACGTAAGTTAAGAAAATAGTCCTCTCAACATGCTACTTACTTAAATGAAGGTCTTAAACCGGAAACCTTATAGTCTCGACCCGTGACAATGGACCACTTAAAGCAAAACGTGGGTTTTCAAAAAATCTATGATACTCAATTCACGCGATTAATCTAGTTAAAGAGATTCATTTAAAATGTGTCAAAATCGCAAAATCACAGATCTTATTTCTATTTATTTATTTCCTAGTAACTGTAAGGCGTTTCAATCCAGAACCGGATATACAGCCGGTGTCGGTCAAGCTTTTGCGGATAATTGGCTTAGGGCCGAGGAAGTATCTGTTTGTGGAAGTCAAAGGAGGCATTCACACCGTTCTGTTGACCGTATTGTGGCTTAACCTTGCTTCGGGACAGTACAGGCGAATATTGCATTGGAATTTATAGGGGAAATATGTTTTGTTTATACCATTTCGTTATACGTTCTTGACGAATATTGTGTGGTGGAACCCAACGTCACCTTGCCAGGGAGGCTAAGTGGTAATAATTTATTCCTCTAAATGGGAAACGAACTGAAAATCATCGCGTTTATACTAGGTAGCTGTCCCAATACATCACACCGCTCTGTTTACCGTATTGTGCCTTAACCGTGCTTCGGGAGAGTACAATAAGCAATAATCGCCTATACATAGGTATAGGCGATTATTGCATTGGAGTTATTTAGACAAATAAGTTTTGTTTGTCACTTCGTTATCTGATTATGACACTTCCGTTCTTTACTTTCCGCGAAATAATAGAGGCTTTCCGTGTTGAGTGGCGAAATTTAACGCCGCACTTTGGCCCTTTACCGGAGCCAGGAATTCGAGTGGGAATCGAACCCACAACCTGTCACATTTACAGCCGCACGCTTGTGCATCTGTATCACGACTAGCCTATACCGTTTTACCCTATCGGGAAAGAGAAATAAAAATAATTAACTCCCTCGAGAGTCTATTATACTCTAAAAACATAATGCATTTGTAATTTTTTGTTTTGATTTCTTAGAATGTAAAAATAAAAAATAAATTAAATTAGCTTCACGCTATATTTCGCACACAGCAGGGTAGGCAGAGGGAACCTAGTGTTAAGACACTCCGTTCCCCACTTTCTGCCGAATTTTGGGGGCATTGCGTGTTGAGTGGCAGAACTCAACGCCGCGCTTTGCCTCGACACCAGAGCGAAGAAATGGAAATATAAATTTATTTAAATATTTCATCACCTCGAGTGAGTATCGAACCCACAACCAGTCGGTTTAACAATCACACTTGTTGCCACTGCGCCACAACTAGATGTGACATGACACAAGCGTTCATGACACTAGAATGTGTCATGTATAAATACACCGCTGTTATTTCCATTTCATTTTTTAAGGGCTCCATTTTAACATTTTGATGTACGGAACGTTAAAAACTAAATCAAAATTGGTTTATTCATTTGAGAGAGTGTATGGGAAATTAGATTATGGTACCAGCTAATCGTCACGTAATCAAGCATCAATAACGTTATTAATAACATGGTGACTGGTCGTTGTATACCTATATGTAAGAGCATGAGAGGGGACCTTAAGCGGTCTTGTGGTCACTTCATCCGTGGGCGTTGTAGCAACAGAAGTGTTTAAATAAAATTCACTTGAATTCTCCAACGTTGTATTACTTAATAGTCTTACAGGAAATCTCACCAGATTAACAATATTTAACTAGATTAGGAGGCAATACGTTTAGTACGTGTGCACCTCGTGCAATAACTAACAACTCATGACAACTGCAATTGCCGGTCCTGGAGACACTTGTTTCCCTATTCGGGGTTACTCGCTTATATTTAAATAGTCTTCTAATATAATCCATTACAGGATCAATTAAAACTAAAACAATAATTATAAAGCAAAATGTAATAATTTTGAAATTATAATTAAATCTAATCCATAGTCGGCGCGCCGTCATGGCCGTCCTACATTATCACACGCCACCGTCAGTGTATAATTTTCATCTGTGAACAATAGACATAGTGTTTTATATAATAAGTCCCGTTTGGTCTCCCGGACCACTCAATATCTCCGTTTGTTCATGTAATAATTTAACAAAAGTCACATCCGTCAGTCAATGCCACATAATTCTTTCAAACAGGCCAGTTTTTGACAACCATGTCAATTCAACCTAGTCATTGCCACACAGATTAATCGTTGTCACACAGGCCAGTCCTTGCCACATAGGCTAGTAGTTGTCAAAAACAATTTATAGTCGGCGTTATTAGCTTTACACTTTAACCCTAAGGGCTCTGCTTATCTCTTTCGCCTTTTTTTTTAACGCTGGGAAATGCTTTCACGCAGACCATCTGTACGCGGCATATAGTCATGCCTTACATACGGATGGTACAGTGGGACTCATCGGGCAAACAAAAGTCCGATACTACCAAAATAGAGACGCCGCAGGATTGCTCGCGCATGCCACTACGACGTCTCGGTGGAAAGCCCGCATATTACGCTATTAAGAGCCACCATTACTCTTTGGGTACCCTAGCGGTCCTTAGGGGGATTCCGAAACCTCGGAAGTTTTGATACGACCTTTCGCCTTGTCCAAGTCCACATCCCCGTCCCTGTCAACCTACTTACACCTCCCCTCTGAGGAGTCCTCATGCTTTTTACGTGACCTTATTATTATTGCACAAGTCAAAATATATATATTTTTTCAAGCACTTTGAATCGTCGAGTAAACATGAATGTAAACTAAACTTAGAATGACGTTAAGACCCTCACTTTCCACGGATTTCTGGAGGCATTGCGTAGTGAGTGGCGGCAGTCAAGACCGTGCTTTGCCTTGGAACCAAAGTGAACAAATAAAAATATTAAATATTTCATTTCCTCCAGTAGGAATTGAACCCACTCGTCGCCACGAATGGTCTCAAGTTAGGTATTTTATATTTTTTAGCTTCACACTGTATCCTACATACCTAAATAAAGTAGGCAAAGAGAGCCTGGAAACCTAGAGTAACCCGTTCTTATTAACATACAAACGTCCGTTCTTCACTTCTTTCCGAATTTTGGAAGCATTGCGTGTTGAGTGGTGGAACTCAACGCAGCTTTTTGCCTCTTTACCAGCGTGAAGAAAAGGAAAATATTAATAATGTCATTTCCTTAAGTGCCAATCGAACTCACAACCTGTTGTGTTTACTCTCGCAGGTTTGTGCCTCTGCGCCACGACAAATTATTTTTTTTTAATCATTGAATATATCTACTGAAATCTTAAATTTGTTCGTTAGACCTTCGCTAAATTTTCTTACCCATTTACCCATTTTAATTAAGACGAATTACAAGGAAGTCTTGTTTATAAATAAAGTAAATAAACGTAAATATAAGTTAAAATGGAATCCTTTCTTTTCTATTTTTATATTTTTTTGTAAAACGGACCTGCCGCCTGATTAATTGTTTTTCTTAGCGTTACGGTGTATTCAGAGAGTGTAGGCAGAGATAACCTAGTGTTAAGACATTCTATTCCTCACTATCCGCGCAATTTTCGATACATTGTGTGTTGAGTGGCGGAACGGGCGCTGTGGCTTTGCGCCAAGGCAAAAATAAAAAACTCAATAGCCCCCGCAACCTACTGACAATTTAATTAAAATCAAGTTTTTTTTACTTTCACTTTTCAATAATATTTACAAAGTAATGCTGCCTCTTTAGCACTGTAGTAAGAGCAGTCGTGGCCGAGCGGTTAAGGCGTCTGACTAGAAATCAGATTCCCTCTGGGAGCGTAGGTTCGAATCCTACCGACTGCGAATGTTTTTTTATTTTCAATTTTTTTTTTAATAATTATTTAATTTTTTTATTGATTTAATGTTTAGTAACGACACATTTTTTAGTTTTTATATTATTTACTTTTTTTTCATATATATATTTTTTTCTATAATTCATTTGTTGATTTGATTCTTTTGTAATGAAACGAAATATTTATTTATCGATGCTTTGTTGACACATTTGGATCGTGTCTACCTTCAGTGGTGGTTTTCAATTTTGACAGTATTTAAAAAAAATCGCCTGTCTTGTTTAGATAAGGCGCAATGCCTTTAATATATAAATGAATTATACTCTACTTAGTCTTCCTTTATGTACGAACTATCCATCAGAATAGATTTTTTCAATTCAATGCAATTTGTTTCAGAAATGAACTTGTTCCACTATAGAAAGTCCACGGCTTTATAATATAAGTATAGATTCTTGAAAACATTGTAAAAACATGCATACAATATAATATTACAACTAACTTAATATGACAAATTAATAGAATATTCCGTGATCAACACTCACGATCTGATTAATAACGTTATTGACGCTTGATTACTGCGGATCTAACCTCCAAGCAATTATCATTGATATTGTATGTACACACACACACACACACATACATGTGGTAGATACTAGCTAATATGAATAGTTATGAATCTACAATTTATAGGTGATTTATATTCCCCTCGCGGCTTCGACTGTAGGTACTAAATGACTATTTATATATAGGTCGGTCGGAAACGATTTTATTTTTAAGTATTATGTAAAGATTTTAAAGATAATAGGAACAAGTATCGCAAAGATAAGCTTTTGTGTTAGCTTATATTAGTATGTGTGTATGTGCAATCTTGCACACCCAATTTGATTTCAGTATCCGATGGAGTTGAACTGTCATTCGGATTGCGGCTTCAGTTCTGTTGATAAGGAAGTTACATATAATTAACATTATTGTTAATCCAAAATGGCCCCTGTAACAAAATGGCGGATTGCAAGTTTTCGTACAATCCTAATGCAATATTGTTGTATAAAAAAACAATACACCATGAAAAAAGTCTAGAGAGTTTGTTTTAAAATATTTTTTTTTAACAATTACTTTTTTTAATATAAATTAATTTATTTTAAGCATCTACAAACAAAAAACAGTACAACTTAAAATAAAAAGTCATACTGAAAATATTTTAACTGTTCATGCCTACAGTACGCAGTAATTAAATACTTTCAAAACCGAAAGTATTAGGAAGAAAAAGATAAAATAACCGAAAGTATCGGTTGTCTAGCCTCACATGCGTGCTGCATTAATCTCCTGGACTGCTGCATAGTAGGTGCTTAATTCCACTTTTCGGGTCAACTGAACCATTAAAACATTTAAATTATTCTTTTAAATTTATTTTGCGTGAATTACAAAGTTCATCTACGCTAAATTTTTTTTTTCGTAAATACTCTATAATGTGCATTATAAAAAATATGAAATTTGATTGTTTTTAAGCGGTTTTTTAAATAAACTAACTTTGAACAGAGAGAAAATCTAGTATAAATATACGAAATTCTTGACATTCTTCTTAGTTTTAAGACTTTGTGTGTTCATTGGCGGAACAAATTAATGATTTCTCCCAAATAGAAACTGAACTTACAACCGTTGCGTATAGACACTGTTGTATTGTGCCACAATGCCCCTAATGATATGGCTAATTAATCAAATATTCGCGATTGACAGTTGCCACGTGATTAATATCGTTACCGACTGACTGCTTCCCACAATCGTCATCTAATTATTAATTATAATTAAATCGAGATCAACAATTAAGGGTTAATGATTCTTCAGGCATTTCGTTAAGCACGTCTCTTTAATCGCGAGAATGTATGATACGTAGAAAAGTGAAGATGAGTATAATATATTTTTAAGTATTTATACCAATATTGTAAAGCTCAAGAGTTTGTTTGATTTTATTAAAAACTTCTACTACTGGTTTAAATTGTAAAAAAATGTTTGCGATTTTTATTTGCAATGATCATTTTAAAAAAGTATATAGCCTACTATAACCTGACGAGCCAAAGATCCTTCTTATTGCGTCTTGTGGTAAACGAAAGGTTTTTGCTTCTTATTTAGAGGTGTGATGCAGTGGCTAAGCCTTTGAACATAAACGCGATGGTTGTGGGTTCGATCGCCACTTGGGAGAATGAGTTGATACTTTAAGTTCCAACACTCAATACTCGATGCCCAAAAAAAATTGGTAAAATTGATGATCAGAGACTCTTATTATTAGATTTCATCTACCTTTGCTACAATGTGAGAAAAAGCAATTAAACGTCATTTTTTCTCACCACTAAGTACGAACATCGAATCCCAGTCAAACTCCTAAATCAAGCCATTCCAAGCACCATAGACTTGCATATTAACTCTACAATCAGAGCGGCCTCGTTACTCCATAATTCGATCACCGTCGTTCACTAATCACCCGTTCATTTACATACAATTTATTTTGTGAGGCCTCCAATTTGACGCGCGATTGTTTGAACGCGATTTTAGTGGTTACGGTTATAGCTGGCTCGGTGCCACATTTTAACTTTTATGTATTTTGGAGTATTTGTTTTGGTGAAAGTTAGGATTTTTGGGTCGTAGATTCATGTTCTGTTTGGAAGAGTCTTTTTTTATTGCTTTACGTTTTATCACTAGCAGATGGTCAAGAAGAAAATAGAGTCTGTGATCTGTTATCAAAATTTTTAATAATCTCTGGACTTTGAAGGCCATTTTAATTTTATATCACCTATTTTAAGAATTAATAACACTATAATCTCGAAAATTCACCAAGGTCTCCCCTATCCCCTATATGTTCTTATTTAAAAAATATTTGATTGCTAATCCTTACTATTAATAATTAAGTATTCTATTAAATATAGATCAAAGGATTTAAAACACGAGTTAACTAAATAGTATAAATTTCTGAATAATTAAAATGCATCCCGATATTGAGATGACAAATAGGTAAAATAAATCTCTTATATTTTCTACAGGAGGTCCGGCTATACATGGTGTTACCCTCCTAATATTACTTTAGCTGTATAGTGTGGGTGAGCTGTTATAGCGATAAGTTCAGTAAACACACCTACATACATTTGTTTAGAAAGCCAGACCCATGAGTTTGTTCATTTGGCGTATTTACACGCTATAGTGTATACTGTAGTGTTTACGGTGTACTGAGAGATGAGCGTGATGTGGTTTAATCTATTATATTTGTTAAGTTTTATATAAATTAAATCAGCTTCACGCTGTATCCCGCACACAGCAGGGTAGGCAGAGGGAACCTAGTGTTAAGACACTCCGTTCCCCACTTAATATAATCTATATATGTAACACTTAATGGCATAGTAGCATTATGTCTGTATGTCAGATTGTTTGAGTCAAAAATAAACATTGTTATGATAATAAAAAAGGAGCTTCACTGATTCAGGTATTTCTTTGGTTGATTAATCGACTATATCTAAAGGCCAGTCGTGGCGCAAGTTGAGGATTCGATGCTCACTCAAGGAAATAATGTATTTAATATTTTCATTTCTTATCTCTGGTGTCGGGGCAAAACGGGGCGTAGACTCACTAAACACGCAATGCCTTCAGAATTCTAGGAAAAGTGAGGAGCGTTCGTTTTGATGAAACCCAGTGTACCTGCTTACTGTCAGAGTTATCTTATAATGTGTTATGTGGCACACACACAACTATGTTATTTCATTTTAACTACACTTGCGACGCTGCAGGTACAAACTACTAGCTTTAGCTGTTTTAGCTACAAGCTACTTTTACTAGTTAATAATATAAAGAGTTTAGACTTAATTAAAACTTTCAATCTATATATAATATTAATCAAGCATTAAATTTAAATATATGTACATATTTAAGTCTATAAATAATAAATTTTTAAAATTAATTATAAAAGTATTTAAATAAAATCTTTAGCCAAAAATTTCGTATTCTTTTAAAAGTTCACCGCCGCCGTTCAAAAAGTTGACGGCAAATGAAATAAACCAGCCAACTTAATGAGTTCGGGCCGCGGAGCGTGAAGCGCGGTTAAATTTTTACGTACTTACCTAGTTTATTAATTACTGAGAGAATTTCTTTTTTTTGTTCAACTTCTATATGGACTGGGCTTTTTTGTAGACTTTTATGGCACAAGGCTACCTTGACTGCTGATGTGGGTGAGAGCTTAGCAAAGGTTATATGGTAAACTTAAATAATTCAATTAAAATGAGCTCGTTATAGTCCAGTGGGACAGCGCCCGGTTGTATATAGCCTAGCCTCAATATATACATACTTCCTTCTTTTTAGCAGTTTTCTAACCCATAACCATCGTATTCAGTATTCAGACATGCCGACTACACCAGGATAGCGTAAAAGTTATATAATTAACCATTTCTGTCAACATAAAGAACATTACTAGACAGATTTAATAAAATCGTCGACTAAACAGTCTTTGTTCATATTAATTCATCTTTTCGAGCAATTTCATTGTTTGAATGGTTACTTAATGAGTCTTTGATGTATGATGTTTGCTTTTTGTGAGTATAACATTTTCAGGCCGTTTTGGCACAGTGAGGCGTGCTGTGCTACGGTGGGTTTGATATCCATTCAGAAGAATGATATTGATTATATAGATATTGATTTTCATTTCCTAGCATTCGTAATTGAAACGCGGCCGATGGCTTCCTCCGTTGAATATTCATTGTCTTGAAAGTTCAGCAAAAAGTAGGAACATCTTAGTAGTGTCTTAATACTTTATTCCTTCTGGTTACCCTGCTAAGCGGCTATAAGCATAAGGAAAAAAGTATAAAATGATTTAATAATTGGGAGTAATAAAATTTTGCTTTAGATGCCCGTATTTATCGCATTTCAACTGATTTAATTTATATACGTGTGTGGTGATCTTTTTAAATTCACAAACACATAATAAATTTCAGTACACATTAATAAGGGATCCTGCAACTAGAATAAAATCTCGGTGTGGCGGGACTGGGAATTTTCGATCCCGCATAAATATAATTGCATTTATATAATATAATTAATTCACGATTTAAGCAACATAACTCCATTTTTATTAAATATTGAGAGCAATCTGAATTTTGATAGAATTACACATACCTTTACTCCAAAATATTTGAATTACTTGCATTTGCATTTAGAGGCAATATGACCATGATTAAGACCTTCATTTTTTTCACGTAACCTTCCTCCATTCGGTATGAAATTGACGTACGATTCTGTTTTTCGAAGATAAATCGAGCTGTCCTGCTCTACATTTTTTTTCCATTCTTTCATCTTTCATTCTCTGGACGTGTCCAAACTATCTGAGCACGTTCTTTTACAATCTCACTGTGACACCCACATTAGTACCTACCATTGTTTCTCGCTCTCTTCATTGCGTATTTTGTTAGCCATTTTTGCCTGTAAATTATCTATATAGTGACCCATCAGCACCAACCACACCAACCACTCCGTGTACATAATAAGATTGAAATCAGGTTTCTAGAAGTGCTCATTGACTATTCTCGCATTCGTAAGAAGTAGTCTAGCATCTCGCGGGACTTGAAAATGATGCGGAATCCAACAGTACCAAGATCTCGGTATACCGGGATTGAATGCTCTATTATGAAAGCTCTAATTTTTATATGTATACAACTTCCCAACTATCTAATGAACTTGCCGAAGTTGGAATATATCACAGTACAACAAAAACTTGTATTAACACTGATTTAGTATTCTGGAGGCTATTTTTATTATACACCGATAATTGACAGATATGTGACGTCAGCTTATTTTTTTTAAAATAACTTGTAGAGAAAATAAGAATTAGAAATTTTATTTTTAAGCAAAAAATATATATATTTTGAGATATGCTTGCTAGGTGGATAAATCCAATATTGTACAACTGATATGATTTCAGTCGAAAACATTAATTAATTTTATAAATTACTTTTGTTTTAGTCGATTTCTAGGTTTCTACGTAATGTTGGCTTAAAATGGCTTAAAAACATTAATAAAAAATTTCATTTAATTCTTATCGACTCTATAAAAGATATCGAGCATTCTCAAGACTTACTGAGATTTGTAAACGAAAACTTATTAAAACTACCAAATCCTTCTAAGATTCAGTCCAATCTGATTTTTCATTAATTATAAGTTTATAGCGTCGTTGATGAGCAAAGTCCGTTTTCAATTTAAAATAAATCTCAAAACCGCAGTAGTTAAAGCCAGTGGATTCCTCGAGAATTAGGCAACTTCGAACTTGTGATTTAGAGATATCCTGTAAAATATACACTATTGTAGACCGTTTGAGTTCAGTGGATAAGCCGTGTACTATGCGGGTTCAGGTTCGTGTCAGGTCAATACTCCAAAAAAAAAAACTTCACGTTGTATTTCGCAAATGGGCACCTAATTACGTTACCCATTTTGTTATTCAATTTTCGCAAAAAATTAAAAATTTAAGAATTTTTTTGTGATACATTACTAAAAGGTACTCATCGACTTAGGACAAAAATAAATATATGTACAATGTTCATACTGTAATACGTTCGTTTATTTACTCGGATTATTTCCTTGTACAATAGATGCAAATTAAAATGACGGTTGCGGTTTTCCAATCGGGATACGAAATATTTTTATTTCATCGCTCTGGTAACAAAACAAAGGACGGCGTTGAGTTCTGCCACTCGACACTTCTTAAGAATTTGACAGCTAGGTGGGAACACACAGTATTAACACTGGGTTCCATGTACCTAACCAGATTAATGTAAGATATAACGTAAAAGTAGTTAAACAGAAACAAAAGAAAAAAAAAAGAAAAAAATTTAAACATTTTCATCATAAAAAAAAAGTAGTAGCAATTGACTAATTTCCTTAATGATCATTGAAATCCCACAATCGGCACGGCGGAGGGGATCACCAAGTTTAATTACTACCGCATTAACCCTTCCATTGGCAATCCACCCTCAAGATAACTGCACTCGATTCTTCAACCCCCTCGAATTTACAATTAACTGGCTCGTCTCATCTTCTCGATTGCTCCTTGTTTTATAATTAAGATGTACAATTGTTTTTTTTCTTTTAACAGAAGTTTGAGTGTGGCTGACACAGGCATAAGTTGACTGTTAAAGCGTTGATTGTGAGTTTGATATCCACTCGGAGTAGTGATTTTTTATTATTTTCATTCTCCTGCTCTGCTTATAATATATAATCAGAGCTAGAGAATTATAAAATATAAGCGCGGCGTTTAGTTACGCAACTCAACACAAAGTGATGATATGATATGTGAGTTCGTTTTCCGTTCTGGGGACAACTAATTGCCATTTGCTCTATCTAGGGAAGGCAAAGCGTGTCGATGAATTCAGCACTCAACATGATCTATATATAAAGAGAAAATCTAACATTGGACGTTTTTTCAAAACAATTATTATTTTAGGGCCATTATTTGAGATATTGATTGCTTTTGAAGTAAATATAAATTTAAATAAAGTAAATATAAATGTTATGTTTCAATTAATTATTTAAATTTATATTTTCATTTCTCCGCTCTGGTGTAGAGGTAGTGTTGCGTTGAGTTTCACCACTGAACACGCAATATTTCCAAAATTCGGTAGAAAATGGTGAACGGAGTGTCTTAACACTAGATTATCGCTGTCTACCATGCTGTGTTCGTGCATATGTATGTGTTTTTTTTTCTATGTATTGCCTATAAATTTTACCTCATTTTTTCTACTCTTCAGATTTTTCCTTTATTTATATTGTAAGTTCTTACATATACAAAAACTAACGATCCATAAATTCCGAAACCGGAAGTGTAAGTTCAATCGTGTAACCATCAAATCTTTGAGACCATCGCTCGATCAAACCACCTCCGATCGTCAGTCACGAAGTACGATCAACGCCGGGAATAGAACCCATTACTCTCTTCATCTCGAACAATTTGTTTAACACCAGCAGACATTTATAATATTGTCTTGAATATTTTAGTAAGGCGATAAGGCGTAACCGATTTGCTTTATATAAATTGATGACGCACACATTTTTGTTGTCTTTTGTGATTTAATGGATTAATATTGTTTCGTTTTTCTCTTGTAAATTTTGTTTTACAGATTATTCTATTTAAAAGCTTAAGTTAATTTTAAAAATATTTTGTGTTGGCTTTGCTCTAACATGCATAAGAATAATTAAAATTGAGTTACTAATATATTATAAAAAATATTAATCTTGTTGAAAGAATTTGAGACTACCAGTCTCTTGATTAAAATTAAGGAACAGAGTAGATTGGTGAGACGAGTCTATATATTTTTGTATAGATATTTGAAATTCTGAGGTAATCAACTTAAATAAAATATTTTTTTAATTTTAAAAGGTTGTGTAATCAAAATTAGTAATAACTAACACTAAAAGACGCCGTTGTGCCATAGTGAAACTACGTCTGACTGTAATTGTGGGTTCGATTACCACTCACGGGAATAAATTATTTTAATTTCTTCAGTTTCTTCAATTGCAACAAACGGAACACGTAATGTTTTGATTACTGGTGGAAAGCTGATAACGGAGTTCGGTAGAAAGACCTCAAACCTAATGTGCGGGAAAAAGCGTGAAAGTAGTTTGATTTGTTGTATCGATAGTAGTATTAATAATAAAATAACATTGCATTAAATATTATAAAAATAATAAAATCATAAAACGTCGCAGAGGGAGTGAACGTCTGTATTGAATTAGAATTCCATTTCATTCCCGAGAATCGCCTTATTTTCTGCTCCCAATGAAACTGTCCAGTTGTTTTAGGACTGCGTCATACTGAGGCTTAAATTAAATATATATTTTTAAAAAATACTTAATACCTATATTTTTATGTATAAAGACTAAAAGAACATTTTTTTTAGGAATTTTAAATTTTTATGGTATATTTATCTGACGCCATTCGTGACCCAGGGGCACAAGCGTAGGATTGTACACACGACAAATCATAAATTCGATTCCTACTCAAGAAAATAAAATTTAAAAGAAAATAAAAATTTAATCAGCTTCACGCTATATCCAGCACACGGGTACAGAGGTAGGCTGAGGGAACCTATTGTTAAGACACTCCCTTTCCCACATTCCACCAAATTCTGGAGGCATTGCATGTTGAGTGGCGGAACTCAACGCCGCGCTTTGCCTCACACCAGAGCGAAGACATGAAAATATTAAATGTTTCATATACTCTTGGGATGTTTCATATACATACTAAAGTGGGAGTCGAACACACAATTAGTCGTGTTTATAGCCCATGCGTCACGACTGGCCTCCGAAATTAAAATAAATATTTAATATTTTTATTTCCTCGGTCTGGTAACGGGTTAAAGCACGGCGTTGAGTTTCATCACTCAACACGCAATGCCTTCAGAATTTGGTGGAAAATGAGAAACGGAAGTATCTTAATAGAAACACAATGTCTTAACACTAGCTTTCGAGGTTTCCTATGCCTATCCTGCTATATGCGGGACACACCGTGAAGCTTCATATATTTAAATATTTATATCTGTTCTTACTAACAATTCAATTTTCTCTCTGTTTTAGCACGCTCACTGAATCAATACTACTACCTTTTACAATTTGTTCTTAATATTCTTAAATTAAAATCAATTATAGACCCCAATACACCCACAACTTAAAACTAGCAAGTAAAACTTTTGATTTGCGGCGCTCCTCGGCCGCGGCGAGTTGCATTCAACTTATATTTGAGACGCAGGTTAAGGGCGTTAAAGTGCTCTCGTTAAATATTTGCTCAAATGCTTTTAATTGTTTTCTTAACTCCTAAATAAATTCTGGTTCCTCTACGTACCTTGTTATATATATGTAGAAAACCTAAGGCTAAGATACTCCGCTCCTAATTCTTCGCCCAATTTTTAAGACAGTAATTCAATCCTCAAGGTGGGAATTGAACCTATAACCGTCGTGTTTACAGTTGATTATGTACCTACGTAAAAAGTAGATTAGTTTCGTATATGCAATTACAGCTTATGTTTGCAAAGTATAAAAAAATTATGAAACATTAAAAAACTCGAATAATTTGTGGCCATCATCTATATCCTCCAGGACGTGAATTAGAATATGTAAATTATTTTCAAATCCTTGCCCAGGCCCAGACAATGTTGAGTTCTGCAACGTCTTTAAATATAAAAGGAAAAATAAAAACGAATGTTTTAACACTACGTTCCAAAATTTTTTTACAACTGTTAAGCTTTAAAAACTACATTACATTTGAATACACGACCACCACAACACCACATAAGTCCAAATTACAGCATAACATACTTTTAAAAGCTTACCACACAATCTTCTCCTTATTTATATGTCGCAAAGAGTTAGTTATATACGGAGTAATATTTCCCACAAACATATAACCGTGTGGAGAACATTAAAAAGTACACGAGAATGCTTTTCATTTGAAGTGGTCAGCTGGTACTAATCATTTATGTACGTTATAGCTAGCACTTAACACATATTGTCGTGTTTATGAGGCGGCTTGGAGATGGTGGGGGGTTGTGTCTGGATGTACTCCTACATCAATTTGTATGATTATATGTTTATGTTTTATTTCAGGCTAAGCGTGGCGTTGAGTTCCGCCATTCGAAACGCCATGCCTTGAGAATTCATAGGTAAGTGGGGAAAAGAAATGTCTTAGCATTAGGTCCCCAGGTTCCATCTGCCTCAATCCCATATTTTCTATTTATTGTTACTGGAAAGAAATGATGAAAATATTAAATTTCTCGCCAACAACAACAAAAATATACGACAAACGTTAATCAAACGCTGCGGTGTTACGCCACACGCGACTACCATATGTTTCATTTATTTACGTTTAATCTATGAAACAAGAATTATGTTAAGATGATATGATTATATTTTCTTTAAGGAATTCTTTAAAGACAAATTTGCCTCGTTACCCGAGCAAAGAAATGAAAATATTAAATATGTCATGCTCTGAGGCCAGTCGTGGCGCAGCGGCACGCAGTGTGACTGTAAAATCGACTGTTTGTGGGTTCGATCCCCTTTCAAGAGATAAAATATTTATTTAAATTTATATTTCCATGTTTTCGTTCTGGTGTCGAGGGTAAGCGCGGCGTTGAGTTCTGCCACTCAACACGCAATGCCTCCAGTATTCGGCAGAAAGTGGGGAACGGAGTGTCTTAACACTAGGTTTACTCTGCCTACCCTGCTGTGTGCGGTATACAGCGTGAAGCTATTTATGTCATACCTTCGAGAGAGGAGAGAGGATCGAACCCACAACTGTCGTGTTAACAGTCACACGCTTGTGCCCCTGCACCACGACGACCTCCACAATCAAATGTTTCAGCAATTCTTCTATATAAGAAGCAGCAGCAATATTATGACATAATAAGGTTTGAGTATGTTCTCATGTAAGCTTCCATTTTTAGTAGCGGTCAGTAGTGGCCAATAACGTTTCACATATTTATAGGATGCAGTAAACAAGTAGTTGTTTTTTTTATAGATATAACGATTATGTACATATAAGTTGTAAATATAATATCAATTATTGTGAAGTATTTTTTTATGATTTTATTAAATTTGTGCGTTTTAGTATCGTTGATTTCGTGTCGGTACGCGATCTAGAATTTAAGAATTCGGCGGAAAGTGAAAACCGGAAGTGTCTTAATGAAAATGTCTTAGCATTAGGATCCCAGGTTCCTTCCCTCTGCCTTGCTAGTGTAGGATACAGCGTGAAGCTGAAAAAAAAACAATCTTTCTGTAAAACATATTTTTTTTAATTTAAGACATAGAGGTAAACCATATAGAAAGATAATCAATAGATAACAGGTAACCATTAAGTAAGTTCACCATTTTCTCCACTTTTCTCTACTATCCGAGTTAAAAAAAAAAACAAAAATTAAATCAGCTTTACGCTGTATCCCGCACACAGCAGGGTAAGCAGAGGGAACCTAGTGTTCAGACACTCCGTTCCTCACTTTCTGCCAAATTCTGGAGGCATTGCGTGTTGAATGGCAGACCTCAACGCTGCGCTTAGCCTCGACACCAGAGCGAAAAAATGGAAATATAAATTTAAGTAAATATTTCATCTCCTCGAGTGGGGATCGAACCCACAACCAGTCGGTTTTACAGTCACACTTCGCGCCGCTGCGCCACGACCGGTCTCTGGGTTAAATTTAAAATAAAACGATTCCGAATACTAATGGTAATCTTTCACAGATATATTATCCATAATATTTTAAATTGTGTTTTCGAAAGAATATTTACGGTAATACCTTTGAGATTAAGGAATTTTGAAATATCCTAGCTAAATGAAATATTATTCTGCACCGCCTGTATACGTACTTGTATAGCGCCGTTTCACCGAAGAATACGGCTGATGTAAGCATTGTGCATCGTTAGTAAGGAATTGAGTAGACGGATGTGGTAAATTATTATTTTTAATTATAACTACAAAATTTAAAATACTTATACCATTTTAAATTATTATACGTTTTATAAATAAGTATTTTTCTTTCTTAAGTGTAGAATAATACTTAAAAATTATTAGAAAAAATACAACATTTTGATTTCAGATATATATATTTTTTTATATAAATTTCATACAAAAAACAGCGATGCTTAGTGGTCAGTAGATGTTAGTGGAAAAGTAAAAAATATAAGATAATCATAAAAAAATTACTATAGAACTACGTCTGAATGTAAACGCAATATATGTGGTATTTCCACAAACGCAATATCTTGAATTCATTCATCGTAAAGTAGAGAAGGAGTGTCTTGACACTACGTTCTCTTCCTTTATTTATAAACAGCAATCTTTGATGAGGGTTAGATCGCAGGGAACTGGCACAAAATTCCACCACCATATTTAGTAAAACAGTTGTATTTTCTCAAAATCTTAATAAAATTTAAAATTTCTCAACATATTAATATTATCATTAGTTTCGTAGCTCCGATATCGGTTTCAGTAAGCGATAGCCGCTTAGCCGCTTAGACTGCTTTACGTTCCGAGCATCTCAAGGAATCTATAATACTCCATCGCGTATATGCATATCTATGTATATACATATTATAAAACTATTCTATAGTAATAATCGCTATTAGAATCTTATAAAATAAATTTTAATCTAAGCTATTATTTTAACTTTTTGTCTTAAAGGAACCGTTACACAAATACACAAATACTGTGTAGTATTTGTGTATAAGCGCAATGGGTTTGATTCCTACCCGGAGAAATATTTTCCACTCTAGTAACTTCAACTTTTTATTTTGTGCAGAAGGTTCCCTATACACAAGGTTCTCTCTGCCTATCCTATTATACGAGGGGCAAAGCATAAAGTTGAAAAAACCAACCAGTCTGTCACATATTTATACATTTTGATTTCCTAGCTTTGGTAACGAGACAAATCGCGGTTTCTCCTGTTCACTTTACTATCTGCGGGATACAGCATGAAGCTTATTAAAAAACTAGTGTTACGACTTTCCGTACCCCACTTTTCACCTGTACATGAGACATAGCGTGTTGAGCAGCGTAGTTCAACTCTATACTAGGTCTTACGAGAGCGAGAAATTCTAAATAATTAATTACCGCAAAGGGAGGATCGAACCCACAACCATCCGGTTTGTAATCAGACGTTGTAGCCTCAATATACATATACAGTAGGTACTCGTATATTCTCAATAAAAAGCGATTTCTAATTAAGTTTCCTCCCTTTTTACTAGCATTCCCTCAAAAGCGCCTGCATTTCGCTAATAGCCTAAGTAATTACCTGCCACCGTTAAACCTCTTAAGCATTCACCTGAACTAATAAAATAATCGACATGTACGTCAATATAAAGCAATTTTGCGCGAAAGAGATTTTATAGGGGCGACCTGGTACGAAACATAAAAATATGTATGACCAAATTAATCATTTTATCGATTTTTTTTGCTGTCACATTGAATGATGATCACGTTATATCCCACAATAACTTATAAAGAATCTAGTGTTAACATATTGCTTCCCATTTTCCACGCATGATATCTCTCTCTATATTGAGTATCGGAACTCAACGCCGCGTTTTGTCTTGTTATTAGATTAAGGAATTACAGTTTCTCTAGTATCAACTCTATCGCTGCACCACGACAGTTTCAGCTAAAAAGTTATCAGGTATACTTTTCATCAGTATTTTATATATATCATTTATATTTCTCATCTAATGATAAACATTATCTTATGTGTTTATGACGTCATAAACTAGGCTGACGTCACAATAGTCATTACAACTTCCGTTTCCGTTAATATAAAGCATGTATACACGAAAAGCTTTACGGTTTGTACACTAGTTATTCTCTTTGACTTTGCTTGGACTAAATTAAGATTTAGTCAGTTTATATAATTAAAAAGTGTTTTTTTACATAATAAATATATAGGGTACTAAAGGTTAGAAAAATATAGGGTATGTAGAAGGTAGTTATTCCATTATTCACGAGAAATTGCGTGTTAAGTGATGAATCTGAACGCGAATAATCTACGTAATCAGAATGTCAGTAGGTACACATATTTTACACACTAGGTTCATCTCAACAAGTATTGAATTTTTTTTAGCATCAGGTTGTAAACCGCGTATAGCAGGATATACAGCCAGAACATAATGTTAAGGTAAGGTACTTCGTTTCCCACGCCGAATTTTTAAGACATTGCGAGATGAAAGACGAAAGTCAACTCTAAGCGAGAATTACAACATAGACTTTTAATGTGCTTTCTAAACATAAAACGCAAGAAAATAAAAACCAAAAGAAAAAAAATACAAAATTTAACAGCCCAGCATTAAGGTAATACAAAACTTTCATACACCCAGAGTCATCAAATCGAAAGACTCAAACGAGGCAACTTAGAAGTTTCTAACTCCGCCTCGAGGCATAAGCCGGTGCGGCGCCGTCTCCCGTCAATTGCGTGTATTATCGTATCGGATTTATTACCACTCAAAAGTTTCTGGCCAAACCAAAGATAGGGTATCGCAGCTTTAAGCTTTTTAAGTTTTAATTGTTCTATGTTAATCATTAATCTGTTTTTCTTGAATATCTTTGTGAGTGAGCTAAGTTCATATTATGTAATATTGAACGTGTGTGCCTTATCTTTTTAAAAAATTTTGGCATTTTTTACCTAGTATTAAAACAATCCGTTTTATGCTCCACTATACTGAAGACTATCCTTTGTTTTCTCTAACAGAAGCAGGAAACAAAATTAAATATTTTTAGTAGAATTTGAACCCGTAACCGTCGATTTTACAGTAAGAAGGCACGTCGCTGAGCTACCATAGCCTCTACATACACACATACAATATATATTTATATAAGTAGCCTTTCTAATTAAAGTAACATTATTGGTCAAGTTAGCTATCAAGTGATTACATAAGAGCGTCCGACATCGATCATTATATTACCTAGGTCTTATACCCGAGTGGTAAGACCTAGGTAACACGTAAAGCTCTTGAAAGGCAAGCCTAGTTTACCTTAGACACTCTAGCGTGGATTCTGCAAATATTTGTAGAACGGGCACTCGACAGTGATGGACGTCTTTACTCTATATTAAGACTAATTTTAGGTATTCTAATTTCACTGTGTATATTCGTTGTAGTTTAAATATTGTGTTGATTCATGGAGGTTTTTGTATTTTTAAGGCATGGAAAATAATATGGGAGATCTTTTAGTGTAAGTCTATTGTCATTGTGGTGCAACAAACCATCGTGGTGGTCAGATACTGTAAGCACGACGATTTTGGGTTCTAATTCCTTTACAGAGAAAGATTTAATCTGGTTTTAGTTCGCTTAAGACAGAGCGCCACATTGAGTTTTGCCGCTGACCACGCAATCTCTCGAAAATCGTGCAGAAACTGGGGAATGAAGAGATGTAATACTCCCCAGATTCCCCTTGCCAATAATAATATGTGTAGGATGCAGCGTGACGTTAAAACAAACAAAAGTTTCAAGTTGTGCTGACTAAGTATGTAAGGATAAAACCTCATAATATACATAAATATGAAATTAGAGCCAAGTAAAAGTTAAGTAACGCGTCTTTCCCGACTTCAATGTATTTTGGTACCAAATATAAACTTCTTAGATTGGCTAGAAGTTAGTTAGCTTTTTGATAATTGAGTGAGTCTGTCACAAAAATGTCTATTTTTAAAGGTTAATAGGTCAACCGTGTGAGTGAGATTGTTGATTTTTTTATATATTACAAGTTAGAGGGTTTTACAGAATATGTTTAATTCCATGAATGTATGCTCATGAGAAATGAGTGGCCTAAAAGTAGCTTAAAATTGTTTTTGTGAAATACGCACTGCGCGTTTTCAACTTTTTACTTGGCTGCACGCTAGCGCGTCTTGATCTATAATAGTTATACTTAACTTTATTTAAATCTTATAGTTAAAAATTGGTTAATAGTACGAAAAATTGTGTGGAAAGATTAATATTCAACTCATTAATTAATCTTTATTAATAAAATTTACATTGGCAAATTTTATTATAAATATAAATAAATATTTTTTTATAAAGTGGGCATAGAAGTAAATTGTCATTATATTTTTTATTTATTTCGGGGCATATTAAAAATTAAACTTTAAAGCTTTTAATTTCAACGCGGTCTTTGTGCGTAATAAAAGTTAAAACCCACAAAGCTTATCGTGAAGTTTAATTTCATCCAAACACCTAACAGAAGATAAAAGTTTATATGTTTCAATTATAACTTGTATTAAATTTTTTGATAAGACATGTGAGTATTCTCATACATTCGTGTTTAAGACTTACAGTACTCGTGCAGCTTTTCAGCGTCGGACTTGAGAACGCAACGGTTATAGGTTTGATTCTCACGCAGGGGATTTGTTATACTTAAAGTATTTTTTAATTCAAATCGCGGCATTGAATCGCACCTCTTTCTACAAATAATATTTCGAAATTGGACGAAAAACAGATGTGAGTGTGTTGACACTATATATTCCTATATAAGTTTGGGGTCAGTGAGCCAGGAGCACGAGTGCGACTGTAAGCGCGACAGGTTGTGGATTACGAAATGAAATATTTAATATTTTAATATCCTCGTTTTAATTAATCGCTAACCACGACGTTGAGTTTTGCCACACAATGCAATAAAGAGGAGAACGGATGTGCTTTAATGGAAACGGAGCGTCTTAACACTAGAGTACTATGTTCCTTTTGCCTACCATGTTATGTACGGGATACAGTGAGAAGTTAAAAAAATGCTTAGAATAAGTTCCTTTAGTAAATTAATATATGAAATTGCAAAGTATTCAATATTGAAAATATGTAAATGGATTAACGGTATTACAAGTACGACCAGTGTTTACATGAGAATATAATGAAAACTTGGAATTTTTTATCTAAATAAAGCTCATATTCTTTCTGGATAAGAATTGATTGAAATTTATAAAATTTATAATATAATTTATAAAGGCATCTTTCGCATTAGATAACATAATAAATGGATTTGAATATATGTAAGTAAGTGGTGATAGATGATCAAGAATATGAAACATAATTATCAAACATTAGAAAAAAAATTACAATTGTTTTGAGGCCATGGGGCGCAGCAGAACATGACGGTTGGGGGTTTGATTCCCAATCGTAAGAGTAAATTTTTTACATTTCCTCTCTCTGGCAACAAGAAAAAGAGCGTCAATCAATGCGACTAACTCAGCAAGGAATTACTCTAAAATTGGTCCGGAAAGTGTAAAATAATATCTATGAGTACCAAGTAGCAAGACCAGCAAAAAACGGGTAAAAGCGTGTGTGTGTAAATTAAATATTTAATATTTTTATTTCTTCGTGGTGCAGCGTGTCGTTGAGTTCCGCTACTTAACACAAAATGCCTCCAGAATGCAGAGGAAAATATGGCACGGAGTGTCTTAACACTAGGTACCATCTGTATACCGTAGGGTACCTAGTGGGATACATGGTATGAAGCCAAAAAAATATTTACCAGTAAATATTTAGATGTACATAAAAAAAAATATAAATAGAGAGCGTTTTATGTGGAAATATACTTTTAGGGGTACAAAAATGTGATAAGTGGGCCGGCGTTAGGTGTCCCGGAATCGCGTTAATACGTCCCGCGGGATTCAATGAAAAATGCGACGACCGAAATCCGTTGATTTAGGAAGAATAGTGTTATTTTGAGGACTTTATGGATGTGAATATACATTTTTTTTTTCGTTTCAAACATGGTCTTGGGAATTCATTGTTTATAATAAATTGAATATTATTACACGTTTTCGATGAATTAACTATTACAATAATAACATATTATCCAAAAAATTGAAAAAAATTATGAACAAAATATATACTACTAGCGACCCGCTCGCGGCTTCGCCCGCCTTAACCACAGAATTATTTACACACTAAAATTATATTCATGTTTCAATATACCTATAATGTATATTTGCAACGCACTTAAGATTTCTAATGTAAAAAATCTTAAAACCTTAGGTCGCATTTTCGTACCTCCCATAAGAGAGAAATAGTAGAAATATAAATCATTGGAAAGAAAAGGAGAAACGCAATTATATTGAATTTTTTCTTTTTTCATACTTGAAATGTATTAACAAATTTACATACAATTCATTTGTTTTGAATATAACGTTAAGGTTGATTCATAAAATATATTTGATACTTCCTTAATATGATTATTTCATGTACTTTTTTTTATATACAAAAGTTTGATTAAGGTCTCTTGAGAAATATATGTACTGTAAATGAATGTAACGTACCTATGTGCCAATGATAAAAATGTATTGATATCTCCACGTGATCCATCTAAACCCAATATAAACTTTTATAAACTATAGCAACCAGCTCGCGGCTTCACCCGCTTAAATTTGTAAATTATTTGATTGTTTCGGTACAGGGAATTACGTTTCTGTTTAATAAATAATGTATGCTTGCAGCGCACTTATGATTTCTAATGTGAAAATTATTAAAACCATAGTGGCATTTTAGATTTTTTCATAATCCTCTCTCTGGCAACAAGAAAAAGAGCGTCAATCAATGCGACTAACTCAGCAAGGAATTACTCTAAAATTGGTCCGGAAAGTGTAAAATAATATCTATGAGTACCAAGTAGCAAGACCAGCAAAAAACGGGTAAAAGCGTGTGTGTGTAAATTAAATATTTAATATTTTTATTTCTTCGTGGTGCAGCGTGTCGTTGAGTTCCGCTACTTAACACAAAATGCCTCCAGAATGCAGAGGAAAATATGGCACGGAGTGTCTTAACACTAGGTACCATCTGCATACCGTAGGGTACCTAGTGGGATACATGGTATGAAGCCAAAAAATATTTACCAGTAAATATTTAGATGTACATAAAAAAAAAATATAAAGAGAGCGTTTTATGTGGAAATATACTTTTAGGGGTACAAAAATGTGATAAGTGGGCCGGCGTTAGGTGTCCCGGAATCGCGTTAATACGTCCCGCGGGATTCAATGAAAAATGCGACGACCGAAATCCGTTGATTTAGGAAGAATAGTGTTATTTTGAGGACTTTATGGATGTGAATATACATTTTTTTTTTCGTTTCAAACATGGTCTTGGGAATTCATTGTTTATAATAAATTGAATATTATTACACGTTTTCGATGAATTAACTATTACAATAATAGCATATTATCCAAAAAATAGAAAAAAATTATGAACAAAATATATACTACTAGCGACCCGCTCGCGGCTTCGCCCGCCTTAACCACAGAATTATTTACACACTAAAATTATATTCATGTTTCAATATACCTATAATGTATATTTGCAACGCACTTAAGATTTCTAATGTAAAAAATCTTAAAACCTTAGGTCGCATTTTCGTACCTCCCATAAGAGAGAAATAGTAGAAATATAAATCATTGGAAAGAAAAGGAGAAACGCAATTATATTGAATTTTTTCTTTTTTCATACTTGAAATGTATTAACAAATTTACATACAATTCATTTGTTTTGAATATAACGTTAAGGTTGATTCATAAAATATATTTGATACTTCCTTAATATGATTATTTCATGTACTTTTTTTTATATACAAAAGTTTGATTAAGGTCTCTTGAGAAATATATGTACTGTAAATGAATGTAACGTACCTATGTGCCAATGATAAAAATGTATTGATATCTCCACGTGATCCATCTAAACCCAATATAAACTTTTATAAACTATAGCAACCAGCTCGCGGCTTCACCCGCTTAAATTTGTAAATTATTTGATTGTTTCGGTACAGGGAATTACGTTTCTGTTTTAATAAATAATGTATGCTTGCAGCGCACTTATGATTTCTAATGTGAAAATTATTAAAACCATAGTGGCATTTTAGATTTTCATTAGAAAAAATATTATTGGGGGCAATTAACAAAGTAATAGAACCAGAAACAATAATATTTGTAAATTTTGTTTGTTTGTTGGTTTTTCTGTTAGTCGACGCTTATCTCAGAAACGATTTAAGCGATTTAAATAGCTAAGACGTGAGCGCGGTGCGGGAGCGGTAACATCGATTTAATTGTTTTTATTGTAACATTCGTCATATATGAATGGTGTAATGATTAAAAAATTGACCTTTATAACTATTTATTTATATCCTCATAGAGAAATGATAGCTTTTTTGGGCACTGTTAATTTTTTTAAGAAAATTAATTTGATCAAAATACACTTATTTATCTATTTATCTATATATATAAAAAGACATGTACCTGACTGACTGAGGTAAGACACACGCACAGCCGTAACCGCTGATGGGAGAAA
The DNA here is from genome assembly GCA_917862395.2 of Heliconius sara. Classification (NCBI taxonomy): domain Eukaryota; kingdom Metazoa; phylum Arthropoda; class Insecta; order Lepidoptera; family Nymphalidae; genus Heliconius; species Heliconius sara. The sequence continues at coordinate 7,567,249 of OU860780.1, read as the reverse complement.
CGTGACGTTTGGACAGATGTTTATTTTAATGATTTGGACATCCACTAATAAGGGATTTTGAAAATTTTTTACCCTAAACGGATGAAATAGGGGTTGAAAGTTTGTATGGATTTTTTTTAAAACAGCACCGATTTTCATAAAATTTGAAAGTCAGCAGACTCTTTAAAATATCTCATTTGTTCAATGAGATATTTTAAAGAGTCTGCTGACTGTTTCATGGTTTTTAGAATTTATCCTCTTAGGGATGAATTCTAAAAACAATGGACGGGGATGAAAGTTTATATGAAAAAATCTTTAAAACGCCACCGATTTTTAAATAAATAAATAAATCAGCTTCACGCTGTATCCCGCACACTGCAGGGTAGGCAGAGGGAACGTAGTGAAAGACACTCCGTTCCCCACTTTCTGCCGAATTCCGGAGGCATTGCGTGTTAAGTGGCAGAACTCAACGCCGCGCTTTGCCTCGACACCAGAGCGAAGAAATGGAAATATAAATTTAAGTAAATATTTCATCTCCTCGAGTGGGGATCGAACCCACAACCAGTCGGTTTACAGTCACACCTTGTGCCGCTTTTATAAAACATTAAATTCAGAAATATTTTATTGAACACGTTTTTCGTGGTTTTTTTAGAATTCACCTCTAAGGGTGCTAATAAGCAGACGAAGTTGCGCGCGCCCGCTAGGTTTATGATAAAAATTAAAAGAATATATAATATCTTATATATTATATTGTTATACTGTAATAACATATAATATATTTATCAAAATGAGAATGTATTGTTTTGTTTAATAGCTCCTGATAGTTATTACAACGCATGCAAGGAAAGATCATTTTAGAAAGTTGTTTAATTATATTAGAATTATAAAAACTACTAACATTTTTATGGGGAATAAAATATTGTCTGTGTTTTCCACCTGAAAAACACTAAGGGGAGAAAAAATATTAAATGTATATAAAAATATAGATACCACATTAGTATCGATACTGTTGTACTGGTAATAATAAATGAAAAAAATTATATACTACGTACGGGATACCTTTGTATGCAAAGTTTAAAGCTATTCATTATGACAGGATATAAAATATATATATTTTAGATGTCCCTCTGTACTACGATGGCAGCTCTGTTCTAGTTTGCACTTTTTCCTTTGAATATTAGTTATTGTAACATACCTCTAAAAGTTACACATGGCATCGTCAACTTTATGTAGATATTGATGTCTTCTATGAACTTATAGGACATCACTTTGCTCTATTGTCAATAATTTCCACAGCCTACGCGATATAAGGTTTTTTTTTTGGTATTGTTTTACACCTTAATCGTCTAATTGTAAAAGAATTTTCCAAATTGGTCTCGTAGTTTCGGGGCCTATTCAAATCAAATATGGAAACAAATATCTAATCGATTGTCTTAATAATTTTAGTGATATCGATGCACCTCCCCCTCACCCCTGCAGAGTTACTCGCCACGATGCGCGAGGCCACACGACACACACTCCGCATTTTTTATTATGATGATGATATGATTTTCTTTAGATTGATATTTTTAAATTCGTTATATCTTTTGAATGGGATATCCGATTTTATTAATTTAAAAAGTATTTTACAGGTATTGAAATTATCTTTAATAAAAAATCATTTAATAAGATAAGGATTAATGCAGAGGTATGAATAATATGGTTTGATTACTGTCGGCACTTTTGTTAACTTATAAAATATAAAAAAATGGTTATATTGTCATAACTACAGTAGTTGGACATATGCTATCGCGGACTTTTATATAGATATTGATGCGTTCTATAATACTGTAGAACATTGTTTTGTTCTATCATCAATAGTTTTCGCAGCGCATGCGATGATATAATTGTTAAGATCAATTTCTTCTCACCTTGGGTTACATTATTGCATTTTTATTAGGAATCTCTATTTTTTTTGAAAATGTAATATAGCCTATGCTGATCAGTGAAGATGCAGCTTTCTAATAGTGAAATAAATATTGAAATCGGTCCAGTAGTTTTTGCGTGAAAACTTTACAAACATACACACATACATACATACATACATACATACAAAAATACAAATCTTACTTCTTTATAATATTAGTATAGATTCAATATTTACATATTCAGTACTAATACTATATGTACGAGTATACTAATATTAAGCAGTTGAAAAATGTATTTAGCTCACGAAATATTAGTTCTTTAATTTTTTTGTATTAACAAATTGTCCATTCATCTAGGGAGGCTATAGGATCACATCGTGTTAATCGTTTTGGTATAGCCCACTGTATCTACAGTGAACGGTCTTTGGCATGTAAAATGTACCACATGCCATTGGGTACGCCCAAGTCTTAGTTATCTTACTTTGAGTTAATTTTCATAAAATTTAAGTAATAATGTAAGATTTTCTCAAGTTAAACAATTTCAAATTAAATACTTCAACTTAAATTAGTTTTTACTTCTGTCCGGTGTCCCGAGATGAACACGTAATTTTTTTTTAGATTCACGTTGTATCCCGCACGTAGGAGGGTAAGCAGAGGGAACCTGGGCACCTAGTATTACGACACTCAGTTTCTATCAAGACACTTCAGTTTCACACTCACACCCCGCCACTCAATACGCAAAGCCCCATTCATTTAATTTTTGTGAGTCCATCGCGGCAGACCGTCTGAATGTACACGCGACGGTTATGAGTTCGACACCCGCGGGACAAACAATTAAATCAATTCTTGTAACAAGATAAAGCACGACGTTGAGTTCCGCTGCTCAACAAGCAGAATACAAAATATTTACATATAATTTAAATATATATCAACCTTATATTTATAACTTTTCGAACAATTAGTTATAATTATTTTAAGAAAAAATAAAATAGATTTAAAAGTGGTAGCTCATATTAAATTGTTACTACGTAACAGTCTATAATACCGCGCTCTACTAAAGTTGTAAATTCATAGTAATTATGTCCTCAAAATCGTAACTCGGTAATTATAAAAACAAAAGTAGAAACGAATTAAAATTAACAACCAACAAGTGTTTGAACTTGATACAATAATTGTAACGACTTGGATCGTGTAATGTTAAGTTATTTGCCTAGAAAAAAGAGAAATTTAATGACTCTATGTAAAATCTTTCCGCACGCTCCATTTTATTATATTTAATTAGAAATAAATATTTTCTTGAGAAATTTTGCCTTACTTTTCGTCCGATTTTGAGAACACTCTACATTAAGTGGCGGAATATAGGATTAAATAGAGTTACTCCCAACGATGGAGATGTAGACTCGTACAAGCGTGTGACTGTAAATGGGAGCGTCAAGTTCCCCCACAACACGCAGTGCTTTAAGAACTTGGCAGAGAGTGGGGAACGGGAATGTCTTAATGGGGATGGAGAGTTTTAATACTAGAGTCCTTCTGTTGCTAAGTGTGGAACATAGTATTAAGCTAATAAAAAAAAGGGATAATTAGGTAAAGAAAACTTGACGGAAATGAAAATAATCTCTATATATAATAAGACAGTAAAAATATTTTGTCTGTACATTTAGTAATTTTAACTGAAATGGATATAAGGCACACTTATAAATATTTATGCAAAAATATATTTTTTTAATTTCTTGTCTGTCTGTCTGTCTGTCGATGTGTATGGTCACATCTTTCTCTAAAAGTACTGAACCGATTTACTTAAAAGTTTCACCAATAGCTTTGGTTTAACTCAACAATTAAAGTTGTTTCATAAAAATCGATTCGTTACAAAAAAGTTATCGTCATTTAAATGAACTCAAGACATTGAGTTCATTCAAATTTGAGTTCTGGCCACTCAACACGCAATGCCTCCAGAATTCGACAGCAAGTGGGGAACGGAGTGTCTTAACACTAGGTTCCCTCTGCCTACCGTGCTGTGTGCGCGATACAGCGTGAAGCTAATTTTTTTTATTAATACAATATTTTACACAATAAAGTAAACAAAATTAAATTGATAGTGGAGATTACCTTCATAAATCATAACAGTTAAGTTTAAGTCGTAATTGACTCAACACAGAGATATAGAACGATTTGATCTTGAAAGAAATATTGAGTAAATACAAAAGTTTTTTGGTTTATTCGTTCGTTTGAAATAAATCAATATAAAAATGCCTAAAAACATCTTTCCTACGTGTACACTGTAATAACTACACTACATTTACCAATTGTACATTTAGCTAATAATATATGTCACTAATTTAAAAATGAATCATTACCCAAATTAATAATTTAACATTTAAGACTATTTCTGAAACAGTAAATTAAATTATTAACTGACATCAACATATTGATGGAACAGAGGTAAAAAGAACGTAATTTTACAAAAATATATACGTATAATAAATCAATCAAATATCAACAGTGGTCGTATTTTTTAGTTCGAAACAATCAAAAATTCTTATAGAAATTACGATAATGTCGTAAAAAAATCATATTAGAATATTAGAGATTAAAGTCATATTCGAAGTCATTTTAGTTGTCAATCAATTCTGCTTAATTTAAACTCAATAATTATCTAGTTTAAGCGGGCGAAGCCGCTGGCAAGTTGCTAGTTTAAAATATAATAACTTCCTCATAATGCGGATTGAACTCACAGCCATCTTGTCAACAGACAGATGATGTACCACTGTACCTCGACGGCCTCATAAAATAAATAGTACGTATATAAAAGATTTTGATAAAACTTATTTAAATACTCGCGTGTAGTTGTCAGGGGTTGATAAGGTCAGCCGTCATAGCTGACACACTGACAGCCTCCTCTGAAGGGTTGATTGCAGAACTGATTTGTATTTAAATATTATTTGTAATATTAATATTACTTGCATTGGTTCAGTGAGATAACAAGTTCGAATTAGTTGCTTTATATTGTGTTACAGTACTTTAAAAATGAAATGGGAAATACTTTTGTTGTCCTAGGAATTTTAAGAAATCCTCTTTTAGTGGTTTGTTTCAGAAATGTTCTTCTGTGCGTTTTATGTCGGTCACTTCGTAACGGAAGAATTTTATAGGTGTTATATAAATCTATTAGCGAACGGGTGTTATAGACCTCTACCTACCTAGATGGGTCTACCTATATATGTATAAATATGCGGGCGTGAGGCAACAAGCTTAAAAAAAAAAGTAAAAAGAAATATACTTCTGTTTCACAAAGTTTCAAAATTACAAGTAAATTATAAAAAAACGTATGAAATTGTTAGCTTTTTTTCTCAAAGGATTCATTTCGCAACAAGCAAGCAGCAGTTCAATAAAGAAACACATAAAACTTTTTACACATCCACGACTGAGTTTCATACTCGTACATGCCGCGAAGGTGAAGTTGCCTACCGATGTCGTTCTGATAACTTTTAAAGAAACAAAACTGGAAACTCACTTGTTCATTATGACATTCTGTCCCACTTTCCTCAGTTACTGAAGAACTTAGTACATTCTATATTTAGATGGATATTTGTGTGAATATGTATTGATTTTTCTTATGTAAAATTAAAATTAACATTTTTTATAGAAAAACGCGGTTGTTGACTGGCGTACTCAATAAATATTAGGTATATATTTATCAAATTTTACGATATATGTCCTTGCATTACTGATGTTTTCCCTATAATTCAAAGCAAAATATTTTATAATAACTAAACTAATACTCAACTTTTAGGGTTCTGTACTTTAAAAGGCGAAAACGAAACCCTCATAGGATCACTTGGTTGTCTGTCTGTCCGTCTGTCAATACCATTTATCTCAAGATCTCATTACGGTATCAAGCTGAAGGTAATATAAAATATTCAAATCTAAGGTCCGTTGAAGCACAGAAAAAATCAAGGTTTTAGAAATACAAAAAAAATGAAGATAAGAAGTCTGAAAAGTGAAAAATTATAAATATTTCATAGATAATAATAATTACAAATTTATATTTGTAGGCCCTTTATACAAAGTGAGTGTATATATATATGTCCGCAAACTTAAGTTTGTCAACTTTTACAAGTTGTACTTCCTACATTGATATACAATCCTGAAATTACGGAGGAAGGGTGGGAAATACGGAGGTACGGAAGCCTCAATTGGTGGGCGAGTCTGACTCGCACTTAGCTGGTTTTTTGATTATGTGCGCCTACATATATCTAGCACAAGAATAGCTTCTTACTTTACGTTGTTCTATATATGATGATATAATTATTGCAAATGCCATAATATATATATAACACCCCTTATATATATTATGGCATTTGTAATAATTGTATCATCATGAAACTTATATGCTAATAATATTCTAATAATATGCTACCATTAACCTAGTCTGATGATTGAGCCAAGTCCTGAATCTAGTGCAAATCTTCACTATTGTTATGAAGTTTATCACATGTGCTCGAAAGCCCATATATGTATGCTAACCTTTTCTTGAAGTCAGTTAAAAGGTAATAATTTAAACCATAATGGTACTGTATTTTTATTCCATCAAGACGGGACGCTATTATAGTATAATTAGAAAATTAACTGCCATACGTAATACTAAGTTAAATATGTCATAAAACGTTTAATTCAAGCATTCGAATGTGATATATAATCGTTTCAACACTTTGAATTTAATAGCGAGAAATATGGGCCTTAAGCCATAATAATAGAAAAGTATGAGTGATAAGAGACCGTCGTGGCACAATGGCATTGCGTGTGACTGTAATCGCGACGGTTGTGGGTTCGATTCCTATTTGGGAGTATGAATCATTGTCAGTCGGTTTAGTAACAAGGCAAAACTGATGTTGAGCTCTCAGGTCCACCAATCACCTCGGAAAACTAAAATTGGGAGGAATGAAATGCCTAACCCGCTATACGGGAAATAACGGGAAGCTGTTTTCTTTAAAAAAAAAACCGCTTCTCGCTGTCAAGTGATGTTTAAGTTTAAATTTTTATTTAAAATCATAAAGTACTTAACGTTGCGTGCCACCTACCGCTATCAGTTTGATAAGGTCACACGTCATCACGTCACGACTGAGGGGATATTCGATAAATGCATTTTATTTTCCTTTGATTAAACTGAAATTATGATTTGTTTATCGTATCAAGTTCAAAGGTTATTTTGGATGTTAAAAAATATATTTTTGATTTCTAGCTGAGCTATAACACGCATATAGCATACTAGATACAGAAAGGGGAGTTTTAAGACACTCTATTCCTCACTATTTGCTAAGTTTTCGGGGCATAATGTGTTGAGAGGCCGAGCTTGCCGCTACGCTCAGTCTGTTGTGCTTTTTTGTAACAGAAACGTGATTTTGACCGTGACTTCGTAAAAAAAATTCTTAAAAAAATGATCATAAAAAATAACATTGTATATAAAAAATATCCTGTAGTATAATTTATAAGTCCATCTTCGTCAGGCATATACCCATTACGATATCGGAGCGACAATTCAGTATTGGTAAATGGTGCAACGAATTCTCCTTAATCAACTAACTAAGAGAGTGATGCAAACTTTAGATCTATACTGCGGCTCCATCGGTGTCAATTAGGAAGAATTCAGAGCTGTGTATGATACATTGTAAGTTCCTGAGGTAACTCTGACCGCGGGTGCAATACATCGATTCGATAAATGTGATGACCCTGTTATTCTAAAATGACAAACGAGCTGGCCTATAGTATGTATTTACAGATTGTCACTATTGTTGGCGTTGTATAAACGATGCTTTTGGGTTTAAACCTATCTTGGAGGACTATTTGCTTTTTCGGTCAGATTAGAAACGAGACATTGAGCTTAACCTAGCACGTAATCTATCTAAATTTCTTCTTCTTTATTTGTTTTTAGTTTCTTCTCTCTAACTTTGAGTTAAAAAAGACTTATAGAAATATTTCGTTTAGTTTAACTGATTGGCGATTTTATAAAAAATGACTGACTGTATCATTATTTATAAAAAGTCATTTTTTATAAAAAAATGTCATTTCTGTATAATAGCATAAAACATTGATATAATTTGTTGTATCAAAATTTTATGCTTAAAATTAATACAAAGAAGAACCACAACTCATACTTATTTAACTAAAAAATAATAAGAAACAATGTGAAAAATCTTTTCAACATCAAAGCATAAAACTAAGTCCAATAATATAGTATTTAATGATGTTTTTCCTTTCCTTTATTAATTCCATGAATCTTTTTTCAATTCGAATCTCCGTATTTAAAGAAAGCAATGTATAAGGATACTCCAAAGAATGCTAAACATAAATAAAATATCTAGCAGGGATTGTACTCACAAATATCTTGCATACACTGAAACTTATCTACTAGGTAAAAGGATTCAATTAAACATTATTCTCATATTTCCTAAATCTTAAATCTCACAAGCAAACGGTGTCCGCGTCGTGTAAACTAAATCTAAAAGCTCCCCAGTACAGTGAAAAGCTCGAGTTGCTAATTTAGCATTCATCGTTGGAACCGGTCTTATCAGTGTTTGCATCCTATTTAAAAGTGACTCGGACAGTTCTAAAAGACTCAAAGAAAGTCTATCTTTCCACCATCATTTACTTTGCGATGTTTGTTTGTCTTTATGCTGTTTGTCAATGTGTTACTGTCATACACACATGTGTTGGGTTTAATGTGGGTGTGTGTAAATGTCGCTCCCCCATTGGTCGATTTTATGTGTGCGTGTATGTTTATATGAATGCGAGTGTATTTAAACGTGAGATGACGATGTGTAAGTCATTAGTAAAGAGTAAGTGGCGGGGGTGGTAATAAAAATTTCATTTGTCAATCCCCATGTACAGTTAGGTACGAGAGTGGAATATTTCTTAGTTTTATGATGTATTTTATTTTATTCCAGTTAAATGTAACTATTAGTTAATGTAAATTTGTCAACTTTTATCTCTATCTACTATTTAAGATAATATATTGTTAGCATAAATTACTTATGTAGTAATAGGTGTCACAGTAATTACGAGGACGTCATATAATATTGTTTTTTTTCAGGTGAATTTCCGATATAAACACTAACAACACGGCACTCATGTTCATTACTTCTTAAGATTTTGTCGAGACAACTTGTCATTAGAATTAATATTTAAATATTGTAACGACGTAAAGAACAAGTGTAAACAAAGCTATTGTAAAAGCTGGATTTTGTGTCTGATTTGTTGGTTCGTCCGACAATATATTATACATGTTGTTCTGTATTTTGTCAATGTCGAAAATATAAAATACCGTAATAATGTAAGTACAACCGTACGTTCTTTTAAGTAATCTTTTATAACGATTATTAATACAATTTAAATTGTACACGACTCAATTATATCAGTTTAAATAAAATGTGTACAATAAAATTTACAACCATAATTATAATTAAAGTCTCGATATTTTCATGAAAACCGAAAACTACCTTTGAAACAAAAAGGACCGTTTGCAAGATGAAAATAATTTATTTTTCAATCGGCTTAAGTATAACAGTGAAATATTTAAGCTAAGCATTTTGTGTCTGAGTCAGTGAATTTGTTATAGAATTATTGAGGACATCGTGATACAGTTGGACAGTATGACTCTTTACTGATTTGATTTTCACTCGGGTTTGTAGTTAATTATTGTACTTTTCCAGCTACGAAACGCGGCGTTAGGTTCCACTACATAACACATCTCGGAATTAAGTGGAAAGTAGCTTTTGTGAGATAAGGTTATTGATATAGATGGGTGCTTAAAAAAATAATGTATTCAATTTTATTTTCATACGGTCTAATAACTAACGTGTCGCTTCAATGCTCCTAAGGATTTATGGAGCACGAGTGAGTGGTAGGACAGACAGACTAACAGGGGACGTTATTAAAAACACAGTATCGATGAACTCAAACTCATGATGCATATGGTTGATGAGAGCGGACGAGGCGAAAGAAATATGAAGATTCCGCTGGACCTACAGTTTGGGGCTCCGTTCTCTTTGGCTGCATTGCTTGGGGCAAAGTGTGAGGCCTAAAATAATTAATTGATCACTTTCCGCATATTTTTGACTTTACATATGCGGAAAACACGGCGTCTTAATTCGTCAATTTATCTTGATTGAGTAATAAATGAATTATAACTGAGTTTATAAATATAATTTAGAGGCCAGTAGAGGGCCAAGCGTGGTAAATGCGGCAGTTTGTCAGTTCTAATCTCACTCGAGCAAGTGAAATATTTAATACTTTCCTTTCATCGCTCTGTTCATCGCAATGCCTCCAGAATTCGGTGAAAAATCTACAGGAAGGAAAATCTTAATGGGAACGGAGTATCTTAACACTAGATTATATTTCAATTGACTTACGTTTCCTCTGTCTATCCTGCTATATGCGTAAAATAGCGTGAAGCTAAAAAACTAAGAAACAGCAGGACTTTCCAATTTACGTCTTAATATCACGCTGTCTATAAAAATATCAAAAACGTTTTAAAGGAATGCAATCTGCATTTATAATTCAATTGGTTAATCGTATCTTTTAATGCCTTGCTTTTCTAAGATGATATGAAAATGTTGATTGGAGTGTGGCGAAACCGTTTTCTACCTTACAGCATTTAAGCCTAATAAAGTTATTGAAATATAGCGAATACTTCTTAAACACCATAGTGGTGCAGTGGGCCGGGACAAACAGATATTATGACTGTTAGCACGATGATTATGATGATGGGTTCGATTAGGGGTAATGTATTATTTTTCCCTTCTTTGGTAGTTCAAAGTGCGACCTTGATCTTATCTAGTTATCTAATTGGGCCGGTTTGACGCTAGATTCTTTCTAACTATCCTGCTCTATGTATGAATCTAAAAAATAAGGCAAATATTTTGTGTTTCCATAGTAAAATAAATTATATATGACGTACGTGTAAATAGTTAAGAATTTCTGAGACGTAACGCTGCTACTGAACAATGTGGCCGTAATTTCGTAATAGGATTAAAGTAACTCAAATAAATAAACAATACATAGTATGCATACTCCGCCAGCGATTAAGCTAGTTTGCGTCAATGCAACACAAATAAGTTAGATAATACTACATTCATATTAAATTGAGAATATTTATGTTCCAAATTAGATTTTGAACGTTCTGTTTCTACTATATTGTGATGTATTAGAGAGAGAATTTTACTTAATCTATACTTTTATTATAATGTAGAAGAGTTTGTTTGGTTGGAACGCGCTAATCTCAAGAACTGCTAAATATTGTTTTATATATATATAATCCATTCATGGAGGAAGACTATAGGCATTACGTTAATAATTATTTCGATATTGGACAGTAAGGATGTAGGATTTGAACACGTTACCATCAGGAGGCTTACATGTCTTAGTTGCTTAGGACATCAAGTATATAACTTGGTGTCAATTTTTTATACATTTTTTAAAAAATTTTATTCTTTCCTAAGTATGGAGCAACACTTTAAAATTATTAAAGTAAATAAATAAATGTTTTAGAAAACATATATATTTCTTCAATGTAACGGGATTTGAACTCGCGTCTCTTGGAAGCCGCCCAAGTGCTTTAGCCACTAAGCCATACGTTTTCACTGACTGATACGTAGATAACGTATGGCTTAGGCTCGAATCAAATTCCGTTACGTATTTTTTTTTATTTTATATAAAACTCTACCTCAAGATATTATAAAACAATTAAATCCTTATATTTTAAGCTCCATTTAAAAATACTATAGAACTTGGCGCTAGCGTCTGACAATCTCGAATAGCTGCTTGCGCGCTCAGTTTTCGCCGCGACGCCGGTGCGGACGGACGTGTCGTTTCACGTTTAGTGTAGTGATCACGACGAGTGGTGTAGAGTGCTTGTGGATATAATTGTGTAACGAGTGCATTATTATTACATTAAAACCAAAATACTCATACACACAAGTTATGTGGATCTGGCGAGAGGATATTTGTTGAAACTTGTAAGTCCTCCACTTAAGTAGAGTTAATATCTTGTTATAGTGTTGATCTCAATTTTTTATATTTAAGACTATGTTGAATAGGCTAATTAGGTGAATAGAAGTGTTCCATAAAAAGAGTCCCACGTTGGGTGCCATTTCTTTGATGTTTTTATTATGTATCTTTCGTTTTGTATAACATTTTGATAATTATCTTGTATTACTGTTTATTATACAAATAAACGTACTATATACCTCTACTCAAAAATTATAATATGTAGAAGTATTAAATCATGATTTTATTAGTTGTTTTATTGATTTATCAAAAAAAACTATAATAATAAAATTGAAAAACAAATTTATTAAAAATAACATAATAAAATAATATAATATGAACCTGGTCGTTTCATTAATATAATAATACAGGTATTTGGACAATTTATTAGAAGGACGCTGTAGCATCCCTTGGGCAGGCCGCGACTTATACAGATATTTAGGATCAAAATTACAATAGAATGCTAAACACGTGAAACCCTGATAATAATGTAAAATATTCAGGTTTATCTATTGCTTAGCTTGTTTATTATAAGTGTTATGTTATATATATATATTATTCCTTCATTTGGGTTCCCTTCTAGGTTCCCTCTGCTTATCCGTACCATATCCTTGTTTACACAGAAATTTCTTGCAATATTTTATGTCTCAATATTAGAAAAATCACTATTTAAAGTTTATTAAATATTTTTTTGGAATCTTAATAACAAAATCCTAGCTAAAAAAAACATTATATATGCACTGTATGTATTGTAATATATCGTGAATACGAAAAAAAATTAGCGCTTTTGACTTGAAAAATTTTTATCGGTTTCATCTTTTCATCGGTGCATACATATAGCATATTGCTTTCCACTCTATGGAAGGAATATAATTTCAAAGAAGAAAAGTTTTGAGGAGGAGCGAGATTCGCAAATCATGGTGCCGTCTCCTTTGATTGGTTTTAAATCTGACTCCTTACTTTATTCTAACTCAGGTTGATATTTTGCAATTCACATAATTCTGACGGTTTTAATGAAACATTTTTTTTATTAGAGGCCAGTCGCAGCGCTGGGGCACAAAGAGTGGGTGTAAGCCCGACTGGTTGTGGGTTCAATCTCCACACGAGCAGATGAAATATTTACTCAAATTTATATTTTCATTTCTTCGCTCTGGTGTCGAGGCACAGCGTGCCTTTGAATTCTGCCACTCAACACTCAATGCCTCCAGAATTTGGCAGAAAGTGTGGAATGGAGTGTCTTAACACTAGGTTCCTTCTGCCTACCGGGGATGTGTGTGTGCGGGATACAGCGTGAAGCTGAGTTTTTTTATTGTAGATGCCATCGCATCATCATAGTGGGTTGAATTTGTGTCTTGTATATCTTGTCCAAAGAAAAAGTGGTAAATAAATTTTATTTAAATAATATTTTGTTTTTTTCGCAATCTTGTAAGACATACCTTTGAGTTCATTATGCAATAAATCTAATATGTGCCAAAATTTGTCAATGAAATGTCTGTATGTTATAAATGAAATGTTGCGAATAAAAAAACAAAGATCGAAACGAATTCAACTTCATCGTTAGTTTATGAATAAAGTACAACTTACAAAACTTATTGTTTCACCGGAAGATCAATTTAAAACTTAGTTAATATAACACTTTAACGGTAGATAGGTACTTGGTTTTTGTAGTTTTCAATGAGTCGTGTACTAAGTTTGCTATGAAATAAGTATAGGTTGCGAAGCTGTCTTCATAAAATAGAAACACTTACGCCCACGGCTTCGCCCGCTTAAAATACATGATTATTGATTTAATAAGCAGAATTGATTGACAATTATAATGACCTCTCATATGATTTTTTTATTACTTTAATCTGTAATATTCTAAAATGATTTTTTTACGACATTATCATAATTTTAATAAATAAAACAGAAATCAGTTTCACGCAGTATCATCACACAGCAGGACAGACAGTAGAACAGCAGCACACAACAGGGTAGGCAGAGGGAACCTAGTGTTAATTTAATGTACTGCTGTAAAACCAACTGGGTTGTAAGTTCGATTCCCACTCGAAGAGATGAAATATTTACTTAAATTTATATTTCCATTTCTTCGCTCTGGTGCCGAGGCAAAGCGCGGCGTTGAGTTCTGCCACTCAACACGTAATGCCTCCAGAATTCGGCAGAAAGTGGGGAATGGAGTGTCTAAAACACTAGGTTCCCTCTGCCTACCCTGCGGTGTGCGGGATACAGCGTGAAGCTGATTTAATTTAATTTTTAATTTTTACATAAATTTTACGTAAAATATTTATGTAATAACGAAAATGTAATAGCTTCACGCTGTATGCTGTAGCTTTATGCTATATGCGGATACAGTAGGCTAGACAGTAGAAGAGTCTATTCTTCACTTTCCGTTTTTTTTTATTTTTTGTTGTCGATTTTAAAATATTACATAGTTTTGCTTCTTTTCCACTTTTATGTGATTATAACTGATAATTAAGATTCAAATGTCTAAGACGTCATTAAAATTGTAAAGGGGCAAAGATGCCAGTGGCTGTGACACAGTTTATAATACGGCTACCAACTCACACCTCCTGGCTAAAGAGGTAATTCCTTAATTTTAATTTGATAAATAAATATATTATTGTTATTATATTACTATTTGGTGGTGGGTGTGCGGTGGATATTTAGAGTTTGTAGACGATTAGTATCAATAATCAAGTCTTATATACAACACAAAATATTTATTACACATATAAAGAAAGTCACATATATACGAAGAAACACAAAGAAAGATAGTCCACACAATTTACCAATAATACAGAAGGAGTGAAAATTAAGAGTGTACATATATCGGAGACAAAACTACAAGAACGTTCACTAAAAGGTAGGTACGTGACGTAGTGGCCGATAGTAAAGCAAGTGCAAGGAATCCGCGACGGTTGGGTGTTTGCGACTCACTGGTTGGCGAATTGTCTCGCGCGATCGGCTGTGGACGACCCAAAATGACGTCACACGGCTCAGGTAGCAATTGCCGTGCAGATAATAAATCATTTTAATCGACGTCGGTGATTTGTGGGTTGTGTGTTTAATTCTATATATTTAATTAAATAAATAATTTTCTAGTGTATGTTTTTTGATATTTATATAATAAATAAGATTCTGAATAGATAAATATGTGACATTAAAATTTAGTATAAATAATATTGAATAAATTAAATAAATTAGTGGGAGTAGCCCACATCACTCCCCCCCAGAGACCGTCTTACGGGTGAAAGTAGTCAGGGAAGCGAACTACGCGTCCAGAGCGAGTTTTTACTTCCTCCTGAGTGGTAGTTCTTCTAGGCGGAGTGATGATTCACCGTCTAAAAGTTGATTAAGCTCAGGATCTGACTGGGCGGATGTACTGGCATACTCGTCGATGTTGATGCGATGTTGCAGGATGAAGTAATTTCCTGTATTCGATTCGCCAAATCCGATAATTGGTCAATGGTGTGGGTAGTCTGAGAAGCCAGTATGGTTTGAATGTTCTTCGGTAAACGGTCACACCAAATTGTTTTAATAAAATCTTCTGGCACCGAAGGTCCTGCTAGGTCCTGAAGGTGTCTCAAAAACTGCGAAGGCTTCCTGTCCCCAAGCTCCTCATGCGTAAGTAATTGTTTAATCTTCTTTTCTTGAGAAGCCGTGAGTCGACGAATTAACTCTGTTTTAATTTTATTATATTTGTTTTCCTTTGGAGGATTGATAATAATATCTTTCACCGCTTTTGCAACCGACATGTCCAGGTTGGTGATGACACATGTAAATTTAGTGTGGTCATTAGTAATATTATAATTGTCGAACTGTCCTTCCAATAATGCGAACCATATCTCAGGATCATCCGCAGAAAATTGTGGAATTTTAAAATTATTCCGACATCCCAACGACGAATCGTGTCGTTCACTTGAAACGCGCACTTTACGCGTGCGACGTGCGGTGACGTGGTCGCCGTTACGCGAGCCGGCGGTTTTAACGGATTCACTGCTATCACTCATATTGTGCACTGTTCGGGGTCACCAGTTTGGTGGTGGGTGTGCGGTGGATATTTAGAGTTTGTAGACGATTAGTATCAATAATCAAGTCTTATATACAACACAAAATATTTATTACACATATAAAGAAAGTCACATATATACGAAGAAACACAAAGAAAGATAGTCCACACAATTTACCAATAATACAGAAGGAGTGAAAATTAAGAGTGTACATATATCGGAGACAAAACTACAAGAACGTTCACTAAAAGGTAGGTACGTGACGTAGTGGCCGATAGTAAAGCAAGTGCAAGGAATCCGCGACGGTTGGGTGTTTGCGACTCACTGGTTGGCGAATTGTCTCGCGCGATCGGCTGTGGACGACCCAAAATGACGTCACACGGCTCAGGTAGCAATTGCCGTGCAGATAATAAATCATTTTAACCGACGTCGGTGATTTGTGGGTTGTGTGTTTAATTCTATATATTTAATTAAATAAATAATTTTCTAGTGTATGTTTTTTGATATTTATATAATAAATAAGATTCTGAATAGATAAATATGTGACATTAAAATTTAGTATAAATAATATTGAATAAATTAAATAAATTAGTGGGAGTAGCCCACAACTATAATTAATAAAAAAAAATCGAGAAATTGCGCTTTGCGTGGCGGAACTCAAAATCACTCTTTGCCTACCAGAGCAGGAAAATGCTACGAATTTAAATATAATCATTTCACCGATCGTGAATTGAACCCACGACCGGTACGTTAACAATCAGAAGCTGTTTGGGACACTGCTCCACGACGGCTGCTGTAAGGGTAATATGGATATAACCTTTATTAGGGTGTATATAAACATTCTAGCGGATCATTTTTTAAACCTGGGACTTTAAAAATCCATCCACGAATCTGTAGCTTTATTACAATTCAATTCTAATTTTATAATATTTATTCATTTTTATCACACAATATATAAAATTTTGATTAAAAGTGACAAACAGAGTGCCTGAACACTCTTTTTTTACCTACCCTTATACAAAATACAGCATAAAGAGAAATAGTAGAAATTTTTTAGCTAAACTCGTTTTAGTATCGCCATGTTTAGAGATATTTAGTTGTTTAATGTTCAGTAACAATGCAAGTATTACTGTTAGGTTAAGCTGGAATGTAGTGAAAATTGTATATATTTGGTATATAAACTTTGAGGAAAAAATAAAATAAGCGAATTTTTCTCACATATTTATTTCACGTATGTGTTTTATTGATGGTTTTTATTTTATGTTAGGGTTATTTTTTAATAGAAAACTGGTCATGCACTCGTAACAAAGAATGTAGAAAACCATAACTATGAAATGAATAGCAAAATATTACAAACATACTTTTTTTGCAACAGTAGAATACAGAAAACAACAGTATACATAAGGAACTCAGTGTTAAGACATTCCGTTTCTCACGCGTCGCGCTATTTTTGAGACATTACGTGTTGAGTGGCGGAACTCAGGGAGAGGGACTATTCGTTTATTTAAATCAAATATTAAGGATACGTTTTATTACATTTAGTCCTAAGTCCGGACTGCAAACTGTTTTCACAGACTGTGTACCTTTCATTTCAAGGCCAAAAGTTTCTTCAGAATTAGTTCTTAAATAAAATTTGCCTTTAACCCTGCAAATAAAATAAATTTTAATAAATGTATAGTTTTAAGTGAAAGACTGATATTTTAAAATATAAAAATCATCCTAACTATTACATGTACACACCATATGGCGGTGGTCAGTAGTGAGTTATTCCATCTCTGGAAAATGTTTCATTTCAAATATTTCCTTTCATCATTTAGATCAAACAAAGGGCAGCGTAAGAGAAGAAACAAAAAGAAGGAATAAAAAGTAGAAAATGAAATGGCCTTCCGTGAATGAATAAAAAACGTACCCTTCATCTATATTATCTCCCAAATATATAATCTGGTCGGTGCCTTTCCCAGCTTTCCACTTGTCGCAACTTTCAGCGGCTCTGGCGGGGAACGCCTTCTTTCTTCTCAATGATTCTACGAAATACATCCATGAACGCTCGTGACTGCAACCAGCTACAAAGTATATGTAAAACATTTTTTTTTCAAACATTATAAAGCGTTACTTACTTATTATATTTATTACAATTACTGAATGAAATTCATAGAATGGCAGGTACTAGCGGGGATGTCACGGTGAGAATGAAGAAGAACGTGCTCAGCTGGTTTGGGCACGTCGAAGAATAGCAAAAAAGATTTATGATGGAAAAGTGAGTGGTAAGAGAGATAGGAGACCTGGTAGACCTTCGAAAACACAGTATCAAAGATACTGGAGGAAGGTCACGTAAAAGAGCATGAGAACCCCCCGGGGGGCATGTACGCGAAGAGGTCGATGACAGTGGACGAGGCGAAAGAGGTAACTAGAGACCGTAGCGTTTGGCGCCCCGTTCTCTCTGACTACCCCTTTAGGAATAAAGCGTGAAGGTAGTTTAGTTTTTTAGTTTTATTTTTCATTTCAAATTAATTTGAAATTAAAAAAATCTTTAAAAGGAGGAGATCTTGACTAAAGTTGTAGGAGTTGACTTTAAAAATACTCTGTATTACAATTTCTCGTTTTATAATTTTTACCTTGTAGAAATGATCCTGTCTTAGTAAGTTCACATCCTGGTTGAACACTGCAGGCGCAGTTAGGCCAAATATCAACGGTACCAACATTTCTCACAGTGCCAACTCCCCCAGGGTTCCCGTGTATGACCACCACAGATTTAGCACAATCTTTATTCGCTCCAGAATATGAACCTGGACCATCAAATAATGGTCCAGCTGGATCGAAAAGTGTCATTCTGAATAAATAAAATGATATTTTATTATTCGTCGTAAATCTTCAAGCATCTTCCACTTTTTATATACTGAGTGATGATTGAAAAGAAAGTATGCCAATTGGAAAGCGACAAGCACCAAGTTTTCAGCACAAAACTTAGCGACCACGCTGTTGAATAGATCGTTTTGGTGGTATCTCGTTTTATTATTAATAATCTAATATTTGTATTTTGGGTTACAGAAATTTTAATTCGTGAATATATTCATGATAATTTTTTGATAATTTTTGTGTAATTATTTTGTTATGAACGACATGGTCATTATAAATATAATCCAAATTTAGTATTACCTAACAGGACTTGAACTGACTACTAAGCCATAGTATGTGTGGTTTAGTGCCCAAGACGGTTGTGTGGTTTACAAGTGCAGGTGCTTCATATTTTGTTTAAACTTTAAAAATGTCAAAAAAACTTTACAAAATTTTTTTAGATGCTTAACTGTTATATTCTTTTTCCAGTTAAAAAAAATATAACAGTTAGGCAAAAGTTCTAGTTTAAAAAAATATAACAGTTAAATATAACTGTTATATTTTCTTTCTAGTAGAACTATAAGGTAACACGTATACCTTGATATTAAAAGTCCGTGATTTTTGACTTCTTGACCAGCGTAACCCATCAGGTGAGCTCCAAGAGAGTAACCAAGAAGATGTAAGCTAGGTAGAGAGAACCCAGCCTTAGAAAGTTTAACGATAGCTTGTCCTAGTTTTTGGCCAACCTGAAAACGGTTAAATATTAATAACTGGAATGCTAATTGTCACTTAAAAGGCTGTGGTATTATGACTACTACTGGAACCATGGTTAGCACGCTGTCAAATCTCGAAAAAGTAATTCGGCTTGAATAAATGTACACTGATAATAGTGGTTTAATAAGATATAGATAACATTTTTTAGGGTTCAGTACCTCCAAAGGTTAAAACGGAACTCTTATAGAATCACTTTATTGTCTGTTTGTCAAGACCATTTATCTCGAGATCGAGTTGAGATATCAAGCTGATCTAAGTCAACGTCATGAAAAGATACGAGCACTTACACATTCGCCGTATATAAAATACTTTCCGTGGACCTACGGTTATTCTGGTCCGGTAGAAAGGGAAAACATCGTAGGTAGGTGACTTACAATACAAATAAAAATAAAAACTTATAGGTATTTTGAAATCAGCTTCACGCCGTAACCCGCACACAGCAGGTTAGGCAGAGAAAACCTAGTGTTAAGAGACTTCATTATCCACTTTCCGCCGAATTCTGAAGGCATTGCGTGTTGAGTGGCGGAAACCAACGCTGCGCTTTGTATATGTATTTTATAAAAAAAAATCATACAATGAATTTAGTAGGGAAGCCTCGTTGGGCCTACGGTTTATGGACACCTCCTTCCGACTAATATTACAAATTTAAAAGTTTGAATGAATGTCAGTTCTACTTTCACACACAAACTACCGAAAGGATTTAGATAAAATTTTACAGATTTATATCTTATACATCAGAATAACTGATAGGGTTCAATTTATGTAAAGATCCGCGTGCAGATAGATATACTAAATTCTTTCATATATTCATGCGTTTCATACAGTTATATATACATGGAATAGTATAACTAAACAAACTCGATCTTATGCATACCACGTCGTTAGTCACTATTACGAGAGCCACCGGCGCGAGAAGATGTGTTAGTAGTCTGACTATAGACTGCGGTTACGAGGTTGTCAAATGTAAAAGAAAAAAAAAACCTAGTGATAAGTCAATTCTACTCTTCACAGCAAACTAAATATATCAGACTATAAAAATATCAAAATTTTAATTGAAAATTGATACACTACACTACACACAAACTACACACTAAAACATACTACACTTAAACATACGCAAAATATTTAAAGAATATACTTTGCTTAAATTTGCAACGACAATTGGATAAGATTTATCGCCCAGCTCCGGCACTGTGGCTTCGTTTTCCCAATTCATTAATAGCGCATTATGATTTAAATGCAAGTATGTTCCAATGATGTTTTGTACTGAGAGGCCTGTAGAGTTTTCTCTGAAACGGAATGCGTATATAATCGTTTTCTTCTTAGCGTCGAAACAACTAGACTTCAGCAAGACTTCAGGTTTGTCTAAGGATATTTCAGTAAAGTTATCGAGGCTTCTGGAAATGAAAATTCATATATATATTTTTATTATTCCGTTTTTTTATGTTTTGTATCACTTATAATTAAATTTTATACATATAGTTTTAAAATAGTAACTACTCCATTGCAAAAGTTAAAATAAGTAAAAAATATATTTTATTTTAAATGAATTCTTAAACCGGACATATAAAAGAATTAGCTTCATGCTATATCCCGCGCACAGAAAGGTAGGCAGGGGGAACTTAGTTTTAAGGCACTCCGTTCCCCACATTCTGCGCAATTCTATAGGAATTGCGTGTTGAGTGGTGTAACTCAACGTCGCGCTTTGCGTCGACACCAGAGCAAAAAAATAAATTTAAATAAATATTTTATCTCCTCGAGTGGGGTTCGAACCCACAACGGTCGGTCACAACAATCGGTTTTACAGTCACTTTGTGCCCCTGCGCTATGACTAGCCTCGTCGTTTATATATGTATATAATTTTATACTGTTTTGGAAAATCGTCTTTTACAACATTATGCATTGAGTGGTTACGTGTAGGCAGAGGAGACATTTAAATATGGTGGGTTTGATATCTTCAAGTTTCTCTCGGGTTTTATAATTTCACTTAAAATGAGTTATACAGAATACAATAAAAATATCACAGTAAGCTTATCAAAACACTAATGCTTTGCACATAGGAAAAAGTCATGTAACTCTGTGCAAATCTTAAGTAGGTACATGGGATAACTATTCTACTAGTATAGAGTAATACGTACCCTTTGTAGCATAGTATATTGGCACCGCATACTAGGCCTAGTGTACCTGAAATTATAATTTTATGCGTTCATTAAGCTTCATGATTTAGTGTTTTCACACTCTGATTTTTGGCTTCCTTCTAATTTCATATATTTTTATACATTTTGTGACAACTGTCGAAATCGGTAATTTTTTTGTAAATTAAAAATAGTAAAGCTGTTGTGCGTCTGATTGTAAGCAGGATGATCCTATTTTCGATTCCCAATCGGGCAAATGAACTATTTTCATTTTATGGTAAGAAAACGCGAGCTACCCGCCAAGCAGTGGCTCCCACTGCCTACCATGTTAAATGCGGGATACAGCGTGAATATAAAAAAATGGACTTACCAAGTAAAATGAGAAGTTTCAACGAATTATTACAATTCAAAAGTACCATTTTTTTAAAATACTGTTGACTTATATTTTAAACACCTAGTACAATAAATGATAATGAGCCAATATCATATAAGAAGTCGAATTTTATATAACAAAATGTTATGCTAATTATTTATTATAATGCAATTGTTATAAAATTTGGCTATGACTGATTTGGTATATGAAATAAGGTTCTGCCCTAATTATATTATTATATACACACAATATATCAACTTGTTACTATGTAGTTTTGGTGGTGGGTGTGCGGTGGATATTTAGAGTTTGTAGACGATTAGTATCAATAATCAAGTCTTATATACAACACAAAATATTTATTACACATATAAAGAAAGTCACATATATACGAAGAAACACAAAGAAAGATAGTCCACACAATTTACCAATAATACTGAAGGAGTGAAAATTAAGAGTGTACATATATCGGAGACAAAACTACAAGAACGTTCACTAAAAGGTAGGTACGTGACGTAGTGGCCGATAGTATAGCAAGTGCAAGGAATCCGCGACGGTTGGGTGTTTGCGACTCACTGGCTGGCGAATTGTCTCGCGCGATCGGCTGTGGACGACCCAAAATGACGTCACACGGCTCAGGTAGCAATTGCCGTGCAGATAATAAATCATTTTAACCGACGTCGGTGATTTGTGGGTTGTGTGTTTAATTGTATATATTTAATAAAATAAATAATTTTCTAATGTATGTTTTTTGATATTTATATAATAAATAAGATTCTGAATAGATAAATATGTGACATTAAAATTTAGTATAAATAATATTGAATAAATTAAATAAATTAGTGGGAGTAGCCCACATCACTCCCCCCCAGAGACCGTCTTACGGGTGAAAGTAGTCAGGGAGGCGAACTACGCGTCCAGAGCGAGTTTTTACTTCCTCCTGAGTGGTAGTTCTTCTAGGCGGAGTGATGATTCACCGTCTAAAAGTTGATTAAGCTCAGGATCTGACTGGGCGGATGTACTGGCATACTCGTCGATGTTGATGCGATGTTGCAGGATGAAGTAATTTCCTATATTCGATCCGCCAAATCCGATAATTGGTCAATGGTGTGGGTAGTCTGAGAAACCAGTATGGTTTGAATGTTCTTCGGTAAACGGTCACACCAAATTGTTTTAATAAAATCTTCTGGGACCGAAGGTCCTGCTAGGTCCTGAAGGTGTCTCAAAAACTGCGAAGGCTTCCTGTCCCCAAGCTCCTCATGCGTAATTAATTGTTTAATCTTCTTTTCTTGAGAAGCCGTGAGTCGACGAATTAACTCTGTTTTAATTTTATTATATTTGTTTTCCTTTGGAGGGTTGGTAATAATATCTTTCACCGCTTTTGCAACCGACATGTCCAGGTTGGTGATGACACATGTAAATTTAGTGTGGTCATTAGTAATATTATAATTGTCGAACTGTCCTTCCAATAATGCGAACCATATCTCAGGATCATCCGCAGAAAATTGTGGAATTTTAAAATTATTCCGACATCCCAACGACGAATCGTGTCGTTCACTTGAAACGCGCACTTTACGCGTGCGACGTGCGGTGACGTGGTCGCCGTTACGCGAGCCGGCGGTTTTAACGGATTCACTGCTATCACTCATATTGTGCACTGTTCGGGGTCACCAGTTTGGTGGTTGGTGTGCGGTGGATATTTAGAGTTTGTAGACGATTAGTATCAATAATCAAGTCTTATATACAACACAAAATATTTATTACACATATAAAGAAAGTCACATATATACGAAGAAACACAAAGAAAGATAGTCCACACAATTTACCAATAATACTGAAGGAGTGAAAATTAAGAGTGTACATATATCGGAGACAAAACTACAAGAACGTTCACTAAAAGGTAGGTACGTGACGTAGTGGCCGATAGTATAGCAAGTGCAAGGAATCCGCGACGGTTGGGTGTTTGCGACTCACTGGCTGGCGAATTGTCTCGCGCGATCGGCTGTGGACGACCCAAAATGACGTCACACGGCTCAGGTAGCAATTGCCGTGCAGATAATAAATCATTTTAACCGACGTCGGTGATTTGTGGGTTGTGTGTTTAATTGTATATATTTAATAAAATAAATAATTTTCTAATGTATGTTTTTTGATATTTATATAATAAATAAGATTCTGAATAGATAAATATGTGACATTAAAATTTAGTATAAATAATATTGAATAAATTAAATAAATTAGTGGGAGTAGCCCACATAGTAAAATGTAAAAACTCATTTTGTTACATTTATAATTAAGACTTCAGAAGCCAATGGAGCCAGGCACAAAATGTGAGTGTGAAATCGACTGGTTGTGGGTTCGATCCCCACTCAAGGAGATTAAATATTTATTTACATTAATATTTTCATTTCTTTCTGGTATCGGGGTAAAGCGTGGCGTTGAGTTACGCCACTCAAAACGCAATGCCTCTAGAACTCGGCGGAATATTGGGGAATGGAGTGTCTTAACACTAGGTGCCCTCTGCCTACCTTGCTGTATGCAAGATACAGCGTGAAGCTGATTTTTTTATTTTTCTGTACTATTAAGGGATCGGTCCTATCAAAATTTTCTGCTAATCTAACTGACTCATTCAATACAAATCAATCCACGGTTATAGCCAGCACTTATAGTTAGATATTTTCAATTCCAACAACATCACATTCATACATACATAGGCACATGTCAAACCTGCAACCACTTTTTTCAATTAGGTTATAAAAATAGTCAAATACAAAATACGAAATGAATTTATGCGTAGATTTTTTTGAGAATTTTAATGTCAATATTACTGTGTTCTAAAAAATAACACATACCATAGTGGCACAGACCACTAACGATACTCGCAGTGGTTGCCGGTTTGATTCCAACTCGCGAGTAGGGTCGTGGGGTCGTAAGGACGCCGTAATACGCGATATCTAAGAATTCTGGCGTTAGGTTGAGATGCGAATGGCTTGACACTAGATTCTCTCTGTCTACACTGCTATGTGGAAATATGTATTAAGCTGCAAAAAATGCAATAACTCCGCATTTTTTACCAATTTTTCGAGGATCTCTATTCGTACAAAATAATACAAAACAAATGTTAATTAACATCTGTATCAATAGAATAATATTTATTAATAATATACATGTTTTTGTAGATTCACGCTGTATTCCGTATATACCAGGGTCGGCAGGGGGCAGGGGGGGAACAATGGTGTTTAGTCACTATTCTCTACGCACTGCCCAATTTTTGAAACATTACGTGTTGATGGGCGGAACTTCGTCCTTTTGTTACTAATAATAAGATGAAACGCGGTGTTGAGCGAGGAAATGAAAATAATTAAAATAACAAAGATATCTTTTACGATTATTCATAAATACGCAAACGTTATTGACTTATATACTCGTATTCTGTTATGCGTTACTAATTGATATAACATTTTTTTATTTAAATGTTTCAAGATATATTATATTATTATTTTATATAGGAATATATAACGTTCGGTTTTTAAATTTTATAATTGATGTGTACTAAAATAGTCCATATTATAGTATAAGTTTATAATTATTAATTTTAGATCCTTACATATTAAATTGGTATGTCAGGAAAAACCTTCTGTAGTGCAGTATGTGGTGAAGCAGCAGTGGCGTAAAATGATAGACTATACAATGGCCAATCCACTTCTCATCCCAGGTATTGTATTGATTATTTTTTTTTATGGAAAAACAGGTCTACAGGTAGGTGTGTTGCCAGTCTTCAAGGCCAGATCGTATCGACCTGGAAACACTGCCACAGATAGGTCATTTGTTACAAGGAAGTTCTTACGAATCAGCACAGTAGTGGAGTGCCACGTATCCCAATGGTGTGGACGATACTTAAATTTGTGACGTACTGTGCGGTTAGAAAATTCGGCGGCAGGCAACATGTCAAATAGTTCTCCAGGACACTCCCCAAGGCACTAAATGCGGTAGAGAACGCACAGCGGGATTATATCTCAACGCAATGCAAACCCAATGTGTCAAGCTCTGCACAGATCATTGGGTCCCCAAATATTCGAACGGCTCTACGTTGTATGCGATCAAATGGGACAAGCTGAAAGTGGAGTGCACCAGCCAATAGATGAGAACAGTACTCCATATGAGGCCGAACCAGGGCCCTATACAGGACCAATTGGTGTTTTGGCGTGATGTACCGTCTCGCTCTGTGATGACCCCCAGTCTTTGAATCCATCTTGGCATTGCTTTTCCAATGATCGCGATACTGGCAGTCACTCGAAACGCTAATAAATCTAATATATGCAAAAATTTATTAATGAATTGTTTGTAGGTCTTGCTCGTCATGCGAATAAAGAAATCAAGGATCGAAACTTAAACGAGCTCCACTTTAACGTTGGTTTACGAACAAAGTACAACTTACAAAACTTATTGTTTCACCGGATGATCAATTTAAAACTTAGTTAATATAACACTTTAACGGTAGATAGGTACTTTGTTTTTTGAAGTTTTCAATGAGTCGTGTACTAAGTTTGTATGATGTAAGTATAATTTATAAAAGGAAAATATACAGTTAGTTGCGAAACAGTCTTTATAAAGTAGAAATACTTATTATACTATTAATTTTACATAAAATATTTATGTAATAACGAAAATTAATAGCTGCTGTAGCTTGCTATGCTGTAACGTCATGCTATATGCGGATATAGCAGGCTAGACAGTAGAGCGATAGTGTTAAGAGTCTATTCCTCAGTCTGTTTTCGTCGATTTTAAAATATTATATAGTTGTACTTCTTTTCCAATTTAATACGATTATAATATTTAATTAACTAATTATTGTATGTCTAAAACGTCGTTAACATTATAAAGGGCCAAAGACGCTGGTAGCTGTGACATAGATTGTACTAGTATGGCAACTAACTCACACCTCTTGGCTTAAGAGGCAATTTGTAAGTTTTTATTTGATGAATAAATATATAATAATAATTATTATATTTTTAATATTTTAAAATTTCGAGAAATAGCACTTTTGAGTGGCGGAACTCAAAATCACTCTTTGCTTACCAGAGCAGGAAAATGCTAAGAATTTAAATATAATCATTTCACCGATCATGGAAGGTAGAAGCTGTCTATGACACAGCTGAGCTGGCTGTAAAGGTGATAAAGAAATAAAGGTTATAAATAAACATTTAAGCGAATCATTTAATTATATAATTTAAACCTGGGACTTTAAGAATTTATCTACGAATCTGTAACTTTATTACAACTCAATAGCTAATTTTATAATGTTTATAATTTTTTATCACACAATATATCAAATTTAGACTAAAAGTAAGAAACAGAGTGCCTTAACTCTAAGTGCTTTTTTCCTATCCTTATACAAAATACAGCATAAAGATGAAGTATATTTAAATATATTTTTTTCCACGTAGCTGCACATCAGGTGAGCTCTATTAAAGCTACTGTATGGGAATAGCTCTTTTAAATATTATAAAACTATATAATATAAACTGTTTAATTATAGTAGAAATTCTTTAGCTAAACTCGTTTTAGTATCGCCATGTTTAGAGATATTTAGTTGTTTAATGTTCAGTAACAATGCAAGCATTACTGTTAGGTTAAGCTGGAATGTAGTGAAAATTTGTATATATTTGGTATATAAATTTTAAAGTGAAGAAAGAATAAAATAAGCGAATGTTTCTAACATATTTTATTTCTGAATTATTTGAGTTATTTCGAGATAACAAATGTTTGAATTAAAGTAATTGTTGGTTTTTGTTTTATTTTATTATTATTTTTTTATAGATACCAGAAACTGATCATGTACTCGGAACATAGAATGCAGAAACCCATAACTATTTTGTAACAGCACTATAGTCTACAGAAGTATTTAGAAGGAAATGTGTTAAGACACTCCGTTCCTCACGCATTGCGCTATTTTTGAAACATTGCGTGTGAACTCAGAGAGAGGGACTATTAGTTTATTTTTTATTAAATCAATAATTAACTATAAGAAGAAACATTTATTGCCAAAAAAATTGTTTAATTGAGTAGGACATCTTTTATATTTAATCCTTCGTCCAGATTGTCGTGTGTTTTCACGGGCTGTGTACCATTCTTTCCAAGGCCAAAACATTTTTCAGAATTAGTTCTTAAATAGAATTTGCCTTTAACCCTGCAAATGCAACAAATTTTAGTAAATGTATAGTTTTAAGTGGAAAAATATAAAATCATCATAACTATTACATGTACACACCATATTGCGGCGGTCAATAGTTAGTTATTCCATCTCTGGAAAATGTTTCATTTCAAATATTTCATTTTACCGTTTAGATCAAACAAGGTGAGGTGTGAGATTGCCCTTCGTGTTAAATTTTTAAAGGAATAAAAAGTAGAGAATGAAATTGCATTCCATTGAATGAATAAGAAAACGTACCCTTCATCTATATTATCTCCCAAATAAATAATCTGGTCGGTGCCTTTCCCAGCTTTCCACTTATCGCAACTTGCAGCAGCTCTGACAGGGAACGCCTTCTTTCTTCCTAATGATTCTATGAAATACATCCATGGACGATCGTGACTGCAACCATCTATAAAGTATATGTAAAACATTTTTTTTGCAAATATTGTAAGGAGTTACTCACATTACAAATTACTTCATTTATTCAGTTATTTCTTTTAAGGGGTGTGACCTCACATGTATTTTTCTCATAAATATAATCCATTATTCAATCAGTCAACTTCAAATTAATTTGAAATCAACAATATCTTTAAAAAGAGTAGATCTTGACTAAGATTACAATTTCTCGTTTTATAAATTTTACCTGGTGGAAGTTGTCCTGTCTTATTAAGTTCACATCCTGGTTGAATACTACTGCCGCAGTTTGGCCAGATATCAACAGTACCACGATTTTTCGCACTGCCAAGTCTCCCAGGGTTCCCGTGTATGACCACGACAAATTTAGCACAATCTTTATTCGCTCCAGAATGTGGACTATCAAATAGTGGTCCAGCTGGATCGAAAAGTGTCATTCTGAACAATTAAAATGATTTTTTATTAGTCGTCGTAAGTCTGGAAGCATCTTCTAGTTTCTATATACTGAGCGATAAATGAAAAGAAAGTATGCTATTTGGAAAGCGACAACCACCAAGTGGTGAAAGCGTCATTTGGTAGTATATCGCTTTATTACTAATAATCTAATATTTTTATTTTAGGTTCCAAAAATTTTGATTCGTGAATATCTATACTCTTTTATGTTATTTTTCCCCCAAGTTTGAAATAATAAATTAAAAATATTAAAAAAACTTAACAAAATTGTTTTAGACCTACAGTTCATATTTTTTTCTAGTAAAACTTATAAGGTAACACTTATACCTCGATATTAAAAGGTCGTGGTTTTTGACTTCTTCACCAGCGTAACCCATCAGGTGAGCTCCAAGAGAGAAACCAAGAAGATGCAGGCTAGGTACAGAGAACCCAGCTTTAGAAAGTTTTACGATAGCTTGTCCTAGTTTTTGGCCAACCTGAAAACGGTTAAATATTAATTGCAGTAATCCTGATTGTCACTTAAAAGTCTGTGGTATTATGACTACTACTAGATCCACGATTACTGCGCTGTCAAATCTCGAAAAATTTATACGGCTTGAATCACTGTCCAAATGCACACTGATAATAGTGGTTTAAGAAGATATAGATAACATTTTTTAGGGTTCAGAAACCTCCAAAGATACAAACCAAACTCATGTAGAATAGCTTTATTGTCTGTTTGTCAAGACCATTTATCTCGAGATCGCGTGGAGATATTCAGCTAATCTAAGTCAACGTCATAAAAAGACACAAGCATTTACACATTGATTTTGCTTCATGTTGTATGAAATTCGTCGCATAAACTTATTATTTCAGACCAGTTATGAAAGGAAAAAATCGTAGGTAGGTAACTTACAATACAAATTAAAACTGAAATTTATAGGTATTTTCAAATAAGCTTCAAGCTATATGCCGCACACAGCAGGTTAGGCAGAAAAAAAATTGTGTTAAGACACTTCATTACCCACTTTCCGCCGAATTAAAAAAATCATCATAGATTTCGTTTTATAGTTAATTTCATACAACATGAGTGAATGTTTGCAAACTAAAGTTTGTCAATTTTTATTAGATATGCTCCTCGTTGACTAACAATGAATTTAGTAGGGAAGCCTCGTTGAGCCTACCGTTTATGGACACCTCCTTCCGAATAATATTACAAATGTAAAAGTTTGTGAGGATGGTTGTCAGTTCTACTTTCACACAAAAACTGTTAGTTTTTGAAGGATTTGGATTTGGATTTGGAGTAAGGGGTCTGTTCGCAGTCGAATTACCGCATAAGAAGCTGGAAGCTTCAAGACCCTCACACTAGAGAGGAATGTCAAGAAAGAGTTCAAAAAGCTAGACAGCAGTGAATCTGGAAATGGAAATGTTGAAGTATGCTGGCTGAACCTTAGGAATTGTATGAAGGAACCAGCGATAGGGGTATGTGGTAAAAGAAAAAATATGACGAATGGTGGCACGATGAAGTGCAAGATGCTGTAGAAAGGAAGAAGAAGTCATGGCAGGATCATAAAGCCTCAGGTAGGAACAAAGAATGAGAGAGATAAAAAGGAAAGATTATAAGCTGCAAAAGCACTAGACAAAAGTACTGAAAAAGTTGAAGCGTGAAAAGGCAGAGAACGAAACAGATGAAAAGTTAACGAACAACTTCAAGGTAAACACGAAGCTTTTGTGGCGAGTAGTTAGTGTTTCTCGAGGTTGCTAACCTGTAGAATGAAAGGGGTGCTTTCGAAGAACGGTGAAATTCTAACGGAAGAACCACACGTTTTGCAGCCATGGGCGGAATTTTACAAGGAGATGTATGAATGTGATGACGCCTCAGCCTCATGTATCAGCGCAACGCTGAGTCTTGATGTAGCTGATGGCGTAATCAGTGTAAAAGAAGTTGGGAGTGTAATACAACGATCGAAATGTGGTAAGTCATCGGGAGCAAATGGAGTTACTGCCGAGATGATCAAATATGGTACGCGTCTTGGACTTGTTATGGTTTTTGTGCAATTTAAGCTGGAAATCAGAGTAAATCCCAGACCATTGGTGAGGTGTGGCTATCGTGCCTTTGTATAAAGGCAATAGTTCACAGATAGACTGCACAAGCCATAGGGCTATTACTTTGATTTGCTTAGGTATCAAAATTTATGAGCGGACCCTTGCTGCAGGCTGTTAAGTCTCTTTACAGAGAGCACTCAGTCTGCGTGCGAGTAGCAGCTGATATGTTGCCCTGGTTTGACATCCAATCGGGTTGTCAGCATGGTTGTTCAATTTTTATTTGGATAGCTTGGTCTCCAAGGAGTGAAACAAAGTGATAGGGAAGTGAAAGTGAGTGACTTGAATGTGAATTGCCTGCTGTACGCAGACGATGCAGTGTTTATTGCATCATCAGAATGCGAGAAACAGGCCTTGGTCACCACTCTGAAACAAGGCTGTGAAAATAATAGTCTAAGCCTGAATACGAATAAGACAAAGGTTCTGGTTTTTGAACGAGATGAAGAAAGGTCGGAGTGCAAGATTAGTGTAAATGGTAAGATATTAGAACAAGTGAATGAAGTGGTATACTTGTGAAGTATGTTCAGTAGAGATGGAAGATACGACATGGATGTGGAAAGGCTACCAGTAACAGGGTTAACGGAGCCTTAGGCGATACGTCAGCACAGCTGCCCGTTTGGCCGTACACAATGCAGTTATCGTATCGACACACAACATGGCAGGTACTAGCGAGAATGTCAATGTGAGAATGAAGAAGAACGTGCTTAGCTGGTTGGTGCACGTCGAACGAATGAGTGACAAAGGAATGGCAAAAAAGAGTTATGATGGAAAAGTGACTGGTAAGAGAGTAGGTACCTCAGTTGTCGGTTGATTTTTGAAAACACAGTATCAAAGATAATAGAAGACCCGGAGGGCATGTATGAAGAAGTTGATGACGAGGCGAAAGAGGTATGTAGAAACCGTCGCGTTTGACGCTCCGTTCTCTCTGACTACCCGGCTAGGGATTGAGCGTGAAGCTAGCTTAGTTTTTAGTTTTGGTTCAATTTATGTATGATTATGATTATTACGAGAGACACCGGCGTGAGTAGGCGTGTTGATATAGTCTGACCATAGACTGTAGTTACGAGCCCGTCAAATATTTAAGAAAAAATAACCTAGTAATGAGTTATTCAACTCCGCACAGCAAACTAAATATATCGGCCTACAAAAATATTAAAATTTCAATTGAAAACTCTGAAAACTACACTTAAACACACACAAAATATTCAAAAAACATACATTGCTTAAATTTGCAACGACAATTGGATAAGATTCATCACCCATCCCCGGCACTGTGGCTTCTTTTTCCCAATTCATTAATAGCGCATTATGATTTAAATTTAAATATGTCCTAATGATGTTTTGGGCTGAGGGGTCTGCAGGGCTTTTTCTGTAACCGAATGCGTATATAATCGTGTTCTTCTTTGGGTCGAAACAACTAGAATTCAGCAAAGCTTCAGGTTTGTCTAAGGATATTTCAGTAAAGTTATCGAGGTTTCTGAAAATTGAAATTAATATATATATATATATATATATATATATATATATATATATATATATATATATATATATATATATATATATATATATATATATATATATATATATATATATATATATATATATATATATATATAATTATATTTAAATTCAAATATAAAATATAAATAATACCACTAGTTCCTTTTTGAAAATAAGATTAAACAAGAATAATATGTTATTTTAAATTCTTAAACCTGACATATAAAAAAAAATCAGCTTTACGCAGTATCCTGTACATAGCAGGGTAGGCAGAGGGAAGTTAATGTTAAGGCACTCCGCTCCCCACTTTCTGTGCAATTCTGGAGGCATTGCGTATTGAGTGGCAGAACTCAACGTCGCGCTTTGCCTCGACACCAGAGCGAAGAAATGGAAATATAAATTTAAAGAAATATTTCATCTCCTCGAGTGCGGTTTGAACCCACAACAAATCGGTTTTACAGTCACACTTTGTGCGACACGACTGGATCGTCGTGCATATGCATATTATTATAATTTTACACTTTTTTGGAAATTCGTCGTTTACAACACTATGCTGTCAGTGGTTACGTGTAGGCAGAGGTGAAATTCAAATGTGGTGGGTTTGAGACATATTTTAAAATTTCTCTCAGGTTTAACAATTTCATGAACAATTACAATAAGTAAAAATCACAAAAATATTTTTTTTTATAAAGAATATAATAAAATAAACACAAGCTTATCAAAACCCTAATGCTTTTCACATAGGAAAAAGTCATGTAAATCTGTGCAAATCTTAAGTACTTGGGACAACTATTCTACTAGTATAAAGTAATACGTACCCTTTGTAGCATCGTATATTGGCACCGCATACTAGGCCTAGTGTACCTGAAATTATCATTTTATGCGTTCGTTAAGCTTCATGATTTAGTATTTTCACACTCTGATTTCTGGTTTCCTTCTAATTTCATATATTTTTATACGTTTTGTGACAATTGTCGAAATGGTTAATTTTTTTGTAAAGTAAAAATAGTAAATCTGTTGTGCGTCTGATTGTGAACAGGATGTTCATATGTACGATTCCCACTTATTTCACGAACGAACGAACTATTTTCATTTTCTGGTAAGAAAACGCGTGCTACTGGATACGCAGTAGCTCCCACTGCCTACCATGTTAAATGCGGGATACAGCGTGAATATAAAAAAATAGACTTACCAAGTAAAATGAGAAGTTTCAACGAATTATTACAATTCAAAAGTAGCATTTTTTTAAAATACTGTTGACTAATACCTTAAACACCTAGAACAATAAATGATAACGAGCCAATATCATATAAAAAGTCGAAGGTTATATATTAAACTTTTATGCTAATTATTTATTATAATGTAATTGTTAAGTTTGGCTAAGACTGATTTGGTATATGAAATTAGGTTCTGCCCTATTATATTATTATATACCCTCGCCTTTGTGCCTCCGTCGTTAATGGACGTGTGCTGCGAGGCTACGCAATAAGAATCAATCTTACATAAATCTTGGACGAACAAGGCGCCCTCCGGCACTCTCAAATAAGTAATAAAAGGTATCGTGCATACGTCCTTTTCTCGCTCAACTGCAACTGTCCGCGGACGCCGCATGCGACGCGAAACAAAGACGGTTGTCATAATTGCTGTCTCACCCTTACTCACAGCTTCGTATTGCTACGTGTTGTTTTTTGATCTGTTTTACTGTTGCACCTTAAGATCGATAACCTGACGCAATGAATACAAATAGTAAATCTCTCTCGACATCTTATGTTTGTGAAGTGGGTAAGGTAGGTTCTCCAGCAACTTCTGGCTTGCTTCGGTCGAAAAGAATGAGAGATAAAAATTTACCGGCTGAACTGGAAAAATTTAAAATGGAAATGCGGGAAATGTTCAATTCGTTTATGGCTTCGCAAAAACAGCAAATAGAAGGAATAATAATAGATTTAAAGGATATTCAACAAACAATCTACAATATTGAAAGTTCTATCACTTTATTAACAAGTCAAAATGAGGAATTATAGAAAAAAATTGAAACGCTTGAATCCCAATGTAGAAAAGATCGAGAATACATAGTAATTCTGGAGAATAAATTTGAGAGATAGTCTCGTAAAACGAGTAAAAAAATAAAAAATGTTCTGAGAGTGGATCGAGAAAGTACAGAAGATTTGGCCAAAATGGTACTCTGCTTCGCCAAGAATATTAACCTTGAAATGGAAACACGTGATATAAAAGATATCTTCAGACTACAGATACAACAGAGACTAAGCGCAGTAACCCTTCAATTATTGTGAACCTTGGTTCTACTACTTAATTAGAAAACGTATAAAAATTTGGTTCTACTATCCTGAAAACGGAAATGTTAAAAAAAGTTAAATTATTTAATGTGAAGAACAAAACTAAACTTCGAGCGAAACACCTTAGGCACGCATCTGAAGATACTCCTGTTTTCGTCTCCGAGCAAATTACACCTAAGGCTGCACGATTATTTTTTCTAGCTCGTGAACTGGTAAAATCAACCAAATATAAATACTGCTGGACATCTTTTGGCAAAGCTCTTGTGCGAAAGGATGACCATTCACGTATTATCAATATCACTAACGAAGCCCAGGTTCATCTCATGCTGCAAGAAGCATGACTAATTTTTGTATCTATTTTTTATTATAGTGCTTCTTGTGTGCCTTATAACGGTATATCACGTCAGTTCCTATTACGGAGACAACATTTTTTATTTTTATTTAAATTTCATATATATTTTTTCAATAATTATAATGTATAAGTGTTTAATATTCAACTATATACACACAATATTCTCTCACTTTTTTACACACCTCACACATAATGTGCTATTATTTAATTGTCTAACATTTAACCAAAGGAGCATAAATCCTAATTGCAAAATTTCTTATTGCTCAATAATCTCAGGCTTAATAAATTTGAGGAAACAATACAACCAAATAGACGGTCAATTAAAATCGTGTTCTAAGCGGTTGCACATCTTGTCGTCTAGTACTATACATTTAATTGCAACTTTAATAAAAAATCCCTTAATTCTTTGTAGCTATTGCTTCGAGTACTTCCTGTTACGAATACATTTATTTTTATAGCTTTAACAATGGATAGTCTCGCAGAGTTAAGAGATTTGGACGAGGTAAAAATTGCCGATTCTGTAGCATGTGACGTTGAGGAGCTATCTAAATTTTTACCAGCCTGTAATTATATTATATTTAACATCGTCACTCAAAATATCAGGAGTGTATATAGTAACCTCGACAATTTGCAATTAATTTTATCGCATATCCCATGTTAGGCAGACGTATTAGTCTTAACAGAATGTAGACTAAAACAAAATAAAGAAATTCCACCTATAAAGGTAAAATATTGGACCTAGAAAGGGCTCAAAGATTACTCTTAAAAATAATGTATTTTAAACCTTTTAGATTCCCTACTGAAAGCCTATATAAGATCTGTAATCTGCTTTCCATCAGACAATTATACATGTTGCAGACAACGCTCAGCCTACATAAAACACTACCCTATGATCCTACTCGAGTCTCTAAAAGAAGGAAAGATATCGTGTCGCAGTCCCAACCGAGTTGCACTGATTTTGCGAGATGTCAATACCCACACACACACACACACACACACACACACACACACACGCACACGCACACGCACATGCACACACACACGCACACACACGCACGCACGCACGCACGCACGCGCACACACACACACACACACTCACACACACACACACACACACACACACACACACACACACACACACACACACACACACTCACACAACGACCATGCAACACAACACACACACAACGAGCAAAGCACATTGTATGACATTTGGGAAATAAAACATTTTTTTTATCATTTTATATACACACAATATATCAACTTGTTACTATATAGTAAAATGTAAAGACTGATATTGTTACATTTTAAATAAGACTTCAGAAGCCAATCAAGCCAGTGTGGTGCAGGGAGCACAAATTCGGACTCTAGAACTCGGCGGAAAGTGGGCAATGGAGTGTCTTAACACTAGGTTCCCTCTGCCTACCCTGCTGAGTGCGGGATGCTGATTTTTTTTATCTTCTGTACTATTAAGAAATCGGTCTAGTCTGAAGTCTCTGCTAATCTAACTCACTCATTCAATACAATATCAACAACCATAACCAGCACTATAATTAGATATTTTCAAATATTTTTAATTCCAACAACATCACATTCATACACTCATGTCAAACTGGCAACTACTGTTTCAAGTATGTTATAAAAATAGTCTAATACAAAATACGAAATGAATTTATTCGTAGATCTATTTGAACATTTAAATACTAATTTTATTGTGTTCTAAAAAATTATACACACCATAATGGCGCAGTCCAGTAACGTTACTCGCAGTGATTGCCGGTTTGATAACTACTTGTGAGTAGGGTCGTCGTTTCGTAGGGACGTCGATATTTAAAACTAGGTTCCGCCGTAACACGCGATATCTAAGAATTCCGGCGTTAAGTTGAGATGAGAATGGCTTGACACTAGATTCTCTCTGTCTATGTGGAAATATGTATTAAGCTGCAAAAAATGCAATAACTCTGCATTTTTTACAAAATTTTCGAGGATCTCTATTGGTACAAAATAATACAAAACAAATGTTAATTAACATCTGTATCAATAGAATAATAATTATTAATAATATACATGTTTTTGCAGCTGCGTAATACAGCGCAGCATATACCAGGGTCGGCAGGGGAAACATGGTGTTAAGTTACTATTCTCTACGCATTGCCCAATTTTTGAAACATTACGTGTTGATGGGCGGAACTTCGTCGTTTTGTTCTAATAATAAGATGAAACGCGATGTTGAGCGAGGAAATGAAAATAATTAAAATAACAAAGATATTTTTATGACTATTCATAAAAACGCGACCCTTGTTGACATATGTATATATATCGTATTCCGCTATGCGTTACTAATTGATATAACTATTTTAATTAATTGAAATGTCTCAAGATATAGTCTATATAGGAATATATAAAGTTCGTTTTTTAAATTTTATAATTGATGTGTACTAAAATAGTCCATATTATAGTATAAGTTTATAATTATTAATTTTAGATCCTTACATATAAAATTGGTATGGAAGAAACTGGTACTAAGCTCGGGCCATGATTACGACTTGAACTTGACCGAAAATGTTAATTATTTTATAAATTATATAAAGATGCGTAAAAACGTGCTTTCTTTGTATATTCGGTATACCAATTTATATTTATCAAAAAATATATGTTATTAATTCAATAATTGTACAGGAGGTAATATCAGTTATTTTACAAAGAATATCATGAATACTTATCCAAATAAATTAATTAATAATTAGGGCTGTTTTTAATATCTCTATTTCTTAAATGAATAATCATGTAATTCAAGCGGCCAAAGCCGCGGACATGCCGCTAGTTTTATAATATTTATTATTTTTTATCACACAATATATCAAATTTGGATTAAAATTGAGAAACAGAGTATCTTAATTTTCTTTTTTCCTACCCTTATACAAAATACATCATAAAGAGGGATAGTAGAAATTTCTTAGCTAAACTCGTTTTAGTATCGCCATGTTTAGAGATATTTAGTTGTTTAATGTTCAGTAACAATGCAAGTATTACTGTTAGGTTAAGTTGGAATGTAGTGAAAATTTGTATATATTTGGTATATAAACTTTGAGGAAAGAATAAAATAAGCGAATTTTTCTCACATATTTATTTCACGTATGTTTTTATTGATGGTTTTTATTTTATGTTAGGATTATTTTTTAATAGAAAACTGATCATGCACTCGTAACAAAGAATGTAGAAACCCATAACTATGAAATGAAAAGCAAAATATTACAAATATATTATTTTAACTATTCTGCATTGCAAATTTTAATTATTTTGCAACAGTAAAATACAAGTAGCATACAAAAAACAGCAGTATACAGAAGGAACTCAGTGTTAAGACATTCCGTTTCTCACGCGTCGCGCTATTTTTGAGACATTACGTGTTGAGTGGCGGAACTCAGAGAGAGGGACTATTCGTTTATTTAAATCAAATATTAAGGATACGTTTTATTACATTTAGTCCTAAGTCCGGACTGCAAACTGTTTTCACAGACTGTGTACCTTTCATTTCAAGGCCAAAAGTTTCTTCAGAATTAGTTCTTAAATAGAATTTGCCTTTAACCCTGCAAATAAAATAAATTTTAATAAATATATAGTTTTAAGTGAAAGACTGATATTTTAAAATATAAAAATCATCATAACTATTACATGTACACACCATATTGCGGTGGTCAGTAGTGAGTTATTCCATCTCTGGAAAATGTTGAGTTTCAAATATTTCATTTCATCGTTAGATCAAACAAGGGGCAGCGTAAGAGAAGAAATAAAAAGAAGGAATAAAAAGTAGAGAATGAAATGGCCTTCCGTGAATTAATAAAAAAACGTACCCTTCATCTATATTATCTCCCAAATAAATAATCTGGTCGGTGCCTTTCCCAGCTTTCCACTGGTCGCAACTTGCAGCGGCTTTGGCGGGGAACGCCTTCTTACTTCTCAATGATTCTACGAAATACATCCATGAACGTTCGTGACTGCAACCAGCTACTAAGTATATGTAAAACATTTTTTTGTAAATATATAAAGAGTAACTTACATTTTATATTTATTACAATTACTGAATGAAATTTACAGAATGGCAGGTACTAGCGATGATATCACGGTGAGAATGAAGAAGAATGTGCTCAATTGGTTTGGGCACGTCGAACGAATGAGTGATGAAAGAATAGCAAAAAAGATTTATGATGGAAAAGTGAGTGTTAAGAGAGATAGGGGAGACCTTGGTTGACTTTTGGTATCAAAGTATCAAAGATCTGGAGGAAGGTCACGTAAAAAGCACGAGGATCCCCCGGATGAAGAGGTTGATGACAGTGGACGAGGCGAAAGAGGTATGTAGAGACTGTAGCGCTTGGCGCTCTGTTCTCTATGACTCTGCCCCGCTAGGGATGAAGCGTAAAGTTAGGTTAGTTGTTTGATTTAGCTTGTATTTGAAATTAACAACGTTTTTAAAAAGAGAAGATCTTGACTAAAGTAGTAGGAGTTGACTTTAAATATACCGTGTGTTACAATTTCTCGTTTTATAATTTTTACCTGGTGGAAATTTTCCTGTCTTGTTAAGTTCACATCCTAGTTGAACACTACAGCCGCAGTTAGGCCAGATATCAACAGTACCAACATTTTTCACAGTGCCAAGTATCCCAGGGTTCCCGTGTATG
Source organism: Heliconius sara (assembly GCA_917862395.2). Taxonomy (NCBI): domain Eukaryota; kingdom Metazoa; phylum Arthropoda; class Insecta; order Lepidoptera; family Nymphalidae; genus Heliconius; species Heliconius sara. Next base: position 7,527,231 of record OU860780.1, on the reverse strand, counting down.
ACCACCACTGATTTAGCACAATCTTTATTCGCTCCAGAAAATGAACCTGGACCTTCAAATAGTGGTCCAGCTGGATCGAAAAGTGTCATTCTGAACAATTAAAATGGATTTTTTATTATTCGTCATAAGTCTTCAAGCATCTTCCACATTCTATATACTGAATGATGATTGAAAAGAAAGTATTCCAATTGGAAAGCGACAAACACCAAGTTTTCAGCACAAAACTAAGCGACCACACTGTTTTATAGAACGTCATTTTGGTCATATCTCGTTTTATTACTAATAATCTAATATTTGTAATTTAGGTTCCAGAAATTTTAAATCATGAATATATTCGTGAAAACCCCGTTTTTGTTATTATAATTTTTGTATAATTTTTCTGATTTGAAGAACCTGGTCATTAATAAAATCCAAATTGAGTGTTTCCTAACAGGATTTGAACACGCGCCTCTTGGACATCATCCAAGACACTGACCACTAAGCAATAGTATGTGTGGTTTCGTGGCCAGGGCGCTTGTGTGGTTTAGAAATAGCGCAGGTGCTTCATATTTTTTTTCTTTCCTAACACTGGAATAGCACTATAAAAATGTCAAATAAACTTAATAAATTTTTTTAGACATGTTATAATTTTTTTCTAGTAAAACTATAAGCTAACACTTATACCTCGATATTAAAAGTCCGTGATTTTTTATTTCTTTACCAGCGTAACTCATCATGTGTGCTCCAAGAGAGAAACCAAGAAGATGTAGGCTAGGTAGAGAGAACCCAGCTTTAGAAAGTTTAACGATAGCTTGTCCTAGTTTTTGGCTAACCTGAAAACAGTTAAATATTAATAGCTGTAACCCTGATTATCACTTTTAAGTCTCCGGTATTATGGCTTCTACTAGAACCATGATTATACGGTTTGAATCACCGTCTAAATGCACACTGACTATATTTGGTTTAAAAAGATATAGATAACATTATCAAGGGTTCAGTACAAACAAACCTTTGTTCAGTTCAGGGTTCAGTACCTACAAAGATAATAACGGAACTTCTTTAGAAATACTTTACTGTCTGTTGTCATTTATCTCGGGATCACGTGGAGACATCAAGCTGATCTAAGTCAACGTCATTAAAAGATACGAGTATTCACAAATTGATTTTGCTGCATTTTGTGTGAACTCGCCGCATATAGAGTACTTTTCATCAGCTTCAGCAGCTGTATTTCGTACACAGCAGGGTAGGCAGAGAAAACTTTTGTTAAGACACTCGGTTACCCACTTTCCACTAATTTCATGTAAAATGAGTGAATGAATATATGTAAACTTAAGTTTGTCAATTTTTATTAGATATACTCTCCGTTAACTTTACAAATGTATAAGTTTGTGAGGATGGTTATCAGTTCTACTTTCACACAAAAACTACCGTATTATATATCTTATACATCAGAATAACTGATAGGGTTCAAGTTTTCAATTGAAATTTATATATATATATATATATATATATATATATATATATATATATATATATATATATATATAAAATTCCAATTGAAAACTGTGCTAACGTCACTTAAACATACACACAAAAATATTTAAAAAACATACTTTGCTTAAATTTGTAACGACAATAGGATAAGATGCATCGCCCAGCCCCGGCACTGTGGCTTCGTTTTCTCAATTCATTAATAGCGCATTATGATTTAAATGTAAATATGTTCCAATGATGTTTTGTACTGAGGGTACTGCAGGATTTTGTCTGAAACCGAATGCGTATATAATCGTGTTCTTCGTAGCGTCAAAACAACTAGACTTCAGCAAGCCTTCAGGTTCGTCTAAGGATATCTCAATAAAGCTATCGAGGCTTCTGAAAATTAAAATTAGTATATATATTTTTATATTATTTAGTTTTTTATATTTTGTGTCATTTTTATTAAAATTTTGAAGATATATTTTAAAAATATTAACTACGCCACTCCAAAAATTAAAAAATGAAAAAATAATATGTAGTTTGAATGAACTCTTAAGCCGGGCATATAAAAAAATTAGCTTCACGCTGTATCCCGCACACAGCAGGGAAAGCAGAGGGAGCTTAGTGTTGAAGGCACTCCGTTACACACATAAGTATTTCATCTCCTCGAGTGGAGTGCGAACCCACAATCAATTGGTTTTACAGTCACACTTTGTGCCCCTGCACCACAATTGTCCCCGTCATATAAATGTATACATTTACACTTTTTTGGAAATTCATCTTTTATAACACTATACAGTCAGTGGTTACGTATAGGTTGAGGTGACATATCTTGAAGTTTCTCTCAGGTTTAACAATTTCAATTAAAATGCGTAAAAATCACAAAAATAAAATTATAAAGAATATAATAAAAATATCTTAATAGCTTATCAAGACAGTAATGCTTTTCACATAGGAAAAAGTCATGTAAATCTGTGCAAATCTTAAGTACATGAGATAACTATACTTCTAGTATAAAGCAATACGTACCCTTGGTAGCATCGTAGATTGGCACCGCATGCTAGGCCTAGTGTACCTGAAATTATACCCCCGTTCTAGTGTTTACACACTCTGCTTTCTGTTTTCTATATAATTTTACATATTTTGTACGTTTAGTGACGATTATGATTATGATTTAAAGTAAAATTAGTGAAACTTTTGTGCATCTGATGTAAAAAGGATAGTGCCATGATCGATTCCCATTCGCGGAAATGAACTATTGTCAATTTCTGGTAAGAAAACGCGCGCCACTCGACACGTAGTGTCTCGAAAATTTTATGGAACGGATTATTTTCATACTAGGCTCCCACTGCCTACCATGTTAAATGAGGGATACAGCGTGAATATAAAAAAAATAAACTTACCAAATAAAAAGAGAAATTTCAAGGAATTATTACAATTCGAAGGTTCCATAATTTTTAAAATACTATTGACTAATACCTTAAACACGTAGTACAATAAATGATAATGAGTCAATATCATATAAAAATTCGAAGCTTATATATTTAAATGTTATTCCACACTTAGTTACGTTTTTGTTACGTACGTTTTCTAAGCAAGTATTTTTATGCTAATTATTTGTTGTGATACTATTGTCATAAAATTTGGCTACGAGTGATTTGGTATATAAAATTAGGTTCTGCCCTATTATATTATTATAAATATATAATATATCGACTTTTTATCATAAGACTTCAGAAGCCAGTCGTGGCGCAGGGGCACAAAATGTACCTGTAAACGCGACTGGTTGTGCGTGCGATCCCTACACGAGAACATGAAATATTTATTTATATTTATATTGTCGGGTGTCGGGGTAAAATCGCGGCGTTAAGTTCCGCCACTCAACACCCAGTGCGTCTAGAATTCAGCACAGAGTGTCTCAGCACTAGTTTGTGTGCTGGATATGTGCGTGAAGCTAAAAAAAGCATTTGTGGCATTTACGCTGTATACCGCATAGACAGGGTACGCAGAAGGAACCTAGTGTTAACACTCCGTTCCTCATTTTTGCATTATTTTGCATTTGGTGTAGAGAAGAATGTATTTAAATTTTGTTTTAAATGATATATTATTATTGCTAACTATCTTCTGTACTATTAAGGAGTACGTCCAGTCTCAAGTTTCTGCTAATCTAACTCACTCATTCAATACAATATCAACAACCAGCACTTGATAGTTAGATATTTTCAAATATATTTAATCCCAACAACATCACATTCATACATACATCAAGTAGGTTATAAAAATTGTAGAATACAAAATACAAAATGAATTTATGCGTAGATCTATTTGATTTAAATGTCAATATAACTATGTTCTAATAAACAAACACACCATCGTGGAGCAGTCCAGTAACGATACTCGCAGTGATTGGCGGTTTGATTCCTACTCGTGTGTAGGGTCGTCGAGTCGTAGGGACGTCGATATCTCAGAATTCTGGCGTTAAATTAAGTTGAGAATGGCTTGACACTAGATTCTCTCTGTCTACAATGCTATGTATACAATAACTCTGCATTTCTCACCTAATTTTCGAGGATCTCTATTCGTACATAATAAACCAAAACCAATGTTAATTAACATCTGTATAAATAAAACAATATATACTGATAATATTAGACGTTTTTGCAGCTTCACGCTCTATTCCGCATACACCAAGGTCGGCAGAGGGAACATGATGTTAAGTTACTATTCTCTATACATAGCCCAATTTTCGAAACATTACGTTTTGATGGGCGGAACTCCACGCCGCGTTTCGTCTTTTTATTAGTAACAAAACGAAACGCAAAGACGAAGGAAATGAAATAATTAAAATAACAAAGATATGTTTCACAACTATTTATAAGAACGCGAACGTTATTGACATAAATATTCCGCTATGCGTTACTAAATGATATAACTATTTGTATTTATTCAAATGTCTCGAGATATTCGTATAAAGGAATCGTTCGGTTTTTAAATTTTATTATTAATGTGTTGTAAAATATTCCATATTATAGTATACCTTTATAATTATTAATTTTAGATCCTTACATATAAAATTGGTGTGGGAGGCAAAACCTTCTGGTTTGCAGTATGTGGTCTAGCATTGTCGTGAAGCAGCAGGGGGGTAAAGCGATTGACTAGTCATCAGAAGATATCGTTCTAATAAGTTATTTGGCATATATAACTGGAAACTCGTCAACGTTGCTTTGTCAAGACTCGAAGTTCTCCCGAAGAAAAGCCCAGAGCGCGTCCTCTCTCCCTCTCCACTACAACTACGTGCTAGTCATAATAAAAGAAAGAAAGATCAAGGGCACCTCACCATCCCCAGTCATAAAATTAAATCGTTCGCGGACCACTAGTTGGGAACCATTGTTCTAAATGTACTAGTTACGCTTGTTTATATTAAGATTGGATTAGAATGGTGATTCGTGATGTTGATGTTGATGACGTGTTGCTCCTACATATAAATTGCCTTTATAAGAAATTCGATCCTAAAAGATCGGGACATTTTAGGCTATTTCTTATTCGAATTATTATATTATATTAATAATATATTTGGTACGAGTCTTATGTTCATCATATATATTAATACCGTAGTCCTTGACAGTTTGACTCGACCGCTGCCTTCCGAGTTCTGCACCCACTACATATCCGAAACGACGTTTGCGACACTCGGGATGACAATACATAAACTCGTCTTAGTTAATATGATATTAAAAATATATAGATTTTTTTTATGGAAAAGACACGGCAAACGAGCGTTCGGGTCACCTGATGGTAAGTGATTACCGCCGCCCACGGCCCCGTGCAACACCACAGGAGTTACAGGTGCGTTGCCGGTCTTTAAGGTGGGTTGGGTGCCGGAGCCCGGCATTATGATGCGAAACGCAGTGGTATAAAGCCACTTCTTCACGCCGTAATGATCCGGTCGAGTTTGCCACACGTACTTTAGTCGCCTCTTACGACACCACCAGTACCAGGATGATCCTATTCTAGGCCGGGATCACACGGCTAAAGATTGTATTATTCATAAATAACTATGTTATTTATGTGTATTGCCATGCATAATTTATTTTATTTATTTATTTTTAATATTTCGTACCCCAGGTACATATTGTTACAACTTCGTAAGTGCCTAAAACTCGTTTCTACTTAAATAAATACTTAGCTAGTTAACAGAAAATTTGAGTTGACGCAAGTTGGTACCCCACAAAAATGGCAATTCCCCATTCGCTTGTAAGTAAGTTATGGAGTGTATGAAGCACTAATGAAAGATAATTTCTGGAAATTCCTGCGCAAACGGAAAAGACGAGATTTCGTAATTTCCTCAAGCGTGGATCGATCCCGCAACCATCGTGTAACAAACTGTTCCACTGCACCATAATAGCCTCGATATGAATATTTATTAGGTAATATAATTTTGTAACGACACTATTGTGTTTAATACAAAATATACTTGACGTCGCCCGTTCTGCTTTCGACTGTTACTTGTTAAAACTTTGTAACAACTTTTAATTGGTATTATGGTAATCGGTGTGTTACGAAAATTGATTGTAAATCAGAAATATAAATAGAAAGGACTGTGGAAAGTTCGTCAGTTTCTCATAAAATAGATGATTTCGGTGCTAATTATTCAAATTATTCACTTTACTAAAGTATTGTATAGATATATTGATTCATATTTGAATATCATAATTTTCCCTCATAGTAGAGTAGGTGCAGGGAAACTTGTGTTTACTACTCTTCGTTGCCTAAGCACTGTACAACTTTTAAAAATATTTCATGGTGAAAGACGGAATTCAACGCTCACGCCAGGGTGAAAGAGTAATATTAATTGATTCCATAAGAGTAAATCGAAACTACAACCATATATAGTCAGACGAGGTTTTCACTCTTTCTTTGTTTTAGGCGGGATACAATGTAAGCAAAACGCAGATCTTAACGCCGCGATTTTCATCCATATTTTATATTTCCATTTCCTCGTTATAATAAATAACGAGGAAATGGAAATATAAAATATTTCATTTCTCTCAGTGGGAATCGAACTTACAATTATGGCGCTTACAGCAGTATGATTGAACCCCTGCGCCACGACGGCCTGAAAATTTAGTTAATTTAATTTGTAATCAATTTGATTTAGTTTATAGTTGAGGCCAGTCGGGGCACAAAGTGTGACTGTACAATCGACTGGTTCTGGGTTCGATTTCCACTCTTTACATTTTTATATTAAAAATATCTATATATGCCTACCCTTCTGTTTATTTTTGTTAACCACAAAATGTGGGATAAACATTGAATCAACTATTACAGAAACGAATTATTAATTACGTAAATTAATAATATTCAACAATGTTCCTTGTAATTTGATAGTATTTCATTCATTATGAAATTCTATGAACTTTGTTCATTAGATTTCGTGAACCTTTTGTAGGTGTATAAACTTCGGGCATCGAGTTATTGAAAATTTATATTGAAATATTGGAATATGTAAAACAGATTGTTTATACAAATATTTGTTTGTTACTATGTAAATTTGTTTTAAAGAAAACAACAGACAAATTTTGTGTTTGAATAGATAAATTAATATTACATTTAGGTAGAATTTTTTTTTCATGTAATAAATTATAATAATTGTAATGATATTATGCGTTTGCTGTCACTAGTTAAATAAAAGTACTATGTTGCCATAGCAAGTTAAAAGCGATAATTATTTTTATCGGTAAATAAATTAATAATATTTAAAGATGGCAACACAACAAAATTCTTTAAAAAGTACAAATTTTGATAAAATAGTACAAAATAATTCCGACCTGAATGTTTAATCTACCGCGAGCCCTTTCCTTGGAAAGTATAATAAAACAGCGGCTGACATTGGTCTACAAGGGTGTGAGAAAAGCTTATTTCCTTCAGTAGTTCCTTAAATATTTATTATCTACCCCGTTTCTATTTTACATATTGTATATACACGTAGATATCTTTCTTTTTTCTCTTTATATATGTAGATATCTTTTTTTTCTCTCATCTTTTTTATTTGAAACTTTCTGCTACTGTTTGATAACGAACACAACACATTCGTAAACAGTCTAAGCGGCATAGAAATCAAAAAATTATAATATGGGATCTTTGGGTTTAGGGGAGCCTTAACAAAAGATTCCCTTAATAAACTGAAAAAACACTTTAATAAAAATAAAACCAAAGGGCTCATTATTTCACAATATAACACAAGGTAAACTAATACATTGTTACAAATTCAAAATTAATTTTAAATTGGTACTCATATATTAATAATAAAGTTAACTTGGAGAAGTCAACAGAACTAGTCTAATATCACACCGTGTTGCTAAAGCGGGTTGCGGACGTCATCGTTCATTCGAGACGTCGAAGCCAAGACATCGATGTATCATGCCGGTTTGAAATTACTTCACGTACGGTATACTTATGGAAGTATAGTGTAAAATTGAATAACAGTAATATATTTAAAAAAAAGTACCTATAATTTGAACGCGGAGGGACTCCAACTTATATGCTTCTTAGAAACCGTCTAAGGATGGTAGAAGAAAATATAGTATACTTTTTTATTTTTATGTGCTATCGCGAGCTACGTAAGAGGAACCTGGGAACCTAGTCTAAATACACTCCGTTCCCGTTAAGACTCTCCCTAGTTGCCGCCGACAAATGGAGACATTGCGTGTTGACTGGCGGAACACAACGCAGTGCTTTGTGTCCATCACGTGAGGGAACAAATGAAAAGACACAAAAATCGTCGATTTTCAACACTCAATATTCCGGAAAATGAGCGGAAAATGGAGAAATTAATGTAAAACATTAATTTCTCCATTTTCCGCTCATTTTCCAGACAGAACAGAGTCTCCTATTTTTTAACTTTGAAATATTTCCAAATTCATTCTACGTTTAAAATTCTCAACAAATTCGATAGCCTACACTAAACTCTAATAAACCTATGATTATGCGTGAAAATGTGAAAACAAAATAAAATACACAAATGTAACATGATATTTGTAAACCTAAGTCCTGTAGATCTTATGTTGTAAGAAATAAAGTATAAATTCCGATATAAATTTCGATGATCCTATTGTAGTCAATATTCGATTGGGACGTGAGGAGAATAAATAATATGGGGGCCGCGATTTCGACGACTATCAAAGCAAATTATATGTTATTTACTAACTTTATAAAGATTGTACAGTATGATACTCGGTCGGGTAATTAAACTTCGAACGAATGATGGTTTTTTTTTGACGTGTTTTGGTCTTCTTTTTTGGGTTATAGAATCCTAGAAAAAGTCCCTATAGGATAATTTGGATATCTTTCTGTCTGTTTGTCCGTCAGTCGAAACGTATTTTTGATTGTTATATCTGCTTTTTCTTCTTTCATTAAGGGTACAGTTTTATGCATTAAAAACTACTTTGATTGAAATATAACTATTTGATTAAAATTTAGCATCTTAATGGCGATCAGAATGAATTTACAATTTTTTATAGTTTCACATCGTTTCCTTTTTCTGTTTCTAGAGGAAAGTAGGGAAAATACTTCATTCCCTTATTAAATCGAACCTACAATCGTTATATTTACAGTAAGACGCTGTGCTGCTGCGTCACGACGATTTATTTATTACCTTATTGTAATAGCAATTTTAAGTAATTTTCTTTTAACTAAACCTATTTGAAAGTAGTGGTTAGGTTTATTAAACTTAATTATATATAATAATATACCAGTAAGAAGTTATTGCAAAGTAAGAAGGCGTCCGACTGTAAACGCGATGGCTTCCGAATCGATCCCCAAACAAGGGAATAATTTTATTTAATTTGACATTCGACAAGGTACGGCGTTAAGTTTTGGCATTTAACATATAATGTCAAGAGGGCTTAGTGTAGGTTCCTTCTCCTGCTATATACCGAATTTTTTTTTGGTTACATTATAATATTATGGTAAGGCTATCATAGTTGAGATAGGACTAATATATAAGTGGCGTAATTTGTGGGCCAAGTTAAGTAAGATTGTTAAGTCACCCTGAATGATGGATGGCTAAACAGAGTACACGCTGTTCCACGCTTTCCGCCGAATTATTGAGGCATTGTGTGCTTAATAGTGGAGACAGATAGAGAACTCAGCGCCGAACGCCGAACTTTACAAAAGAATCAGAACTAAGATAAGGAAATATGAATAAATAATAATTTATTCCCTCGAGTGGTAATCGAACTCACAACCGACTCGCTTATACGTTTGTGCTCAGCACTAAGACGGCCTCTAACTTTCTATATTAATCTCACAACATACGTAAGACGCATGAAAATATTTTTTTTATCAAAAACAAAAATCGGAAGGGTACTCAACGCCGTAAACCCACAAGTCTAATAACAAGAATACTGTAAAATTTTCATTACATTAAATTCCATTCCCTTACCAGTTACAATTCCATTGCGATAGCTGTCGCAATAGTGGCCTTTGTAATCTCTATTTACGTTAACTACTTGTCGTTTTACGAAACATCTCTATGAGGACTGCGGAGTCTTCGAGAGATGAGGATTACATAGGTTTACGAATGTTAGTCGTTGGTCACGGCTTCGTTTCGCATTTGTAGAGTTAAATGGTTGTTTATTGTTTTGTTGAAAGCTTTTTGTGGTTTAACACTGTGTTTTATACTTTAATGAGTAGATTTTGGAATGTCATAAATCAATTTCTGTTTTAGTTATATAAATAAATATTCTTAGATGTTATAATTAAAATTACAATTAACTGGCTTGGCTTGGCGGCTGGCCTCTAGACCAGAGAAGAAACTGCGTTTTCCTTAAGACACTTCCGTTCTCAACTTTTTTCTTTCTTTCTCTGAATTCTGGAGGCAGTGTTGAGATTTAAACTTTGGATGGATTTCAAAATATAAAGATGTAAATTTTGGTATCAGATTAAAAATCATATCAAAGTAAAAATGTAAAATTTCACATTTCTTTGTAAGTCCAAGTGTAGTATAATATTTTTAAATAAAAAAAGTACAGATTACTTAAAAAAGTCCATATAATATGACATACTTTCCTTTATTTTCTACTTTTATGAAACCTGTTGTGTGATGTTACGCTTTTCATTTAAAATGCAACTAATTACACCACCTACTAGTTACTAATGGCTATTGAGGGACGTGGTAGCATAGCTAATGCACTTATTATCTAAGAGGGTACAGGTTCGAACAGCGTGCGACTGTAATTGTGACGGTTGTGATCTCGTGACTTCAGAAGAATGGGTTATTTTTAGTTCCTTACTGGACAAAACAAAACAAAAATGAACGGTAGCGTTGAGTTCCGTCGCTACACATAGAATGTCTCGAAAATTAGGTGGAAATTATCGAGCAAAGTATTTTAACATTTGATGCGTGATACAGCGTGAAGCTGCAAAAAATTGCTTTCAATAGTCTATGAATAGCACTGAAATATTAAAACAAACTTTCATTATTATACATTTTTAGGTCAACACAACAATAACTTTTAATTTTTCAACAACAGCGTGTTTTTAAAATATTGATAAATCGACTTGCCACGTCACTTATCACGTATCGTGATGTGATATGACAGTGATTTGTTCCGGCCGTGATAGGACTGCATCGTGATAAAGAATATACATTCAATATTTCGTCACATTCAATTTATTATGAATATTGCTTGTTTCATAATTGTGTTTCATATATACATTTTTTTTAATTTTATAGTAATGAAAATGGAAAATAGTCCAATTTTGGAGTAATAAGTATTGGTTTCAAATAATTAATTAGTATTTTTTTTAAATCTTTTCAGTTAAATAATTTTTGACGCGGTCAGACACGTCTGCCTACAAACGCGGCGGTTCCGAATTTCATTCCCACTTGGGAAAATGAATTATTTTGATTTAATCGCTCGAGTAACAAGCCAAAACATAGCGTTAAGTTCCGCCGCTCAACATGTAATGATTCGAAAAACTAGGTGGAAAGCGAGGAACGCAGTTTGAACTAGTTTAACACAGTATGAAAAAAAAAAACAATGTACAATCGTATTGTGTTGATTTGAAAATACAACTAGAAATTAAAAATTAAGTACTTATGTAAACGGAATTAATAAAAATAACAAAAGTTTATGGATACATATATTTTAAAATAGTAAAATATGTGAAATGATTTTATAGCCACAGATAGATATTGATTTTATTTTTGTAGACGAAGGCGTAGCATGCCTTCTCTTATTATGTAACCTTATCTTTTGTTTATATATAACCTGTTTGATTTATTCTCCATAGAAATGACATTGGTGAAATGACAATAACAAAACACAAAAATAAATAACTAAAAAATAATACAAACAGCAGCTTTCTATACTATTGTTAACACTAAAATCGAGAAACCTTAACTTTTAATTACTTTAAGGGGCACGTTGGAATATCCTTTGTGCGCGGAAACAATACGTTACGATTACATCGCTCCACAAATTGAGGTACGCGTGTTTGATATTAATCGTTGTGAGGAATTTAACAAAAATTCTATTTATTTTGTAGAATGTTTTCTTTGTATACACTGTATTCTACAAATAGGAGGGCAAATAGAGGAAAGCTAGAGTGTTAGCACTCCGTTTGCCACCTTTCGTCCAATTTCTATGAGACGTCGTGTCGACGTCTTGAGTTCTCGTTACGCTATATTCCGCATATATAGGTTAGATGTAGGGGACCTAGTTTTAAGACATTCCGTTTCCACATTCCGCCTTATTTTCGAGATTTTGAGCCCGAAAGAGAATCGAACCCACAACCGTCACGTATATCGGATACTGTGCCGCTGCGCTGAGCTTTCCTCAAAGCCGTAGAAATATTGCTTTTGCATCTCAGTATAGTAGTCTCTTAAAGCGCGGCGTTGAGTTCCACAACTCAAAACACAGTGCCTCCGGAATTCGAAAGAAAGTGGGAAATGGAAGTATCTTATTAGGAACGGGGTATCTTAACACTAAGTTCCCAGGTTCCCTCTGCCTACTCAGATATATACAGAATAGAGCGTGAAACTAGAAACATACAGTACATCTGCGATATGGTTGTAAATTCAAGTCTTTTAAACAATTTTCACTGTAATTGGACCGTAGGAGTTATTTGATGAAAGTTTTGCATGTTCCGTTTCAAATTACTTATTAGTATAACATTACATATAAAGAGTTGATTATAATTTATATTTGCTGCTTTAAAATTTAAAAAAATATTTTATAAAGTACTTAAAAATTCACGTTGTGATGCAATGCAGTATAAGAAATGCAAGTTAAATGGCTAACTTAGAGGTATCGAGTTCATTTTTTTTATATCTTTTTAGATTCCCTCTTTTCTCTGTCATTAAAAGCGGAGTAGGCAGAATGTACTTCGAGTCAAAAAGCACTGTTCTCTGCTTTTCTGCTCGACTTCGAGGCTTTACGTGCTGAGTGGTAAAACTCCATGCCGTGTTTTTTGGACTCAGGAAGGATCTGCAAATATTTTTTTAACTGATCGTTGTTTTCATTTTAATTTAACGCTGTACCCCGCATATAATATAGTAGGAAGAGGGTTCTCCACTTTCACCCAATTTTCGAAACATTGCATATCGAGTTGCGGTAATCAATACCGCAAAATTTTATACATTTTCTAAAAAAGTATTTGCCTTTCCTAAATGTGGAATAGCACTCTGAAAATGTGAAAAACACCAGTCAATATTAGTTAAAGGCAACAACGAACGTACAAAAGTTCAATTTAATTGATTACTTGGCGCCTGTTACAGTTAATCTGAGTCAAGAGATAATTGCTGTAAAGTAGAGCTTCCTCTAGCTTGTTAATAGATCAAATGAGTTGGTTTTGTAATAGATATTGAGAGATACAATTTAAAATTGTATTTTATTTTCATTCTGTTGAAAAGCCATCGTGGCGCAATGGCACAGTGTTTTACTGTAAACACGGCGGTTGTGGTTTCAATTTTTATTCGAAGAGTAAATATTTTAGTTTTCTCGCTTTCGTATTAAGACGATCTCCCGCATGTTGCAGGATAGGCAAGGAAAAATTTGTGTTAAATTCTTTAGTATCACGTTTTTCGTCAAAATTTGGAAACGTTACGCGATGATTAGCGGAACCCAGCGCCGCCCATTATCTCCTTACTAGACAAGGAAATGAAAATAATAAAGCCCTATGAATGGGCTTCGAACTCGCGATCGTTTTGCTTATACTTAGATTAGCGTCTATCCGTTGCACCGTGACGTCCCCTAGACATTTTCTTTTGAACTAAAGTATGTACTTTAAATTTACTATTGAATCGACACCTAGATTAAGGTATTTTGTCGATTATTCCTCATGATATCATATTTCGTACAAGATTTAGTATCAAAATATTAGATTCAGAATTTAACGACTATGTTTTCATTCGAGATTCTTGTTATATATAATAATTTTACTTTAATAAATATTAGTACGAATTTACCATTTTGTCGCATTCCTGCAGCATCTTATTGTAATCGTGATGGTTGTGGGTTCAATTCTTACTAGAAGGAGGTAGAACGTTGCGTTGGAGTCCATAATCATATACAACGTCTCGATAAGTCCAGTCGGAAAATGTAAAATAAAATGTTTAACACTAACTCCTATGTGGGTAGAAGCATGTTCCTGAACGTAGAATTTTAATTAAATTCCTAGACAGAAACACTTATCAATAAACTATTAAAGTAGCCTTTACCTGCAGCTTTAACTTCGCGGTCAAATTTAAATAACTAAAAAAAAACAATCTATTCCAAAACAAAAATAATAATTATTCGATTCGAACCAGTAGTTTACGAGATTAGTGCGGTCAAACAAACCAACTTTTCTCCTTTATAGTATAAAATTATTACAGATTATAGATATAGTAAAAAAGATCACTGTCTCGTACATAAGTATATCTTATGCCCTTATGCCGCTATGCCTCTACAAAAGGGTCCGCCTATTATATCGGCCCTTTTTTAATGACAATGCTTGGGCTCCATTAGAGGTTCACATGTGTTCCATCCACAAGGGGAAAAGAATTTTAATCTTTATACATATATGGAATATATCGGATTTAATTTTTATCTTTTTAAACAATAAATAACATACGGCTTATGTAATGAGTACAGCAACCGAAATCGTTTCGAATCGTTCGTTTTATCACTGGCTGAAATGCGGATGTGTTAATGAGATTAGTATAATTATGAGAATTGGTGAGGCCAGTCGTGGTGTGGAGGTGCAAGCGTGTGGCTGTGAAAGTGACACGTTCTGAATTCGATTCGGACTTTGATTAAGTTACTCCACTCAACCACAACACACTCACCACTCAACAATTAAACACACAACACTAACACTTAACTCTTAAACACAGAATACTGACACTTAACTCTTAAACACACAATACTAACACTAAACACACAACACTCATCACACATCACTTAGAGCTTAATGCAGGATACGGCATGAAGCTGCAAACAAAAATTAAAAGGAAATTATTGAGCTATTGGTACTGAAATGTGCCGATCGCATCACTATCATAATATGTTTGTCCCTGGGCTACTTGGATGGTCATGACACGCGACCGTACTCTATTTCCATATCCTTCCTTGCTTTATCTAACGAGTCCAAAATAAATTTCATTTAAATTTTCCCCAAATCATATTTCAGCCTGCGACCCCTGAGTCTTAGATAAAACTAATATATAAATGTAATATTTCTACATAATATAAATCCTGTTCAAAGTCAACGTCGTCGTAATTCGTGTCCGTAATAAAATATCTTAATCACGGTGACCCCTAAATATGGTTAATTTAGGTGTAAAGTAATGAACTCGTTTAGTTAAATTTATTGTTAACTTAATTATGTACGTATGTATGTATGTATGTACCTACAAATTATGTGTATATGTAGGATATAAAAATAATTAAAATATAATAATGCCTAATCCCATTATAATCCTAATATTTTTAGCTTCAAGCCGTATTCTACAGATTGAACCTGGGATCCTAGTGATAAAACACTTCATTCACTTTCTTATCATAATAAAGTGTCGTCTCAATCAGTATTAAGCCTAGAATATGCTACAAAGGGATATAATATGCCGAGGTATTATATAAAAAGTATAAGCGGACTTATAGGTAGCGATTTAACTTCCAAAAATTATATTGTGGACGTAAAAGCAATCATGGCACAGTTGATATGTTTCTGACTGTATATGCGTTGATTGTAGATTCAGTTCCACGTGAAACTAATTTACTTTAGGTATCTATATAGCTTTTTTTTTCAGTTTAGTTAAACTAACAGTAAGTGTCGTATTTACCGATTGACTGAAGACGGAAAGTATAATACTAAGTATTTTCTCCGCAAAAAAAATATAATAAATTATCCTTTTTTCCTGTCAGTCGTCATCATCGACAAATTTAAAAGCCCGAGGCTGAAGTTCAACGTAATGCTTCTATTCATTAGCCTTATTTGAGATATGGATTGGCAATCGAACTGAGTTCTTGAGATTTTAGAGAACAAAAAACAGTTTGTTATCTTTACATTATTAATATGGATAGATAGATAAACTAAAACAAGGACTCCTTAAACCATTACACCGTAAGAAACGCCTTAAAATATAAAACAAATTATATATTTAAAGTAATTAGACTCGTCCTTGAAACTAGCTACGCCTAATGACTACCTATTATTAATAAGCTTATTTGCACTGAAACACGCGAAAACATCATCATATCGTGTTAATAGTTATTTATAATATTAATATGAACACATTTGAGCTTCAAAAGTTTGAAATGCGGAGCTTTTCATACGAGTAATAAATAATTTCCGTTAATGTACAAAGTTTCTTAATCTGTATGTTAAAACGGGGATTTTGTGTCGCGTGACCTAATTTTGAGGGATTCTTCTGTGTAACATGAAATTGTATAAGGCATATGCTTGATGGCATAAATTTTAGTAAAGCAGTTGTTGTTTGGGTTTTTATTTTTTTTAATTTTGATATTTTCAACTTAATTTTTCGTTTGTTTTTTACAAAATCTCTGGAAAATTGTGTTAAATATAACTGTGCAACTGTCGGACAACACATATGGAACAACGTGGCCTAGAACACGGAAAGTTGTTATGTAGGTTTTTAGGGAAAAGTAAGGGAACACTAACACATGATTTTCCGGATTTCCATGAAAACAAAAGGAAAACAGGATTTTAAATTTTACAATCCCCTCAAAAGAAATTGCAGTCTACGTTTCATTTATTAAAAATCAAAAAATCAGCTTCACGCTGTATCCCGCACACAGCATGGTAGGCAGAGGGAACCTAGTGTTAAGACACTCCGTTCCCCACTTTCTGTCGAATTCTGGAGGCATTGCGTGTTGAGTGGCAGAACTCAACGCCGCGCTTAGCCTCGACACCAGAGCGAAGAAATGGAAATATAAATTAAAGTAAGTATTCCATCTCCTCGAGTGGGGATCGAACCCACAACCAGTCGGTTTTACAGTCACACTTCGTGCCGCTGCGCCTCGACCGGCCTCATTTATTAAAAAATTGATTATTCGACAAAGCCAGCACACATAGAGAATGGTCGACAATAAATATATCCCGTTCTACAGAAAAGAATGTTCTAGCAAAGTTCACGAGCGAGCGAAAATTGATCGAAGTTATGTATCACGCGTGAGTTCATCGCGAAAATATCTTTCCACGACTCCAAATAAAGGAAAGGTTGTAAAAATCAATCATACACTGACAAGTGGGGATGCTGTGGATTGGAACTTGTTTTTTGTGTGTATGTATTATAGTTTTGGACATGGAGTGACGTGTTAGTTTTTCTTTCTCTTTTTCTTTTTTTTTTTGATTGTTAAAGTAATAAGGGCCAGGTCGAGGCGCAGCGGCACGAAGTGTGATTGTAAGATCGACTGGTTGTGGGCTTCGATCCCCACTCGAGGAGATGGAATATTTACTTAAAATTATATTTCCATTTCTTCGCTCTGGTGTCGAGGCAAAGCGCGGCGTTGAGTTCTGCCATTTAACACGCATTCTCCAGAGGCATGGAGGCATTCTCCAGAATTCGGCCGAAAGTGGGGAACAGAGTGTCTTATCACTAGGTTCCTTCTGCCTACCCTGCTGTATGCAGGATACAGCGTGAAGCTGATTTTGATTTGATTTTAAGTAATAATTTTTCCTATATAGAAGTGGAGAATTATGTTAATGTAGGGTAATGGTGGAGAATTGTGTAAGCTTTTAGGCTTAAAAATAACAGGTAAAGTGTAAAATGGACTCACCCACCGCAGCTACAATCTAAATATATTTTTATATGAAAAATAGTAACTAAATTAAAAGCTCAAAAAATATATATTTTCCGCTAACTTCGAGCGCAAAGCTTAAATAAATAATTCAAATTACTCTCAACTCAGTTAGCCTTTTGGAAATATATTTTTTTGCGTACATCAAACGAGGATATCCTATCGCCATGAAAAAGGTCAATTAATTGAAAAAGCGGTCAAGTCCGTGTCGGATTATGAAGGGATCCGTAATGGTAAGCAACGATTATCTACATCAAAATTCAAAAGCCTATCATTTTTCGCCAGGAAAAGCTGCTTATTTTGGTTTAACACTCTTTTGTGTTGCTGATTTGTAACTTGTTTTGGTATGCTAGTTATAAGCTTGGTACTGAAAAATAAGAAATTTAGGTGACGTATGGTATTATTCAGCTAGTCTGATGATGTAGCCAGAATCTGAACAGTTCATTCAAACTCTTCAGAAGTAACCAGTACTTGTAGCAATTGCTGTAATTTTAACTATACAATCATACAGTTTGTATAAAAGACTGATGTTTTTGAAAATATATTAAATCACAAAAATTGCCGTTCCGTATCAAGTTATATTCGGTTACGGAACCATAAAAAGGGTAGAAGAAACAACGAATGTTATTAGTCGATAATAAATTCAATTGTTTCAATTACTTTCTTTACTAATGGACTTCTATATTTTAAGCTAATATATATATATATATATATATATATATATATATATATATGTACTCTCTTTAAATTTTTCTTTTATTTTGAGAAAGTGAAGCGTAATGCCTATTATTACTCAATTTTTACGACTGAAAATGAAAAGTATTGAGTAGCGGAACTTAAGGCTGCGTTAAATTTTATTACCTGAACTAGGAAGTGAAAATTTCCCTGAACGGAGACCAACTCCACAACCTCCGCCTTTCTAGTAACACGCTAGCTGACGCCAGCTAAACGCTGCTGTTGCACCACGACAGCCTAAAATCGGCGACTTTATATTAGACATATAACATATAATTAATCAATAAAACAATTAAAATGTAAAATGTTGAAAAGATAATACTGGTATTTACTATACATACATACATAAATTAATTCTTTCTATAAACAAACTGATTGACCTTCAAAGGGATGAAAAAAGACTAACCAGCGTATTTTTATTTAATATATTTATACAGATATATATACGTACGTACCAGACAGTTATTTGAATGTCTCTAGATATTTTTACAAAACGGAATATTGTATATATAGATTCAACTCGCTTGATATTTATGTTAAGTTTAAAAAAAACTTGTTAGAAGCTAGCGGGGGAAATCGTAAGACTTCTAAGTGTATAAACTGTAGATGCAGATTCAATTCTCACTAAAGTGAAAATTTATATTTAAATACTTTCATCTTATATTTCACCTTCCGTTTTCTACACACCGCCCAAATTTCTGACTTCAACGTCGTTGTCTAGAACTAGAACGTGAACGAAAAGAGAACAAATGATTTTTTTCCATGAAATATTTATAAATGTTCACTTTTTGGATTTTTTTCCTTTATTTGTGATATAAGTTCCTATTTCTTGCCAAATTTTATAACTGTAAGTCCACAGGAAGTACCCTATAGAAAATGCAGAAAATTTTATGCATACATGCTCATATCAATTGATTGCGTTAACCCAGAAGCTTGCTTGATAACTTTGTGTGATCTCGAGATAAGTCTCGAGATGGTTTTGACATACGGACAATAAAATGTGGTCCTATAAAACTTCCATTTTTACCTTTTTGAGCTACGGAAACCTAAAAAAAAGAATCCTTTTTTTCGAGTAGGTATCGAACCCACAACTTTCACATTTACAATCACGTTCTAATAATAAACAGATAATAAATACAATATCCTTTCTTATTTAAGAGCAAACATTCTTTCCTAGGTGCGTGCTCTTTTTCATTTGCTAGAGAAATTGTAGCCATACAGTGTTATAAATGTTCGCAATTAATTCAATAAGGGGCCGGTTTATCTCAAGACTAACAAGCCCCCCTCGTCGTGGAAACGCTTGGTGTATCAATTTATGTTTCGTTAAGCATATTTGTTTGTAGTCTTAGATGCCGTCTGATTGTGTGCGACGGTTGTGGGTTCGATTCTTACACGGGGCGTAGAATTATTTTCTTTTTCTCATTTGAGGACAGGGTAAAGCGCGGTGTTTCGCTACTCAACAGACAATATCTATAAAATTTGGTTGATAGTAGGGAATACAAGTGTTTTGATGGGAACGAAGCCTAGGTACCTAGTTGGTTCCCAGGTTCCTACCAGGTGGCTACCTTGTTATCTGCACGATGCACTGAGCAAAAATACTACTTGTATAATAGTTACACTAATATATTAATTATCCATTTTATTTTCATAGTTTAAGTAGATATTAGTATTTGCTTATCAAAATCAAAGGTTTATCGGGAAATCGAATTTTAAATCCATCTAGAAACCTTTTTTCATTTGTTCAAGCCAATGTTTCTTTGGGACTTTCGAGCGAACAGGTAGCTTTCTTACTATGCTCTTGTTATATATAATGTCATCTTAGCCATACCATGTATAGATTAGCTTCCCGCTGTATCCCGCACACAGCAGGGTAGGCAGAGGGAACCTAGTGTTAAGACACTCCGTTCCCCACTTTCTGCCGAATTCTGGAAGCATTCTGTGTTGAGTGGCAGAACTCAAGGCCGCGCTTAGCCTCGACACCATAGCGAAGAAATGGAAATATACATTTAAGTAAATATTTCATCTCCTCGAGGGAATCGAACCTACAACCAGTAGGTTTGCGGTCACACTTTGTGCCCTTGCGCCACGACTGGCCACTAAAAAACGTTAATGTTAACTAATAATTCGAAGTTATTAACAGATTGATCAAGAATATGTATAAAGTTAATTAGTACGTGGTAGAAGCAGAAGCTAAGCTATCTTTTTTTTTTTAAGTTTATTTATTTTTTTATATTATTGTTATACAGTATGTCAGATTGCAAAGAGCACAGTGAATCCATGGTTAATTAATTTCTTCTCTTTTATTTTTTTTTATCTTGCCACTCTCTCTAATATGGCGGGGTCAGCCAGGTCAGTGTAATCTAGTTTCTTTTTTTTTTTTTTTTTTATGGAAAAGACACGGCAAACGAGCGTGCGGGTCACCTGATGGTAAGTGACTACCGCCGCCCACGGCCCCGTGCAACCCCAGAGGAGCTACAGGTGCGTTGCCGGCCTTTAAGGTGGGTTGGGCGCCGGGGCCCGGCATTACCTGATGCGAAACGCAGTGGCATAAAGCCACTACTTCACGCCGGTTTTAAATGCCGGGGGTGGTAATGATCCGGTCGAGTCTGCCCATGCGTGCCATTGCTGGCGACGTGACTCTACCACACGTACTTTAGTCGCCTCTTACGACACCACCAGTACCAGGATGATCCTATTCTAGGCCGGGATCACACGGCACCATCCATCTCCTTGATGGAAGGCGAAACTAGATTACATGGAAATTAAAGTTCGTTCTCCTGATTGGAAATTGAAACCATCGGGCTCAGTACCAGAGATTGTACCACTGCGCCACAAAGGTCTATATCTAAGCCACTTAGTCTAATTCCAGATCCTAAACAACTGAAATTATGAAATCAATTTTTAGCACATCGAACTCCACTGTGAGAAATATCGTTCGACGAAAAGCGTAACTTTTACCAGCTGTTATTTTCTCACTAAAAGTTTTTTAAAGAAAACAACTTCTCAACTAAAATTATTACGAGGTCATTAATTAGTATTTTGTAAAAGTTACTTTGTATTTGCTATTATTACGAGGCCGTAATGGTTCAGTGGGGCCGCCTCTGACTCTAAACGCGATTAGTTTAAGTTCGAATCCCACACGAGGGGACAATTATGTTTCAATTGTTGTCATATCCGACTCTGGTAGGCAAATATTTGCGTTGAGTTCGTTAAGAATCGAACCCACAATCATTGCGTTTAAAATCAGACACAATAACACTTCTAACGACGTCCTTATTAGATATTAGACATCAAAAAGCCAGTTTCTAGTGATTTTTAATGTGAATTTTAGATGCCAAGAGGTATTCACTTGCCCTTTCCGCATAAATCCACGTCGGCGGTTTTTAATATCGGCCCGAGATGAATGCGAATTGTCACCTGACAATTACAGGTGTTCGTTCCGTATGAATTTGGCTGGAATATTGCAATTATTTTTTTTATCCTGTCATGCGGACGCCCAAATGAATTTTCTTTGTGGGATGCCATTTTGTTGATACGAAATTTGGCTACAGTTTTCTTTTGTATATTTTATGTAATAACCAATAGAGGCTGTTATGGTGTAGCCACACAACGACTGTGTGACTGTGGGTTCGATTCCAATTCGGGGAAATTCGTTTTCTCTGTCAAAGAAAATTATTAATAATCCACGGTGAAGTAACTTAACACTAAATTTGATAACCATACAAAATACAGAAGATCTCGTAAGATGGTAAAAAATATTACAATAACGCTATTATTACCTCCTATCACGTTTAGGAGGTTACAGGCAAGAATCAAGACCCGTTGAATAAGTTATAAGATAGTCCGAGTAAGGCTATCATATATTTGATATATCGTGTTAGTGTTACTCCGCGCAATTCACCCGACAACCCCTAAATGTATTGAAAGGGTCACTGTTCGTATGCAGCTACAAGCGTTTTAATAAGACTTTGTTATATAAACCATATATGGTGACGTAAAATATAGTCCTAAAATATTTTAAATGGATTTTTTAGTTTTATTCTTTTTTTTCAGCTTCACGCTGTATCCCGCACACATCAGGGTAGGCAGAGGGAACCTAGTGTTAAGACACTCCATTCCCTACTTTCCGCCGAGTTCTGGAAGCGTTGAATATTAAGTGGCGGAACTCAACACCGTGCTTTGCCTCGATACCAGAGCAAAGAAATGAAAATATAAATGTAAATAAATGTTTCATTACTTCGTGTGGGGATCGAACCCACGACCAGTCGATTTTACAGTCACACTTTGCGCAGGGGCACAAAGCTTCATTCTACTTTCAAATATAGTTAGACAGGAAAAGATAATTTGTTTTAAATAATTCTTAGGTAATATCGAAAATAAAAGTTATTCCACTGCTCTACAGTTGGATTTTCTTTATTTAAAAGGAAGCACAATATCCAAATGAATATACAAAAATAGACGTAGTTTACTTTCGAAATACGTAACATAGGTGCCGGTTAATTAAAAAAATAAATACAATAAAAGGATTTTATTAAAACAAATATTAAAAGTAAAATAACTAATAGTTATATAAATAACAAGTCCTTTTACATATATAGATTATTTAAAAAATTGTGACGATCAAAATAATATTTTCTTTTATATTCCATACAGCGGAGAAACTTTAAATGCTAGGTCACCAATGTCGGTCTTGAATGTAGGACTTGCTCGCTAGTACCTTATATCTCCACATATAGAAAACCCCTACGGTTTCCCTGTATTTGATATAAATCGCTTTTTTATACTAATTTCATATAAATAAATAAATTATATGAATATCCCAAAAAAAAAATCAATGTATAGAAAAATTATTGGAACAGGTGATTATTTCTTGTCGACGTCTTTATTGAAAGTGTTAGATGTGATATGATATTAGGTACGATTATAAGTCCTTTTATGCAAGTACTAAAATTTTTTGAATGTTGGAATTATTTTTTAATGTGTTATTAATTAATGTGTTAGTAATATGGTTTCAACTATCAAATCTACAAAACCTCATAAATAGGTATTAAAAGTACATTTAATATGAACAGAATATATATTTTTAGTTTTATGCTGTGTACCCCGTAACTAGTAGAGTAGGCAGATGAAACCTGGAAATCAAGCGAGACACTCCGTTAGGACACTTCCTTTCCCCACTTTTAGTTCTTCATTTTGTCACATTTTTTTTTTATTTTTTCGAATTGGAATAGAACCCACAACATGCCACGTTCTCGCATATAGCAGGGAAGGTAAAAGGAAACTAGTGGTATTTCTTTCCTCCCTTCCTGTATAACTTTCAAGATACTGGTTGATTAGTGGAACTCAACGCAGCAATTTATCTTAACAAAGCGCAGAAAACAAAATAATCTGTGCGTGTGGGTTTCTTTCCGATTTTCATCAAAACATATAATCCTTGTTACTTTGAGCTAGGAAAAGATAGGCTAGAGTTGCGGGTTCGATTCTCACTAAGAGATATCAATTATTTATTTATTTTAATTTTTTCGCTCTGGTGGCAACACTGAACCCGACATTAAGTTCCGCTAATCAACGTGCAATGTCTGGAAAATGGAATTCACAAACCCATTCAAACAGTTGAAATCCACATAAAAAACCACTACACCAGCAATTCGACAGCATTTACATAGCGATAAAAAAGCAGAAGCTTAACAAAAACTTATTTAATTTCACTTGGCGGATTACGGAGTGTGTCTCAATTTATGCAGGTGAAATAAAAAGTTTTATCGCCTAAAAGTTCCGATTCGTTGGCCACAGTTATGTGTGTATGTAGGTAGATAGATAGATATATATGAAATTTTACTGTTTAAATTTCCACTGAATGTATAGCGCTATATCTGCGCGTTGAAATTAGCACTTTTAAATATTTTTATATTATTGGTGACTATTTTGTATGAATGAAACGTAACCCAGTTTTGAGCTTCACGTGTTGTACCTCATAGTAGGGAAGGCAGAGTAAACTTAATGTTAAGTCACTCTGTTTCCATTTCAGTCCAAATCTTGAGACATTGTGTGTTGAGTGGCGGAACTCAACACCGCATTTCGTCGTCTTATTCTTGAGTAGGAATCAAATCCATAGCCATTTGCGCTTACAATCAGATGCAAGTGTGTCTCAGTTCTTACAAGGAAGACCCCATTTATCTGGCCTGGTTAGAGTAAGTGTAGATTAGCCTTTTTACTGTTTACTATGAAAACACTCTCATTTTGTTCTATTAGATTCTTTTACAAAATTCCATAGCATTGAGATAATTTTTAACATTGATGATTGTCATCGGCATTGAGTTCTGCCACTCAACACGCAATATCACAAAAGTTGTAATAAAGTGAGGAATAGAGTATTTAAACCATACGTTCCACTTGCTTAACCTGCATTGTGGGAAAAAGCATGAAGCTGAAAAAAAATGTAATAAAACACAGCTGTGGCATCGCAAGTGCTGTGGAAGCCTAGGTTAAGCATTTCGGCTACTTAATTCTTTCTTTTAACATTTAACTTCAGTAGGGAATAATTTGGCGGCGCATTTCACTCTTATCTCTTTACTGCAGAGGTGTTTTAATTTGTTTAATGTAATTTATAAAGTGATTTTTTGCATATTTAAAATTTTAGCTTCACGCTGTATCCCTCATGTAGCAGGATAGGCAGAAAGAACCTAGGAACCTTTTTTTTTTTTTTTTTTTTTATGGAAGAGACACGGCAAACGAGCGTGCGGGTCACCTGATGGTAAGTGATTACCGCCGCCCACGGCCCCGTGCAACCCCAGAGGAGCTACAGGTGCGTTGCCGGCCTATTAAGATGGGTTGGGCGCCGGGGCCCGGCATTACCTGATGCGAAACGCAGTGGCATAAAGCCACTACTTCACGCTGGTTTTAAATGCCGGGGGTGGTAATGATCCGGTCGAGTCTGCCCATGCGTGTTGCCATTGCTGGTGACATGACTCTACCACACGTACTTTAGTCGCCTCTTACGACACCACCAGTACCAGGATGATCCTATTCTAGGCCGGGATCACACGGCAAAGAACCTAATGTTAGAAAATCCATTTTTCATTACGTCACTTCCATTCCCCACTTTTGGCCGAATACTGAAGGCACTGTGTAACTGTACTCAACGCCACGCTTTGTCTCGTTACCAGGGTGAGTAAATGCAAATATTAAATATTTCAATTTGTCGAATGAGAATCAAACGCACAACCGTCGAGTTGTTAAAACCACATTGCTTACAGTTAAGCGCTGGCGCACTGTAACCTCAATAATAATAAAGAAAATATTGCCCCAACTCTGTATATAATTCTACGATAACGTTTTTTACTTAACATTATTTTTTATATGAAAAAAAAAACCCAAAAAATACGAAATATATATCTTATAACATCACATAATATAATATAAGTCATGC
Organism: Heliconius sara; assembly: GCA_917862395.2. Taxonomy (NCBI): domain Eukaryota; kingdom Metazoa; phylum Arthropoda; class Insecta; order Lepidoptera; family Nymphalidae; genus Heliconius; species Heliconius sara. The sequence continues at coordinate 7,501,305 of OU860780.1, read as the reverse complement.
TCATGCATCACTGAGCACATCATTACGTCTCCCCGACGTAATATGGTTTTTTAATATCCCATCCCGGATCGATCCCGGTTTTTCGACGGTGAATAAATTTGTATGGGTGTTTGGTAAAAACAAGGGAAATGCCGATTTACAATCTAAATGTGTGCGTGATGGCGACGGGCACTCTGTTTGATAGATGCTGTGAGTATGATTACCGGAGGTGGTTTACTCGAGGGTTTTTGATATTTTTTCTTAAGAAATAGATACTATATTTTTTAAATCATTTTACGTAATATTTAGGTGTTGACTATCGAATTGAGTTGAAATTAATGGTGCTAGTTTATGATATATTTATTTATGCAATTAGCGCGTTAGTTGTCAATTCAAATTCCAGCCAGATTAGTAAATACTCATACTGGTATACAATAGTTAATACTGGTTGTCGTACGCAATTTTTTTGGCGTAGATATCTAAAAAGGTAAAATGGAAACCTCTGTTTAATTCCGTTCTCGTAGGAATTTTGAGAAACCTCTCTTAATATTCCCCTACACTCCCTAACTTACTTACATACCAGCGGGATGAGAGAACCTAGTGTTAAGACACTACGTTTCCAATAAGACCATGCCGCCTCCCACTTTCCGCCTGATTGCGTGTTAAGTGGTGGAACTCAACGCCGCATCAATATGAATAAAGTAAACATATCAATACAAATTCTTAGTGTGGCTTCGATAACAAACGAAATGAATACTATTAATGACTGTAAGGCTTCTCTATTAATTGGATGGCTGTCACGTTGCTTTGTTTCAGTCAATACGTATTAAATAAAATTCATTTAAGTAAATCTCAATAGTCATGCGTTAGCGATCTCTTAAGTGCGTTAAGTATATGATATAATTTTATATTTTTTTTTGTTAAAAAAATACGAATCAGCTTCACGCTGTATCCCGCACACAGCAGGATAGGCAGAGGGAATCTAGTGTTAAGACACTCCGTTCTCCACTTTTCGCCGAGTTCTGGAGGCATTGTGTGTTGAGTTGAGTAACTCCACACCACGCTTTGCCTCGACCAGAGCGAAGAAATGAAAATATGAAGGTAAATAAACATTACATTTTCACGAGTGGGGATCGAACCCACGACCAGTTGATTTTACAGTAACACCTTGTGATCCTGCGCCACGACTAGCCTCAATTTTAATTCAATCAAAACAAAAAGAGATCACTCGTTAGAATTGATCTCATAACATGTAAATCAAATACCTAATATGAAGATGAAGAGAGACAGCGACTGACTGTCATCATTATGGTAGTGGCTTCGATTCTTTCTCGGGTTGAAATATTTTTAATCTCCCCGCTATGGCACAAGGTGGAATATGGAAAACAGAATATAAGAAACAATTTATCCACCTCCATCCCACTTATTTACGCATCATATAAAAATAAAGAAAGAAAATAATAATTTAACACTAAACATTTTCATCGAAGAGAGAATCACGTTGCAATATCATTCGTTAACCTCGAAGACATTAAAGTTTCAAGCCCCTAATTTCGGGCACACACAGGTATAGACGAATTAGATACGGTCAATTATTTTTTGAGGACGTGTTTAATTTAACAAATTCTGATTGGTTCGGGGGCGCGAGCTTATTGTGTGTGCGTAAGCTGTTTGTATAGCTTTTTAATCTTGAATTATGTTATTTGAAGGGAATTTTGGACTTTTATTACTTTTATTTTGGACTGTGTAATTTTCTTATCATTGACGTTGAGACATTTCTCATTCTCATCTTAATTTCTTTTGTCGCCTCATGCGTGATGTCTATAGCAAGTTAATGTTAATAACATTCTGTTTTCTATTTGACGTCGCTGGCATTGTATTTTTTCATTGGAAGAATAAGCGAAATATATAAAATAAAATGATTTATTTAGTCACATACACATACTGTTACATAATTATGTAAATACTTCATTTAGTGCACCGCCCACTTTTACATAACTCCGACATCCAAAGGTTACCTGGAAGAGATCGCTTTACGCGATAAGGCCGCCTTATTGTACTTTTTTTAAAATTATTTTTAAGCTTTTACATTGTTTTATTTTTTTTTTGTTAAGATGCAATAAAGAATATTTATTATTATTATTATTATTTATTACTGTAAAAATATTTAAAACCATATAAAACCATATCAGTTTTACATTTTTAAATGATTTATTCAAAAAGATCTAGATAGTATTGAATTTGATATATAAACCAGCTTTCTACTATACAAAATAGAAAAGTGTCTTTTTACTCAAGCCAAGGTAAGCTGATATTTAGCAAAAAGAATACAAAGCAAAATTAAATCCAAAAGCAAAGTAGATGCCACCGTAGCTCAGGGGCACAAGTATACATACCTACTACTAAAAACGCGACGGTTATGGGTTAGATTTCCCCGAGTACGTGTACGGGTACGTGGAGAAATAACATTTAATATTTTCATGGTGATATCACCATTTTTATGTTTTTTCAAGGCAAACCGCGGCGTTCAGTTCAGCCATTCAACATGCAATGCCTCCAGAATTCAACGGAAAAGTGGGGAACGGAGTGTCCCAACACTAGATTCTGAGGTTTCTTCTGCCTACCCATGCCTATCCATGCTGGATATAGCGTGAAGTTAAAAAAGAAAGCAAAATCCAACTACTCGTATTTCAATATGGCCGTAATACAGATAGAATTGAGAATCTAGGATTACTTAGTGAACTTATCAAGCGTAAAGGACACTAGATTTCGGACGGTGAGTGGCAGAATATTGAATGGGTTCGCACCTACCGTTGACCTAACAAAAAAGGTTTGGCCCAAATCTGAAGTAATTTAGTGCGTAACACATTGGCGATTCGTATCGATCTTTTTATATAACTCACGGCTGGACGTGGACGAGGGCCTTCGTGTATTTGGATAGGTTACTTTGAATGTACGTTTGATGCTAATGTTTTGGTTAGTATTCTTTTTTTATTGGCTATACGCTGTACCCAGCATATACCAGGGAAAGCAGAAGACACTCGGTTCCCTAGGTACTATCCAAATTAAAAAACAACGCATGGTTAGTGGCGGAAAGTAATGCAGCGCTTTTGTTGTTATTAAGACCAATAAAAGAAAATACTTCGATTCCCCTATGCCTCTAATATTTTCGTAAGAAAAAAATTATTTAGTTAAAAACATTTTTTTATTTTACAAAATAGTATCTGGATAAAATGATGATAAAAAATTATTTACCTGAATGAAAATTGAACCCACAATCGTCGCATTTATATTCCCACTTTATGCCGTTATGCCACGACGACTTCTTACAATGTTGTCTACAAATTCAATAATAAAAAACCTTACAACAACTTATTAAGAAAATGGAGGCCATAACATTTTATGGCACCTATCGAAACTAAATTGTGCTTTAATCGAAAGCCTTACTTAAGGCATCATTCGCGTGGATCGAGGTGATCCTCAACACTTTGCGCTCCACACGCTGTATCTAGTCAATTTATCTGAAGCCGATACACGTCAAAATTGAGTTTACGTGTAAAAACCAATTTAGATTATCTGATTTGCGAGTATACATAAAAAATCGGTCAAGTGCGAGTTGATCTCGCCCAACGTGAGTTCCGTACTAATTTTATGATTGTATGTCAACGGAACGTGACTAATAACAAACTTAAGATTTGTGTACACTCAGTTTGTTTGCATGTAGTAGATAAGTTTGTAAGGATCTCGTAAATTTCATAATTGTATTTCCACAGAAACTATTATACAGGTTTTGATTACGTGGCGAATTTCATACTAAATGCAGCATAAACGCTTGTGTAATTTGATTTCGTTGACTAAAGGCTTAATTTTTTTTTATTCCCAGTGACCTTACTTACAATTATTATATATTAATTTTAGTTTCATACCTCTAAGGAACCTTGAGATGACTTAAATAAATGAATGAAATGATCTTGTCAGATAGATAACAAAATGATCCTATATGGGTTCCATATAGATACGGGACCCAAAAAATGGATCTAAGTAATGCTTCAACCGCTCTGTAGATGGAATTACGGTGATGATGTATACAAATGATAACGTGGCAACGTAATAAATGTGTGTGCCAGTATATTATATCGATGGTACATTAAACATATGGTTGGTTCAATTTGGTTAAATGTTCTTAGCGTCACGTTGTATCCCTTATAAAGCGAGAAAGGCATGAGGAACTTGGGAACTTAATGTTATGACACTGTTCCCACCGTTTACTTTTGCCGTATGAGAATACAGGGAAAAATATAGTATTTCTTCGTTCTTAGAAATGTATTTATAATAACTTCATTTGTAGAAAATTTTAGTGTTAAAAGCCAATGTGCCAATTTTTTTTATCTGTCTTTTTAACGTCTTCTTTCTTTTATCTTCATTCTATTTGATTTTTGAAATATGAGGTCGAAGAGTAGTGAATTATTTTCATTTCCTCCTTGAGGCAACAAGACAAATCGCGGCGTTCCGCGTTTGAGTTCCCCCATTCAATACATACTGTTTAGAAAACTGCGTGGTTGTACGTGGGGAATGGATTTTCTATAGACAAGGTATGCTTACTCTACTATATGGGTGATACAGCGTGAAGATAAAAAAAACTAAAATATTCTTTTTTCTTTTTTATTCACTTTTCATTAGGCCAGTTGCAACTGTAAGTGGGACAGGTAACTGTAGAATATAACCACAAATATACAATTTTCATATTTTTTCCTGTACTAGTACTCTTTGTAGATGCTATCTGCAAGCGAAGGTATTTATTAATTTTTATCCCTTTTATAGTATCAAAATACGCGGTTTTTGCGAAATAAACGGCAATATATATTTTTTAAGTAAATATAGAAATACGATTGGTTCAGAAAATCATATAGCCGTATATGGTTTGAATTTCAACTCCTTATCTCCAAGCGTTCCTGAGGTAAAGACTCTTGACGGGCGGACGGACAACAAAATGATTATATAAGGCTCCCTTTTTTCTCTAAAAGGTACGGAACCCTAAAAAGACAAATCTCATCTTTTTATATATGTATAATAAATATATATATTTAAAATCACCTTCAAATAACGTATTCTATTCCCAACAGAGTCCCAACAGATTTTTATACGTGAGATAATTTATTTTACTTATCTACAAGTGAACATATCAAATAGATGTGAACGTATCAGTGTCGTGATTCCTTTGAACTAACGGCATTACCGTAATGACGTATTTTGTATGGAGATGAAACAATGTAATTTGGGACTATCTTTTGACTGGTGTTTACTAATATTATTTTCTATTTATAATAAATTAAGAGCTCATTAACTTGCGAGTCTTAGCTGGTTAATGTTCGACATTACCATAATAGCGGGCCCAAATTCGTTTGTGGGATATTTTTTTGGCGTATTTTTTGTGATGTTTGGTAAATCAACTGATAGTTTAAGAGTGACTATAAACCATTTTTAATAACTTTTAAGTCATATTTTTTTAGCTTCACATTTTATTCCGCAATATAATGTCTTGAAAGTTAGCCAAGTTAACCAAAGCGGGAAAATAAAAAAGAAATAATTACCAGATTGGGGATTGAATCCACAACTATCGCATTAACATTCATATGTTCCACAAACACGGTTGCCTTTAAGGGACAAATTCTTAATCCAGAATATATTCCCGCCCATTTTTATACGACCCCAATATCCAAAGGAGATAATAGAATCAAAAAAGAGAAGCCTGGAAGAGATCGCCTTAATCGATAAAGTCGCCTTGTTGTATTTTTAATTTTCTTTAAGTTTGTATGTTGTTTTGTTTTTTAATGTAATAAAGTATATTTATTATTATTTTGTATAACGTTATCCAGAACATTTTATACAACTGAAGACTTCGTTTCCTTAATTTTTTGAAAGCAAAAAACTGAAAGAACTTCGCAGAATGTTTCGGAGCCATCTCTGCATCTGACATTTTTAATCACAATATTTGACTTTCCGATAATTTTTGTTACCAATTAATTAATTTTTTGGAGGTCAGTCACGGTGCAGGGGCACAAAGAGTGGCTGTAAATCGACTGGTTGTGGGTTCGATCCCCACTCGAGGATATGAAATATTTACTTAAATTTATATTTCCATTTCTTCGCTCTGGTGTCGAGACAAAGCGCGGCGTTGAATTCTGCCATTCAACGCGCAATGACTCCAGAATTCTGTAGAAAGTGGGAAACGGAATGTCTAAACACTAGGTTCCCTCTACCTACCCTGCTATTCCGAAAAACCGTTAAGCAGCTCAAAAGTATGTAAATAACCTTTTGTGTTTAAAAATCTATACATATAAAATATTGTTCAAAGTCCTAGAGGAACTGTGGACGGGAAAAATTTAAAAGTTTTCAAATTCTATATCTCATACTAATATATTAAGAAAATAAAGTAAGAAGTATACTGTTTAAATTTTCACTGCAGCGTTCAAGATTTTTAAGTGGATCCAAAACTTTTAAAAGATGACACTTTTTACGTTACGGGGGAAATATAAAAGTTACCTTAAACAGATGTAAAATATTTTCGTTATATATTTTTTTTGCAGCTTCACCCTTTCACCCGCAAGGCATGATCACTTTAGGCCCAATTTTCAAAGCAATGCGTGTTGAGTAGCGGAGCTCAACGCCGCACTTTCTGTTGTAGTCAGTTGAATAAGGAAAAGAACATAATTTTAATTTAATCATTCCTACTAGACAGGATCAAACCAGTAACCGTCGCGTCTACAATTAGACATTGTGCACTTAGCAATGACAGGGTTAATTATATTTTTATATGAAATAAATATATTTTTAATTCCTACGTTTTTTCATCATTTGATGATGTTAAGTAATTCCCTTTATCCAAAATTAACTATCACTAACATCAATGTCAGGTCAGATCTTATCAATGTCGAAAATGATTGAACGTAGCTACATTTATAAAAAATATAGAATATACAATTTCTTCTCAGTCTCACGCCATATTTCGTATATGGCAATGTAGACAAATAGAACCTAGTGTCAAGACACTGCGTCCTCTACTTTCGTCATTGTGAGACATTCAGTGTTAAGTAGCGGAACTCAACTCCGCGTCTTATATAACCTTAAGGAGTGAACTTATAACCGTCGGTTTACAATAAAATACTGACCCACTGCAGCAAGATGTGTTATAATTCTTAATCAATTATATTATCTTTATATTGTCCTAATAGGTACTAAATTCGATTTTCAATCCAATTTAATAGAAATATAGAAAGAGACTCGTTAGTTATTTATTGTTATTTACAAGTAAGACCGACGGCACGCACGCCCACTATCGGTCACTTAATCTAAGCGTACGACGGATTCACTCCATTCCCCTTATCGCTCATCTGAAATAGTTTTTAAAATAGCTTCATGCTTTACTTCAACTGTTTTCCTATTATAAATTTTAATGTAATGTATAATGTTGTGAGGCAGCATGATTGCAGATATAGTGGGTTCCATTTTTTCATTGGAGTATGTTTATTTTTTTCAGCTTCACGCTGTATCCTGTAGGAAACAGTGTGGGCAGAATCAGTATAGTGTTAAGACACTCCACTCCCCACTTTCCACTAAATTCTGGAGAAGGAGGTGTGTTGAGCGGAACTCAACGCCGCGCCTTTGCCTCAACAATAGAGCAAATAACAATTTTTTAAATAATAAATATTTCATTTCCTCGTGTGGGGCTCGAACCCACAACCAGTCGATTTAGGGGAAGAGAAATTTTTATTTACATTTATATTTCATTTCTTCGCTCTGATGTCGAGGCAAAGTGCGCCGTTGTGTTCCGCCACTCAAAAACCAATGCCTCCATAAGTCGGCGGAAAGTGGGGATCGGAGTGTCTTAACAGTTCCCTCTGCTTACCCTGCTGTGTGCAGGATAGTGTGAAGCTTGAAAAAAAAAACTAGGTTCCTTCTGCCTACCCCGCTATATGGTCCTAATTTTTAACTTGTTCAATTATATTCAAAGAAACATTGTATTCCTTACATTTTAATGTAGACATTTATGAATAGGGGATCGTTCTGTACACGACGGTAGACGGTGTCAGCACATCTGTCCAGCTGTAACGCCTTCCGGAGCATGTAAATTGTGATACGACATCGGTCACGTTGATACCAATTACCATAACAGCTGACGATTCAACTAATTCGTACTAGAATTGCTTTCTATCGAGGCCGGCACAGCGTCTAATTCTAAACTCAATGGCTGTAGATTCGATTCCTAATTGAGGGTGTGAATTACTTTCGTTTCCTCGTTCTTATAAGATGACAATGTTATCTTAGCGCTTGGACGGTTTCCAAGGGCAAGGGCACGGTTTCGTATGCCACTACGTTTAAATTTGAATATTTTTTTTATAAATTTATATACCATTATCTCTTAAAATTTAAAAAAATGTACGATTTTAATGAAACATTAAGAATAAGTAGATCATGAATTACAATTAGTAATACAATTGTATACAAGGATAAGAGTGAATCAATTTTCTGCGTCTCAAGTGACAATTTTTTTTTCGCATACTACAATAGAAGGAAATCTTGTGTTAAGACACACCAAATGAGAATTGACACCCACAGTGACCTAAGAACGTGACGGCATGTTTGAGACTTATAACGTTAAAACATTTATGAGCTTCGTAACGCCCACGACTTTGTATCCTGCTCCAAAGAAGAGGCGGTCAAGTCGCCCCCATTACCATATCAGACAGCTGTGTACAAAATAAATATTGAAAACCGAACTTTAAATGGAATTTTGATTTGATTTCTTCACAACGAATTATAATTTCAAATTATGCGGAGATGAAAAATCCCGGATCGGACCATCAAAGTTTCTTCTCTGTTGTTGCCTGAACGCGATTTGTGCAAATACTTCGGGACGGCCGCCTTTTAAACTGATTTTTAATGTTGCCTACATTAAAAAGTTCTGATTAAGTACTTAAATGTACGCAAATATGTTTGTATGTATACTAAAGAAGATATTGTATGAACAACTTTTTTTCTGGCAGAATTTCTGGTTTTTGATCGACATTCCAATTACTGCGGGCTTTAGGAGGATTTTTGTCGTTTAGTTAAGGATTTTTTTCCATATTATGACAGTGTCTGTCGTATTTGACTACGTTTACACGCCATTGAGTATATATTTATGTGGTACATTTCATTTTTATTGATCGTCGTAGCGCATTGAGACAGCGTCGGACTGTAAATAGCACCATTTTCAATTCGATTCCCATTCGTGGGAAAGATTTTATTAATTTAGTCATTGTCCCGCTTGGGAAGACCCAGTGAGGCTTCAATGGACGTCACTTAACACGCAATAACCCATCGCTAAATGGGGCAACACGGTGTCCTAATACTAGGTTTCCTCTGCTTATTATGCGAAAAAGTAGCTTTACGCTTTATTTTTTTTTTCATTTACACATTTCTACTAAATCACTTTTGATAGATCAAGAGAACACTCCACTTTAAGTACCCACATTTTAGTGATGGTTTGTGGTTAACTAAAAATATAAATTTGTATTGGATAGTCCAGTTTTCGAGGAAGAATATAGGCTACATTACAATTCTACATATAAACTATGCCACAGATAAAAGAAAATACATAACAAACATAAATTGGTGACCTCAAACACAATCCGCACTCACTTATATATATAGCAACAAAGTTGTAACATTTTTGCGGCGCAGTATCGGTAGACTCGGTTAGATTTTCAATAGCGTCTTGGCACATCTCCCCCACTTGTAAATTCCACCTGGATTCTGCAAATCTCGAGCCAGTCTGCAATTCTTGAACTCGAAACTTTAATCTTGTTCTTTCCTTTGATTCCTATTCAGATGAAATAAAATCTGGTGAGGTTTTATTATGCATTTCCTAGATTCGTAATGTATGTGGATTTAGATGATTAAAATATTTAATTTCATAAAATACCAATCTATATATAAATGTATACACATTTTCCACGTGTTTCATATAATAAATATACTTATATATATATATAGTATATATATATATATATACATGTGGAAAATGATTGTCGTCTGTTTATGTTTAATACGTACTATATCCAGAATTTGGTTAAAACGCCGAAAATGTCCAGAGAGACCATAGATTAAAGACACCCCATTTTCCGCGTTTTAACCAAATGCGGAATAAAGTTGGAAATTGTAACATTAAAAATATAACTAGAGTAAAGTAGTGATGCATGATGAAAATTAATAATTTTACGTCAATTTGTGCACGACTTTTTCTTCTGTGAGTTTTCCCTTTATTTGGGTTCAGCCCTCCTCGTACTCCGTCGCTAAAACAGACGATCTTGGGTTGTATTTTGAGCGTGGGAGATCTTTGGCGGCGGTTCTCAACCACGTGGCTTGTTGTCTTGTTCTATCCTTTTGATTTGTACGAATATTGTCTTTTAATAGGAGTAAATGGATAATAGAGTCTTATAGAAAATCTTTAAATTCGTATAAAAACGTACTATGCGAAACCACGAAGGAATCCCACAAGTAGACGAGTGGGCAGAATACATTTGGTTTCTTATGAACATCCCAATTTTTCGACGTATTGCGTGTTGCATGGTGGAATACAACGCTGTGTTAACACAGCGAGGATACGAAAAGAAATCATTCCCGCTATTAGTAATAGTATTCGCAATCGTCACGTTAACATCAAACGATGTGCCGTTGTGCCATGACAGCCTCATTTTGATATATAAGATAACCAATGTAAATAATATTACTATAATAAAATTAATGCACGAAACGTTTATAGAGTTAAAATTTCTAGAATGAGCACTATAAGCTTTTGTATAGAGGCAGTAAATCTAATTTTGTTCGACCTTTTCTCCCGAAATTCGATAAATTCTAAAATGGCATTCCCTAAAGAACGTTTATCTTTTACAAATTTCCTACACATTGTAAGTTTTACTGATGCTCTTTACTTTCCATGAACTTCAGACATTACGTATTGATTTGCAGAACTCCACGCTATATTTTGTCTTGTCAAAGCTGAGAATTGTGTATAATGAATTCCGCTGAATGTGGATCGAACTAACCGACTACTCAGTTGTCGGTTAGATCATGATAGTGAAGTCTCACTAGTCTCAAACTAAAAGCAATACTTTTTTATAATCACAATGCCACAAGACGATGGGAACGCTGAAATACCAAATGAAATCGAAAGACTTAAATGAAACAATTAAGATTCTGGAAAGTTTTCTTGACTTTACCGAGTTTCGGGGTTCGAGTCGGAAACGCGGCCGGGAAGACCATTAAATTCTTTTAAACAAATTTATACATTATTATTTAATGATAAAAGATTGTCTTGTAAATTGGATGAATTGTTTAAGTCAAATAATTGTATAATTATCGTTTGAATTTTTAGGTTGAATTAGAAGATGTATATCCTTAAAATTAACAATTTTAAGTCCAGCTGTTAGAATAGAGACATGATTAGAGAATTTATATTTGAGTTATTATTTTTTAGATTTATACTATATCTCGCATAAAGCGGGGTAGACATAGGAAACCTCGATTACAACTGCAATCCATGGAGATTGTCTGCAATGGGCCGAAAATTGAACAGTGCCCATGCACTGATCAACCACTACACTTTGTGGTATTAATAGGGCTAGGGAGTGAAAACAATTCATATCACTGAGTGGGAATCAATCCCACAATTGTCGTGTTTACATTATATATAGAAGCTGTTTGTTTCGCTGTACGTCTGTTGTATTTAGTATATCTTTCTGTATTCTTCCTATTTCACACTGTATCTCGCAAAGTAAAACAGGCAAAGAGGAACCTAATGTTAAGGTACTCCGTTCTCTACTCCTTTTTGTTTTAACAAATGATTTGTTGGCACACACTATTATCAAGCTTAACAATTTATATGTCAACAGCGCCACAGTACCTTTTAACCTTGTTTATAATGCACTACATTTGATGGATAATCCGCATAAGATACTTAGTTGCTTGGCTTCATGTCGAACATCATGACAAATTGTCTATTGTAGAGCTGCTGTAATGTTGTTATTACGTTAAAAAGCATTATTTGTAATATTAGGAGTCACGAAGATCGTGGCGCAGTTTATTCTATCTTATATATAATTGGTTCGATCTTATATTAGATATATAGTGGTATTACATTCCACCACTAAACACATAATATCTAGATATTTGGGCGGAAAGTGGCAAATGGCTTGTTTTTAAATAAAAGAAACATCGCTGGTCAAAAAAAACATTCACTCGAGCTGGGATCGAACCCACAATCATCGTTTACATTCAGACGTTGTACCAAAATGGCCTCTTCATAAAAATATTGCAATACATTTTTAACTAATATTGTGACTTACGTCTTTATAATCATAACTGTTCAAAATATGATAAACAGAATGGAGCAAATAGTATTCTGTCACGCCAAATGATAACTAGAGTTTCAAAAGGTGCTCCTAAAAAAATAAGGTAGCTAGAGCCTTCGAGAGTATAATATCAATGATGCTATAGGAATGTTGAAAACAGTAGAGGATTCGATGAAGAAACCGTAGCGTTTAACTCTTCGATTTGTCTGGATATTCTGGTAAGGAAAATATAGGGAACACAGGGAAGTAAAAAGTAATTCTATTTCAAAAATTATGTTTATGAGGCAAAAATGAAATTTGCCTTTGATTAAGGATTTTTTAGTATCTACTGTATAAGGTAAGGGAAAAAATACTTGACTTTAGAAAACTCCCATGTTCGTACATAAATTCGTATACAAAATATTCTAAAATTAGATGGTAAATTAGGTTCGTAGTCATTTTCTATGTTCCCAGCGTGGGTCGCGTGTAAAAAGGCTAATAATGCGGACGCGAGTAGAATGCCGACGTGAAGGCCGACCCACCTTAAATGGATATGGTTCACTTGACACTATTGGATTGATATTGGAGATTGCAAATGTCTGTAAATTTAAAATGTTATTTAAATTTATCTAGTTTAAAAATTAGGAAGGAGAAATTTTATTTAAAAATAAAATTTGTATTAATTATATGCACTGGAATATATTCTTCAAATTATCCTTTTTTTATTTTCGATACAATAAATCCAATGAATAATTAAACTTTATTCTTATAAATTTTAGTGTTTTTTCAAAATAAAACAAGATACAAATACAAAGTATTACTACTATATGTTGTTTCCAACCATTAATATTGCACATAATTATCAGCAATTTGTTCACCTGTATTACTTAATAAATTTAAAATATATTTTCTGCCGTGTGATCCCGGCCTAGAATACGATCATCCTGGTACTGGTGGTGTCGTAAGAGGCGACTAAAGTACGTGTGGTAGAGTCACGTTGCCAGCAATGGCAACACGCATGGGCAGACTCGACCGGATCATTACCACCCCCGGCATTCAAACCGGCGTGAAGTAGTGGCTTTATGCCACTGCGTTTCGCATCAGGTAATGCCGGGCCCCGGCGCCCAACCCATCTTAAAGGCCGGCAACGTACCTGTAACTCCTCTGGTGTTGTACGGGGTCGCGGGCGGCGGTAATCACTTACCATTAGGTGACCCGCACGCTCGTTTGCCGTGTCTTTCCCATAAAAAAAAATAAATAAATAAAATATTGTAATTATTTTTTGTAGAAATAATAATTATAAAAATTATCATAAAAACAAATGTAAATAAGAACACAAATATTAGTTTTATCACGGAGGCACCATTAAAGTCTTAAAACGATTAAAGCATACATTTACGTACGCTACGTGCTGTGCATTCTAGAAGCACCTACATTGATACGCTGACAGAAACTAAATGAGTTTAAAAACTTAATTAATATAATATTTTATGCAATTATTATCTAGTATATAAAATAATTGACATATTTTATCAATTCAAATTTAAAGTCAATTGTTTTATATACTAGATTATGACATGATTATGAGTTCATTAGCTGTAACGATTTATTTTATATATTTATAAAAAATAGATGAAACAGAGCAACGATATAATAAACTAAACGTTTTCTTATCGGACCGAAGAGATGAACATAATCAAAAGGTATGTTTTATATAACTTTTGATTATTTTCCTCTGGAAACATAGAATGGTAGGCAGAGGGGATCTAGTCTTAGAAACTGCGTTTCCATTAAAACTCTTCCGTTTTCCACTAATTTCCGAATTCTGGAGGCATTGCGTGTTCAGTGGTGGAATTCGACATCGCGCTTTGGTCTCGTTACCAGAGCGGGGAAATTAAAATATTAAACATTTCATTTTCCTCGTATGGAAAAACCACAACCTAACCTAACCTAGCAGTCATACGCTTGTGCCATTTTTATATTTTAAAGTAGTTTCACTTTTAAATATAAAAATGGCTCAAGCGCAAATGCACAAGCGGCGCGGCGCGTACAGTCACACCGATCAGGCAAGCTTAAAAATATTAGGCATGCTTAAAAGTATTAGGCAGTAAGGATTTTTTAATCAAAAATATTTGAAATTACTAGATGCTTAATTACATATGTAAGTGGAAGACACCTTTTTGCATCGACACTCCCAATAAAGCAAGTTTTTGTGAGGGATCAGTGTAGTAAAGTTTATTAGATTATCGCCGGCCTCGGCGAATATTTTGAAAGATGGTTTATCGGTGTCATATATGTACGTATGTATAAGTATACTTATAATTCATAAACATTCTTCGTGTGATCGATAGTTCTCGAACCGTATGAGTTATAGGTAGATTGGTTCGCGAGCATATCATATATTAAAAGAGATAAAATATATTTTGTTTTTCTACTAATTAAGAACATAGTCATGGTTATAAAGCCGTAGCGATGCAGTGGCGCAGCGCCTGGCTGTAAGCGATACGGTTGTGAGTTCGATTCCTATTTGGATTATATGAATGACTTACATTTCTTTGGTAAGAAGTCAAATCGTGGCGTTGAGCTTCGCACTAAGCATGCCACGTCTGAGCAGTAAAAAACATATATACCTATGTTTGTGTGTGTGTGTATGAATGTAATTGAGAAATTGCTGTCGATTAAACATCCACACTCTTAAAGAAGATTGAACTTAGAATTATTGCATTTGTAGTCAAATGCTTTTCCACTCCACCATGATAGATCAATACAACTAACCTACAAAACGCGAAAAGGTAAAAAAATATATGTTATCTTTGTAAACTAGAACAAAACAATGTTTTTTCCTATTAATTTTTATACAACACGCGTTTGCTTACAAAAATTAGCAAGTGGCATTGCAATTTTATTCTTTATTTAAAATGTAGGTCATGTTTCATCAAAATATTGTGTGAAGTATAGATTACTGGGGCTCGTATATGTTTTTTATATACATTAAATGTTTAATAATAGACTAATATGAATACTTTTATTTGTTCATTGTTCTATTAAAAATTACTAGGTCATAGATTTAAGTTATAATAGCCATACAAAAAAAATAGCATATTTAAAATACTGACGATTTAAAGAAAACATATTTAATATAAACAAGTCCTGCATTTTTATGTGAGGCTTTGAAATCCTCTTGAGACTGTGTTTGTCTGTTTGTTTTTATCAATGTCTAACTGAATATGAAACTATACGAAACGATAACTACACGAATGTATGAAAGATGAATTTATAAAATCATTTACTATGGGTTCCAAAATAAAAGTAATATAGAATTGTGTTAAAGCGCTTAGAACTAATAACTTTTATTTTTCACCTAAAACGACCATTTTTAATTGGTTTCTATATTCAAACTAACAGAAGGTAGATAGGGCTCCATTTCTGTTGGTGCTAGTGAAAGAGCAGGTGTACTTTAGCTAACAATCGTTAGCGGATAAATGAACATGTCGTTTGTCGCACTAAGCTTTGAATATGCAGGTTTTTATTTATTTTTTTTAACTTTTATTTCGTACGCTTTTTTAGCCTTTTCTTTTTGTGTGTAAAACAAATATATTATAAGGATTTAAAAAAGCATAATATTAGCTATATTAAAATTGTAAATTGTGATCTGCTCATCTCTTGTCAAAAATCGTAACATAGGTTTTCGATGTTGTTCATTATTTTTTAGGAAATGGTAAATTGAAAGCTCATTGCAGCGTTCAAAATTTAGTATAAAATTAGACTTTGACCAAAAAAATTAAAGCAGTTCGATCACCACTCGGGGGTTAGTTTTTTTTATATTTTCCTTCGTATTTGTATGCCTTACATTTGGCTTTGTATGTATTTTTTCTTTTTTTGCATACAAATATACATATACATATGCTTGGAGGAATATATAGGCATTGACGCTACGCTAGGCGCAATTAAATAGTCATGATGATAGAGTCAAGACAAAAAAAAGAAAATAAAGTTCATGATATGAATTTATAATATATATTTATATCGGGGAACGGAGTGTCATAACACGTGGTTCCCTCGGCCTAACCTGCTATATGCGAGATAAAGCGTAAAGCGGCGTGAAAAAAACTGCATTTTTTAGAGACATGGCTTATCGTTAGCAGATGCTAAGATCGCTGTTCATTAACCAGGGAAACTTCTCTATCTCTCTCCGCGTATTCTTCTTTGCCTTCTATGTCGTTGTCATCTATGACTCGCTTGATTATTTGGGCTAAACAAAATAAAAAAGTAAATTGCATGTGCTATCCAATAAAGTACATAAAATAGAAATAGTAAAATCATACAGATTTTTTTTATTACACGGACTATAGAATCATGAATATTTTATATGAACCTAAAATCCATTTTATTACAATATCTAGAATGAAAAAGAAAGAAATAAAAACAGACAGCAAATAATAAACGCGTTGTGAAATAGAGTTTGAATAAAATAGCAGCGAAACTCAGTCTCTATGATACTAACTAACACAAAATGTATATTGCCTTAGCAATTTTAATTCAGAAGCGATGCTGGCAATTCCGAAGCCACGATAAAAATCAAAACGGCTATCCGATAGTATTTACTTTTTTTTTTAGTTTCACGATGTATCTAGCATATAACGGGAAATCCGTTATCCACTTTCAGCTGATTTCTCGAGGAGTTGCGTATTGAGTTGCAGATCTTAATGTCATGCCTTGCCTTACCAGATTCATAAGCGATTGATAGTAGATTTGAAAATTTGATCGATATTTTTAAATTATATGTGTGCAGACATGGGCTAATTTTGTATGAGTCAAAAGTTGAATTAATGAATTTGTTATGTAAGCAATTCCATAAAATATTTAGCATCATTAAAAGAATTCCGAAATTCGGAATTTGTGATCATGCGTATTGAATGCCAGTGCGTCTTGTCAGAGCAGATAAATCAAAATAGTTCATTTTACCCAAGTGAGAACCGAATCTACAACCGTAGCGTTTACAATCAGTGCATATGCCGACAGTCCACCTCTGCAATATATTCGCAAACAGAAAGCAACTAACATCGTAGATAGTTCTAATAAAACATAATTCATATCTTTCAACTTTTTCATAGAGTACATCCGGTTGTAGAGCCAATACTAGCATCAACTCGTCTGCAGGCCAAAAAAACAATATGGGATATATCTTTATTGGAACAGTTTTTTTTATTTATTTTACTATATAGTTATTTCTATGTATGTGTTAATTCAGTTTTTAATTTAAAATGATAATATTTCTGGCTTTTCATCTCTTGCTTCATCACCATCGTTAGCCTGTCGTTGTCCACCACTAGGTAGAGTTTTCGCTTTTTCTTATTTATACCTAGTTTTAATTTAAGTTTGTTATGTTTTTTATCTGTACCATAAATGTAAATTTCCATGTTTAGATTTTTTTTAATTTATTTGATGTAAATTTCAGTTTGATACCTCCATGTAATCTTGAAATGATAACACACGTACATACGAAAAACTAAGTAATGCTATTATGGTTCCTTTCATCCTTTTCTGGTAAGGAACCTCAAAAAGATAAAGGAGACTTAGTAGTTAGGTAATCTGTCCCTTAATTTCCGTCTAATATTGAAAACATTGTGTATTGAATTGTTGAACTCTACTTCGCGCTTCTTACGCTTCATGTACATCTAACTTATTACCAACAAAAATCTACAATTTGAACTAAAAGGACAAAAATAAATAACTATGTGAAATGCACTATAAATTAAGTAAAATACTGCAACAATACAATGCTGAAGCGTTGGCTGAATAGTTGGGCCAAGTCGACGCCAGAATAACACAGTCGAAAGGATGGAGCAAATTGCATTTGCACTTTAAATAAACGGCCAGCTACGAAATAAACATCGTCTGCTATTCAAAACCTATATTTGTCTAAGAGTTTCTTAGAGAAACGAGGATTTATAAATAAGGAAAATAATTCAATATTCTATTCATTTCGCCGTTCAGATATACTATAAATAGATTCTGGATGCTATTTCAGGATATGGTAGAAGTAAATAAAATCGCAGTGAATTGTTGTTTTCGTTTGAGAGCAAAGTTGGATTGCAAAATTTATTTATAACATTCGATTTTCTTCATTATTTGCATAGGCTTGTTCTATATTCATCAGATACTTATATATACATATACACACACACACACACACACACACACACACACACATATATATATATATATATATATATATATATATATATATATATATATATATATATATATATATATATTTAAAGGTGGGTGTGTAATTTTTGAACTAATTTATTACTTACTCGATATTTTCTAAGATAAAACAAAATACAAAGATTTTTAAACATTTTTAAAGTGTTATGTCACACTTAGGAAAACTTTCTAGATAAGTGAAATGTAAAGATTTTTTTACTATTTTATAGTATACTATAAAAAAGTCAATCGTCAGTAGTTGTATAGATAATATAAAAAAACATAGCCAGTAAGTTCGTAGTAGAAGTGGGTCTAAAGGCCGTAAATAAATCAAAAGAAGGCCTGGTGCGGTTATGAGGCATTTTTTGTCTCTCACACATTCGCAATTTAATTCACAGGTGCTCCCATTTGATTCATGGCTCAATTTATTCGTAATTTATTTTTGTTGCTCAGGTCAGGGCGTACGTGAGAAACTTTTATTGCTTCGCGAAATTAGATGGGCCTAAAAATTTTAATTTTGTTTGCATTTCCTTTTTGTATTCATCTTCTATTTGCATATATACTCGTACATAGATAACAAAACGTTATATAATTTTACAGGTAAAATTGTTATTCTAATTTTAAACATACAAGCATTAAGGCTTATCAAGACATCTGTTGTTCCTGAGCGAGTTCATCTCACATTATGAGCTCATAAACATCGAAATAAGCATAAATTTACCGGACTCACATTTGAGATACTTATAAAAGGATAAGGCAAGATAAAACGCCATAAAGCGTCACGGACTGTAGTAAATAAACCTTATCGTACGATGCAAGTTGACGTACCGCACCACTTTACCCGTTTCTCCCCTACGTCATCCATTGCTGGTCCACTCCCGCATATGTTTAGGACGGCACATGTTAAAACGTCGCAGTAAATTGAGCTGAAGGCTTAAAACATCGTTATAATTTACGAGGTGCTAGGAAGTACCCCGGTGGAATTTATTCATGGCAGTAATAAAATCTGTCGGGCGACAGTCCCCGGCCGGCCAGGCCGACCAGGTTAATTCCTTTTTGAAATTTAGTAGAAACGACTTGGCAAGGCTTTTCTCGCTAGATATTAAATTATGTGGCGGATGGCGGATAAAGATTTTGGAAAACTATCAAGTTGGAAGAAATTGTCGCCTGACTCCTCGTCCTTAAGAAAGTATATTGGTTTTTAATGAAGATTGATCGATTATGGAGCAGGATTTTCTTAAAAAATTGCAGAGTCAAAAATTAAAATCAGCATGGTAGGCACAGGAAACCTAGTGTTAAAACACTCCGTTGCCCACTTTCCGCCTAATTCTGGAGGCATTGCGCGTATGTTGGCGGAACTCAACGCCGCGCTTTGCCTAGACACCAGAGCGAAGAAAAGGAAATATACATTTAAATAAATATTTAATTTTCTCGAGTGTGGACCAAATCCACAACCAGGACCAGGAACCCACTTTTACAGTCATACTTTGTGCCACGCTTTTACAAAGTCAATAAACAATAATTTATCTTATTCAATAACATTAATTTGTTAACATTATTAAATTACATTCCAATGCACATTTTTTACAATAACCTGATATTTAAAGTTTACATAAAATGATATGATTATATAAAAAGAGCCAAGTTAAATCAATATACGCTCTCGACATCACCGAATAAGACATCTATATGGGTGATGAGTTCTGTGTTAACTCAAGATATAATTCGATTGTATTTATACCATTATTACTACTATTAGATTGTATTTGTACCATTATTAGTAGATTGGAACATTAGAAAAATGTGTATGAATTCAAATTTGGCGTTGTAAATTTACAAAAAAAAGTATTTCTTTATTTGGAAATTATATTAAAATTATAATATTTATCTCACTCCAAAAGAAACTGAAATACTTTAAAACAATTTTTACATATATATATATATATATATATATATATATATATATATATATATATATATATATATATATATATATATATATGTATATATTTTCCTGTTTCAGTAACTAACCATGCGGTGGCGACACTACACGTCGCCGTGCACGTGATCGGTCTGGCAGCATGGCGGCGTACGTCGCACTTTTCCTCCTCCTCTGCCTGGTGAGGTGCCACACCAAGACCGTGCTCCAGGATAAACTTGGTATGTCCTAGAATGATACTTAATTGCTGTTTTTTTACCACAAAACAAATCCTTTGACTATAAGCGTAATGCTTGAAGGTTTGATTCTCTCGGAAGAATGATTGTATTTATCATTGCCATTTCTCCGTTCTGGTGGCCAGCACATGCTGTTGTGTGGCGCCACTCATGAAGCAATGTCTTGGTAACTGGGCAAAAAAGCAGGAACGGAGTGTTTTAGGGTTTAACTGTTATGGTGGTAACGTACGTTAGTACAATTATACGTAGTAGCAATGCCTCCAGAATACGGCGGAAAGCGGGGAACGGAAGTGTCTTAATAGGAATGGACAATAGGTTCTCCCGTTTTTTCTACTTACTCTTCTATATGCAGAATACAACGAGACGCTTTTTTAATATTAAAGCTTTATATAATATAGTGTTCCTAATTTGATCTACAGAATCCTACTAGTACTACTAGAGGTAATTCCTAGAGTAATACACGCTCTAACTGTTATTGGTGCTGTATTGGCAAATGGAATCGACTATTTGATGGGGTCTCCGAAACTTAGTGGAACTTACATGCACACACATCCTAAATTTGATCAAAGTGACTTTCATAATAATAACAGTAGTCTATATAATTCCAACATAAACTATTCTATGTGCTGTAATCAAAATATTATATTTTGTTAATTTTTTTTCATTTACACAAATAATATCAAGTAAAACCAAATATTATAAAATAAGTACTCTTCTTCCTACTTTCAAGACTTTGCAACTTTGGAACTCAACGCCGTGTTTTGCCTGACTTGTCTTAGTGGAAAGAAAGTGGCCTCAAATTACTACCAAATAGGGATTGAAACCACAACAATTACATTTACAATCAGACGACGCTCCCGACGACCGATAACACAATAAAATACTTTTTATTTCTTTAATATATAGTCACATTTATACAGTAACCCATACAGTAGTGTGATAATGTTATTACCGTTGTAGTATTTTATTGAACATTCTATTACTGCTAGCGGCGAATATACTGTGGAATAAATTTGTATACATTTTATCATTCGGTTTTATCGACTATTTTATTTACAGGCTTTTTTTGTATGGTTTCGCCTTTTTTGTATGAATTTTTGGCGTGTGTTAAGAAATAAGTGATCATTCTCTCTGTTTTCCGCTTATAAAAATCTGTTGTATCGTATCGTTTTGAACTAAAGTATCAAACCGATAAGATCTATGTGATGTAAATTTATGCAAGTATCTGATTTTAAAATTGACGTTAGTTTTTATGTTGATTTTCAGGTTTATTCTAGTTGTTTGCTTGGTTATTTGCTTGTTTGATAATTTTTTTCTGTCGGGGCTTATAATTGTCAATAATTTTCAAAGAAACCTTACCCATAGTCTCCACAAATAGTAACCTGGTAATGAAAAAACAATCTTAATTTAATTCCTGGTAATGAAAATCTGGTGATCAACAGAATGATTTATCAGCTCTTTTTATAATTGACTTCTCACGTTTAGGTTGCATAAATACAGATTACGAACAACAAAAAAAATCAAGAACTAAGATACTCCTTATCCATTTTTTTTCCAATTTTCTGTACATCGCGTACTGAGTGGCAAAATTTAACGCTTTGCTTACTTTACCAGAGCGCAAAAATAAAAACATCCCATGGCCGAGTGGGTAATCGAAGCCACATTCATCGGGCTCTCAATTATACGCAGTCGCAGTCCGCCATGACGGCTTTTAATTAAATACATAGCTTGTACATAAACACGTATATTATATACATATTGTCAGTATATGCTCTAAGTTAACATTAATTAACATTTAATGTCGTTCTACATGCCAAGATACCATGTTCTGTGAGATCATAAATTGATTTAGTACGAGTACGAATATTGCACGTTATCGTGTACATTATTGAATATTATAAGCTTGGATGAGGCCTTCCTGGGGTATGGGACAGCCTGATTGTAGGCGTGACGGTTATGGGTTCAATTTCCACTAGTGAGAAGATTTTCCCCCTGGTAACAAGACAAAGTGCGCTGTTTAGTTCTGTCACTCAATAATAAAGTTTTGAAAAATTGGGCGGTAAATTAAAAACGTAATGTCTTAGCATAAGATTCCCTCTGCCCTCTCTAATGGGGTATACGATGTAAAAAAATCAGCTTTATGCTGTATCCAGCACACAGCAGGGTAGACAAAGGAAACTATTGTTAAGATTGAATAAAAACTCTATGCTATTATTTCTCATCTTTGGTTTTACTAGCCTTTAGTTAAGGCTTTGCCTGCTGGTTAAATTGAAATAAATACGAGTTGCGAATGACACATCATACATTCTCAACACCCAAGTTGCCTTAGGTACGGTAGATTGTAAGGAAACGATTAAAATGATGAACCTTTCTCGATAAATTTATCTGTGCAAGCACTTCCGGTGCATATTTTTCTACATATACTAGCAATTTAAAATAACTCTCATAAAACTAAAATCTCAAATCTAGAAACTAAAACCATATATCAGGATTCAATCGTAGCATATCATATAGAAGTTCGGAGACTAGATTACGAGTCAGCTTACCCCAGTCTATAAGGCATCCCAGTCCAACTTTTCTAAGCTCTCATAGATATTTCTAAGGTTCAATTTTGATCTCGTTGCAGAATTATGGCTCAGTTCGAGCCACTTACCTATCTCATTACTCTTGGACAGGTAAATTTATCCAAACCCACTTACCTTCTTAGTTTACTGGGATGCAATGTAAGAATTGAAATTTTATTCATCGTTGCCACCATGGCGCAGTGATACAATGTCTGATTGTAAATGTGATGGATTGAGCTTCTTTCCTTACGGGGATAAATGAATAAATAATTCATCTGAATGAAGATAAATCATGATGATTAATACATCTGAACGAAGATTAATAAATTCATTTATCCCCTTGTATAAGACTGAGTGTGCCGTTTAGTTTCGTCTTACAACATCATGACCTAAAGTGTTTTTGTAATTATCCATATCCATATATCTATAATATATGCATCATATACCTTTTTGATAGTAAGTTTATTTGATTTCCTTTGATGTTACGATATTAACATATAATATTATAATATGCAATATTTATAGTAGGGTACTATCGAATTTAATGTTTAGTTTATATTACTGTCAAAGAGATTTCTGATGCTTGTTTGAAGTTGTTTAAAGGATTAAATCTTTAAATATTTGCATTAGTTGTATTTGCTTTAAAAATATTGATGTTTTTATTGCATGCCGATTTGTTTTATTGAATTTCTAGTATACCTTGAGGGACGTTCAAATCATATCAAAAATTGTATTTCTGTATTCTACTTTAGGTATACATTGATTTTATATACATACACTAGCAACCCGCCGGCGGTAACACCTGCTTGAATTTTTTATTGTACACAGTATTTCGTTCATGCTGTAATATATGTATGTAACGCATTTACAGTGATCTATTGTAAAAATTACAAAATTCTTGGGGTTGCGTTATATCATGCAAAAAATATCTTCTTACAAAAACAGAATCTTTTTTACAAAAACAGAACTTTACACTATAAGATTTAATTAAATGAAGATCGATTCAACTCTTTCTGTTTTCCGTTTAGTTTCATGCTTTATCCCTGTTTGGCAGGATAGGAAGGGGTACCTGGGACCCTAGTGTTACGACACTCTGTTCTCATTCAGGCACTTCCGTTCCCCACTTTCAGCAGAATTCCCGGGAGATTGTGCGTAGTGGTTGAACTAAACTAAGCTTTGCACTTTATTTTTACCTTAAAATATGAAATATTTCGTGTCCCCAATTGAGAATCTAACCCACTTTCGTCACCTTTAACGTCGCACGCTTGTGCCGTTGCGCCATGACGGCCTTCAGTCTATAATATACATAGGCATTAATTCGGCAATATTCTCCCGTATCAGTGAATCAAGGTTAATTTATCGTTACGAGGCTTATTAATACAGTCCTTGTCGGCCTGGTCGCAGTACTGGCGTGACGCCAGCGGGCCGATGGCTGTTGTGTACTTACTATGTGAACGTAAGCGTTTGTTGTCAATTTCTGAGCTAGAGGTGAACCTTTATTTGTTGGAATCATATGGAACTATGTAATATATTGTGCTATTGAATTAAATTTGTATGAAAGACTTTAGTTTTGGGATTGATATTTTTGTGGTGGTGTATAATAATTACTCTGTCTTCAGTATTCGGCGGTGCCTTATTGGGAACGTAGTGTTGTTTGTTGTGCAGGTTGGTGCAGGATAGAGCTAGAAACCAAAAAAATGTACGTCCTTTTGACTATGAGTTCAATTCAATAGAAGAGTTTTATATTTAAAGGTTTGTAATACACTAATTGTAGCCCTCAACTTCGTTTGTATTTCTAGTACATATTTCGAGTAGGTAGAGGGAACCTAGTAGTAAAACCCACAATTGTCACATTTAGACTTCATTATACTTACAATATATTTTTAGCATCACGCTATATCCCGTATCTAGCAGGGTAGAGGAAATCTAGGGTTAAGACACTCAGCTCCCCATTTTCTGCCAAATTCTGGAAGCATGGTGTGATGCATGCAAATATAAAACATTTATTTTTCTCGAACGGGAATCCAATCCACAACCTGTCATTTTTACGTTCGTACTTTGTGCGCCTGTGTCACGACTGTCATCTAATTATCAAATTTAACTTGTAATAATGAAACAAACTAAGTTGATGTTAAATTAATTTCAAAGGGGGTTTATTATTATAGTCCTCTTTGGCCGCCATGCGGTTTAATGCAGGCGCTTGGAAGTACGCCAATGACACAGTACTCGATGTCAGGAAGACATATTAGAATGTATTCGTTTATTTCTTCTCTTTATTAGGTAAATAAAGTGAACGCAGGCCTGGGCTTGAGTTCGTAGTGGTACAGCTACACAGTGTCTGATTGTAAGCGTGAAAATTGGGGGTTCAAAAGGTTAATTATTTT
This sequence comes from Heliconius sara, assembly GCA_917862395.2. NCBI lineage: Eukaryota > Metazoa > Arthropoda > Insecta > Lepidoptera > Nymphalidae > Heliconius > Heliconius sara. The sequence continues at coordinate 7,475,622 of OU860780.1, read as the reverse complement.
TATTTTCTCGGTCACTCAGCGTAATATTTCGAAAATTGGCAGGAAACGGAAGAATAGCATGTCTTAAAAAAAATAAGAACCTTGTGATAGATCGCTTTGTATCCTATTTTCCTTTTCAGATAAACATAGTGTGTTGAGTTTAACTGATCAATAGGATATTTAACTGGCCAATGGGATTGTTTGCATCGTAATAACATATTAGCAAAAGAAATGTTTTTAAATGGTGATACAAAAGCATAGCAAAAAATTTTAATACTTATTTGTTTAAGCATATTAACGTTGTTCTATAATTATTTGATATAACAATATAATAACAGGTTGAAATTGAAAAAGAGTACATAAAATCTTACAATATGCATGGACTCAATTGGTACAGACAGTAAACTTAAAACGTCAACGTAGATTTAGAAAATATAAAAAATCATCGGAACTAAACGCACGGGGATTAGATTTGTCTTAATATGAAAGAAGCGTTTTAATACTAGGTTCCCAGGTTCCCTCTGCTTACGCTTATAGCATATGCGACATACGCTCGATTCTAAAAAATCTAGACTCAACAAAACTTTTTGCAGAAGCTTAAGTGAAACTAAGCTAAAGCAATAAAATGGTAAATATTTTATAATTCAAAATGGATTTCGACAAAGAGTCCAATCTAAAAGTTCTAGTCAACTAGACCACCGTTTCCGTTTTTATTTATTCCGTTTGGAAAATTTCGAAAGAGTGGAGATTTGGAGTGTTTCCGTGTGAGCGGTCAAAGGTACACCGCAAGTGGTGCATTTAGTGTACGTAGAGAGAAACAAAGGTACTGCTTTCGGATCGAGGTCCTATAAGCGTAGGCATGAAATTCATAGAATTATGAATGCTAAATGACTTATTTCAATGGCTGGTTATTTTGTCAGTTTGTTCTAATTTATGTCAATTGATGTGTAGCTCTGTACTTAAGATAATACTTATAAGTGGAAAACTGTAATTGGATATTTTTTGTTTGTAATTCATAATATGCTGTTGTTTTCCTATGCAATAAATAAATAAAAAAATAAAATAAAAAAATATTTGTACGTAATAAAAGACTTTATATATGTAGGTAATTTTAGCTTCGATTTTTGATGCATAAGTGTAGTTCAGTTCCCGCTTTCCTAATGATTTTCAAGATATTGCGTATTATGAAGTGGAGATTGGACGATTGTGGGTTCGATTCTCATTCGGAAAATAATTCATTCTCCCAAGTGAGTATCGAACCCACAATCGCCGCGACTTTCTCATTTCTCTCTCTATTCAGTCTGATACAGTACTACAACTAACTGTACCAGATAATAAAGAAATACATACGTTATTAAAACATTTTACACCAAACATTAATTGAAAAAAAAACTCGATTTGATTAGACATTAAGCGGCGTTAAGTTCCGCTATTCAACATGCAATATCCCTAAAATATTTTAAACATTTTTTAAAGTGTTATTCCATTCTTATTAAGAAAAATACTTATTTACGCCACCTGGAATCCGACCAGGTTTGTAGCCTAGTCGGTTTCCAGGTACCTCCTCTAAATTTTTATCTAAAACAAACATTAACAACTTACAAAACATCAGGTGTACAATACTAAAACGCCCATCTAATACATACAGAAGTAGCCATAATGCATAATTTGAGTCAATTTAAACGATTTTACGATAACACGAAGACATTAACTCCGCTGTTACGACTCCGGACTTCAGATACACAAAACAGATGGCGCGAGTGGTTTATGAGTGAAAAAAAAATATTCCCAACTTGAGTTACGGTTGTGAATGTCTGCTTTTATTGCTTCTAAATGCGTTGCCGCGGCCGCTTGATCGTTTTACGAGCGTTACGTACCACTAAAAAATTTTCAACGCAATTCTTTTGCAAATTTTCAATATTTCTCGTCAATTTTTTATTAAGTCACCTTCCTCCTATCCCCCCCATACAATTTATAGGCATCGTTCGTCGGATGTACGCACTCCACGTAACGTCACTGGGCCTCAGCTGCTTACGTTTTTAGATATTAAATTTATGCCTTCCTTATGGCTGTTTCCATGTTGAATAAGAAAATTAATAAGCTGTAAAGATGTTTCCTTGAGCGTTTTCGAATGAGCGCGGTGTTTGGGCCGTTCTTTTTTAATATTCGTGCAGGGAAAATTTTGTAATTGTGGCGTCTTATATAAAGAAAATAAATAAATAAATCAGCTTCATATCTCGCAAACAGCAGGGTAGGGGAAAACTAGACACTGCGACTTAAGACACTCCGGTTCTCATTTCCTGCTGATTTCGTGCATTAAGTGTTTAGTGGCGGGTATTAACGCCGTAATCACACTCACACAACTCGACACCAAAGCAAAGAAATGAAAATATTAAACCTTTAATTTCCTCGAGTGGGGATCAAACCCACAACCAATAGCGTTTACAGTCAAACACTTATTTCCCTGCCGCGCGACTGACCTCTCCTCATAAAAAGATAGTGTAAAATTTGATTTAAACGATTTTCTTTTATTTATATATTTTTATATGCCATTAGCGTAGTTGGTACGATTTTGACTGGATAGTCATAATTATTTGTATTATTCTCATAAGTTTTTAATAAAGCTGTTATTGCGTACCTCACAAAGCTACTACATTAGTAAAATTAAGCAAAAATAAATAAATAATTTTGAAGTAAGGGCTCAAATAATAAATTCACTGCAATCAATATCTGCAACGTTTTGTACTTTTTTATGAATGTGTCAAAACTTTATCCAGTCACAAAAGGTATACAACATATTATTATTATTAAATTATATTTCATATTCAAGTATAAACAAGCATTTTTCTTGGAACTGTTATACATAGAGAGCTTCAAAGAAATAAATATTACTTACAAGACAGTCAGAATATACGAGATTTGCTATTTCGTGTTGTGTGTGACTCGTTTTCATAACAAACCTAGCTCCTGCAGCTGTATGAAAATAATATTTTCAAGTTTTAAAAATATACACTGAATTCCTTGTATAGAGTAATTTTGTGGAAATATAGAGAATTGTTTTAATAAAAACTAGTTTTCTCTCTTCAATTACTCTTGATGTATATTAATAAAAATAAAGTTAAACAATTAATTATTTTAAAATAATGAAGATTTTATCCACAAAATCTTTTGGTCTGTAGATTCTTGGTCAAATGTTCTTCTTGCTTTTTCCTGCACAGAAGGTTAGGTAGAGGCAACCTAGTGTTAAGACACTCCATTTCCCACGCACCGAGAATGTAATGTGAGAGGCGGAACTCAACGCTGCGTTTTTTGCCAGAGTGAACCACATCGATCAGAGGCTGTGGGCTAGGTTGTGCCTCAATGCCGTCAGTAAACATTTTCAATAATCATTGACGAATGTCTCATAAAGTGCTATAGTCATTTTTTCATAATATTTTCAATCATCTGTCACATTATGCAGGTAAAATAACGATGATCTGAAGATGCATAATTCCGATTTTCAGCTTTCCGCTCAGTCAGAATTAGAGATCGTATGTGCTGATTTATATATGCTAATGAGATAATGCTTCTAACTAGGGGAAAGAAGTATACAAAAATATACCAATATTTTCTTTTTTACCGAATAAATAGAAATATCTTTAGTGTCTAAATATTCAACATTAACACCATAACCTCTCCAACAATAATAGATTATAGGAATCGTTTTAGATGATTCGAATTCAAAATCGTAACGTTTCCTCTAACTCTAACGATTTAGAGAGATTACTATTTATTTTATTACTTAATCGAACCGTATTATTTATTAAAAATCCAAATGCTTATCATTGATAGACCATTAAAACGCCATTTTTAATAATAAATTAATATGAATGTAATTTAAAATATCACTTAACACGACTTTTTCAGCCGGATATAAGCGTGTATACAAGAATAATGCTTAAATAGCGTGAGAGCGACTCATTTCAATATTGTCAGGGTCGTTAATAAAATGCGATTTTAAATCGTTTTGTTATTATATCCTAAAGATTTTTTAAGGATCACGCAGTATCTTACACATAATGTTAAGACACTCTGTACCACCTAATATTTAAGACATTGTGCGTTGAGTATCGAAATGTCGAGTATCGAATCTTAGCGCTGCGCTTTTTTCTTTTTTTAGGTTCACGTTGTATCCCCGACCTGGGAACCAAATTTTAGGACACTCCATTTCGTTTGGAACCTTAAGATTAGTTTAAACATTGCGTGCACACTGCCGCACTTTCGCCTCATTACTAGAGCGAGAAAATAAAAATATAAAATATTTCATTTCCTCGAGCGGCAATCGAACCAACAACCTGTCGCGTTAACTGTCGCACGCTCGTGTCCCTGCGCCACGACTGTTCTTAAAGGAAATTATCTAAGTAGAGAGTGAGAAGCTGGTCTATAAAGTTAGTATAAGATATTTAGTTTCCAAACATGATATAAGAGATTTAAGGTCTACGCTGCTACGCCGTAGCTTATTTGTTAGTCAAATATGCTGTGGCGTAGCTCTAAGTTAACTAAGTTGCTTTAAATACTTAGAATTAGAAATTCAATTATTATATCTACTCAAGTCTGAATATGACTAAACATAATATTGTTGTTTTGTTACTTTTTTATCGTTTTTACGATGTCCTATATTGTAATTATTATATTATATAAAAATAGCTTTACTTTATACGTAAATAAATGTATAATCATTACAGTTACTTAGACTTTGCCCATGAGACTACCGCCATGTGGGAAGTCAATGGCGACTACCATTGTGTCGATCGTGGTTTCAGTTAATAATAATAATAATAAACATCTTAAGACCGGCATCTAAGAACCGGATGTAGAAGGCAACGGTTTACTTGAGACGGATACTAGGAGTATATAGTTAATTATTATTATTTTAGGTGTCGTGGCACAAAGGCACAAAGTGTAACTGCAAAACCGATTGGTTTTGGGTTCGATCCCCACTAACTTTTATTTCTCCAACAATAAGATAAAGACGAATACATAATATTAATTGCACTAAGGTTGTCTGTTCAGAAACACGTAATTGGTCCTAGAAATCGTAAAAAACAATAAATCAAACCAACTTCTCGTATAATCTGGTTTAACTTATAAATATATAGAGACACTAGAACAATCTGATTACTTAATAAAAAAAATACCGCCCAATCTCAGCGAGCCAGTAAACACGTGCCGGCTGTAAATTCAAAGAAGCAGCTCAGTAAATAAAGAACCGTTGTGTGCATCCAATATATTATTCTACCCTTAATTAAGTACTTTTTGTATATAGATACAGAACTTTGTAGATTTAGTAACTTTTAGTGGACTTTTTAATAGATTTTTTTTGTTTGTCTTGTGAATATAAAAGGGAAATAGAAAATCATATGATCAGATCACTTTACTTCCTTTTTATCAAATCCGTCGGTGCTGACTCTAAACGTGTTAGTTGTGAATACAATTTCCACTCGGTAGAATAAAGGGTTCATTTTGGTAACTTGGTAACAAGAGGAACGCGCGGCATCGAGTTCCGTTGCTCAAAATGTAATGTCTCGAAAATTTGAAAATTCATGGGTTACGGAATGTCTTAACACAAGGTTTGCTCTGACAATATTATAATAAACTGTGGTTAAGTCGCTAGCGTTGTGCATAAATTAATGATGCAGAATAGTCAATTATCACGCATCGATATAATGACAAATCGATAGTAAAGTTGCGGTTTCACGGTCAATATATGTACATACTCCGATATATCTACTAGGATATTCATATGAAAACATTATTAAACGGTTTATATACGAATTATTTTCGATTAACATTAAAAAAAAAAACGTTTATAAACATTTTTTAAAGTGTTATTGCACACTTAGGAAAGAAAACTACTTATTTAGAACCTCCTTTACTTCCTCCTTTGCCCGCGCCTCCTGGAACCCGACCAGTACTTCAGGACCGACAGGTTTCGAGGAGGCGCGGGTTTGAGTCCCGCTACGTTCAAATTTTTATACGTTTTCTAAATAAGTATTAAAAAAAATCTTTTGTATGCATATAATTTTAAGTTAATCTTAAGAAGTCTAGTACTTCTTTCGAGAAACATTTTTAATGAATACTCTGCTCGCTTATGCCTCGCGGGCTGTATATTGTAAGTTAAATACAATTTTTTGGTTTGCTACTTATATAATGTAATAATATCAGTTTAAATATGAAAATGAATTTCACATCATATGTGATTTTTTAATCTACTAAATATGCTGGAAAACTTTTTATAATTTTTTTAACATCATACTGTATCCAGGCTCAAGGCCTAGCTTTGTTTTTTTACCAGTGCAAATAAAATGAAAATTAATCGTTCGTATAGTTGGGAATGAAGTCTATAACCTTCTTTCTTAAATATTTTTTCTTACTAAACGTAAAAATATATTTAGTTACAACTAATCTCATATATCTCCCTTACTGTATGAACACCAAATATTCATACACGTTTCGCAATTCCCATACAGAAAATATTCTAAAATCACAGCTTCATTTTTAAACTTACATACAAATATATGAATATTGCTATATGTTTTTAAAGCTCATGCATAGTAAGCTGATAGTGAAAACGGGCGGAGTGGTCGTCATAAGCGATCGAGTGAACGAATATATCGATAAAAACTTTAAAGACCGAATAAAAGCTTAGCTTTTTAATATTCATATTTTCTAAGTCAATGGAGAACTCGCTTTTCAACGGCCCTTGTTATGTATTTGAAATTAATGTATGTCTCGATTACATCGAGATATCACATTGTTAAGATAAAATTGATGTTGCATCTAGAATACCTATAGTACCGATTACTTAGTTACTTAATCTAGTAAAATGATTGATTATTTTTAGCTTCAGCTGAATCCCGCAGGCAGAGGGAACCTAAGAAATTTTACATCTTTTAGTGGGAATCGAACCCACAACAGTCATGTTTACTTAATTCATGCTTGTAGATTTGTTCTTCTATTATTAGTGGTTTCTTGATGATACGAGGATAAAAAAAAATAATACTAAATTCTCTATTTTCCAATTCCTTATAATTTAAGATCTTCAATGAAGTATTTTTTGATCCCACCTATCTTATATTTTTAGCATATTAAATAGTCGAGGCCATCTTTTCATAGTGAATCAGCGTTAACTGTGAATGCATTAGTTCGGAGTTTGATATTCAATTATAAATTATTTTCATTTTGTTTTTGTCCTTTTTGGGCTGAAAGTGAAAAACAAATGGTCTTAACACTAAGTTCTCTATACTCTACTGTAAAATCTGAAAGTTTTTATTATTTTGATAAGCCCAAAAAAAATATAATTAACTTAATAATTGCTCTTTTCATTTAATTTATAAATGGACTTTAGTTTGAATTTTTTAATAACAAATAGAAAGCACAATAAATGGATTTATTCAGATTTGGATTTAATTGCTAAGATTAAAATTAAATCAATATCTATAATTGAAGATATTAAATTTATCGGCTATTAAGCGATGTTTATCTATCTTATCTTATATTATCTAATAAACCAAGGACTAAATGTACGTAAGGAAAGGTTACAAAAGCTATATGCTATGTATACATGATGGGTGTAGGTTTTTATTTAAATTAATGAGTATGTTTTCAATTCCAATTCGTTATAAATAAATATTTCGTTTCATCGCTCTAGTAATGAGGCAAAGTGCGGCGTTGATTTTCGCCACACGACATACAATGCCTCAGAAATTCTGCGGAAAGCGTGGAAATAATCTTAATGGGGAAGGTTGTTAACACTATGTTTCCAAGTTCAATCTTACCCTACTTTACTATAAGCAGGTTACAGCGTAAACCTTAGACGATTTCAATTCCTTTGAAAGTTATCTGATCGTCATTTAAGATTTTGCTTAATAAATAGTTAAAATACAAGCAATCAAAATGTATTTAATGTTTAAAATTAAATTAAATTAGCTTCACGCTGTATCCCGTACACAGCAGGGTAGGCAGAGGGAACCTAGTGTTAAGAGGAGGTGTTCTGGAGGCATTGTGTGTTAAGTGGCAGAATTCAACGCCGTGCTTTGCCTCGACACCAGAGCGAAGAAATTGAAATACAAATTTGTGTAAATATCTCATCTCCTTGACGGTTTTACGGTCACGCTTTGTGCCGCTGCGCCACAACTGGCCTCAGTGACATTTTAATTTTTGATTGCTTGTCTTTAACTATTGATAAATCAGCTTCACGCTGTTCTAGTATAGTGTTAAGACACTAGAGCGAAGAAATGGAAATATTGTAAATAATAAATGTAAGTAAATATTTCATTTTCTCGAGTGGGGATCGAACCCACAACCAGTCAATTTTACAGCCTCACATTGTGCCCCTGCGCTACGACTCTCTGTCGGCCTCTGGAATCGCCACAAACACTGCCTAAATACTTAAACTGAATGTGGGTATCATGAATACAAGATAAAATAAGGCTTTAACTTTAAACAGAATTTGATGTCAGCAAACAGATATATGTATACCAAAGAAAATAAAAAAAAATTGCAATTTATTGTTTAATTTTTAATAAAAAACGTGAGGCATCCAACCATATATTTTTTAAACTACTAGAAAAAATAAAATATTTGCTTCATAAAAACCACTATGTATGTAAGTCTTTTTTAATTTCATCCAAACTTTGTATATGAGTGCAACTGAGACTGAGCGGAGCAAGGTCGAGCATTTTATAAGCGAAACATGATATTAATTTCCCTTAGGCACAGTGATTCAGCATCTGACTATAAACGAGATGGTTTCAGGTACAAATCTACACCGGAGAGAAATTATATTTTGATTAGTTGCCGCCTGCAACATTGTGTGCGTTCACTACATTTTACGTAGAAATACCTCCGTCTTCCGTTCTCTTCTTATTTCGAGAAATCCTCTCTTAGTGCTTCCAAATACTACCTACATGGCAAAATTCAAATCAACTCAAAAGTCAAGTAGTTTCGATTGTGCAGTTTTTTATATATATAAATTATTTCATTTCCTCGCTTTGGTAACCTACCCCTCTGTGGACGAAAATCATGAAGCTAAATAAGAAAAGATTGAAGTCAGAATTTTAACATTTTATAGAGTGAAATTATTTACGACTCGCGCGATATTTTATTATAGTAATTATTTTTAATTATCTTAAATGACTCTCAATTTTAAAATTAAATATTAATTTTATATTTTATTAATATTAAGCAGTTTTATAGACGTATAGATGCAATTGATTTGTATTTAAAGGGCATAGCGCAGCGTTGTGTTCCGCCCAACACGCAATGTCTCGAATATTGGGCGGAAAGTGGAAAACGGTTAAGACATACCGCGAAGAAGAGTGAAGCTGAACTTGACTTGTGATAATTGTGAGATGTTGATATACGCAATTTTGTTTTCACACTTTAAGGTTTCTTGTGTGAAAACCGTATTATAAGTATCTTCAGTAATACCATAATATCATTAAAAAAACTTAAGCCTACTTATCTTGTAAGATAAGATTTATGAATCTCTGTATACGTATAAAGAAGAAAGTTAAAATAATAATAATAGCAATAAGCTTTTCATTAATTCCTTGTATTATTAAATCATTTATTTTATTAAGCTTCAATTAGAAATCTAATCAATCATTTAAAATATTTTACACAAATCTTTTTCTGGTTACTATGAGCACCGTTTACAATGTAAAAGGACGACATACGTAACTTGTTAAAGTTATTAAAGCTTATTATTCCAGTCATGGCACGGGGACACAAGTGTGCGACGGCAAGCAAATTAAATATTTTCATTTCTCTTTGGTAATAGTGAAAGCGCAGTGTAGAGTTCCGCTTTCCCGACAAACGATGCCTCCATAATTTGGTGGAAAGTGGGAAATGAAAGTGTCATAATGGGAGCGGAGTGTTTTAACTCTAGGTTTCCAGGTTCCCTCTGCTTACACTGCTATATGAGGGATACAGGGCAAAGTTACATGAAAAAGGGTTTTTTTCATTGTCTCGCTTTGATAAAAGAAAGCGCGGCGCTTTTCGAAAATTGAGCCGTATAGATGCTTTTTTTTTGTGAAATTGTATTTTTTTATTTAAATGTACTTTAAAAGTGTTTTCACTTTATAACATACAAATACATTACTTAAGACTTTGATAAATGTCATAATGTCATTATTTTCTATTAGCAAACATCTTCTCCTAAATTTGAGAAAAATGACAAAAACAACGTAATCAATCCTTCTGTTTCTCAAATTTCATCCGTACATAATATTATTTTAGGAATCTGATAAGAAGAACATTGTATGTTAGAATTTATGATCATTTCATTTATCGATACTGTAATGGAGATCCCGTGAGTCCTAAACCTACCATCATATTTTATGCAATCCAACAACCATGGCCCGTTTCACCGACGATGACGATCGCATCAAGATCATCACTTAAGTGATTTTCAACGAGTGTTAGATTCAAATTTATATTTTCTATACAATAATTTAAATGTTTTCCAAGTTTCGTAACCTTCATATAACTAAAATCGTGGATTAAATGTGTAAGGAGATTCTGTTCGAGCTATTGAGTGGGGAACCACGGCGCTGTATCTTGCAGCAAAGTGGGGAAATGAATGTAACTAATTCCTCTGAGATTGAAATCACAACCATCCCTTTTACGCACCACAAATCTCTACATCATACAATAATCTCTCCAATAACGACTCGAGATCGTGTAAACGGTATACGAGTAAGCACTCGTACATTATAATTTGAGTTTGTAATACTTAATTACAGTGCTTAAGCGATTAATATAAAACTCTAATCAAGAGCGCCGTTACATGTTCAAAGTCGTTTAATTCAAGCTAAATGTGAAATATTAAAACGTTTTGCTTATTGTTCTTTAAAGGAGGTGTTTTAATGTTAAAAGTTGTTACTTAATCGAAATCTGAGTTTTGTATAATTAGATTTTGCTTGTTCTTTTTATTATATTTGGTGCTTTCGGTCCAAGTTTTTGTGACTTTATGGTGTAAAGTAGTCTTTTCTTGTTTCCTGGATCTTTTTATAGGTTGAATTTTGAGCGTTGATAATTTTGTACTAATATAGCGAGTATTGAATGGCGGAACTCAACAATGCGCTTTTTTCTTCTTACCAGAGCGAAAAAATAATTCATTCATTCATACTATCGAGTGGGAGTAAAATTCAAAATCGCAAACCAGGATTGAGCTTCGCTACTCAACATGCAATATCTCGAAAATTTTGCGCATTGGGAAATGGAGTGTTTTAACACTTTTTCTGCTTCATTACAGTTTCTGTATTAAGATTTTTCATTTTTCGCTACCCAAAAACCTTTTGTTTAACCAGTAACACCCTAATATATAGATTATAATATATTTAATCCAACATATTCAAGCCTTTTACTTGATGCTTATTGTTTCAATGTAAATCTGAATATCAAATAATATGCTAACCGACGTGAAATATTTCGAGCGAGGCAGGATACGGAACAAATTTTCATTCGTTGATAAATTTAATATTACCTTATAAATTTGTCCATCCGTGGGTGATGAGTGAATACAATGTAAATGCTTTTCATGAATTTCTCTTTTCATGGAGGTAGTGGTGTTATATTTTTAAATATTATTAGGATGTTACTGTTATAATTAATACTAGTAAATATTTATAAAATTAAAGAAGTTAAGAAGTGTCTAATATTTCTCATCAGTTTGGTAATTTAATATTACAAAAAAAATATAATAAAATTTATCATTCAGTTAGAAAGGCTATTGTAGTTCAGTGGTCACACGACTGTTCCAATTAGTAAACAAAATACTAATTTTCTTTTTTTTTTGGTAAGACAAAATGCGGCGTTCAGCTGTCAATTATCATACAATATTATAATTTCAGGCGGCGAGTGAAGAAAGTAGTGTCCTGATACTAAATTATCTTCTTATATATGTAACATTATAGGGGAATGATATGAAGTTGAAACTTCAGCATTATGAGTTTTTTATGAATTAAAAACTGAACTAAAACTCAAATTATTATATAATATAAAAATTAATATAATATAGAGTATTTTAGTATTATATTAAGCCTTATATAAAGCGCAGCGTTGAATTTCAGTTCTGTGTCTTCCTCGCTTAACGTAAACTAAAACTATTTATATACATTTATTTCTAATATTTACTACAAAATTAAATATTTTAATAATAAGCCAATTTCCGAATTCTGGAGGCATTGCGTGCTGAGTTGCGGAACTCAATGCCGTTATTTGCCTCTATTAAGTAATAGGAGGTAAGTACCAGGGAACTGTGTTGAAGGTTTGGATCTTGAAACCCATCCTATAAGTAATAGGAGGTAAGTACCAGGGAACTGTGTTGAAGGTTTGGATCTTTGAAACCCATCACATATAAATCTATATACTCAAATTCCACTACCACAGATCCACTTCTTATGCATAGCATGTAAAAAATTCTAAGTGGCCGAGATAACTCTGACCGCAGGTACTTTGAGTTACAATAGAACTATAACCATTATATAATCTATAAACTGCCTTATTCTTAATTTCTCAATTCTAACCAGTAGTTCCTAAGATTACCGCGTTCAAACAGATTTTTTATTTTATAATAAACCATAAATCAAAAAGGCGTATAATGTTCTATTTCACTTTTCGCATATACGAATATAAAATATTTTTACATACAAAAATAAATATTTCGTGTGACTTGCACATTAGCGTAGAAGCGTGACATAACAACAGTGCTAGGACACTTTACATTCTGAATTCTGCAACGGCGCGACGTACTGAGTTGAATTTAAATTTGGATCGGCTTTTTTGGATCCACTCTATGAGATGGAACGTATTTAGTTAGGGCTTTACAACGTTTAAAATTATTGCTATTATTTATTGATATTTTTGTTGTAATTGTGATTATAATTTATATTCTTTGTATTGTTCATAATTGATGGTGGTATTACAATTGCTGAAAAATAAGGAAAAAGTAACTCAACACTAGTTTTTACCTATTGAGGTAGAAGATGGGTAATATCACTAAAACATTTCTTTTTAGACTCAGGCTGTATGCCTCACACAACAGAGTACTTACAAAAAACAAGACCTAGTGTTAAGACACTACATTCTCTACTTTCTTCCCAACTCTCAAGATTAAGTGATAGTTTCAAAGCTAAGCTTTGTCGTGTTATCAGATGGAGAAAATGAAAATAATTACTTTCCAAGAATCGAATTCACAACAGTCGCGTTTAAAAACGATGTACCGTTGCGCCACGATGGCTTCTTATATTATGTTATTTTATGAAGCCGTCGTCGTCATCCGTCGTTGTCTTGAATTATTTACATAAACGTAAGTTTATGTTGTACAAATATATCTCATCACTTACCTAGACAGAGTTTATTTCCGTATCAAGTCACAGCCAAATAGAACTTTTAACAAGATTGCTGTTGTTGCGCTTTTATTTGCCTGCGCTTTATTCGCTAATATAATTTATTTGAAAATTTTTATTTTAGCTTTAAGCTATATCCCGTATATGAAAGGTAGGCAAAGGGAACCCGGGAAACTAGTGTAAAGACACTCCGATTTCATTAAGATACTTCCGTTCTCTACTTTCCACCGGATTTCTGGAGGCATTGTGGGTTGAGCTGTGATACTCGACGCCGCTTTATCTCGTGATCAAAGTGAAGATATGAAAATATAAAATAAAATAACAAATAATCATTTCTTTGTATGCTTAATTTGATCTAGTAAAAATCGAATCCACTACCGATCGCTTATAATTGGACGCTTGTGCCCCTGCGCCACGAATGGCTGGCTTGCTGGCATCCAGCAGAGTAGGCACCTAGTCAACGAAGAAATGAAAATAAAATTCAATTAATATTTCATTTCTTCGAATGGGGATCGAACCTACAACTAGTTGCACACTTCTCCCTCTGCACCACGACTGGCCTCAAAATTTACTATCGGATAATTGAATATTTTCGAATATTACATTTTAATATTTATATTCGAAAAAAAGCACAGTTCCATTTTATCTTTTCAAAAAATTCAATACTATCAACTATAATCTAACACATGGTTAATCAAGCAATAAATCGTTAGGTAATTATGGAAATAAACCACATTTATCTTAACTGTTAGTCACTTTAATGAGCGTTGCATTACATCAATATTGGAAATCAAATCCCATATCTAAATAAATATACATTATGTAAGATAAGTTAGTTAATCGTATCGTTATTGTAAGTAGAAAAAATACGTATTTTACGTACATTTTTTTGGCTTCTCACTGTATCCCACATATAGTAAGGTAGGCAGAGGGAACCTAGTGCTAAGTGTGTTCATATATTTGATATTATTTGATAGTATTTTTTGTGTTTGTGTGTCTGTCACATTTTCTGCGCTTTATCTAGTAAAATTTTATTTATTCCTTACATTCCATTTCTTGCCTAAATAACGAGTAGAGTAGCAGAAATTTAAGTTGTTATTTATACATCTAGAACCAGATCAAAAAGACATTGTTTGATATTGTAAACAATTTCGTGTTTTTTAAAGTAAGTTTTTTTCGAGTATTTTAATCATCTACTATGGTCAAGTATGCCGGGACTGTTATGGCAGCTATTTCCATATATAATTCAAACAGAATCCATAATATAAGTTCCTCATTGTTTTTTCCATTTCTATGACCAAAACGCAGTGAAGCAGGGCAGCAAGAGAGACTAGTAGACCTTCCGTTCTCCACTTTCCATAGCATAATAGACAAAGGGAACCTAGTTAAGACATTCCAATACCCAGGTCCTCCTTTCTCAAATTCCGAAACGCTGCGTGGTGATGCGTGGTGGGACTAAACGCCACGCTTTGATTATAATGAAACTGCATTACGACAGCGTCGAAATATATTTCTAATATCAATACAAACCACGAGTCAGTTAGTGTTTATATGTACATTACTATTCAAGCGCTATGTAAACGATTTCAATGCTGAAGCAATTATAAGGCGAACTCTAATTGTACGGGCGACCAAGTTTGGGCGTGGCTTAAGATTAAATTAAACCGACTTCACATGCACCAATAACTTGGGCTATTTGAATTATTCATATATTGTATTATTGTTTGTTAAATGAATGAATTACAGAGTTGTTATAAATGATTTATCTGTTTTATTATTTCATGATATATTTTTTGCACGATAGGATTTACTTTAAAATTTAATCTGATTTTCTAAATATTTTTTCTAGTTTTAGATATTTTTCGGTAACAAGACAAAGCCTGGCGTTGAATTCTATCAATCTATCTATATATTCTGTCAACAAAAATTCTGAAAATTGGGGCAAATGTGGGGATCGGAAAGTCTTTACCCTTTAGTTCTATTAATAAAAATAAATTAGAAATATTATAATTTATAAATATTTATATACTTAATAAATATTTATATAATAACCAAGAATATTTATCTCAACAATAACAAAACCATGGTCACTCACTGTGTTGAGAGTTGTGCCAAATGTGCCAATATGTCGAATAATCTGTAATTTTGGTCATTGTAACCGGAGGCTATCACTTAACCAATACATTCTGGTCGTGTAATCTTATCCCGATGCGTGAACTGAGCGTACGCTGAATATCTTACGGTATCTATTAGTTAAGCTACGGTTAGCAGTTTGATTTGGCTTGAACTGTCGGTAATTTTCATTTCACATTAAACTATGTTTAAAATCTTGATACTTGAAGGCTACTCCTACGCCGTAAGCGCCCCGTAATTTTCTTCATAATTTTCTAATACAGAACTGTTTCATGTAAATAAAACTGCTTTATTTTCTTTGTATTTTAATTATAACTAGTGGTCCAGAGGTGGTGCTCGCGGCTTCGCCCGCATACCACCTATAATTATTTTATTATGCAGTATTCGCCATAAGATTAATTATATAATTCAACAATTTTTCACAATTTTGAGAAAGTGTAAGCACTCAGTCGCTGTTTTCGACAACGAAATCGCTGGCAAGCGGGCCCCTCGCATGAGTCGAGCCTACGCTTGCGGCAGCAAACAGAGCGTTGAATTATTTTAATTTAACTTGTTTTCGAAAAGTATACGACCAATTTACATATTATAAAAGCTAAAGCTTATTTTTATTAAATTACCTTAATGGAATAACTTTCGTTAGTAAGTTTTATTATCTTCGTTAATTAAAACAAAAATTGAAATATCACCTTGCAAATTTCAATTATTTTTTGTCACAAAATGTCCTATAATGTCTTATTTATAAGACATAAATATATGGTCTCGCGGACTTTTTTTTGGAGGAATAAAATAGGATATTTTTGTAATACAACAAGAGGCAGAGGCAGAGGCAGAGGCGTAGTGTTAAGACACTCCGTTCCCCACTTTCCTTCGAGTTCTGGAGGCATTGCGTGTTGAGTGGCGGAACATAACGCCGCGCTCTGCCTCGACACCGTAGCGAAGAAATGAAATAAATGTAAATAAATATTTCACTTCCTGGAGTGGGGATCGCACCCACAAACAGTCGATTTTACAGTCACATTTGTGCTCCTGCGCCACGACTGGCCTTTCTCTCTCTCTTTCTCTCTCTCTCTCTCTCTGATCTTATTTATCTCTCTCTGATATTATTATTTCCTGTAATTGAAAGTTTAAAGAACAGCGTATTTTAGTTTCGTGTTTACTACATTTAAAATCTGGACTTTTTTGAGCAGTCTTGTCTTCCGGTCTGTATTCCTCATATATCAGGATAGGCAAAAGGGAAACTAGAGTTAAGACATTCCGTTCTTTCTTTCATTTCCGTTCACGAAGACCAGAGAATATAATAATAACATAATTTCCTACTCCGAGTATAAATCCAACCCACCGCCGTCACGCTTACAGTCAAACACTGTGCTGCTGAAACACAACGATCTAAAATAATTTTCCAGATTACATCACATCATTTCATTACAGTATAAAACTACTTTTATTACCATATTGTTATTTTACCATTTTTATATTGGTTAATTTCCTTTATTTGCTCTCCAAGAATAAAACTTCACACATTAACTATAATACAGCAAAATGACTACATAATAAATAGAGGCCGTCGTGGCCCAGTGGCATAAGGGTGTAACTAAAATGCGACGGTTGTGGGTTCGATCCCCACTCGAGAAACGGAATTATAAATTCTTAAAATTTTCATTTTTTCGTTGTGGCACCAAGGTAAAAGTCCCTGCGTTGAGTTCCGCCACTCGCACGCAATGCCTCGAAAAGTTCGACGGAAAGTGACTGCTTTATGTGGGACAGCGTGAAGCTGATAAAAAAATGACACACTTGTATATTAGTTTATAATAATAGTATCCTTTGAAACTTGGCAGTTACATGTAGCTTAAGTGGCTATGCAAGAATATGATATCAACGAGCTGGTATGATCTTGAAGCCAGGACCTGAATCATGGAACTCTTTAGTGGTTACTACTAGTAAACCAGTGGCGATGAGGCTCATACAATGTATAACTTCGAGTATATTTTATAGCAGTTGTGTCACTTTTTGTCTTCTTCTTCTACCTGGCATTAGTCCCAGCATTTGCCAGGGTCTGCCTTCCTACTCAACCTACTCCACTTTGCACGGTCTTTAGCGTCCTCGGTGGTTAGACCATTGGCTCTCATGTCCTCCTTACGAGTTCCTTGGGCGAGCTGTGTCACTTTTTGTGTCACATTCTATAGAAGTTTAAAAAATATATAATAAATTAAGTTAATTTATCTTTACCCACCGAGCTAAATGCAAGGTATGCGTGATAACGACATGCGTATGTAACTATTGGAACTCTCACATTAATAACCGTATTAAGCTAACAACTCAAACCACTCACAGTACACGTAGTCTCCCACCGCAGCTCCTCTGTTATAATTAAACGGTACGGGCCGAAGTGACCTCTCGTTTGATTGAAGCACGCCGTACAATTCTACCTAGCACTGAATTATGTGAGATTTGGATTAGTTCGTCAGCTATTTCTAAGACGTTGGTTAAATAGAATGATTATAAGTTTGTTTTTATTTGAAATTTATAAATTTACAAAAAATGTTCAAGTACATCTTTTTCTAAACATGCTACAACTTTTACAGAACGAAAGACTGTAATTCATCGTTTCTTTCAAGATTACATTGAATAAGACAGATAGGTAAAAAAAATGCTTTATAGAATAATAGTATAATTGAAAATTTATATATATATATATATATATATATATATATATATATATTTATATATATATATATATATATATATATATATATATTTATATATATATATATATATTATATATATATATATATATATATATATATATATATATATATATATATATATATATATATATACACCTGACAAAACGGACAATGCAGATTCCTGGATTTTGAATGTTGAAAGTTTTCATATGGGCCTACTAGGTTTTCATGGAGGACTTAAACACATTTTTCTGAATCGAGGACAGGAAAAATTATTTGCTTATCTTCCATTTCGAGTCTTAAATTCCATGAATAGTCTCAGAAATGGTCTATATAAGTCTTCTATAAACCTTTGACCTCAGCTATCGTAAACAACACCTGCATTATTGTTGAACAAGGTCTCCCATTCAGAACATATTAGATTTATACGATACCACATATCTTCTGAGATGTCTTCACAGCTTTTAACAAAGCCAAATATAAACGGATAATTGTCGTATTGTATAGTATTGAGAGGCTTGTCGTTCGACGTTGCGGCATTGCAGTATCGGCGACCAGATCTACATTTCCAATCAAAAATTACTTATTACCATGTATTAAGGTCTAAAATCGTTCAAAAATATTGCAAGTGACTATTTAGAGGCTATATGATAAGGTATTTTATGACGTTGTAATAAAGTCGTAACTCGATCGTCGCGGAGGGTAGTTGTAAAATCATTTAAAGCACACTATCGGTGGCGTGAGTGTGCATACGTTATGGACACAGCTGGACCTCCAGTCGATTTATTAATATTCCGTGATAATAATTCGAGTAATCGTGTTAAATCTATAGCGAAATTTATTATATAATTTCCTTTAACACTATAATATTTTAAAATTTAATGTGATGTATCGTTTTAATGTGTGATTCGGGATTCGTGACTTGGAATTTATTATTATATTTTGTATTGGTTGGTTAATTTTGTACGTTTTAGAGTAAACGTAGAAAATCTATTCACATAATAAAATTGTAACTAATTGATATATGGAAGATAAGAAAATTTGTTATTTATTAAGTGATTGCTTGAATTTTTTTTACTTTATCTGTGCGTTTATGTAAGCTAATCTCATAAATGGCTTTACCGATTTAAATGCAACTCTTACTATTGTTTTTTGGAAAGCTTTACTTACATTTCGTGTTGTTTTATTTGAAAGATATCAATTCAAAGTATTTATTCAGTTCGACGAAATTGTCAATATATTGTAATGTAGGCCACGTGATAAAAGTGTAATATATAAGTAATTACCTATTTCAAATAAATTAAAATATATTTTAATGTTACTCGTTTACTGAGAAGTTATAAAAATATTCAATTAAATAAAATAATGAATGGTTTATAAGTAAATAATTATGATTTTGATAACATAGATTATCTTTTTCATTTAAATATTTGAATTAAGTTAATTTAAGTAGAAACATTAATAAAAAAAATAATAATTTGTAATAAGTATATAACTAAGTATAAATATTGAATCAGAATTGCTTCTTTTTCTATTTCAATGGTTTCTGAAAGAGATTCATTGTAGGGATGAATTATTATCCTTTGTACAATTTTTTTTATAATTATATATTCTGTATGTGTCTTCTTTAGCTGTGAAAGAAAATATATATTAACTATTATTTAAGTTGATTTTGCTTATATTTACATATATATTTTATATTTTCGCTCTAGTGTCGAGGCAAAGCGCGGCGTTGAGTTCCGCTACTCAACATGCAATTGCCTTAAAACTAAAACTCTGTGGAAGGTGGGAAGGTTCCCTAGGTTGCCTTTGTGTACTCTGCTATGTGCGGGATACAGTGTGAAGCTGCAAAAAAATGTATAATTAATTTATTTTGCGTAGCTCCAGTAATAAATAATGCTTATATATATACATACATATATATATATATATATATATATATATATATATATATATATATATATATATATATATATATATATTTGAAATGCACCTAACCCAACTATCAGCTTCAAATATACTCTTTTTCAAATTACAAAGACTATTTAAAAAAAACACTTATGATTCAGCTGGTTAATGTATTTAGGCTACGGCCATGGACACCGACGTGCTTACATATCACAAGGCAGTTTTTCAGTGACAGCTATTACACGGGCACGATGCCCCAGTTGTGAGAAGTGGGAACTTTCCTTACGTAACTCAGTTATAGATGAAATTCTTATCATTTCTATGTTTTGTGATGGAAATAATTTTTGATAATGTAGGAAGGTAAGCGCAATGGCTGTGGGTTCTATGCCCATTCAGGGGAATGATCTTTTTTTTTCAAATCTTTCTGTTTGTAATTAATGTTAATAAAACCACATGTTATTTAATCGATATATAGGTTTTGGCTAGGTAAACAAAGCATGACGCATTTACTAGGATAGGCAGAGAGAAACCGATATAAAAACACAGGTACACCGTTTTCGAATATAATTGAGTGAAAATAAACTATATAACATAAAAAACATTTGAAAATAACTTCTTAAAAGCAAAATCATTATTACCGAATTCTTATCTCCTATCACGATAAAACAGACATGTAACAAAAGCAAAAATCCGTTTATGCAAAGTTCACAACGCTCCCGAGCCTGCCGGCGCTAAGTTGCGTACATTTTACCTGGCACATTTCCACTTTTATGACTGACAGCCACTACACTCGCAAATCCCTCTCATATTTCAGCCGCTATCGGGACCGCGTAAAAACTGAAAACACCTAGCGAGGTTGAGGATATTGTAAAAGAATGTTTTAGTAGTAGAATATTTTTCTTGTCCTAAAAACATTTTTTAAAGTTGATCATTCATATTTTAATATGAATAAATTTAAAAGGATTGTCAAAATACTCCGTTTTTCAGTCTCCGCCGAATTTTCAATAAATTGCGTAATGAGTGCCGGAACTCAACGACTCACTTTGATTGGTTATTTACAAATTATAATCATAGTTACAAATTAAAATAATTCATTCTCTGGTAAGTTGGAATTCAACCCAGAGTGACTTTTCATGAATAATTCATCACGAATCACAATCTAGTGATATTTTCACTTACAAAATAAACCCATATTTTATTTTAAGTGTAACGCCGGCGGAGATTTGCGCCCTAATGTCCCGGCTATAGCTACCTAGCTACCTCGCTTATAATAATATTACCTTCTGTTTTCGTAAAGATGTTTTTGTCTTCGATAGAGAATGTTATTATGATCGCTTTGGGCATTAACTTTAATTTAGATTGAGTTTTATTATATTTATATATGTTATAACACGCTTTTCTCAAGAACTATTGGATCAAAGTGAAAAATCTTTTTGTGTTAGATAATCCGTTTGTGATTAGATTACACTTATTTATTAGGAAACCGGTTAAGTTATACTTACTTTTTAAGGGAATCATAGATAACTTTTAATTCTATTTTTATGCGGGCGAAGCCGCAGGTAAAAGGTTGTATAAAATAAAAGAACTAAAAAGCCGGGTTCTTTTATTATTTCTGTTATACCCAGAGCAATATCATAAAAATCTCGCCGTTGTAATACGAATCCCTCGTGCATCCTATAAATGAGGATTGACTTAGTTGCCTTTGTGTATCAATATAGTGATTTTGCTGTAGGCCTACATAAATATAGTATTAGTATAGAAAGCTGTATATTAATGTAGTATTGTGTCCTATATTTTTCTAACCTATTATAAAAATGGAGGTGGACAAATTGATAGATTGACGGATACAGCGTGAAGCTAATTTAATTAATTTTTTTTTGAAATATAGGTCATGCCTTTCTGGAGATTGAAAATTGAATAGAATGATTTTTATTGAATAAAAGTTCAGTAAATAAATAGCTATTGAAAATTGAAAATAAAATTACAATCTCCTTTTTATTTACCTAGACTAATAATAAACTCCATTCAATAACTCTAAACTGTTGTTGACAACTGATATTTTTTTTTGTACCTCTCATATAGCAATATTGACACTTGTGCTTCAATTTTGAGACATTGCTAGTTGAGTAGCAGAACTCAACGCCGTGGCTTTGCTCTATTAATACCGAACAAAATTACAAAATACCTAAGTCATTTCAGAAAACTTTAAGCTCTACGTCCTCAGTATTTAACAAACTACAAGAAAAGAGAATAAACCAATATTATTCAAATGTATATTTAGCACTAAAGCCTCATTTTATTTAAAACGGTAAATTTTGACTGCCCTAAAACATCGTACGGTTACCTCCGTCGGGTTGTATCAACATGCGATTGCCGTTGCGTGCCGTGAGGTTTATACAGCTGTTTTCAGTGAATAACATTTGTAAAAATCTCTATGCTAGTGTATGTTATATTAAATTTATATTTAATGTTAAATTTTATTTTGCTGTTGTTGTTGTGTGTTGTGATGAAGTAACTGTGAGAATTTGTAGGTTCGATTCCCAACTGGGCAAATTAAATATTTAATATTTTCTTTACCTGGCTCTGGTAACGAGGCAAATCGCGATGTTGAATTTCGTTATGCACGCAATGCCTTCTGAATTTGGTGGAAAAGTGGGATACTATGTATCTTAACACTAGGTTCCTTTTGTCAATCCAGCATGTGCCAACGTATTATGCTATTTACATTATTGACCTTTTAGTTCTCAGTACCTTTTGTTATTTTCACTTTACAAAGTAACATATTGAAAGCCAACTCAAAAGGACGCTTTTTCCGCACAGTAGGGTAAGCAAAAGGAATCTAGAATCTAAAACACTTCCCCATCGAGTGGGTATCGAATTTACAACATGGATTTTTTTGGATGCGATGGCGTCTGCTATTTTCAAATATTATTGAAGTCTAAGCACAATGTTTGAAACTTAAACTTCGCTACAAATTTCATAGTCATTGTTAGAGATTGAACTTCAATCGTTCGTTAAAATACTAGTCTATAAGTTGGTAAAAATATTTTATTCAATTATATATAATTTGAAATTTCAAAACTTTATACGGTTCTGCTGAAAACTCTTGCAAAATGTACTTGATATGATTGAGGAGGTCGTAGAGCAAGGGCACAAACGTTTGTACTGGGGTTTGTACTGTAAGGGCACAAACTGTAAACGCGATGGTTGTAGGCTCAATTTCCACTCAAGGAAATTAATAATTTAATATTTTCATTTCCTCTCTATGGTAAAAGAGTTACGCCACTCAATAAGCAACGCATCAAGAAATCAAAAGAAGTTAGGGGTCAGAAGTACCTTAACACTAGGTTTCCAGGTTACCTCTGCCTACCCAGCTATGTGGTGGTTCCAACGGGAAGCAGAAAAAACCTCAGCGGAGTTATTGAACTTTCAATAACGAAATTCTTAATCCAATAAAAAATATTCTGATAGGTATTCAAACATCATACAACTATCGCATATTCGTAGCTGCCTCCTCTACGATGAGACCTTGGTTGACCTTCGTAAACACAATATCGATGATACTGGATGAAAGGTCACATATAAACAAAAGAGGAACCCTCTAAAGGCATGTATAAAGAGGCATGTAGAGACCTTATAATTTAGTTCTCCGTTCTCTCTTATCAGAAATAAAGCGCAAAAATAAAAAATCTCATAACCAGTCTAAATGTACCACCACAATTTCATATTTTATTATATCAATAAAATTTAAATTCTGTACGTGCTTCCAATCCATCAGGCGGCGATTTATTCAAAAAAACTCCATCGTAACGACTTGCATGCTCCATTAGGATTTATAGTATCGCAAAAATTAGCTACTACCTTACTTTTACCTTGCTCTACCTTCGCTTTGCCATGTTAGGGGCATGTTAAAAACGTTTCAATGCGGCAGTAATAACCGCGTATACTAAACGATAGAAAACTATTACATTAAATGATTTGTATTGTAAATTGTATATTATTTTAAATTGAGGGTTTTTTGTTTTGTAGAGAATACGATAGGTAGGTATCTTACGTTGTAAGGAAAATTACGAATAACTCCATTATTCGTGTTATTTATTAATGTGTAATTGAGGCTGTTGTACAGCAGCACGGTGTCTGACTATACTAGCATAAAGGTTGTGGGTTTGATTCCCTATTGAGGATTGAATAAATTATTTCCTCCCTACTCTATTAACAAGACAAAGGGTGGAGTACAATTTCACGAAGTGTCTTAACACTAGGCTCCCTCTGCCTACCCTGCTGTGTGTGGGATACAGCGAGAAGCTGATAAAAAAATATAGATCAAAGATGCGTCAAAATAATTAAAATATGCAGTAAATACAATACAATACAACTGCAGTACAGTACAGTACTGTGTAGTATTATTCATCACCTACGGTTTTTCACGTTGCAAAGTGGACGAGTGGCCAGTATTGTTTCAGTTCCGACTTTCAAGTGGCTTACAGTGAGTCATTTATAAATGTCAAAGGACAGAAGTGAACTGTTTCTTAGAAGGCTCGCGAATTCAACACACAGTGTATTTTTGCTTTGTGTTTATTGTGCGCTTATTTTTCTTAAGTTAATGTCGTTGTTTATGTCGAAATTGGTGTTGGGTAAATGAATAAAAAATAATATGTATTTAAAATTTATTTTTGATTTTCTAAGGTTATTGAAAAAAAATAGTATATTTCAAGAATGGGAATATATAACAAAAATGATCACTACGTACAGTAGAGTAACAGAGGATTGGTTCAATTCCTGTTTTTAATAATTATTTATTTTCGCTTCCTTTTCTTCTTAGCTTTAGTTAGAAGACAGAGCGTGGCGTTGAGCTCCTCCACTTAATACAAAATATCCCAAAAATTAGGCCAAAAGCGGAGAACATAATATCTTTACATTAAGCTTCATCTGTCTTCCCTGCTTTATGCGGGATACAGCGTGAAACTGAAAAAAATATACTAATATACTAAATACTAAATAAGCTTTAATCATAATATAGCATTAGTAAGCCAGTATCAAACGAGGCCGATCGAGCCGTTTCCACAAAGGCTCTTATCAATTATTAACAATAATATGATATTGGCACATTGTAAAATTCGTGGAACATCTAATTTGGCTAGTTGACTTTGATAGCAGTATAAACACGAATTATTTATATTATTACATATATTTCGATTCTAATTTATCATGTGAGTATATTAAGTTATATTTTCATCATAACTTTCACTGGTTTTATATTCTATATACGAGTTTTAGGATCTGAATAGTTAACTTCAGTTCTCTTCGCCTTTTTGTAAAAACAGTGAAGAGAACCTAGTGTTAAGATACTCCTTTCCTTTTTTTCGCCTAATTGTAAAGGTTAGGCTTAAAAGAGGTTCAGAGTCCGTCGTAGTGTAGTGAGGCAATGTCTAACTGTAAATCCGTTAGTTTTATATTCGGTCGTTCCTCTGGATATGATTATATTGAAAATGTTTTTCTATATTTTCATTTGTCTACTTTGCTCCACATTGCCCATCGTGGATAATGGAATCGAAATGGAACAGGCAGTGTCGTAACACCAGGTTTTTAGGTTCCTTCTGCCTACCCTGCTATGTGTGGGATACATAGCAGGGTAGGCAGCGTGAAGTTGTAAAAATAGAAATAAAAAAAATAAATTAAACTGACATGATCATGACTGTCTCCTTTGATATTTAGGCATCTAGCATCGACTGTATTTTTATAAAAAAAAATATTGTCCTAATATAAACATTAGATACAAAACAAAATATACAATATACATACATACAAGATTACTAAAACTCATTTCAACTTTTAAAATTACAAAGTTACAACTCATTTGCTGAAAAAGAGAAACTACTAACAGCGTTCTGAACTCTATAGCTTTTTATTTCAGAAAGCTTGTAAAGCCTGTTTGAAAAACTGTTTATTTAGTTTTTTTTCTGTTATTTTTTGAAATTTTTGTTAACGCTTAAGCTGTATATTGTTTCAATTTTTAGCGGACATGAGAGGTGTTTGTTTGTTTCGCTTTAGGACCTATTTTATTTAAAATTGTTTGTAATATATAGTGTTTTCCCAGTGACAAATAGAGGAGTGATAGACAGAGGCCATTCGTGGGGCAGGGGCGCAAATATGTGACTATAAATGCCACAGGTTGTGGGTTCGATTTCCACTGGAGGAAATTAAATATTTAATATTTTCATCTCGTAACGAGGCAAAGTGTAGCGTTAAGTTTCGCCACTCAACACGCAATGCTTGTGGAATACGGCGAAAAGTGGAGAACGAAAGTCTCCTAATGAAAATTGAAATTTTTAATACTAGATTTCCTCTAAAACGTGACGTAAAAATTAAAAAGAAAATAAATTATTGTAATAGTGGCCGTTAAAGCGCGGTGTTTAGTTCCGCCTCTCAACACAGTAAATTAAACCTTCCGTTCTCCACTTTCTATGAAATTTTCGAGATTATTCAGTAGCTTAATTCAACGCCATGCTATGCCTACCACAGCGGAGTAATGAAAATGATTTAAATAAAACTTTCCCCCTACAAGGATCAGGCCTTAAGCCGTCGCACTTAAAGTCAGACGTCGTCCCACTGCGCCACGATGGCCTCAGAAATAATAATATATATTTCCTAATTCTCTTATTGAATAAGTATCGTTAACTCACAAAAGAAACACAAGTGGATTTATAAACAATTCGGCTAATAACGTTGAGTTGAGGATGATTTATACGCTGACAATACAAAATTTAATGGTGCTTAAAATTTGTGTCAAGTGCTTTAAGAATTATTGCTAAGATTTTTTGAATTTCTGAAGTAAATTGTTAAATAAATCTAAAAACAATATGGTTCATTTCGCACTCGGGGAATTAAATATTTAATATTTTAATTTCTTCGCTCTGGCAAAGCGCCGCACTTAGTTCTGCCGCTCTCCACACAATACCTCAAGAATCATAAAGAGTTGGGCACTAGGGTCTCTAATTCCCTCTGCCTATCCTATACAGCGTGAAGCAAAAAAAAATTACAAAAGAGTGTACATTTTATATTGAAAAGTAAATTTTTAGCCTTGAGACAGTTACGTGAATTTGAAAGTTTCTGTATTTATATATTTAAATTTTCTATATTTTTAACGTTTCTTTTTAGTTTAAAAAGTAAAAACGAAACACTTCTAGGACCGCCTCGTTCTCCATCTGTCAAGATTCGAGATTGCATGGAGATATCGAGCTGAAATAAAAATCAACTATTCAGGTTTATGGTGAATACCATACAAATTGCAACAAAAAAAATGTATAAATATTTTTTTTATTTTTAATTACGGTGAATAATAAGCTTGATATTTTCTTGTGCTTCACCATCATAGACCCGAATATTTGATATTAATTTCGGTTTTATACCTCTCCGCGATCTCAAGATAAATGAATAGTATTTTTAGACGGATAGACGAACAACAAAGTGATCCTATAAGATTTCCGTTTTTACCGTTTGAGACGAAAATTCTATAAAATATTATGGACTCGTGTCGAACAATTACAGAATAAAAAAAAACTCCGTACACTCGGACCAGAAAACTCGCCTACAGCGCTCTCAACTGTACTTTTGCCGCTTGACACACTTTTTTATTATTGTGTAATGACAATGAGAAACGCTTAGCTTTAATATCACAATTACCACTCCGTCACATTCTTGAATGTTATTTCGTTGTAGGTAAGAAAGGATTCTTGATGGAAGTAACAGGTTTGATTTCTTTTTGTTTCAAATGTTTAAACAATTTGTTTGATATTAAAGAATGTATATATTTTAGGAATACAATTCTATATATTTTCCATTTAGTTTTACTAGGGCAGAATTATTCAATCATCTTGTTATTATTTCTGTATTATTTTTCTTATTTCAAAGAAATTACTACAATTTTTACATGTTTTTATTTAAATTATTTTCCTCAGTTAGTGTGCATGAATGCTTTTATATTTTATGCGTGCAAGATGCAAGCATGAAATACATATTCTAGTCTTAACACTAGATTCTCTCTGCCTACGCTTCTGTGTGTGGGAAACAACGTGAAGCTGAAAAAAATTTTGCAAGCTCCATTTGTACTCCACTTGTTTCGATAGATTTGTACAATATCATACTAATATAACGTAATAATAGTTATGTATTTTTGGGAAAAATGAACCATATTTTAAGTAAGCGTTATAAAATTATAAATTTGTCATATATTTTGTGACGGATATTTCACTCCTTGAAACTTATTATTTAAATTTTCCCCTCTATGGCAACACAAATTTCTGCCACTCGGAAAGTGGAGAAATAAATGACTTAACAATAAGCTCCTTGATTTTTTTCTCTTTAAAAAAAAAAGAAAACACACTTATTGTATATAAAATGAAAAGAAAATCTAACAATAATTTAATATAAAAAGAGCTTCACGCTGTATCCCGAACACAGCAGGGATAGGCACGCTAATTAAGTGTATATGGAACTCAACGCCGGATTTATGTCTTGATGCCAGTACGATGAAATAAAAATATTAAGACATAATAATACATTCCCTCGAGTGAAAATCAAGACCACAACGTCGCGTCACAAGCACACGCTTGTGCTCTTGCGCCACGACGTCCGTCGGCCTCAGTTCGTTTCAATTCAATATATTATTTATAATATATATATATATATATATATGTAATTTTATCTCAATAATATACTATATTTATCCGTTTTCAACCACTTTAGTATATCAAAGCTTTGAAACAGGTTTTAAATATTCAGCAGTTCCAACTAAAGCACACGTTAACTAAGCATTTTACATAATGTATGCATTAGTTGAATGAAAAGGAGCTGATTAATTTTTTACTTTAAAAATCAAATGGGTATTGTAAACCATTATTTTGTTTATTTTGATCTTATATGCGTTACTCTTCTTTTTTTATTAACTTTAATTTTTTTGCTTTATTGTTTTTGTTTTATGTTATTGGCTAGTTATGTGTTACTTGGTATACATAAAAAGCGGCGTTAAGTTTCGCCAAGTACAGGTATTACAGATAGTTTTTTTAAACATTTTGAATGTGTTGTTCCACATTTAGGAAAGAAAAATACTTATTTAGAAAACGTATAAACATTTGAACCGACCGAAACCAACCAGGCGCTCTGACCGCTAAGCCAGGAGGCGCGGTTTCGAGTCCCGCTACGTTAAAACTTTTATACGTTTTCTAAATAAGTATATTACAGATAGCCTTATGAAGGAAAGAAAGGAGTGATAGATTACAATACTAAGCGTATCTCGTACTATGGGGCTTTGAATAATTTAAGATACGTATGATTGAATTACGACGATTTATTATAACAAATGACTTCATGCCCTTTTTGAAGTTTCAATCTAAACCAATAAATTCCAATAAAAAAGCTAATATAAATATGAATAAACAATAAAAACATTTAAAGGAATAATAAGAATGTGACAAAAAATTATATTAGAACTTCCCGCTGTTCCATATAAAGGAAGACATCACTAACAAAGCATAACGAATACCGAATACGAACGAACGGCGAAAATAATCGATTCCGGCAACATCACAATAAAATTATATCACTGAATGAAAGTACCGCAAGTTATATCGATAAAACTCGGTAAGTGGATGAAAATTCGCGATCAGAATAAATATCGGCAAATACTTTTTGCTCCGTCCGTCCGTCCCACTCGTCTGTTATTTATTATTTATGGAAATAGAACTGGAACTCCGACGACTGTACAAGGTTGGTTGTCATATTTTTCTTAAAAAAAGTAATGTCCTCCGGTGCGGGCGGTCTTTGGCATGCAAATTTATGCTATAGCGTTTTTTTTCCCGAACCGATCGCGATTTCTGGTAAGAATAAAAATCGGGCTTAAAAAAGATTAATCAATAAGCCCAAAAGTCATATTTTGTCGTCACGAAAGATGTTAATCTGAATATAAGATTAGTTCGCTAACTCGGCAACTCGGCAAAGCTTTTATTGGTAGTCTTTAAATAATGGCAGAATGGTTTGCAATCGTTAATTTTAAATTATTAATGAATCTTATTAGTTAATGGATTGTTTTTTGATTTAGATTTCATGTATTAGATTTCATGTGTCCTGCATGCTGCAGGTAGAGAGAGTCTCGTGTTAAGGCACCACCCTTTCGA
Source organism: Heliconius sara (assembly GCA_917862395.2). Lineage (NCBI taxonomy): Eukaryota > Metazoa > Arthropoda > Insecta > Lepidoptera > Nymphalidae > Heliconius > Heliconius sara. The sequence continues at coordinate 7,445,352 of OU860780.1, read as the reverse complement.
TTGAGTCCTAGAGGCATTGCATTAAAAGAATTGAGTAACTCAACGCTACATTTTGCCTCGACATCAGGGCGAGGAAGGTAAAATATTACATATTAATGATTATATAATTTCCGCGAGTGGAAATAGAACCCACAACCTGTCGCGTTTTCTTTTATACGCTTCTGACAAACACACGTCTTGACGCATCTTAACGCGCCAAGACTGGTCTCATGATATAATATAGTGCACATTATACTTATAATATATACAAAACTTTTTCTGCTTGAAAAACTGCGCCTCGTAGAAACCGTTACTTCGATATGTAGAGTCCTTCGATCTAAGCAGGTACTAAGACAGCAATTTCTAAAATTTTGACAAGAATGATAAGAAAAGCGATTTAACATAGGTATATTTTTTAAAGTAAAAAATATATTCAAATTATATTGCGGATGTCAACTCGTCTCTATTATACGCGTCGTATAATATTTAGTCTATTTTTTTATATTCTCTTATATTTTATTTATTATCCATTTAAACAACAATCTAAAATAAAAATAATCAATAATTGTTAATCATATATTAAACGCATATAATTTTTTAAATATTTATCTTTCAAAATGACGTTCCTGCAAAATATACAATTTCAAATGGTAATCGTTTTAGAAACTACATATACTAACTTCCAATTTTAAAATAAAGTTTAAAGTTACAATGTGTTTTACAGCACTTGAGATAACAAATAATACTTGTTCTATATATCGTAGTGTCGAAGACAGCCAGATGGCACTGCCCGGATATAAATCTATCCAACACAGTAAGAAACGAACATTTATTCTCGTGACAAATATATAATAAAAAGCGTAATATGTATGTTATTTTACTGTATTTTTAAATATATCTACGTTTATAGTAGATTCACTCTGTATCCCGCTATTATGTAGTAGAGTAGGCTATAGGTAAGGTAAGTAGAGTAAGAAACAGAGTGCTCTGACCTATCCTTAAGTTAGGGCGCTCTATTTCTTGCTTTATTCATCATTATCGAGATATTTCATGTCGATTTACGGAATCCAAGCAATTGAAAATCATTTATTCCTCCGAGTGGAAATCGAATCTTCAACTGACGCGTAAGTCAGATGCTGGGCCCCTATGTCACTGCCTTACAGTAAAAATAAACCCATATAAAGATAAATTATGATCTTAAGTTAAGTAAAATCGATGGCAACATAAATAAAATATGTGACACATTATAACATTTAAGGGTAAGCGATTATGAGGTCCCAGAATTGAGCGTTCGTTGAGAGACTATCATTTATCATTTGTGTATATTATTATTATATGTAACAGTGATGTTAGCAAGTTTTCCTGATTTTCGTAATGGATGCTTGATTTTTCGTTTTTAGAATAGTAGGAATAGTGAATCTAGTGGTAAGTCACTCCGTTCTTTAAGCTGAGCTTATTTGAAATGTTTGAAAAGAAACGCTGCATTTTATCTCACCGGACTGGTATGACGAAATATCTTTTAATTTTAAATATCATCTCGATGGACACCGAATCGAATTATTGCATCGCAACAGTTGTCACTGCCAGTCCTTATTATGACCAAAGTTAAATTAAAAAAAGATTTATATAAAAAAAATGTTTATTTTACTAAACTTTTTAATATTTTTGATTTCCATTAAATTTTCATTAATTATTTTAAAAATATTAAATTCAATTTAATGTTAATAAAATGATTCAATTTAATCTTAATAAATGTCAGAAACAATTGATTTGATTTCAAAAATTATTATTACATGTGTCACGACCTTAAAAGAATTTGGAGGTGACAATAACACACCCTTAGGCTTAACTACTAGACTAGACTAGGCGATCCCAAGAGGTGCAGCATCAAATACTGCCACATTATTTTTTATAAAATCTAATTGACACACATATTTCAAATTTAATTCCAAAACTATACTATACCGTCTCATTGTAGCTCGTCGCTAATAACTATAGTAAACTATACCAGCAGTAGTAACTTGCCAAGTTTAGTTATTATCAAACGATTAAGGCAAATAGTCGTGGAATGTTAGCATTAGATATTTAAGCAAGCATTATCGCAAAGCAACTTTGTGAATGGAATCCAGTTAACTTTGTCTTTGATTTCAAGTATTCCGAAATATAATTTACTTGAATTTGTAACGTAGATATTAAGTGATAGTTCAGTGGTGATTAAAGATGTTTTTAATTATTATAGCCTAGGTCTAGGTGATAGTTCAGTGGTGATTAAAGATGTTTTTAATTATTATAGCCTATGTCTAGGTGATAGTTCAGTGGTGATTAAAGATGTTTTAAATTATTATAGCCTAGGTCTAGGTGATAGTTCAGTGGTGATTAAAGATGTTTTTAATTATTATAGCCTAGGTCTAGGTGATAGTTCAGTGGTGATTAAAGATGTTTTTAATTATTATAGCCTAGGTCTAGGTGATAGTTCAGTGGTGATTAAAGATGTTTTTAATTATTATAGCCTAGGTCTAGGTGATAGTTCAGTGGTGATTAAAGATGTTTTTAATTATTATAGCCTAGGTCTAGGTGATAGTTCAGTGGTGATTAAAGATGTTTTTAACTATTATAGCCTAGGTCTAGGTGATATTTCAGTGGTGATTAAAGATGTTTTTAATGATTATAGCCTAGGTCTAGGTGATAGTTCAGTGGTGATTAAAGATGTTTTTAATTATTATAGCCTAGGTCTAGGTGATAGTTCAGTGGTGATTAAAGATGTTTTTAATTATTATAGCCTATGTCTAGGTGATAGTTCAGTGGTGATTAAAGATGTTTTTAATTATTATAGCCTAGGTCTAGGTGATAGGTCAGTGGTGATTAAAGATGTATTTAATTATTATAGTTTAGATTTCTTAGAAAAATTAAATTCGTTAGTGAAAAACTAGTTAATAAGGTGATTTTTTTTATGGAAAAGACACGGCAAATGAGAGTTCGGGTCACCTGATGGTAAGTGATTACCTCCGCCTACGGCCCCGTGCAACTGTATAGGAGTTACAGGTGCGTTGCCGGCCTTTAAGGTGGGTTGGGCGCCGGCGCCCGGCATTACCTGATGCGAAACGAAGTGGTTATGCCACTACTTCACGCCGGTTTTAAGTGCCTGGGGTGGTAATGATCCGGTCGAGTCTGCCCATGCGTGTTGCCATTGCTGGCAACGTGACTTTACCACACGTACTTTAGTCGCCTTTTACGACACCACCAGTACCAGCATGATTCTATTCTAGGCCGGGATCACACGGCACAAAAAATAGTATTCTTTATTTAAAACCTCTTTTAACGTTCACGCTTTATTCCTAGCGGAGTAGCCAGACAGCATGGAGGTCCAAAAGTCACGGTGTCTGCATACATCTTTCACCTCGTCCACTGTCATCAACCTCATACACGGTCCTCATTCTTTTTACGTGACCTTAAGAACCCACAACTATGTTTAAACAAAATAACGCACTGTCCCACTATGAACATTAATACTTAAATACATACTTTTAAATATAACATTCTTCTCAGCTTTCCGCTATATACTATATAGTTTTCAAAAAGTTCTTTCTGTAGATATAGTCTAGAGCATTTTGCGTAAATCCTTGATTTCTTTAGTTTTACGCGGTATTCCCTTTATAGCAGGGAAGACAAAGGGAGTCAAGTATTAAGACATGTTTCTGAAAATTAACTTATTGAATGGCGGTGCTAAATGCCGCACTTTGTCTTGTTACTCCGAGAGGGAGTCGAACCCACGACCGTCCCGCTTACATTCAAGATGCTAAGCCACTGCGCCACAACGGCCTCGTTATGTTTTATTCGTACAATATTTTTTTGTAGAAAGTGTTAATGATATTATTAACAATTTTTTGTATTAAAAAAAAAAAGGATTGAAGCATTATATCTAACAAACTAACGTTTTTTTTATATTGATCAAAAATATTTCCTGTGCCGCTTTTCATTTCGCTACTCTAAAGTATTTTTCATGAAGTGGCTTTTACAGGAAGCTTTATTTATTGAATTGAAATGTTTTAGAGATTCTTTTATACGTTTTTGAGGCCCTTGTTGCACAGTAGCGTTCGATTGTAAACGCCCCACTCAATACGCAACATTGTGGGTACTAATCCCACTCGCGTGAATTATTTATTTTCATTTCCTTGCTCAGGTAAAAAGCAACGTTGAGTTCCACTACTAAATATACAATGCCCCGAAAATTGGACGGAAATTGCAAAGCGAAGCTTTAGTATGAAGACCCTCTACTTTTCTTGCTGTTTTTCGAATAGCAGCATGACTCTAAAAAAGGAAGCAATATAACTTCTTGTTAATTTAATAATTTGGGCATGTGGAGACGATAAACGATGAAAGAATGTTAAAAAAGACAATATGATGCAAAAATGAGTGGTAAAAATGGTGGAGAAAAGACTATCATTCTGGATGGTAGGTATAACGAATCCTAAAAAGTAAAAAACAACACAATAATATAGCTTCTTTTAGTACGAAAATAAATAAGTAAAAGCGTAACGACGCTAACTGGATCATGTGTCGAACATCAAACGATGGGAAGGAAGATAATGGTCGCGTTTGCGAGCCTTGAGACAGTTATTTTTATTTTTATGTAGTAAAGTACAGACTATTTGAAATTGCGTCGCCATTAGCTTTTATATGATACATGTCTTGCTTGTAAAATACATTTCTATGTACTAAATTGTGTTAACAGCTTAAAATTAGAAAAAAGAATATAATAAACATATTCACATTTATTATATTCCTTTTTTTACGGTGTATCCTACACATTACAGGGTAAGCAGAGAACCTAGTGTTAAGATATCCCTGTTTTTGGCCCGAATTTGGTGTCTTAAATTAGATATCGAGAAACGTCATTAATACATTAGCGTAGTGCAACGATGGCTGATTGTAAATGCGACGGCCGTGGCTTCAAACTATTAACTATATTTAAATTATTTTCATATCCTTGGTTTTGTAAAAGATTTATTATAACCGAAATGCATTGTATTCCGCGAATCTACTCATAATATATTTTCAAAGAGTGGAAAATAAGGGACGAAGTATCTTAACATAACTCTCTGCCTCTGGCGTGAAGCCAAAAAAAAATACATATAAAACAAACGAATTGCAAGTCAATTTTAAATATTTACTATGGAAATCATATTGTCACGTGAATTAAGGGATGCAATGTCTGCCGAAACAATCAATAACAAGTTATATCAATAAATATATATATTTTTATTTTTCATCCAAACATTTCTACCACATCCGCTAAAACAACGTTACATGCGTATTCGTTAAAACTATAGCTAGTAATGGATATTGGCCTCGATCACGTTAAATAAAATACTGTCGAAAAAATATATAGAATGACCCAATCCTGTCTCCGTCTGTTTGAAAAAATCTGCTTCATACTGTATCCTGCACACAGCAGGGTAGGCAGAGAGAACCTAGTGTTAAGACACTCCATTCCTCACTTTCCGCCGAATTTTTCGAGGCATTGGGTGTTGAGTAGCGGAACTTAACGCCGGGCTTTTTGACTTGGTGCCAGGGCAAAGAAATAAAATATTAAAAAATTATAAAACAAAAAAAATACTTTGAGTGGAGTTAAGTTGAGTGGAAATCAAATTCGCAAACGTCGCGTTACAGTAAATATTGATAATCTAAGTTTAAGTCAAATCAATGAAATACTTATTTTGTAGCAACATTGGAACATGCTATACATGTAATACAACTTTTTTTTATTTATGCAACGATTTAAATAAAACAAACAATAAATGTTAAAGGCCGTTTTCCAAAATACAATAGGAAAAAATGCATTTGAATCAGTTAAACCGTTTCAATATTTTTTTTATAAATTTCAATTTACTTATTAAAAAAACGTATGAAAATATGAACGTAGGGGGATTTGAACTCTCACCCCTTTCGAAACCGTCCAAGCACTCTGACCAATTAAGCCATACGTTCGTATGGTTTAGTTTCTTAATAAGTATTTTTCTTTCCTAAGTGTGGATAAACGCTTTAAAAAAGTTTAAAAAAATATATATATATTTTTTAATTTATTTATAGTACGAAATATTCTAAGCAATGAAAATAAAAGCTATATACGTTATATTTCATTATATTTATAAGTGAAAGATTAGCTCTTCAAGGCCTTTGTTACGTAATATAATAATATAAGCATATTAGGAGCAAAACCAAATCTTTTTATCACTATCTAGATATTGTATATTATTATATATTCAGTGTTATATATCAGCAAAGTGAAGCCTATTCAAATGAAATAATCCCTAGGATCAGCTTTGACTGTCGATACAATAGGTCTGGGATCCAATGTCAAACATTAAACGTATACTGTATTTCGTTATTTATATTAAAGATTTGCTAAAAGCTAGTTGAATATCAGGATAAAGTTATTTGTATCTACTATTGTTATTTACGTATAACGTACAATAAGTCAACGTCTGACCTAAAATTGGATGGTTGTAGCTTCAATTCCCATTGAGGGGAATTGATTACTTCCTTTTTAGCTCTATATTTTTTAATAACATTTATTGTTCAGCTCCACGCTGTATCCCGCGTACAGCAGGGTAGGGAACCTAGTGTTAAGACACTTCGTTCTCGCCGAATTTCCTAGTTATTGTGGAATGAGTGGTGGAATTTAATGCTGCACTTTTCTCTGTTACCTTAGCGAATAAATTAAATTATTAATAAATAATAGTTCATTTCTCTGAGTGCCACTGCGCCACGACGACCTCATAACTAATATCAATCAGATTCCAAAAAAAGTATATAAACTAATCAATACAAAAACGGACACACACACACACACGAACATAAATTATGTTCATATTAAACAAATCGAAAAAGACGAAAACAAAATATAAAAATTAAAATGTTATACGCAAGTTTTAAAGTACAGAAATTCGCTTCCCGCAGACCGCAGCCCCCTGACACAGACATCCACACGACACGGATGTCATACATTAATTTTGTAGCTGTTCAGCATTTAGCGTTCCGTTCCCACTTGTTCGCTTTTCGGTTGGCACTCGCTAATATATTCTTATTTGTTGTGAAACCAGAACTGTCGTAAAACGGAATGTTTACTGACTTACTTGGCTGGACTACTATAATATAGTTATATTTTTTTATATATTTATTAAGTGGCCAGTCGTTGCGTAGAGGCACAAAGTGTGACTGTTTAACCGACTGCTTGTGGGTTTTATCACCACTTGAGGAAGTGAAATATTTATTAAAATTTATATTTTCATTTCTTCGCTCTAGTTTCGGGGCAAAACGCTGCGTTGAGTTCCTCCACTCAACACGCAATGCCTCCAGAACTCGGCGGAATTTGGGGAACAAAACTTAACACTAGGTTTCCCTCTGCCTACCCTGCTGTATACGGGATACAGGGTTAAGCTGATTTAATTTTAATTAAATTTTTATATTTATTGAGCATTTGAATGTAAATGCGACGGTTGTGGGTTTGATTCCTACTCGGTGTAATGAAACATTTTCGTTTCCTAGCTTTTATCAAGCAAAGCGCAGCTGTCAGTTCCGCCACTCAGTATGCAATGTAACGAACATTGTGCAGTGCATGAAAAAGACAGTGTATTAACACTATATGTCCTCTATCTGCCCTGGTACTTACGGGATGCAGCGTGAACGTAATGATAAAAAAAAACAATGATATTGCTTTCAAGATATATTGCCAAAATAGATAGAAACCTATTTGACATGCCGGCAAAAGATTGAAAATATAATATTTTAAAAATGTTGAAATATTGACGAATCGGTCAGTGACATGTCCACTTCAATTTTTAGAAGCTTTCAACGTTACTAGGACGATTGAAACGGAAAAATATATTTTTTACCTGAAAAATGTGATCCTAAAACGAGCATACGAAAACAAATGAAAAATTTGAAATATAGAAAATAAAATGTTCTGTAGAGCCGACTCTATAACTTGCAAAGCGATTATAAATTTTAGAACTCTATATTTTGTCATTTATTTATTTTTTTCATTTTTAGTATCTTTTCTTTTTTTCTAAAAAGAAACATAGAATTACAGAAAAAAAACATAACATTATCCGTTCTCACTTAAGGCAATTCCGTTTCCCCACTTTCCGCGGAATTATTGCGACATTCAATAAACGCCTCGTTACCAGAGTAAGAAAATATTAAATATTTCTTCTCCACACTGGGAATTCAACCCACAACCATCGCAATCGCAGCTTCAATTGGCCGTGCAATTGATGGATGAAAATTACTAGACAGCAATAAATTTTCTTCATTTTCATTTCTACAATACATTTGAAATCTAAATCTAATATTTATTATACAGTGTAATCCATTCAATAGGGGTCAGGCGGATAGTTTGTGACTAAGCGAAATTCTTCAATATATAGGAGTGGTGGGCGTGAACCTTTTGCTCTAATATAAGTGAGGGAATTGTGAAAAGTTTTGACGTAATTCGCGTTTTTCCGTGAGAAAATATTTTTATGCTTGTCACCTGGTGGAGGGTCAGATAGATTTATTTGGACTATTGTCAATTTTTAGTACCTTTTATATAAGATTTTTTAATTAATAATTTTATAATTTATTTCGCACCGTTTCACAGGAGCATAGTATCTGATTGTAATTGCAATGGATGTGGATTCTTATCTCATATCATAGTGGCGGAACTCAACGCTGCCAAGTGCAAGTCACTGTGTTGACATTCAGTAAAAAAAAATAAACATAATCATTAATAAAAAAAATCAACTTCACACTGTATCCCGCAGGGTAGGCTAAGTGAGCCTTATGTTCAGCCACTCCACTTTCCGCGAAATTTTTGAGGTATTCTGTGTTGAGTAGTGGAACTCAACGCCGGGCTTTTGCTTTGTTGCCAGAGCGAAGAAATACAAAAAAAATAATATTTCATTCTCTAGAGTTGTGAACAAACCCACTACCGTAATAAGCCGTCGTAATACGGTCACACTCTTGGGTCCCTTTGTCGACGCCCATAATACATAAAAAATATAGAAATAAATAAAATAAATAAATAAAACAGCTTCACGCTGTATCCCGCACACAGCAGGGTAGGCAGATGGAACCTAGTGTTAAAATTAAAAACGTAAAAAATATATATTAAGTTAAAATTATACTGTGTAAAATAATATAAACACATAATGTTTATATCTCAATACATTGTCGTCTCGAGGGTTGTTTAATTTCCCCACGATTTGCTTCAAAGCGTCAGCAATTACTGGAATTAGTGCCTCTCAGACTGAGGTCTCTTCACGCTCTAGTTGCAACATATACATACATACAGATTACAGCTACACTCCCGCGCCCGCCGACCTTGTATGGAAGCTGTGCTATTAAAATATAGTTTTTTAAAATATATAAAAAAATGAGATTCATTTATCATGTGTTTTAGTTATTTTTAGGGTTCCGTACCTTTTAATGACAAAAGGAACCCTTATAATATCACTTTTTTGGCCGTCCGTCTATCTGTCTGTCAAGAACCTTTTTCTCAGAAACGCTTGGCGATATCGAGTTGAAATCCATACCATATACACACGGCTCTGACATTTTCTAAAAAAATGCATTTCTACATTTACTTTAAAAAAGATATGGCTGTTTATATCGCAAAAAACGCGTATTTGTAGTAATGTAGTCAAAATTAAGAAGATACTTCCAGATGATCTAGAATTATGAAATTTAATAGTTAAAAGAATTGAAATCGGTTCACAAGTAATAAAGAGATTGAGGGGTAAACATAAAGAATTGTAGTTTTCTGCATATTATTTGACTTTTACTAACAAATTCTGCTGAAATTTCAAACGTGCACCTCATAAGACGATTACGCAGCGAGTGTGTGGTCACCACAACAAAGTGTAATTACATCAAGAGCAGGCAGGCTCTTACAAAGAACTTTCAAAGGATTCGCCAAGTCTTACTATAGAGCAGTGCTCTTAAATAGTATTACTATATGTATATAGTTAGGGTAAATTAGCTTAGAATTAAAATGTCATAAATCAAATTTTTTGCTTCATTAAACAAAATATTATAAATTTATGGTATTTATGATTGTGAACAATCTTAAGTAAGGCAATATATCTCTTCTTAAACAATATAAGTATAATAAAAAATCCTTTTCAATCCTGTATAGATCCCAGATTCAGCCTTATATGGAGTAATCTTCTCATCTACGGACTGATGCGCTCTAGGATCAGGTTGAACTATTTGACCGTATGCAGCGTAGAGTCGCTCGAATCATTAGGGATCTAATAATTAATTTATAAAAGACACATTGAAGCACTTTGGGTTTGCGTAGAAACGTCTTCTCACGGGTATCACCCTGCTACAAGCTCTTTTTACACGTAACACAACTATGGGAAGCCGACTGCAGTGCAGTGTGGGTGTTTTCGGTTCGCTATGATTATCTGATGTCACAGAAGCTGAAGGAGGTGAAGTGATCATATCAGATGACGTTTACCATCAGGTAAGTATCTTCAATGAAAATTTAAAAAAGAAAGAAACTGATGACTACTGGTTTTTTTTTTGACCAGTGCAATTAAAAATTGAACAGAAAATCTGGAACATAGTGTCTTGACACAAGGTCTTCTTTGTCTATTCATAGTGTAGGGTACTGCGTGAAGCTAAAAAAATACAAAGAACTCATCTTCACTAATAAGCACGCTACAAGCATTTTTTGAGCATATTAAAACACGACTGACAAAATTTTTCAATGAGTAAAAGACAATTTATTTTCTTTGAAATGAAATAAAGGAATATTTCATTCAAATATTAATTAACATCAGAATAAATATTAAACTATTTATAAGGTTTTCATATCAATCTCTCAGCGATGTCTCAGGTGCAATGCAACTTATGATCGAAAATATATCATATGATGTAGAAAATAGAGTTCAATTTACTTTAAATTGGTACTATTAAAATTTATATGCATTAGCAAATAACAAGGCATGCGACATTCCAAATTACGTTCTACGTTGCCTTTTGAACTACACACGGATGCAATAATAGATCTCATAGCTTTTGTATATTTCTGTCTTTATGATCTTCATATTTACTTCTATTTATTCACCTGCAGCTTCGCCTGAGCGAAATGGAAATAACTGAGAATGATGTATGACAAATGATACGTTCTAATGGTCTGAGATAATTGAGATCGTAGCCATAGCTGGGTTCGATTCCCATTGAGTTTCCACTTGTAAGTCAACAACGCATTATATAAAGATTTTATATCAGACGGTTTTGTTTTTTACCCTCTAATTTAATCATCTTGGGGAGGGAACCTTCGAAAGTAAAATTTAAAAAGTACAGCACCGATAAATAATTATAAAAATTTTCATTTCTTTGCTGTGGTACCAAAGAAAAAAATAATGTCGTTAAGTTCTGCCACTCAACAAGCAATACCTAGAAATTCAGCGGAAAATGGGGAACGATGTAAAAAAGATTACCCTGCTATATGCGGGATACAGCGTAAAGCTGATTTATTTATTTGATTTTCTGTAGTATTTATATACTTAATAAGTTTATACTAATATTATAAAGTAGAAAAGTTTGGTTTGATTGAACTTGCTAACCTCACAAACTACTGGATTGAATTGAAATTTATTCATTCAACATAGTTAAAATAAAGCACCTTATAACAATTTTCTATTTCATTGAATTCCGGTTTAATCTAATATTGAATTTCAGTTATAATATAATGAAACTGAACTTACTATAGCCAAATATTTGCTGCTTCAATACATTTAATTATATTTATCACAATAAATTAAAAATGTAGGCCATCGAACTGCTGAATTAGTTAAAACATTCATAAAATTTAATTTATTATGTATAGAAAAAAGTAATACTTATTTTATATTTTATTATAAAAACTGGTACTATTAAAATTTATATGCATTAGCAAATAACAAGGCATGCGACATTCCAAATTACGTTCTACGTTGCCTTTTGAACTACACACGGATGCAATAATAGATCTCATAGCTTTTGTATATTTCTGTCTTTATGATCTTCATATTTACTTCTATTTATTCACCTGCAGCTTCGCCTGAGCGAAATGGAAATAACTGAGAATGATGTATGACAAATGATACGTTCTAATGGTCTGAGATAATTGAGATCGTAGCCATAGCTGGGTTCGATTCCCATTGAGTTTCCACTTGTAAGTCAACAACGCATTTTTGGAAGAATGAGTGAAAATTAGCGAACGGCGTGTTTTAATATTAGGTCCCTTCTGTGTACCTTGTTACGTGCAGGATACTGCAGGAAATTGCTTAGAGATCAATACACGAATCAATATTTTGCAATTATTATATTTACATAATCTTTACATTTTAAGTGAAGGGTATTCATAAATCTTATTATTTTTTGAAAATGTTAATGTTAAATGTAACAAGTGAAATTTCCCATTCTTAAAAAAATATTATGGAGAACGTATTTTCGAGGAAATGGCTTATACAAATATTTTACTTTTCAATTCGAACCAGTTTTTTTAATACTAAAACCTTTTATTTAATATTATATTATAAAAGCAATATGAATTCAATTCAATTAAACAAGCTTTTCACATTTCATCACATCACAATATACCGCGATGGTGTATTAATCACTGTCACGTTATGGAGACAATCTGACATGACGGTGTGATAGTGTCACGACACGCCAATCAGTATTTTTAATAATTATATGATAACTACTTTCAATTACTTTAAATAAGAGGCGGGTGTATTGTTATTATGTATTAGATCTATTGACGCAGTGGGTTTTACAGATTTAATTTTGAGTATATTCCTTTTTTAAATAGTTTACTAATGTGAAGCAAACAAGCTGCTTATAAGAGCTTCTAATTTTAGCTAAAAATTAATTGGATATAACGCTGTGACAGAATTCATAAGAAAAAGTTCAAATACAGCAGCTAAACAATGTTCAAACGAATCTACAAAATAAAAACACAACAAAAGAAAATGGAGAAGATAGAGAAATATTTCTATTCTTTCCTTAAAGAAAGTTCTCTATGTCATTAAAAAAACATAAATCACAACGTATATAGATAAAATATCATAAAATAATAAAACTCATAAATTTCAATCTAGACGCGCCGCTTGTCGCATGTATCAGAGTGATGGTTACAATGTGACATGTAAGGGTGGGTGTGCGTGACGTGACACTTAGTTTGTGGTTTTTTTAACTATTATACAACGAGACAGTTCATTAGTTGTGACGTTAATCAAATTTATTGCTTCTGAATAAGTCCGGCGGCGCGTTTTACATTCGGTGTTGAGTTCCGCCACTCAACTTATATAATTTTCGATTGGGGCAGAAAGGAGAATGGTTTATAAAATTGATTTTCTCTGCCACTGAAGTTGCAAAACAAAAAACCGGACAAGAGCGGGTTGAGCTTGCTCACCGAGGGTTTCATACAATAATTGGAGTTCGAATTTTTAAAATTTTCTGAAATTCGCCTTCCAATACCAAGCCCTTCCATCCGATACCTCACTTGAGCTAGCGACTCTAAAATCAAATTTTGCCCGCCTTCTAAGGCGATTTATTAGGATTTCACTATAAATGAATAGTTCTCAGATTTTTTTTAAGCTAGTACTACGTGTAGATGTTAGCAGCATAATTTCATAATTCTAGGGCAACCGGAAGTACCCTATTAAATTTGATTCCCTTTATAATGTCGAAATAACCGTTTTTTGCTATAAAAACGGCCATATATATTTTTTAAGTTACTATAAAAATACTATTTTTTCAGAAAATTAATGGACCACAGATTTAAGGAACCGTAGACTGGCCTAATGAGTAATGATATAAAATATTTTCTCAGTGACGGAATATTATTTTATTAAAAAAGAGAGATTGACAGAAAGACAGACAGAAGGCATTTATAAATAGTTATTTTCTCTTATTAAATTATATAAAGATTTTATATCAGACGGTTTTGTTTTTTACCCTCTAATTTAATCATCTTGGGGAGGCAACCTTCGAAAGTAAAATTTAAAAAGTACAGCACCGATAAATAATTATAAAAATTTTCATTTCTTTGCTGTGGTACCAAAGAAAAAAATGATGTCGTTAAGTTCTGCCACTCAACAAGCAATACCTAGAAATTCAGCGGAAAATGGGGAACGATGTAAAAAAGATTACCCTGCTATATGCGGGATACAGCGTAAAGCTGATTTATTTATTTGATTTTCTGTAGTATTTATATACTTAATAAACTAATATTATAAAGTAGAAAAGTTTGGTTTGATTGAACTTGCTAACCTCACAAACTACTGGATTGAATTGAAATTTATTCATTCAACATAGTTAAAATAAAGCACCTTATAACAATTTTCTATTTCATTGAATTCCGGTTTAATCTAATATTGAATTTCAGTTATAATATAATGAAACTGAACTTACTATAGCCAAATATTTGCTGCTTCAATACATTTAATTATATTTATCACAATAAATTAAAAATGTAGGCCATCGAACTGCTGAATTAGTTAAAACATTCATAAAATTTAATTTATTATGTATAGAAAAAAGTAATACTTATTTTATATTTTATTATAAAAAGTAGCAAGCCAGTCGTGGCGCAGGGGCATAAAGAGTGGCTGTAAAGGCGACTAGTCGTGGGTTCAATCTCTATTCGAGGAAATGAAATATTTAAATTTATATTTTCATATCTTCACTCTGATGTCCAGGCAAAGCGCGGCGTTGAGTTTCGCTAATTAAGCTTATTCATTTTTTCACTGTGGTTTTCAGGCAAAGCTGCTGCAAAGAATTCATGCGGAAAGCGGGAGAAACACACAAGGACCTTAAATACAAATAATCCAATTATATTAGTTTAAAATTCACAAAATTTACGGTAAAACTAAAGTAATCAAACAATTTAAAGCAACGCCAACCAAAATCCACCTAATTGTAGCGAAAGGAAACTTTTAAGACGCAAAAGCTCTTAAAGGAACACCAATTTATGGTTATAGCGATAAGATGTAAAACACGTGGTACATGAGACTCGATCGTGATAGGAAAAAAACCATTCCGTTTCGTAGCACCGTTTCGTAGCGCCGTTTCGTAGCTCGCATAAATTATTGTTGGAACAACTCACTTTGTTCTACAGATTTCGTTTTCTTGATTTGACACAGGGTTGCTGCCTTCTGTAAAGTTATATTTGTATTCTTATGTGTCTGTAGACGATGAGATAAAATAAACTATTATAAGTTTTTTTTTCTTTAGCAGAGTAAACAGACGCGGACCAAGTCACAACACTCCGTTCACGTTCAAGTCACAACACTCTGTTCTTTCGAGACATTGCGTATTGAGTGACGAAACTCGATGCCGCGTTTGGTCTAGAGTTGAGGAAAAACGTTATGCCACTATAACGAGTGAGAATCAAACCTATATCTTTCGAGTTTACAATTAGATATTGACCCACTAAGGCTTCAATTATAATTACTTAAAAAATGTTAATGTGAGTACATTTAAACTGTACAGAAAATAGTGATTAGCCTCTTTTTTATTTTCTACCGATATAAAAGTACTTCATTCTATATTTAATAGGTAAAATTCAATTACATAACGCTATTTCTTTACAGATTTAATTCATTTCGTCTGAATTGATTCCCGTCTAAATATTTAAATATTACGTAATCCTAACCAAGAATAACAACAGCCATCACTGCGCCATAAAGGCATGATCTACAATATTTTTAACATCCAAATATTATTTTACTATTTCTGCCGTGCTAAGGTCAGTGTAACAATAGCCAGCTTGACCTTTGTTTCCTAACTTCTACACTTAGGTACCAGTATACGTTGTTCACGGAGGCGTGGCATAAATACAGGGTGAATATATTTAGTTAAAATTATACTAATAGGAAAATGGATTTTGTAATTATAAATATATTTTAATGAAGGCTTCAATAAATATATTTTAATGAAGCCATTACAGTAACAGGGAAGCGTGTGACTGTTAATGCTACAAGTTGAGGGTTCGATTCTCATTTGAAGAAATGAAATGTCTAATTTATAATTTTCTGACACTAGTAACGAGACAAAGCGCAGCGTTCAATTCGAAGTGTATTAACATTTGGTTCCCAGGTTCCCTTCAACTCTGCTATGTGTGGGAGGTAAAAAATGTCTTGATGGAAGATAACTGCTTCTATTTAGCGTCTTCATTTTTATTTATGACTATTTAATAGCTTTGCCCTTATTCTATATAATTAATAAATGCTCTAGGTAACTTTGATCGCGGGTACAATAAGTTACATTAAAAATAATTTACCTGACATAATATAGACCTCGTGAATAAAAATACTGTTCAACACGAAAATATATATGAATTCGATACAGTAGTTCCTAAGACAGGCAGCTTCTAACATATGAACTCCTTACTTTTCTAATATTAAGCATAAATTTCTTGCTTTGCCATGTTTTATAGGAAAGGCAAAGGACCTATGAATACACTCTACTAACCGCTCTTTGTCTCTTTAGACCAAAAATACTATTTTACTTCTAAGCTTTCAGTCATTTTACGTCATTTTCCTAAAATGTACATCCCTAAAAGACAAGCGATTTCAAATGTGAATGATTTTCATTTGTTTCACGAGTTGAATTTTATTATCCGCTTCTGTGCCTCCCTCCGAAGGACGTCGGGGAAACAACGTATCATGTGAGTTTCAGTCATGATTTAGATTTATGAACGTCAGACTGACGATGTAGATTTGAAATGGTTATTCTAGTTCTCGTGCACTTTAAACGCTTCATACTAATATTATGTGGTAACTAAATATTCATTACGTAATGTTACATTATGATCAATATTGCTGAATCGACAATAATTTTCTAATTATTTAGAATTGTATTCTACACAAGGAAAAAAGAAACTTTCCTTTTTTGGGTAACAGGGAACGTAGAGAGAACATAGCCTTAAACACTATTCACAACTTGCCGCCAATTTGTCGAGACATTATGTGTTGAGCGACGGGGCACAACGCCGCACTCTGTCTTGCCTGAGTAGAGAAGTAATAATAATTCATTAGCTCGATCGGATGTACTGACAACCAACGAGCTTACAGCATTATGATATCAGGATTCCATCTTAAATACAAGCATTATTCTATTATAGCAACTATATACTGTAAATTAATAATTATTGATAAATGACATGACTTCGGCTTTATAGACACTGTCACTAAATATTACAGCTTCCTATTTGTCTATCCAATGCAGGTCTCAAAGGATGCGTCGTAAATGTAGTGGTGCGAACATGTCGATGTTTATTAAATATACTAACATCTATATTAATATTATAAAGGTAATATTTGAATAGATTTTTTTCATTAGATATTTTTTTGATAGAGGAAAACTATGATATGGAATCACGATAATCAGTTTAAACTTTTGATGTAACCCACAGTACTTTTAATTTGAGTTACGACGAGAAGCATGTGAAGTGTTAGTAAACAACTCTCTACTGTATATAGATTTCTCTAATTAATATACGAAAAACAAAACTAATAAATAATCTTAGCTGAATGATATTTTACATATTAAAAGATTTTGCTAAATCTATGTATTAAATGATAAAAAAATGCTCATATTTGAATATCGACATAATATTTCACATCACTACCTCCTATTGGAGATATACAAATAATATCGACGTAGTGAGTGCGGCTTCAAAACGGATGTTTAATATTATTGTATTTCCTAAGGCTGTTTGTGACTGAAGCGAGGCTCAGATCTGGTCAAGCGAGAAATGTAAACGCTATATAGAATTGAAGTTAAATCTTCTATACAAAACGTGGCGTTGGTTCGATACAAACCGTGTTGGTCTAAAATGAACATAAAATGAGAAATGACGTGTATTACAAGAATCAATAATTACAAAAAAAAAGAATTCTATGTCTGATTTATTTATTGGTTCGCCCATTTCGATCACCCGGTTCGCACAAGCATAATATATTTTATATAATAAACGACATCTTACTGAACATATTTAAATCTAACTGGTAGAAATGAATTAAAAAATATTTTCGTTTGCCCTATATTTTTATTAAATAACTAGCGGCCCGCTCGCGGCTTCGCCCGCTTAAACCACAGAATTATTTGCTTAATACACTAAAATTATGTTCGTGTTTTAATACACCTATAATGTATGTTTGCAACGCACGTAAGTCGCATTTTCCTACCTCCCATATGCACATCATGCAACTCTCAATATATTAATTTCTTTAAACTTTTGCCTAAAGGAGTCTTTAGGACTTAAGTTATAGTTAGCTATATAGTTATAGTTATATCGTTATAGTTATATCGCTACTTACAATAAAATCCTAACTCATCGGTGTCTGTACGTGGAAGATATATTAGAAAAATTATTATTACGGACATTTAACAATGTAATAGAACTTGGTCAATTTGTCTGTTTATCTGTGCGTTCAGGATAATCTCAGAAAGGGCTTAACCGATTTAAGTAGCTTAACCTAACTTTGTGCCCCTGCGCCGCGATGGCCTTTAATATTAATACAGAATGGAAGCGTCAGCGCTCCTTTTACGGGGGCAATATATAGGATAAAATATTTTAAGCCCATACCTAAATAAATTAATCAAGATACCTCAACAGTTTAGACGTAGACTTTTTTTTCATTTCACGATCGATGTTTATCCATACTTGTATTTCGTGTGACGCAGTTACGCATAGATACCAATAATGTTAACACACACTACTACAAAAGTATTACTAAAGGTTAAGCAACTTTGAACTTTGTCGCCAATACCTACGACTCGATTAAGGAATGAGGCGTATGCGGCGGTTTGCTTTTGATAGGCTTATGCCTGTTTGCGTGTTTAATGACAAATAGCGTTTTATTTTAATATCAACGATAATATATAATTTATTTTGTATGAAAAATAACTTTTTCACTTTTAGGATTTTTATTATTGTATTAGGCTTTTATAGAGTGATTAACTATGGTTTCATTTAAAGTGGTGCTGACAAAAACACAAATTGAGCATATTTAATATTTGTAGTGATTTTTTAGTGAATAGAACTAATAGTTATACTTGCGAAGAAAGCATATTTTAGACATTTTTTAAATTCTTATACCTTTTGAAAAACTACCAACATTCTTATCGTTAATAAATTATTTTTTTCAAATTAAAAAATTGTCTAAGTTTTTCATCATAATGGCACGAAAATATTTAAAATGTTCAAAATTAAAAGTTCAAAAATGTTGATTAAAAATAATTATACTGCAGGAGGATACCTTTATATGTACTGTTTTTTTATGATATAATGTAGAATAATATATTCTATAGAGGAATCACACATTCCTCTTCACACTTTTTATTCTTTAACTATACGTAAATATATATTTTAGAGGTTACTCTGTACTAAGATGGCAGCTCTGTTCCCGCATTTACGTCCCACATATATAGAAATATAAATCATTGGAAAGAAAAGCAGAAACGCAATTTTATTGCATTTTTTCTTTTTTTCATACTTGAAACGTATTAATAAATTTACATACAATTCATTTGTTTCGAATATAACATTAAGATTGATTCATAAAATAAATTTGATATTTCCCTAACATGATTATTTCATGTATTTTTTTACATACAAAGTTTTGATTAAGTTCTCTTGAGAAATATATCTACTATAAATTAATATAACGTCCGTACATGCCAATGATTAAAACGTATTGACATCACCACGTGATCCATCTATTATAATCACAACATAAAATTTTATAAAATACAGCAACCAGCTCGCGGCTTAACCCGCTTAAATTTGTGAATTATTTGTTTGTTTCGGTACAGGGAATTACGTTCCTGTTGTAAAAAATAATGTATGCTTGCAGTGCACTTGTGATTTCTAATGTGAAAATTATTAAAACCATGACATTTTCGATTTTCATTAAACAAATTATTATTGGAGCAATTAACAAAGTAATAGAATCATCAGTTTCTTGGTTTTTCTGTTAGTCGACGCTTATCTCAGAAACGACTTAAGCGATTTAAAGAGCGATTTACGTGAGCGCGGTGCGGGAGCGGTACAATCGGCTTAATTGTTTTTATTGTAATATTCGTCATGTATGAATGGTGTAATGATTAAATAACTGACCTTTATTACTATTTATTTATATCTTCATAGAGAAATGATAGCTTTGTTGGGCACTCCTAATTTTAAGAAAATAAATTTGATCAAAATACGTTTAATTATATTAAGATAATAATTAAAATAACATATAAAATCTTATATATTATGTTGTAATTATTACAACGCATGCAAGGAAAAATCATTTTATAAAGTTGTTTAATTCTATTAGAATTATAAAACTTAAATTATAAAAAATATTTAATATATTAAATATATAGATATCACATTAGTATCGATACTTTACTGGTAATAATAATTGAAAAAAATTTACACTACATCCATACATCCACACATCCACACATCCATACATCCATAGATCCATACATCCACACATCCATACATCCATACATCCATACATCCATACATCCATACATCCATACATCTATACATCCATACATCCATACATCCATACATCCATACATCCATACATCCAGACATCCATACATCCATACATCCATACATCCATAAATCCATAATTCCATACATCCATACATCCAGACGCCAGACATCCATACATCCTATACACCATAATCCATACATTCCATACATCCATACATCCATACATCATACATCCAATACATCCATTATATCCATACATCCATACATCCCATATCATACATACCTACTCCCACCTACCTACCTACCTACCCACTCTACCCACCTACCTACCTACCTACCTACCACCTACCTACCTACCTACCTACCTACCTACCTACCCACCTACCTACCCTACCTACCTACCTACCTACCTACCACCTACCTACCTACCTACCTACCACCTACCTACCTACCTACCTACCTCCCTACCTACCTACCCACCTACCTACCTACCCACCTACCTACCCTACCTACCTACCTACCTACCTACCTACCTACCCACCTACCTACCCACCTTCCCCACCCACCTACCCAACTACCTACCCACCTACCTACCCACCACTACCTACCTACCTACCCACCTACCCTACCCACCTACCTACCCACCTACCTACCTACCTACCCACCTACCTACCCACCTACCTACCTACCTACTTATTAAAATATAAAATAGATAGCGTTTCTAGTATCGAGTTAGAACTCGTAGTAGACTATCTCAAATATAAGCTTCTTGGAAACTTAAATACTTATATCTTTTGATAGAGTGAAGCTATCACAATGAAATAAACACTAAATGTTACTTTGATTTACTGGTAATTTTTACGTATAAAACTTGCTTAAATATATTGGGTACTTTTCACGTGATGCGTGTTCACATAAACAGGAAAACAGACAAACAGACAAACAGACAAACAGACAAACAGACAAAAATTCCAAAAATGTTGGAAATGGATTCTGTTAGTTATCCTTTAACACCCTGGCTAATTTTTTTTTAAATATTTTCAATGTACAGAAACGACTTTTCTACAGATTTATTATAAGTATAGATAAAGCTACGAGTATCTATCTCTATATGAAATGAAAGTAAAAAAAAACAAAATAAAGAGAATTTTCACGGACGTTATTCCAAAAAAGTGGAATTCGGCATAAAATTTGAGGTTTCTTTAGTATCACTACCACACCCCTATTCATAAAAATAAATAAAAAAATCTTAGCGTATCAGTTCAACTTAAAGCAAGGCAAAAAAAAAGTTTTAAAACTAAAAGTACAAGTAAATAACACACTTTTTCTGTATCCTGCATACAGCAGGGTAGGTAGAAGGAACCCAGTGATAAGTTAAGGTATTTTCCGCCGAATTCTGGAGGCATTGCGTGTTGAATGTCAGAACTCAACGCCACCCTTTGTCTCGATGCCAGAGCGAAGAAACAGATATAAATTTAAATAAATATATGAAAAATTTATTCGTCCTCGAATGGGGATCGAACCCACAACCGGGTTCAAATAAAAAAATAATATCACGACATTGAATCTCTAACCTTCTCAATTAAAATCAAACACTGTCTTATTCTGCCACAATGACACGAGAAAAAAGAAAAAAAGAAAAATAAAAAAGTCATGATATGAATACCATACTGAAAAAAAATATTAAACAGACGTCTACCACGTTTAAAACAACAATTTCAATAAATCGAGTACTATTTCAATATGAAGTACCTATGTGAATTCGATATCATATGTTTCAACGTTTCTAACACAACGTGAAAAACCACATAAATCCTAAACGTGCTTTCACCGTAGTAGTGTCAATTGAATTTGACGTGAAAAATTTTGGTTGAAATGTATCGTTTATTTCATACATTATTTCTTTATTATAAAAATGCGGTATGTGTGTTGTTGCTGTATGAGGCCGTCGTAGCATAGAGGTACAAGCTTGTGCTAAGCGTGACTGTAAGCACGACGGTCTTGGGTTCAATTTCTTCTCGGGGAACTGAAATAATTAATATTTTTATTATGCCATGTGTAACATGGCAAAATGCAATGTTGCATTCCGCCACACAACACGCAATGTCTCGAGAATTTAGTAGAAAATAGAATATTGAAGTAATATACCCTACGAAGGTTCCATCCATGTTGTCCTTTTACATTCCACGAACATGTTTCTAGCTACGTCCTCTACTTCTAGCTGTTCTGCACATGCTGTGCCAGGTAGCGGTGCCCAATGCGCACTTTAGGGGACGTCCTAGCATTTTACTCTGATATGATGTCCGTCGTGGATAAGATGTAGGCATCTCTATGATTAAGCCTAACATTATTGACTCTCCTTATGCTTTGGTAAAAATTTTAAGCACTCAGAAAAATGAAACTTCAACTTAAATTATATAAATTTGTGGCATTCAACGTTTCCGTTTATAAAATATTATGAACACAAAGCCCATTCCATGTGAGTTGATATCTCGTAGGTGGGAGCAGACCCTCCTTATCGCTGCCGTTAGATGATAGCTGAGTATTTATTTGTATCGCAAATAACTAACGGCGTGATTCTGTAACGAATCTTTTGAATACACATGTCCTTGTACTGTGAGAATACTGTATACGTCTATATAAATAGATCTTATAAAGAAAATTTGAATGTTACTATATTTAAATAAAGTCAAGTTTTGTCGTTCTTCGTTCGTTCGTCTAAATATCTGAGATTCAAAAACGTTAAAAATCATCTTTTTTATTTTTTGAATGCATGAATTTTATGCCTAAGGGAGATAAGACAGACAAGACCTTTTAACATATAATTCCAACTTCGATTTTTCTTATAATAATGAATAAAAAATATCGAAGTTCAAATATAATTTCAAATAAAAAATAATCAACTAACTGCATCAAAATGCTAGGAGAATTCCTTTAGCGTTACCGAAGATAAAGTAATCAAAGCCGTCGTGGCACATTGCGATAACATTTGACGGTAAACATGGCAGTTACGGATTCGACCTCCACTCCACGACATAATTATATTTAATTTGTGTTGAAGACGGATGTCGGCGTTGAGTTCTGCCATATTATTCAACACGCAATATTTCAAAAATTTTGCGAAAACTAGAGAACGAGTGGTAATACTAAAGTGCTTAAAAAGCGTGAAGCTCTGTCACGACACAGAAAAAGTCTTACCATTCCATACATCTCCAATACAATGCATAACAACACATTAACCGTCTCTTTATCACGTCAGTCAGACAGTTGATCATTACAGGCTAAAAGCAGACGCGATTGCGATCCGAGGCGTGGTCGATCAATCTTAATAAAGGCTTGAAAGCCATATTTTTTCCTAAGGCGTATGTCAATCACGATAATAAACTGATATCTATGATAGGCCCGTTTCCGTTACACGCAGGGACCGTGACGGTGACAAATTAAATAATTTTGTAATGTAATGTTTTAATACTTTTTGTTGTTTTTTTAGTGGATGAAATCTACATACATAAATGTATCTAAGTATACCGCCAAATTCAGCTGTACATTGTATGCCTATGTCACAATTCTTTTACGTTTAAAAATTTGTTTGTTAACTAAAACCCCGCTTTTTTTTTCTGATATCTGTGAAATTTCTTAAAGTTGTTGGTATTATTATCGATTTAACGTATTTAATATTTAGAACGTACTATATATATTTATAATTTAGGGGAAAATATGGTTTACCACTGATGAGCGATTGTTAATGTAAATTACTATTGAAAAAACAGTATTAAATTAATAATCTAAGCAAATAGATAAAATGTTCTGTAATGACAATTTCCATGATATTATTAGCAGTAAATATTATTTTTTTCCAAGTACAAAAGTATCTAATAAGTGACACTTTTATTACTCATTTGACCGGAAGTCCCTACGTCGCGTTTGTCTTACTCGTAGTTTCCTTTGTGATTATTTATAGAAGAAACGACAAAAGGGTGATTGCTATCCATATGTAAACTTCGTTCTTTTTGTTTTGTTATACGATGTTTGTTGTTAATAGAAGTGTATATATGTTTGTCCAGTGAATTCTTGGAAACTAAAAGTTATGTCTAGATAATCCATTTTGATATAAATTAAATTTTAACCGCCATATTGGGGTCCGCCACTCAGCACGCAATGCCTCAAGAATGAAAGGGCAGCAGACAGTCTCTTAACATTAGGTTCCCAGGTTCCCTGTGCGTACGCTATTATGTTTGGGACACAACGTGCTGAAAAAATTAGAGGACAGCTCAAGTTTTTTTTCAATATGATTTGTATAATATGGTTTTATTGTTTGCTTTGTAGAGAATAATAAGGAAGATGTTTCAATTTATAGAAAAAATATTATTACTTAACCCAACATCCGTTCTGCTTCCTTGAATTAAGCTCGTATGATTTTTACTCTAAAACAATTTTATTATATAAGTTATATACCTAGATAAAATAATAACAAAAAACCATCTTTATTTTAGATAGAGAAGGTATGATAAATAGAAAATAAATGTATTATACCTTTTATAGCATGATACAAGGCAGACTCCAAACATGCAACTCTAAATAAAAAACGCATTATTTTAACTCTATGTTCTTACTTATCTAGAAAACGTATAAAAATTAGAATGTAGAGGGACTCGAACCCGCGCCTCCTCGAAACCGACCAGGTTCTTTCTGCTGCTCTATGTTCTTTCTGCTGATTTTTTGTTAATTGATAGTGAGGTCGTGGCGCTGCGACTGTAAACGCCACAGTTGTGGGTTCGATTCCTAATCGAAGGATTGAAATACTTAATGTTTTCCTCGCTCTGGTAACGAGATAAATTGCGGCGTTTAGTTGCACCACTCAACACGCATTGTCTTGAGAATTTGGCGAAAAATGGAGCATGGAAATGTGTTGGATTCTCAGGTTTCCTCTTTCTACCCCGCTGTGTGCGAGATATAGTGAAGTAAAAAAATAATAATTTACCTCATATATGTAAACTGGTAATTTTAAAATAGCAACTGTAGAGTTTATTGGCGGCTCTTCTGACCAGAACTGCCTTCTAAACTGGGTGCAGCGACAAGTTCATTAAAAACCTATTTAAATAGAGTATATTTACAATTTCAACTAACCAAAATAAACCTAAAGCTAGGCCAGTCGTGGCGCAGCGGCACGAACCGTGACTGTAAAACCGACTGGTTATGGGTTCGATCCCCACTCGAGGAGATGAAATATTTACTTAAATTTATATTTCCATTTCTTCGCTCTGGTGTCGAGGCAAAGCGTGGCGTGGAGTTCTGCCACTCAACATGCAGTGCCTCCAAAATACGGCAGAAAGTGAGGAACGGAGTGTCTTAACACTATGTTCCCTCTGCCTACCCTGCTGTGTGCGGGATACAGCGTGAAGTTAATTTATTTTTTTTTAAAATAAACCTTAGCCTTCAAAAGCAAATAGAATTACCAATAAACAGAATGATTCACCAAATTCTCCTCACGAAGACGTACAAACAATTAAAAGTTACGGTTAAAACTTGAACATATTAAAACAAGCACGTATATCCGGACAAAACGTGGCAGTTCAGTAAGAAATGGAGCGGTCTGTGACCTAATTACATGCATGAGTTTCCCTTTGCGTTACCACAAGGGTTGCTGTTCTGTCACATCTCCGCTTACATGAACTCTATGAAAATTATTTCTTAATATACGACCGGCTGACTATGAATTTATGTGTGATGGAGAGTGATAATGTATACTGATATAGGAATCGGCGCGGCGTTGAGTTCCGCCACGTAATAAGCGATGACTCTAAAATTATTTGGAAATCAGGAAACCATGTGCTTTATATAAATAAAGTTTTTTTCTGCATATCTTGTTTTTTTTGCATAGCTTGTTATGTTAGAATAGTATGAAACTAAAAAAGAATATATGACGCATCTTGATTTTCTAGGCAAAAGTAATCCAATGATAGGCTTTCTACTCAGTCCAATTTCATTGACGTTTCGTGCTAAATAATAGAGCTATAAGGATTTTCCTTATTTTATCTTTTATTAATATATGTTTTAATTAATAAAATTATATATTTATTAATATGTGAAGCAAACGCTTTGTACTCTTCTCTAAAAAAAAATTGTGAGGACGGAGGAGTATATAATTAGGCATTGTTATAATTTACATAGAGAAGGAGTGAACGGTGAAATTGTTTTATAAATTACGAATATCACTTTTAAACTAATATTCAACAACAGTCTTGTTCGATTTAAGACATCTTAGCTATCAGATTATACGTTTAAGATAGATATTTAAAAATTCAATCTTTACTTATATTATAAAGCTGAAGAATTTGTTTGGTTTAAACGTACTAGCCTCAGAAGCTGCCGGTCCAAATGAAAATTTATTTTTGGGCTTAATAGTCTAATAACTAGAATGTCTATGGGCTATATAAAACATCTTAAGTATTTAAAATGTGCTATGTGTATATTTCAGAGTGTGTTAGAGTAAATTTTTAAATATTATGTTAATTATTAATTAGTCGGAGGCCAGTCGTGGCGCAGTGGCACGTGCGTGCGACTATAGACGCGACAGGTGGTGGGTTCAATTCTTACTTGAGAGCAATAAATTCTTAATATTTTTATTTAATTTTAGTTCTTATTTAGTTTTTACACAATAACTTTAGTTTAATACAAAAGATAAGTATTTTTCGATATCTACATGAACAAATAAGATTTTAAAACACAAACAAATACTTTTGTTACCTAATTGCTGAAGCCTAGTTCAGTTGAGTATTGAGTGGCGCGTGCTCTATCGCGTCAGTGCGTAAGGGTCCTCGCTTTGAGTTTATTTGGCTACACAATCAATAGTCGTCCTCACACTTTTGATATGTAGAATGGGAAGAACGGGCCGTTTTGAACTGAAATGTTTGTGTATCTATGTATTTTTTTGTTATATAACAATCTTTGTATGAATAATTTGTTTAAGATAATATATAAATAGCTTTTATATATTCTTTATGACAGTCTCTCTTTTTGTATGATAAAAACAAATGATAGGGACTAAGATAACTTTTTGTATGGTTGATAAAATTAAAAACTTGTATGATTTACGTTGAATAAGCCTTTAGATAACTAAATATTCCTCTTACAACTTAATTTATCACACGCTGTATCACTGTACCACAGACTCTCCTTCTGTACGGCGGTGGCGTTAAATACTATCATCTTTTTTTTTGCACACCGCATAAGGCAGGGCACCTAGTGTAAAAGTACTCCGTTTTCCAAATTTCGCCAAGGTATTGCGTGTGGAGTACCGGAACTCAACGCCGCCCTTTTTGCATTGCTACCAAAGCAAATTAATTCCCCTGAGTGGGAATAGAACCAACTATCATGTTACAGTCACACGCTTATGCCCCTGCGCCATGACATATGGTTATACAGCTATCATCAAACTGCTCAATAAGTAAAAAATCAACAAATGAACTCTATTTACACCAGAGCTGCCGTTTACAATATTCCTTGAAAATGCGCAAAATAAAGCGCCTATCAAAATATCAGATTAACTTTTTTTCGATGCCAGAACGCGTCGATTTCGAATCAGGAAATGTAAGGGAAAAGCTACGGTTATTCGACCGCGATGAAATCATTTTTCTATGTACAACGAAATATTATGAAGCAACATTTTTGTCGTATATAATGTATGTAGGGTTTTTATACGTCCTCTTTGGAAATTAAGCTAATTAAATGCTCTGAGTGAAAACCAAATTTCCAACCGTTGTGTTTACAGACATTCACACTACGCTAGAGCGCTAGTATAAAAATAAGAAATTTTAATGTATACATAATGAATATTTAGTATTTGTAATAGGATTCATATTATTTACTTATAAAACTCAATCACGAAATCCCTTACTTTTAATTCCAACGACGACGGTTTTAAATGAAACGTCACTCCAGGGAATATTTGTTTGTTTTAAACATTAAATATACGATACTTTCTGTTCTAGTTAAACAAAGCTCGGCATTAAGTATCGTTGTCGCGGTACGTTGAGATTGTGATTACAAGCGAGATGATCGTGGATTCGAAGACTATTTGGGGAAATTAATAACTTTCAATTCCCTGCTGTGGCATTCATAATATATATTGATAGTTCTCTCGGCAAATCTTTGTTTTAGCTGCACGCTGTTCTGCTCATAGCAGTGTAAGTAGAAGGAACCTGGAAATCTAGTGTTACACATTCTGTTCTGAAAAAGAGGATTTCATTCGTCTCCAGATCAAGGATACCTTTTCTAACTGGCCATGAATATGAAAGGCTAAGAATGAAATTGAGAAGCGGAAATGTAAAAAAAGAGAACAGAGTGTTTCACAAGAAAAAAAAATAAAGATTTTTTATTATATTATAAACCACTTTAAAAGACATTATATTGACAGCATAATGAAGATTAATGCTCTAATTCTGATATTTCACTCTTAAACAAACGATTTGATTGATTGCGGGATAACCGCAATGCCTAATTTATAGCTGTGACGAACTCCAAGCTACAATTCGGTTACGGGATAGGTTATGTTTGTCCTAATTTTGCTACTTTATATCCTAATTCTTTTATTATATATATTTATAATTAAAGAATTTAATTGAGAACGTCGTCGCGTTCACAGCCGTCACGCTTACATTCAAACGCGGACATTGTTGTGGGTTCGATTCCCACGCTAGGGTATGATTATATTTACTTTTATAGACAGTCTACTTATCGAGGCAGGCAACATTGCAACGGCGTTCAAAATCACCATATCACCTCAAAGGAGATAGATGATGAAAATATATATATCTCAATGAATCAGGAAACAGAGATTTATCATTTCTTTTTCTATGCCTATCGAGCTGTATGTATACGTTAGCCATATAAGAGAGAAAGAGAAGAGAATTGATAATTAAAATAAATATTCATATATACATGTGTATAAAATAGTACTCGGAACTATTAGATCAGTTAGGACCATTACCATAAATCTATGTCAGTCGATATTTATTTATGATTCAAATGTATTGTTAGGTTTTCTATGGTAACATTTGATTTGAATCATTTTTTAAATTGTTTCTTTTTTACCTTTATCAAATCAAAAAAAAAATACAAGATTTAATAATTGTATATAATAAAAGTTTCCATTGATATATCCTGGAAGTTTATTTCCTTATTTTATTTTGGAACTGGTTTTATCCTGGAACGGAGCAACCCAACAAAACGATGCGCCAATCGCTACATTTTCTTTTAATTGAAATTTTAAATATTTTAGAAGCTAGACGAGTTTAATAAATGTGTCAAATTTCAAACACGTGAAAGCTCAAAATTTCATTAAATGTCAAATCGAAATTTCAAATATCCACATACGTATTTATATGTCATAAATTGATATGATCATCATATTATTATGATAATATTTTCCGCCAACACTCTGTATGGTGAGTATTAACGTCATTCACGTATTAATATACAAATCGACGTCAAAACCGTAATGCACTTAATTAGCCCTTCTAGTTCACTGGATATCCAGAAATTTCTATGGGTTTCTCGATAATATTCATATCAACTGATAAAACTTTTGATATTTCGTGAAAAAAAATTTTTTTTGTGATATACTAAGAACAATATATAAAAAAGTTAGGACAGTCTTCCATTATGCCATGGAGTCGATGGGTTAGTAGAGATAATATGTTGAAAGTTTGATTAAAAATGAAAATAAAGCAAAGGGAAAGCGCGCATGATTATAAATGTGAACATTGTGAGTGTGTGTTCGATTCCCACTTAGGGGATTAAGTTATTTTCTGCTTGGAAGAAATAACATGTAGTACGAGCTCGGCCACTCAATTTCTAGTGTAATCACAACTTTCAAGCTAAAAACCTAACATTTCTGCTTCAGCACCACAAATCCCAATACACTTAAATAACACTATAAATAACATATTACAACTTTTCACAATACCTGTTTTCATACTCTACATTCATACATCGTTCAAACAAATGGGCCCTCATTGAAATTCACATTAAGTGCGTCATCAAAGCATGTACCAATTAAACTAGCGTCGCCGTCGGTCTTTGTCCGTTTACGACTTCAATTAGCAAATGGTGTGACACCGACGGGGGGCGTCGATTTTAATTACGCTACTAACTATTGTTTCTGTATAGGTACACTATAAATGTATAGGGGCAAAATATTACACGTTCTATGCAAATAATTCTAGAGGTTACGTTTTTGTTTGTGAGTGTAAATGCAATGGTTGTAGGATAAATTATTTCATTTTATCGCTTTGATAATAAGACGAAGTGCGGTGTTGAGTTCTGCTACTCAATATGTAATATCTAGAATGGCGTTGCGTGAAGGACAGTGTTTTAACATTAGGTTAACTCAGCCTAAAAATGGATGTATGTGGAATAAAGCGCGAAGTTTCTCGTTATATATATTATATTAAAATGTTAAAAGTTAAATATATTACACGAGTGAAGTGAGTGAGTGAGTTCGATCCCCACTGAACGAAATAAAATTTTAATTTTATTTTCAATTCTTCGCTCTGGTGTCGAGGTAAAGCGCGGCGTTGAGTTCCGTCACGCAACTCGCAACCTACCCTCCTGTTAGCGGGATAGAGCGTAAAGCTGATTTCAGACATTAAATATTAGGTAATCCTGTATATGTGATTGACATGATCCTAGATTTAGTTTTCATGGCGGACTATTTTAGCCGACTTCAAAAATAGAAACCTCTACCCGTTTGACATGACTGTACGAAATATTATCAGAATTGGATGTCGTGATATCTGAGTATTAGGATCTGTTCAGGGTTCCAAGAACGTGTGCTTTTAGTATTATATAGGTGTATTTTTTTTTTCATCAAGATGATAAATCTTAAAGATTGGTGTATATTGGTGTGTTTTGGTGTATATACTAACTTAAGAAGTAGTACAAAGTACATTAAAAATAGTTTAGGATTTTTATGAGATATTCATACATATAAAAAATGGATACACAGGTAAGTAGGTTATTGATAAGTATTTAAAATCAGTTTAATTATTTTAAATTACTGGCCAGTCATGGCACAGGGGCACAAAATGTGACTGTAAAACCGACTGACTGGTCGTAGGTTTGATCCCCACTCGAAAATAGAAAATATTTATTTACATTTGTTTCTTCGCTCTGGTGTCAAGGTAAAGCTTTGCGTTGAGTTCTGCTGCTCAACACACAATGCCTCCAGAATACTGCAGAAAGTGGGGAACGGAGTTTCTTAACACTAGGCTCCCTCTTCCTACCCTACTGTGTGCGGGATACAGCGTGAAGCTGATATGATATGATATAAATTACTTTTATGATAACAAGAATGAACTTGGCGAAATGTCTAAACACTATTCTTTCTGTCTATCCCGCTATAATTACGAGGGTACCTATATATGTATAAATAACAACATAAATCTTACATAGGGAAACCTAACCTTAATTATACACAAACGCTTAAACAAGCTTAGTGAAGGTAATTTATGTTAACGAAAATTAATCACGCTTCGACCAAATCCGATTCGCGCGACATATGATAATCCTGTTACTTGCTTGCTCGATTATGTTAGTATAGATATTGGAAGTTTAAAGTAATGTTATATTAAATAGGAGTGGGTTCAAATCCCGTTGCGATTAAAAAAAAATCTTTGATTTTCATTTCATTCCATGCTACTACTTAGAATTGAATGAAATGAAAAATCAAAGATAGTTTAGGAAATAAATATAAAAAAAATCTTATAAAAAATCAAAATAAAATACTATTTTACTAAATTTGTCTTAAAGAGAAAATATTCTTCTTTTATTCACTTTTGGAAGAAAAATAACCGGACAAGCGCGACTCATCTGATACTTCATTTGAACTAGCTTGCATTTATACTGTTGAAGGTTTTAACACCAAAATTTGACCCCTTTTCAATGCTTTTATTATTTTTTAGGATTTAACCACAAATGTATAGTTTTAATATTTTCTCCTAAGCTAGATTACCTAGACCTGTAGATGCTAGTTGCTAAATTTCATAATATAAATTAATTGCTATTAAATACTTGACGCATCTTAAAAATAGGTATTTTTTCCGCGTTTTCATAAGACCGAGTAGCTCAGATAATAATACAATAATAATAATAAAGCATTCGAATTTAGGGCAAAATTATTTTAATAATATTTGTTGTAAATTTTTAAGAAATCTGTGTTTTTCTTTAGTTAGTTCTTTATTTATGTCAGTTATTCATTTTAAATAACAAAACAAATCGAAGTTTTGATCCACATACATTCAGTATTATCATTTAAATATATAAAATATTACGGTTTAGTCCCACTCTTATAACAATTCTATTGTTCTACACCGAGTTTAAACTATAATGGGCTAGACAAATCTATGAAAACACATTGAAATGCCATTTGAAATTTGACCTTATAGTTATAGATTTAGGGTATAATTTCTATGGCGTCATATTTGATCCTTTGTAGGATCCAGGCCCTGGTCCTGAACTGGAGTTCCGTATTTCGTTAGCATACTAATGGACCCTCGAGGCGCTCATATTATTGTATTGTTAGTATTGTTAGTGCCCCTTAGAGTCGTCGGGGGTTCTGTGCCACATTAACCAACTTTAGATGGAAGGTATCATTTGGGAATGTACTTCCTAGCTTCTAAGTTGCAAAAGTTTCATGTGTTAAAGCTAAATTTGTTTTTGTTTATTTAACTTAACCACATTTATTCAAAGTCTATTTATATATACTACTATAGACATATATAACAAATTAATCAAACAAAAATCGTACATAATACCACCAATAAAAAATAAGAAAAAATATAAATCAACATATTAAAATATACATTTTATTGTTCCAGCGGGTGTCCGTACTGTGGACGTACAGGCAGTGGAGGGGATGGTAGCGCAGTTCCCGTGCGACCTGGGCACCGCCGCCAACGACAAAGTGTACATGGTGTTCTGGTTTAGAGATGATGCTGGGATACCATTGTACAGGTTAGTGCTTTCTAGATTATTTACAAGATAAGACACGGCGTTAAGTTACGCTACGCAACGTGTGTGTCGATTTAAGCCAGTCATTTAATTTTTTAATGAAACTATTTTAACCGGATTAATCGCGTTTATTATGTATTTTTATACATTTTTGGAAACCCGACGTTTCCGTCCGACGGGCCCGTGGTCTACCCGTGACCACGGACTACTGCAAAGTGTTCGAAACATCGGGTTTCCAAAAATGTATAAAAATACAAAATATACGCGATTAATCCGGTTAAAATAGTTTCATTTAAAATGTGTAATAATCATGAAAATCAAAGAACTTATCAGTCATTTATTATTTTTAATTTTTATATCGATAAATTATTATCAATGAGTAATTACTTTAGTTTAGTAGGTTAACATTTGATTATCAGCAGCATAGCAGTCCACATGGAAACGAATCAGTTCTAAACATCTAACAACTTGGAAACGAACCCACAACCACCATTACACTCTAACAGCCCCACTAAATCGCTACATTTAAAGTTGCCACTTCAAGTAGCACAATTACAATTCTATTCTACTCTTTGAGTTGTAAGAACGTATAAATCTTGAAATCTCATTAGGACGAGTTGTTAGTACTGGCACATGATCGCGGGCGCGATAATTACTTCGGCGCGTAAGTTCCACTGCAACTTTGCTATAGGATCTTATTAAACCAAACTAAAACCTTATTCAGAGTGAAACTTTGCACGAATATTATATGAATATGAGAATGGCTTTATTTTGATACTGGTGTTTACCTGTGGTTTTGCCCATGTATAGTAAGATAAACAAATTGTATTAAAAAGTATATTATGTAATATAGCCTATATATAGCCTTCCTCAATAAATGGGCTATGCGACACAAAAATACGTTTTCAAATCTAAAAAGTATTGACAGATATTAGCGTGTACAAACAAACAAACTCTTCTTATTTAACATTAGTATAGAGGTCAGTTGTGCCTTTGTATCCCTCAAACTGTCACCTTTATAGTCGTAAGCGTGATTATGGAATCAATTCCCATTCGCTATGAATTTAAAATATTTAATGTTTTCATTTCCTCGGTAGCGCGGCGTTGAGTCACGCCAACACGCAATGCCTCCAGAATTTGTTGGTTAACGGGAACGAAGTGTCTTAAGATTAGACTCCCAGGTTCCCTCTGCCTACCCTGCTATAAGTGGGAAACATACATAGATATTTCATAGAATGAAACTTTGCCTGAATATTCTAACTATTATATGAATATGAGTATGGCTTTATTTTAAGATATTTCATACCTTCATCATAGTTTGCTAGCGTAACTTTTTAGACAGGTATTACTTTTGACATCGCAAATTGAATGAAATTGAATTTAATTATATATTCTTATAGCTGCTTTGGTTATATAGCTTGATAATGAAAAAGTTATCAACTTTTGTGTGCTTTGGTAGTTAAAAGTATTTTTTAAACTATTTTTCACAACAGTAAGTTATCTTTTTTGTCAATTACAGAACTATTTTTTGACAGGAAAGAAGGAACCTAGTGTATTTTCCAGGCAATCTATATTGAGTGGCGTAACTCAACGCCGCGCGTTGTTTTTATCACTGCGAGATTATTAAAATATTTGATTCCCCACACTGCCATTCTCAATGCCTTTAAAATTATACAAACCATTATAAATTATAGCCAGTTCGGATATCGAACTTGTACTTGTACAGCAATGCAGTAATGTCGATCCATCTGTCGTTGCAACGGTTACATTTTTTTTAACACTATTATTCCGTTCCGTTATAAAACTAAACTAATATAGGGATTCACTACACGTCAGATATAAGAAAGGTTGGCTGTACGCCAGCACTGGTTAAAAAACGTATCTAGAAAGACAATTTACTTATACCTTGACATACAAGTCGTTTAAATATTTAAATTGTGGACTATACCAGTGGTACGTACTTTGTCTTTTGTATTTCATTTTTTATTAAACGAACGAAGAACAGTTGTTTTAATTTACTCACTTTTTTGTTATATTTAGATATAAATGTATTTGTGTTAATGTTATCAATGCTTAATTTTACAAAGATCAAGATTTCAAGAAAGATCAAGATTTCAAGAAGAAGAAGAGAAGAAGTTTAGTTGAATGCATTAATCTCAGAAACTATTGCTTTGAATAAAAAAAAATTGCGGGATACGGTAAGATCGCCATTAAGACACTTTCGTTTTCACTTTCTTCCAAATTCGTTAATAGAGCGATGAAATCAATATTTCATATCCTCAAGTGGGAACCAAACTCAACTCTGTCGCGTCTATAGTCACACCTTATGCCTTTGTGCCTCGACTGGCCTCGCCATTTTATCACATAAAAATAAAATTCAAAATCCCTTCCCCATTAAATACTTAAAAAACAAAACTTTCCAAAAAGCAACTAAAGAAATAAAGTAAAAAGTGTGCTTTGTTGGTATAAACTTTAAAATTCATTAGTAAACAAAGTAAGTCTGGATTCTTAGCAAGATGTTTATTACTCTGCAGCAATGGCAAGAAAGCTATACGTTTTAAGTTTTGGTGCAATAATTAATTCATACGTACTGGGTACGTAGCTACCGAATTGGAAATTTTCATTTTCGTGTAACATTCAACCACGGTTGGGAACGTTTTTGTATGGCAAAAACCATACGATGCTGCCATATGCTCGTATCTTTTGATTGAGTTGAGTTAGAAATGTGTTTTTTTTGTGTTTTGTGTACTCTAAGGAAATGGAGGCCTAAATTTTTTGACATTTATTTCAGCTTAATACTTCGTATACAGCTGGATAGGCAGAGGTAACCTAGTGTTTAATTGTGAAGACACTCCGTTCACCATTTTCCTCGAATGTTTCGAGGAATTACATGTTAAGTGGCGGAGCTCAACACCGAATCTTCCCCTTGGTGCTAGAGCGAAGAAATGAAAAGATTAAAAAATAATAATGCATTCCCTCGAATGGGGATCAAATCCACAACCGTCGCGTTATAGTCACACCTATACTTACGCCGCGAAACAACACACACACACACAATCATCGTTATTAAAATAAAAACAATTTTCCCATCCCTTAAATTTATCGAAAGGTCGTTTATTTCATAATGAGCTTTTTTTTATGTCATATTTTCATGTTTGCTGAAGCGCTCGTGGGCTTAGCCAACGGTAAGGTGTCATAATTAATTATAAAGCTATTTATAAAATTATACCGACAAACTCTCAAAACACACTCACTCTCTGTTGACAGTGTTTAATTAGATCTAGTGAAATATGTATGTATGTATATATTTTATGTAAATTATTTTTAGGTAGAGGCTTCACGCTTTTTCCCGGAAAGCAGGATTGACAGAGGATATAGTGTTAGGACACTCTATTCCCCAGGTACCATCCAATTTGCGTTTCAATACTTGTTTAACGGTGAAATTCAACGCCAAGAATACTCTACTAAAGCGAAGGATTATTCTTTCCATTTACTATATAGTTTAACATGATTATTTTCCGAGTAAGCATCAAACCCATAACTATCGCCTTTACAGATGTTATTACATAGGACTCCACCACTCTTATATTAAAGAGAATTTAAAGTTTACTTTGATTTTTTATCGACTGTTAGTGAATTATCACCACCTCTCTTTTTCCTGTGCTATTCGCAGAAACTCGAAATAAAGATAATATGAAATAATTGTATAATACAAGACAAGTGACATAAAAGTGACAGCTTACAACAAAAAAACAATTTAGTTATCAAAACTATTTTACCAATCCTTCCTACTATATACATACAAATACTCAATATATAACGGAAGCACATTTAAAGGCAGGTGTAGAGCAGCACCTAGCGGATGCACACCAAGCCTCAACTTTAATACGTTCCGGAAGTTTCCAAATAATTCACTGTTTTAGCCCACTTAAGACAAATTGCTTTCTCTCGTTTTAGAGTTTTTTCAAGTCATAATTCCACCGTTTGCTGGCCCAAAATTGGTTTAAGTACTGCAAAGTGGAATTGACATTAAACTTTGCTACTTGAGCTCTTAGCTGAGGCGTGGTCTCTTGTTCTTTAAATAACTCCTGTTTGTAAGTCCTTGATTACAGAGTGATGATTTTTGAGTTCGAATATTAAAAGATTTGATGATTTTTTGATGATGTTGATAAAGATAGAACGTAGAGCTTTACGCTCTATCCCGCATATAACAGGATAGGCAGAGAGAACCTGAAAACGTAATGTTAAAATGCTCCGTTATCATTAAGACACTTCGTTTACCAACTTGCTGCTGAATTCTGGAGGTATTGATTGAGTGGTGTGTATGTATATTCTATTAGAATTTCAAAAATTTTCGTGTAGGTTAATTGGAGAGGATTTCTCGAAATTCCCTTATAAACGAGAAAGGCCGGGATTTTCATTTCCGCATCTATTATCGAATGAAATACTTTGAAATATTTTGATTTTACTCTTAAAATATGGTGCAACATTAATTAAATGGTTTTCGCTAACGTCAATACACATTTTATTATTTAATTTAATTTTTAAATACTAGTCGCATAATATGGATTAAGTATAAATGTGTAAATTACTACTACTACTCTTTACAGTATTTCATCCATGTTAGAGCCTATGCGGCGCGGGGACACAAGCTTTACAGATGTTGTTACATAGGACTCCACTCCACATTGTGGGTTCGATTCCGACTCGGTGGAAAAGAATATTTAATATTTAAATGTTTTTCCTCTAGTACCGAGTCAAATGGCGTTGAGTTCCGCCACTGAACACGGAATGACTTAAGGATTTGGCGGAAAGTACCACTCTGGTCCTCACTTTCCGCCTTTTTTCTATTTTATAGAAAAGGAGGTATATTAACACTAGGTTTCCAGGTTTTCCTCTGCCTTCTTTGCTATGTACGGAATACAGCGTGAAGCTAATTTCGAAAAAAGAAAGATGTTTTTAAGTAGATTGAGGCCAGGTCAGGTCGTGGTGCAGGGGTACAAAATATGACTGTAAACGCGACTGGTTGTGGATTCGATCACCACTCGGTGAAATATTCGATTAATTCCATTTCTTCGCTCTGGTATTCAAGCAAAGGATGACGTTAAATTCTGACCCTCAAAACGCAATGCCTCCAAAATTCCGCAGAAAGTGCGGACGGGTTATCTTAACACACTATGTTCCCTCTGCCTACCCTGCTGTGTGCGGTATACAGTGTGAAGTTAATGTAGATTAAAAGTATTCCGTTATTTACTTTCAGTCTAACTTTCAAGACATTACATGTTAAGTGGTGGAACTCAACGCTGTGTTTCGTCTACTGAAACGAATAAATTTAAATATCGAACTCACAGTCTCGTTTATAGCCGAAACTGTTTCACTTCGCCACAAGGACCTCACACAATAGTATACGAAGAACATAAAAGACCTATAAAAATACAGTCTATGATGAGTTACTTAAGTTTACCTTCATAACGTGCTAACAACAAAAGTTGTATCAGCCGTATATCTATATACATTTATACGTTATGCGAAGTGTACGTGTAGGTTATTTCGTTTTAGGCTACTATTAATAACAGTTGAATTCAAATCCTTTTATATTTAGAAGTATTATTATGAAAATTTATGCATTTAAATTCCTGTATAGAAAACATCCTATTTTCGAGATATTAGAAGTTGAATAGCAGGAATCAACGCCACGCTTTGTCTTGTTACCAGAGTCCCTCGAGTGGGAATGGACACTCACGACTGTCGCGTTTATATTTACGGGCCTGTGCGTTGCACCACGACGTTTATTTAGGGACAACAAATAGTTGATAAGACAATGGTTAGCGTTAAGTTGTGTTACTCAACATGCACTGTCTAAATTCGGCCAGAAAGTAGAGTACTCTGTCCCTCCCTATGCCTAGCCTATTTATATTTAGAATACTATAAGAAGAAATTGTTGAGCAAACGGTATCACTAAAATAAAATTAAGTAGAAAACAGAATAAAAAATCACTAAATTATATCTGTTAGTTCGTTATTCTTAATATTACATCCCATTCACACCACCGAAGTAATCTTGTAACGCGTTCATACAAAAGTACATATAAATATTCACTTATAAACAAAGTTTGCGTTATTAAATAAGCGTTGGCTTAGAATAAAATGCAATTTCACATTTAACATAATTCTGTCAAAAACTTCTCGCAATAGAAACTTTCTAGGTTTGTTGGTAACAAAGTTGCTCTACTCTACGTACTGCTCTATATAAATATAGTTAATTTGGGCGTGTAGCGTTTTGCGTATTACATATTTCCTTATTTATGTATAGACAATCGACAGATTTTTCATCTATAGTATTTATAGTAGTGATGATATAATTTTATTTTCACTCGTTTAGCTTAAATCTGGAGGTTTTAAGTTCGTTTTTTGTATTATTAATTAATGCTAATTATAGATATGCTTTTGTATATATTTTCACGCCTGTTTTTACGCACATATAAAATACTAAAGAAGTGAAAAATAAAGAAAAACTAAGTCTTTTATTTGTAAAAATAAGTACCAAAATTCGTCGAATTATACCTTATTTTTTATACACAATATAATATTTTTTGTAATTGGTCAGTCACTCATTACCTGAATAAAAAAGAAGTAAATAATTATAGAGAAAATCATAACACTATTATGCAAACTGCAAGATGAAAAAAGAGCATACTGTTGAATTGTAGACATCTTTAGTGGGATAATCATAAAATATATCATAAAAGATTACAAAATTGTCGCCATTTTTTAAGCCAAAAAAATACAACATTCTAGAGCTGTAAAGTGTGTGAGGTAAAGCTTAGTGCTGTATGAATATTCTATGAACAGACGCGACCTCTATAAAATTTTATTATATTTTAGGTACAGCCGGCGGTTCTACCGGCAAAGAATTTCAATTATCCTCGAGTTATTTAGTGATATTTTCAAAATATATACATTACAATTGTCTAATTCTATAATTTAGTATTTAAGTAATATTTGTATTTTATAGTTTCGATCATTTCGCAGAAAGTGGGAAACGGAGTGCCTTAGTAAGTTCCCTCTGCCTAACCTGCTGTATGTGGGATACAACATGAAGCTAAAATAAAATAAATAAATAGTACACTTGTAATTAAATTTGTGTTCGATATATAATAAATTGCTTTATGCATCTTAATTAAAATAAGAACCGAAACTTTTTAAACAGTGATTTTATTGATGTTCTTATATAAATGTAACATACCTTGGAAAGTTAATGTATAGA
Organism: Heliconius sara; assembly: GCA_917862395.2. Taxonomy (NCBI): domain Eukaryota; kingdom Metazoa; phylum Arthropoda; class Insecta; order Lepidoptera; family Nymphalidae; genus Heliconius; species Heliconius sara. Next base: position 7,404,554 of record OU860780.1, on the reverse strand, counting down.
TGCGTTTTTGGATTTTTTAATATATCACTTGAAATTTCAATTTTAATATGAAAAATCGAATATTATTTAAAAAGTATCCCAGTCTGTAAATGGCATATATGTATGTATATGAAAAATCCATTATCGACGGCATTCATATATGTAACACCTCAACCTTATACGATGATTTTTATTCTTTTCTTCTCTTTGTCTTTGTGTCTGTTTATGTTTAAATCTGTACATGCTAATCTTAAAAAGGGCTATACTGATTTAAATATAACTTTCATAATAAATGAAGATAAATTATTAAATGATAAATTAAACAGAAGCGTCCTCTATAAATTTTTATATTTTTTTAGGTACAGCCGGCGGTACTACCAGCAAAGAATTTCAATTATCCTCGAGTTATTTAGTAATATTCAAAAGAGATGTATTACAATTTTTTAATTATATTATTCCAAGATTCCAAGATTTTGAAATAAAAAAAGTAGGAAAGGCAATATTTTTACACGCAAGTGACGTGGCAGGCACAAGAAGTTTGAAAAAAACGTGAAAATAAAAAATAACAAACACAAACACACATAACCTTAAATTTTAGAAGTAAACTCTCATACGTGTATACAAAATATAATTGCTTCATACAAATTGATTGAACTCGAAGCTTTCATAAAAAATAAATTAGCGAATTATAAAAAGTGGAGCTTTTTATTTCGGGCCTCGACAGCGTTTATTGGAATGCATAAAATATTTAAATGGTTTTTATGAAATAACCAAAGCGCTGATATGTTTTTCCGTTGACACAAAAACTGTATTATTGTATTACTCATACATTTTATTGTTAACTAACTTAACGGGTTTTTGATTGAGTTTAGGTGTACCACTGGGTGTTAGTTTGGGTACTGTTTTATTTTTATTTGGCAGATTGTTTTGTTTTGATACAGGTTATTATCAATTTAATAAGAAAAAAGAATTATGAAAATTTAAATTAAACATAGATGCACTAAAATCATTTGTACATTTTCGCCATTATTTTATTATACAGATATTAAAATAATTTCAAAAATTGACTAATAAAATAGAAATATTTTATGTTTCTATTAAATTATATTACGTAGTATGAACGTTGCTATGCATAATATTTTCATTTCCACAGCCTGGATTGGTAGAAGTAGCATCATCATCATCATATCATCATTTATTTCTAGAAAGAACTTTGTAGATGGCACTAGTAGAAACTTTTGAATTCGTGAGTTAGAGACAGTAGGTGTTAGCCTCAATGAACCTAAGACTGCGGCGCCAATCCACAAACAATGGGACACTTGCTCTCCTGCCAAAACTCTCTCTCTCTCACTGTCTGGTTGTTGCCGATCTGAATGAGGCAACGGGAAATGCAGTCAGTGTGGATAAATACTGGCAAACCTCAATTTGAACAATCCAATCATATCACACGAAGCGTGAATGCAAATTTACAGGGATTCGTTAAACTGACAATAGAGTCGCAAGTCCCGGGTATTGAGCAACCATGGTGGACCTGTGGAGCGCTACAATTTTTTTTCTCTTTCATAATTTGAGACATATGTGTAAATAAATAAAATATATTCGTTAATAAAGCCCTTTCTAGAACACCTTCTTTTTTATTGTCATTGTCATATTTTGTCCTGTTATCGTCAGCCTCATGATTTTCAACTTTCAACTTTAATACAATTGTTTAGGGTTGAACGTGAAAATAAAAAATAACAAACACAAACACACATAACCTTAAATTTTAGAAGTAAACTCTCATACGTGTATACAAAATATAATTGCTTCATACAAATTGATTGAACTCGAAGCTTTCATAAAAAAATAAATTAGCGAATTATAAAAAGTGGAGCTTTTTATTTCGGGCCTCGACAGCGTTTATTGGAATGCATAAAATATTTAAATGGTTTTTATGAAATAACCAAAGCGCTGATATGTTTTTCCGTTGACACAAAAACTGTATTATTGTATTACTCATACATTTTATTGTTAACTAACTTAACGGGTTTTTGATTGAGTTTAGGTGTACCACTGGGTGTTAGTTTGGGTACTGTTTTATTTTTATTTGGCAGATTGTTTTGTTTTGATACAGGTTATTATCAATTTAATAAGAAAAAAGAATTATGAAAATTTAAATTAAACATAGATGCACTAAAATCATTTGTACATTTTCGCCATTATTTTATTATACAGATATTAAAATAATTTCAAAATTGACTAATAAAATAGAAATATTTTATGTTTCTATTAAATTATATTACGTAGTATGAACGTTGCTATGCATAATATTTTCATTTCCACAGCCTGGATTGGTAGAAGTAGCATCATCATCATCATATCATCATTTATTTCTAGAAAGAACTTTGTAGATGGCACTAGTAGAAACTTTTGAATTCGTGAGTTAGAGACAGTAGGTGTTAGCCTCAATAAACCACACTTGCTCTCCTGCCAAAACTCTCTCTCTCACTGTCTGGTCGTTTGCCGATCTGAATGAGGCAACGGGAAATGCAGTCAGTGTGGATAAATACTGGCAAACCTCAATTTGAACAATCCAATCATATCACACGAAGCGTGAATGCAAATTTACAGGGATTCGTTAAACTGACACTAGAGTCGCAAGTCCCGGGTATTGAGCAATCATGGTGGACCTGTGGAGCGCTACGAATTTTTTTCTCTTTCATAATTTGAGACATATGTGTAAATAAATAAAATATATTCGTTAATAAAGCCCTTTCTAACACACTCATTTTTGTTGTCATTGTCATATTTTGTCCTGTTATCGTCAGCCTCATGATTTTCAACTTTCAACTTTATTACAATTGTATAAGGTTGGAATCTTTTACAAGCATTTTCTAGATACAAGGACACTAGTATACGTTATTTTGGTACATTTATGGTTGGAAACAGTCTATAACAGTCTATAGTCCATAACCAGTTTTTAAACTTCACAACTTTGTTAAAATTTTCGTATATTTCTTTAGCTATTTCTGCTTTTACGAGAATGTTATTAAGTATTTTATTACGTTTATCGTCGTGGCGCATTGGCGTATAGTAGCGTAGCTGTAAATTCAATGGTTGTGTTGTCAATCCCAGCTCAGGGGAAAGAATTACTTCCAATTTTTTAATTTGGTAACAAAACAAAGCTCATAGGAACGGAGTGTTAACACTAGGGTCTTTCTACCTACCTACCTTTCTGATACGAGATGTTAAAAATTAGGAAGCGTGAAGCAAAAAAGAGCGTGATGTAAAAACAATGTAAAAGAACGTTCATTGCACTAAACTGTGTGTAAAAGTAGTTTAATACATTCGATTTTTACAAAAGGCACGGATGGAGTTGAAAGGTCATAGAGCCGTAATAACTGCGTAACTATTTACGATAATTCTACACGTTAACGATACGAGGCGTTGATACAGCGTCGTTACTGTCGCTATCGATGTACATTATGTATCGATTAAAATGAAAATTGAAAGTTTTTTTCTAGACACTTTTTTTTCTTTTTAACCTTCGTATGATAATGGTTATGCAAAGGAGTTTATTGAGCATTTAGTTTGTTTGTTGGTGTTATGTGTGTTGAGAAACGAAAGTTGATATTTACTTAAAAAATATATAAGATTTGAATGGTTTTCGGGTTTTCGGGATGTTTTTTAATAAATTTTTAAACGCTTTAAAATAAGTATATTCATTTATATATATAAACATACTTAGGCTTTAGCGTTTTTCTATCAATTATAAAAAAATAAAGTTACTACCCACTACAAATAAACATTTATATTGTATGAACTACTAGTACTACTGCTACTACTGCTACTGATTTGACGAAAAATCCAACAATGCCATTGCTTATTTTCCCATTCGACCCAAATCTTCTTACGGAATCGATACATTTCATTAAAGAACATTGTGAAAACATGAAATAATACATTCATTTTCATTGACTCAATTTATTTAATCGTAACCGTACCATGAAGCAAGCATCTCTTTTATAAAATAAACATGACGCTTTGTTTTCTAACGTAACAGTGGTAAGGGTTTTGACAAAAACACAAACCGTTATACTCGAACCGGAAGTGCCGTAATACTAAACACGTCGCAGGTGGGAGCGGGGCTAAATACATTTATAATAGGTTTAAGGATTAACATTCAAAAATATTGTAGCAGCGTGTACTGTGAAATTGGAAAAAATGTCAGAATATATATTTTTTGTTTAATGCAAATTTGTTTACGTGAACTATTAAATGTAATGCGTTGCTTTTTTCACGGTCCTGAAGGAATTTCAAGACATACCTCTATTGGACCTCCATCCCTTACGTTCCCAAAGAATTTACATACTAAAATAAATAAAATGAATTCGAACCAACACCTACCATATTTAGATACATTCAACAATTCAACCATACCTTTTCATACATCCGTCTTAACGCAACCTAATGTTCACAGGAAGCGATCTAAGCGGTACATCCGGCCGCACAATGACCGATGTCAGATACGCATTAACTGTAATAGAGTTATTGCTATTGTAAGCCACGTCTTATGTATAGTTTGCGTGAATTGTATTTTGTATTTTGGTATATTTGGGTGTATATAGAAAGGTTGTAAGTTTGAATCCTAGTTGTGACAATGATTTGCTTTCCTTGTTTGTATTTATTACGCATGGCGTTTACCATGAAAATTTAGCACTTAGTATATACTTCGATGATTATTATTACTTAATGTATCAAATGATGGCCCAGCGGTCAGTACGGGTCAATAATCAAACCAAATTAGCTTCACGCTGTATCCTGCACACAGCAGAGAGCACGTAATGTTAAGAAACTTCGTTCCCCACTTTCAGCCGAATTCTTAAGGCATTGCGTATTGAGTGGCAGAACTCAACGCCGCGCTTTGCCTCGACACCAGAGCGAAGAAATGGAAATATAAATTTAAGTAATATATGGGTCAATAATAGTACGTTTTCATTTTGCCTACTCTCTGAAAAATACGTAAAAAATATCTTATTGTTACGAAAGCAATACTTTGTATTAAAAAGTAACATTTTCAATTGAGAATCCAATTGAATAACGCTTACATTATAAATATTATTTAATTGCGACCCCGATAAAAATGCATTTAATCGGACGTCAAAACCATACCAACATTGTTATAGAATATACAATAAGTAAATTGTATCTTGAAAAACTAATTAAAAGTACAGGATGTTTGTTTGCTATGTAATAAATACAATAAATCTTTTTATTTATATAATAAATTTTGTGCCGTGTGATCCCGGCCTAGAATAGGATCATCCTGGTACTGGTGGTGTCGTAAGAGGCGACTAAAGTACGTGTGGTAGAGTCACATCGCCAGCAATGGCAACACGCATGGGCAGACTTGACCGGATCAGTACCACCCCCGGCATTTAAAACCGGCGTGAAATAGTGGCTTTATGCCACTGCGTTTCGCATCAGGTAATGCCGGGCCCCGGCGCCCAACCCATCTTAATAGACCGGCAACGCACCTGTAGCTCCTCTGGGGTTGCACGGGGCCGTAGGCGGCGGTAATCACTTACCATCAGGTGACCCGCACGCTCGTTTGCCGTGTCTTTTCCATAAAAATATAAAATAAATAAAATAAAAAAGTCCTTTGGAGAGCACTGCAGTTAATTTAACGTAATTTCATGTAGCCTATAACTAGCAGATGATCAATAGGCTTCTAACAACACCTCATGTGTTTTTTTGTGAAAACTAGGTTAGAAGTTATGAGTTAGAACAGATGAACATCCAAACCCATACATACATACACAGGTCAAAATCATAACGTTCCTTTTTGCTTTGCCGTTATCGGGTAAACATGTGGTCCGTTCCTTAACCTCTGCTATTTGCGGGGTACATCGTGAAAATAAAAATATTATGTAATATTAAACATTTAATCTCATTCTACCTATAAATATATAAATTAAAATACTGTACGAAATGATTTATATATTATACATTTTGATGGCAGTAAAATTATATATAATATTAACTTTCCGCTCGTAATCAAAGTGTTTACTTAACACATTTTACCGAACGTCATTTTAATATGAAATAAAGTAATTATGTTTGAGGAGGAGGAAAATTATGAATTTCACTTGCCAATTCGTACACTAATATTATAAAAAAATGTAAATTCAATTTACAGCTTAGAGAATATTTTTAATTAATTAAATTTGTTTGCTGGTGTAGGTTTTGGGTCGTTTCGATTAGGTTTATCCATCTCTGCATATTAGCAAAGCAAAGATGTTAATTTGTCTTGATTCTTCGTATCTTAACTTTTTTTACGCTTAATAGCGTTGGAAGAGGGTACCTAGTGTCAAAACACTCCTTTCCCCACTTTCCACATAATATCGTCAATCAACGTCTCGAACATTGATTAACGATCAAAGATTCAAATAATTCATAATTCTGCTCCTTAGTGTTTTAGTTTTAAGTTTCAATAGCAATGCAAAAAGGAATGCAATTTTAAAAGATATTGAGTGTCAATTGGCGGCACCCAACGCTGCGTCATCATATTAAACTGGGAAATACAAATATGTAATATACAAAACAAAACTAGTTGAACCTACAACCATCGTGTTTTCAGTAATACTTTTTACTATACAACGAAGTACTGTGCATCAATCATAATAATTAATTAAAAAATTATGACAACATCGCACCAGACGCTACTTCGAAATAAAATCGGATTGTACGAAATATGTAAAGCAAACACACTGATTGGTGTTGAAAAATTAACTGGAAACGTAATTCCCTCGATGCGTTGAGTTTTCTGGGGGCCGACTTTTAGTGAGATTCAGTTTTCAGTCGACTTTTACTTCTATATGTTTATTAAGTAATGATTTTTTTTATTTCTTTTTTTATTGAATCACTTTGATTTAGACTGTTAGAAAAGTTAATCAGAGTGAGTGTGAATGGGTTAGGTGCTCAGCTCTGTGGTTATATGTAAATTCATTTCATTTTATGACTCCCGTAGACAAAACTTGGCGTTGTACTAATCTCGAAGATTAGGCATCGCGAAGAGAAGGAGAGAAGGAGAAAAGCGAGAAGGAGAAGGTATCTTAACACTAAAGTCTCTCTACCTATTCTGCTGCGCAGGAAAAAGCGTAATCTCTTTTTTCAATAACAGTTAAACACAATTTTACACAATATATAACGTAACTTATTTTTATAGGTGCTTGAAACCTGTATGTGAAACCTTCACCTCATTGTTTTGCCGCGCAGGTCTTCCCATTATTTTCTTATAACATTATTTCTTCTTTTATAATTCCTATAAAACAATATAATTTTAAACAATCACTACAAAATTCACACAAATCGGCACCGAACGACGAAACGACAAAGTTTTCGACCCATTTCCACCAACAAAGTAGTTGTATTTATAGCTTTTGCGAGACGTATTTACACTTTAATTCTTTACTGCTTTTATGATTTTCATTTCTCCGCTATCGTAGATAAAATTCTGGAAAGTGTCCTACCAATCAACACACAATATCTAAATATAGGCGGTTAGTGGAGAATGGAGTGTCTAATTTGAAAAAGACATGAAGCTGTTCTCTAATCCACTATATTCTTACACATCCAAAAATATAATACCATAACGAAATTCACACAAATCGACACCACTACCAAACGACAAAGTTTTCGACCCACTTTTACCAACATGAAGTAGTTGTATTCAGAGCAATACGAGGCGCATTGTCTCCCAACAAAGCGCGTTCAGGTATTAAGCTCCACGCTAAATAGAAATCCACGGCTATTTACACTTTTGTCTTTACTGTTTTGTGTTTAATGCGAATTTCATATAGTTAGTATGATTGTGGGAGTAACTAAATTGTCTTATATAGAAAATATTTTTTTTTGCACGTAGCAGGGTCGGCAGGTTGTACCTGGGAACCTAGTGTTGAGACAATCCATTTCCTATTAAGTCACTACTATTTTTTACCTTTCGCCGAATATTGATAATGAAGATAGAGATAGTCTCAGTGTCATGATTTTTTTTCTAATAGGGTTAGCCAAATTTTGAACTTAAGAACAGAGTGTCTTTACACTAGGTTCCCTCCGCCTACTCTGCAGTGCGCGGGATACAGCGTGAAGCTGTTTTATTTATTTATTTCCTAAAATCTTTTATTTTGTTAAAAAAAAATATTTTACCGTATAGTAAATTCAGAAACTACAGAGCTAGTGCTAGCTAGTGTCCATTTTTCAGTTACTCGACACTTATTTTAAACGGAGAAACCACTCACTTAGGATGAAGCATTCATGAAAGTACTATAAAATTTTCCACATATATCCATTTATTTGCATATTCAGATAAGCTGGATAACGTTTTATAAAATTTAATCCCAACAAAAGCTTGTAAAACTCTAAATCTCATAGTATTTGTTATAACAACGAGTCGGCAATGTTTCATTCGGATTAAGCGACACAGCCTAAAGGAGTCAGATGGACGATGTGCAATAGCTGTCTAGATTTTGGTACAATTTTACTTAATATTTATGTATGGGTATATGAATGTATAGTGTTTGTTTTATTTCGTATTTTTTTCAGCTTCACGCTGTATCACGCATGTAGCAGGGTAGGCAAAGAAAACCTAGTATTAAGATACTCCGCTACCCATTTTCCGTAGAATTCTGAACGCATTGAGTGTTGAGTGGTGGAACTCAGCGCCGTGTTTTGCCTCGACACCAGAACGAAGAAATGAAAATACTATTTCATTTCCTTGAGTGGGAAACGAGCCCACAATCTGTCACGTTTTTACACGCTTGTGCTCTGAACGGCAACAAATGGCCTCATATTTAAAGTAATATAATGCAATTTTACTGATTTGAAGGTAAAAGGATCATATTTGTCATGTCGACAGCTAAATACAAATAAAACGTTTATAATTTTAATACACATTTTACTATTTCCGGTACAATCGATTTCAATTAGCCGAGTTTATAATAATCAAACATGTGCCAGTCAAACCAACGCTTGTCTCATTATAAAGGAAATAAATTAAAATTTAAATAATAATTTATGAGCAGTCACTATATAATTCTATAGTAAAATAACGTATCACAACACTAATATTTCATAATTTGATATTTTAATTAAATTTAATTTTTTTGTTAAACAAATTTTGTGTTCTACCATCCATACATTAAACAGCCAGCCAATTTATTACACCCAGTTAACGCTAAAATTGCCTATAATTAACTAAATAATTAATTACTCGACGTCAAACAGCGGTCGTACTGTATACTATTTATATAAATATTCTAATTGAGTGCCTTTTTTGATTTAGAAGGTTGCAGTTTATCATTAAATCACAATTAGGGTGGAATCAAAATTTTGTAGTCAGCATTTTTCAAATTTTAAAATATATGTAAAATTCCACACTTAGGAAAGAACAAAGTTTTTTTAGAAAAGGTATAAAAATCTATCTTGCAACGTTCCAATTTCAATGCGTTTTCAAAAAAACACTATTTTATTGTCAATTGAGATATTTGTTTTAAATGTAGATTTTCTTATTTTACTATAAAATCTTAGTCATTACATCTTATTACTGTAAACTGTATTTAAAATATAAATGGAAAAACGACATATTTGAGATATTACCGTCATATTCATCCAAATACGAAATACTGATATGTTTTCAACTCAATACGCAATGACGAGTAAGGTGAAGGAATGAAGTGTCTCGGCACTGGAATCTCTCTGTGTACAGCTTACAGATTTTTTTTAACTACAAGCTTTATTCCTTATAAGGTTGAGTAAGCAGAGAGAACCAAGACTTAAAGCACTCTGTTTCCTACTTTTCACCCATTTTTTAAGAGATGTCGCGTGTTGAGTAGTGGAACTCAAGGCCAATGAAGAAACGCAAGTAGTTTGTTCTCACAGTCGCTGCGCCTTAATGGCTTCTATATTCAATGAAAATATATTTTGTTATGTTACACCTTAACCTTAGCCGTTATATGTATGTTTAACAATATAAACGTTTATAGCTAAATACCTCCACTTTACGGTGTCCGTTTGTGTTAATTATTCATGTTGACTAGTGCCATATTTGCTTTACTATTATTTATTTATTATTTATGTATATTCTACATATTAGAATATACCTGCCATTTTGTGACAGATTGAAATGGTTCCTGTTTCTAGTATGGTGTATATCATTATTCATAATGAAAGAAACTAGTCACTAAAGATACAAATCAATATCTGTATGGGAGAGAGTTAATAAGAAACACTAATCTATAGAAAGTGACTTTTTAATACAAAATTAAAATATTTTATTAGCATTTAATTTAATGCTTACAAATCATTTATATTCTGTTTCCAAAAAGCAAATAAAAAACTGATTCATGTATTTTCTCGCAATCAACCCAGAACGAACCAAGTGTTAATCCTCTCTGTTCTCCACTTTTCGAGACATCACGTGATAAGTGAGAGAACTTAATGTACGCTTTGTCTACCGAAATAAAGAAAAGAAAATAATTTAAATATAGAAATTCTTCCGAGCAGAGATTAAACCCACAATCATAGCGTTTATAGTCAGGCTACTGGGGTAAGCGTGGTAAAACTTAAGCGGTGGTAAAGCAAATATAAATGTTAAACTGAGGCCTTTATGACGCAGAGACACAAGCGTAAACTATAAACGTGACAATTATATATAGGTAAGTCAAAGCGCGGCGTTGAGTTCCGGAACAAGATACGCAATGCTTCAAGAATTCAGCGGAAAGTGATGAACAGAAGAGTCTTAGTGGAGAACGGCATTGATGTCTGTGTATCTTAGCATAAGGTTCCCAGGTTCTCTCCGCCTACCCTTCTATAATACAGATGCAGATGGATACAGAGTGAGGCTAAAAATAATTTGTTATTTTATTACTAACAATCACACTTTGTACTTAAACAGAAATTCCTTGAAAACTAAACCCTAACTAAAATCTAAAACTTTAATTGCTTCCAGAGCTTTCATCTTCGAAATGGCTTTAGAGAATTATCTCAGTATCTCAAGTTCGCTGTTTTTGACGTTTCTAATAATGATTTATGCTTGGACCAATTTTCATAATAAGTTGGTCATGGTGTAGCACAATGGTAGATGAACAGGCTTGGTGGGCGTGGTCGATCGTATTATTCATTTCCGGTTAGGCTTTGGTAAATGGTGATCTGTTTTAATTGTAAAGGTATAGATAAAAAAAATAACCATGTCACAGAATTATACAGGTTTATTTAACCCAAATCCACTGCTCTTAGTATGCTATAGAATACAAAAAATGTTTATAGGTACTATATATACATTTACTTCTTATACGTTATGTATTAAGAATATTAATATTTGAAACATTTTTAAAGTGTTATTCCAAACTTAGAAAAGAAAAATACCTACCAACTAGTTGGTTTCCAGGAGGCGCGGGTTCAAGTCCCGCTACGTTCAGAGTTTTATACGTTTTCTAAATAAGTGGGAATATTAATGTTTTATAATTTGAATAGACATATTTTTTTTTATGCTTTTAATATTGTATATGAAACTTACTGGATTACAAATATATGGAAATTCGACGTTTTAAGCACTATAGTATTCCGTAATACGGGTCGATTAACTGATAAAAAATAGATGATTAGTGATATCTATGTAACCAAAATGATCAATCTCATTTAAAATCAATAAAAACATTAAAAAAAATCTAACAAAATCCTGACGTTCCCTCTAACCGTTGAAAGGAAATCGTCAAATTATTTAATTGTCGCAGAAATTTTGACAAATCGCCGGCTAAATCTAAAACAAGTATATTTTGAGTGAAATAAAGGCGTCAAACCGTAGTGAGTAATGACTATCTTGTATTGTCTTTGAAATACGTATAACAAAGCGAGCTCTTGCACCGAAAATGCTGGCATAATTAAAATATAGATAGTACCTATTCTCAGCTGCGAGTACGTACCTGTATATTCTAGTTATGCTCAATTAGTTAATCTTAGTATAGAAATAGTATTAATTTTAAAATTATGTTAAATTATATTTATCAATACGGTGTAGCGATATGGGATGGTGGAGGCCATTGTGGTACAGTGTGTGACAGTAAGCGTGTTGTAGGTTCGATTTCCACATTAATTATTTCTTCACTTTGTTAACAGGAAATATAAACAAACAACACGTATTTTTTTCTTCTTTAATATTTTTGTTTTATTTTGTTATTTACAATGTCTGTATGCTCTAAAAGAATATGAATTCTTATTCATAACCCTTAAACTTTAACACCAAATTTCATATATGTCACTAAACTGATATATTACACAAAAAGACAATCTCCCTTCGACCAGACAGTCCCATCCGGCCATCAAATAAATCCACTATGACGCGTGAATCTCGACAAATATCAAATGATTATGAGGCGACGACTGATATCGTATATATTTCTTTACGCTGTATTCTGCAAATGTGTGCTTATTATGGATTCAATTCCAATTCGAGGGAATGAATCATTTTTATTTTCCCCTAGTAACAAGACAAAAAGTGGTGTTGTTATTCGCCCCTCAATACGTATAGTACGTAGTGCTCACAAATTGTGCAGAAAGTAGGGGAATGGAGTGTCTTGACAATAGTTTCCCTCTGCCCTACCTCACTGAAAATATGGTAATATTGCATATATTCTAGATAAAAAATATTATATATTCATACACATAGAACGCGTGTCTTTTGTAAATATACATATATAAATATATCCCCAAACATTGAACTCACCACCATTACAATCACTACGCAACATTTTTGCAATACATAACAAATACATTATACAAAAAACAAAGTAGACTAAAAGAGGATTTTCGCAATAAAACCCTTTAAAACCAAAGCTGGCCCGATAATAATAATTTGCATGTGAAAAAAAAACTCTTCCAATAAACGTATTTATACGCCTTTTTTTCTAAGAAAATATATTTGAATTCACGCCTTCGTGGGTATTTCGTTTTATTGCGAACAAAGATCTGTGAAACTCAATTGCTGAGAGCTACGGGACCACTTATATACTTTGCTTTATATGGTGGAACAATTGAATTTATTTTAATAGAGAATATATAATAATATAGAAAATTGTGATTCATTGTTTTCTAATAAATGTATGTTTTCACTTAGTCCGTTCTGGCACAGTAGGGTAACTGCAGTTTGCAAGCGCGACGCTTGTGAGTTTGGTTCTGATTAAAGATTTTGACTTGTTTTTCATTAAAGCTTTAGTAAAATTACTGAAAGTAAATTGTGTACATAAGTAAGAATAACAAATTAAATTAATATAAGAAAATATTGTTATTTTTAAGTAGACATTTAGAATTAACATCAAAATTGTGTTAAATACAAAACAAAATGTAGGACAAAAAATAGTATCTTAACTTATGTTACATTCAATTATAAACAAAAATCTCAATAACCTACTTCTAAAACCGACTAGGACTGTTCATTGTAAATCGATATGTAAGGTAACTTTCACACCACGCTTTCAATTTCGTCTGAACATTGACAAAGTTGGCTCATAAACGTCACTTACATAACTTACGTAAGATGTCAGTCCCTAGTATTACTAACATCGGCATTCACCCCGTCACTTTCAATTTTTACTATAATTTGGGGCAGCTTTTGTTATTGCTTTGCCGTAGACAAGCTTAGCAAAGTGAGCGTAGAGTTTATTTTATTTTACATCAGTATTTTATATAATATCTAGTTGTGGGTTCGATTCCCACTCGGGAGAATGAAGTATTTGATATTTTCATTACCTTGTTCTGGAAATGAGGCAAAGCGGGGCGTTGAATTCCGCCACTTAATATGCAATGCTTCAAGAATTCGGCGAAAAATGAAAAATGAAGTATCTTATTTTTATTCCTCAATTCCTAGGTTCCTTCTACCTATCCTGCAATTTGCGTTATAGATTGAGATGAGAGATGATTGTGGCGCAATGTGTGTCTCACACACATCTATTTGAATTTAATGGAAAGTCAGGAACAGAGTAATTGATCACCAGGTACTCTCTTCCTACCAAATAAAGTGTAGGAAATATGTAAACATAAAAACCTTATCAAATTTTCTTCAATTTTGTTAAATAAAAGTAGCATTGAGATCCATTATCAGATTAAGCTTAATATGAAAGGAAAATGGAGTAGCTACACTATTATAATACATTACGTTACTTCTTAATGCACGCGGTACGATAGAAAATATTGCTCATTTAAAAATAAAATAAAAAAAAAAAATTCAGTAGTGAAATTGCAAACTTATATGTAATGGTTTCCGGTTCAATTACTGCTCAGTTATTATTTGTATGGGTGTGAAAGAGGTAGTTTGTTGTCAGATTCAATCACATATAACGTAAGGTTTATAATTTTTTAACAATCTAATAAACCTTTCGTCTACTCAGCCATATGCCGGAAACAGCGTGAAATAAAAGAAAATTGTACTGTAACAATCACTCTTGTAAAAAAGCCGGTTAAGTGCGAGTCGGACTCCCACTAATGTTCGCAATTTTAGGACGTACCAATTTCAGGATTACAGGTCAACGGGAAGTACAACTTATAAAGTAAATAAAATGCGTGCATCACTTTGTACGAAATGGACTACATATAAGTTTGTATTGAATATTATCTATGAAATGGCTACAAATTTTCTATTTTCAGTTTTTTTCTTTAATTTTAACTAATAAATTGTTACCCGAACCAAATTTCATAATTGTAAATCTACGGGTATCCTATAGGTTTTGATTACGCGGCGAATTACATACAAAAAAATCGATGTGTAAACTCTCGTACATTTTGATTACGTTGTTTTAAAAACGTGATCTGTTCAAGAGACCACAGACTTGAATATTTAATATTAATATCAGCTTGATACCTCCACGTGCTCTCGTGATTAATGATCTTGACAAACAGACACAGGTAAAAAGATGATCGTATAAGGTTTCCGCTTCTACCTTTTGAGGCACGGAACCCTAAAACCAACACTAAAGCCACCTACATTAAAACCTAATCGTATTTAAATAACAATTAGCGTTAATACTACAAAAATACTATTTGGCTACACTTCAATAAATCTCATTTAACAACTAAATTCGGTCCAGCCTTAATTAATGGGTATTTGGGATTAATACGTAACTTCAAACCTTAATCTCTTGGCAAGTTGACCGCCGTGTGTTACAAATTATATGGGTCCAGTCCGTAAGGGGCCAACGATAGTTTTAATAGGATGGAATATTTCATACATATATCTAATTTCGTTTTATCATGAGTTGATTAGTTTTTGAGTGGAAAGGCTAAGGTTTTAAATTTGTATTGAGCGTTGATAGTTAATGTTATGCATAATAAATTATAAGTAAATAAACTTCATAAGAATAATATTTTGGAAACGTTTAGCGGGACTCGAATACGCGGCTATTGGATCCAGCTCCTGTCGCCGTTTAAGCCATTCGTTCTTATCAAATCTACGTTGTCTACGTGGAAATACTTACGCGCACCCCAAATAAAAATAATGTATGATGACCCTAGTTACGGAACTTAACGCCACACTCTGCCCACTAGAAAAAGTAAAAATTAACAAAAAATAATAATATTATATAACATGAATAAATAATAATAAATAGCGTTTGCATGTCAAAAAATCTTCTTGTAATATTATAAATTAATAATCTAAGTATATATGAAATTTTCATTTTTAACTTTAAAGTAATTTAACATGTAATAAGAGTTAAATAAAGTAACAATTCAGTCAATAATTATTTATTAACAAACTTTTCAAACCAAAGTTTAAAATTGAAATACTTTAGGTATTTTTTCCTTGGTACGAAATTTCTTACTGCTTTTTATATAAGATATTGTTTTTTAGGGTTCCGTACCAAAAGAGTAAAATCTATTACTAACTATCTGTTTGTCTGGCACTAGCTGTATCTCATAAACCATGCCAGTCAGTCAGTCCAAACTTTCACAGATGATGTATTATGTTGGTGTTGTTGCTATAACAAATAATAAGTATAGTAAGAGAACTAAATAAATATATAAGGGCGTTTACATACAAGAAACGTGATTATTTTGTCGTTTTTATATATAATGTTATGGGATCCTTTGTGCCCGAGCCCAACTAGCACTTGGTCGGATTTTTTGTATAAGAAAAAAATATCAGGATTATAAATGATATTAAAGGTATAATTTCCATCAAGGGGCCCGTAAAAATACTACACTACAATAATTATATTGTAATTTGTAGGTCAACGAGAAATACAATTATAGGTAAACAGCGTATTTCCTGTTTACCTACAATTCCCTAAAGGATTTGATGACGTGGCGAATTTCATATCATAAACGGCAAAACTGAAGTATATAATACCCTCGTACCTTTTGATAGTGTTGACTTAGCAGTTTATTTTTTTCTATGCTTCAAAGAACCGTCGACCTGGATATTTTATGTTAATTTCAGCTTCACCTCCATCTTATCTTGAGCATAGAAATCTTGGCAGATGGACAGACAGACGAATGGACAAAAGAGTTATTCTATAAGTTTTTTTTTCTGAAGTATTAAATCCAAATAACTAATAAATCTCGCTCTCACATGATTACAGTTCATAAAAACACCCGTTCACATATCGTACGCATATTTTACTTAGGTATTGTATCTAACTGCAAAAGTGTATTAGCCGGTGTTTCCGGAAGACACGCGCCGCCCTCAAATTTGTCACGTACTGCGATCGCAAAAAAAAATTCACCACTTGCCTTTGATTGCTTTCCTTTTGTATCGTATCGTTTTTTTTGTACTCTATTTAGGAATCTTGACTGTACTTACTTGGTTCATTAATAGTTTCGCAGATATTATATGGCAGATGGCATTAATAGTTTGGTTCATTAATAGTTAGATAGATATAAAAAATAAAAAAATTACTTATACTGCACATACCAGGGTAGGTAGAGGGAACCTAGTGTTAGGACACTCCGTTCCTCACTTTCCACCGAATTTTGGAGGAATTGCATGTTTAGTGGCGGAACTCAACGTTGCTCTTTGTCTCTAAACCAGAGCGACGAAATAGAAATATAAATTTAAATAAATATTTCATTTTAAATGAAACTATTTTAACTGGATTAATTGCGTATATTTTGTATTTTTATACATTTTTGGAAACCCGACGTTTCGAACATTTTGTAGTAGTCACGGGAAGACTCATAATATTTCATTTCCTCGAGTGGGGATCGAACTCACAACCGTCACGTTAAAGTTACATTATTGAGCTCCTGGGCCACGACGGCCTCAAAGGTCTAGATAGACATATATAGAAAAACCAAGATAGCATCGGATTGTAAACGCGATGGTTGTAGGTAACGAAACTCTTCTTCTTTTATCACTTGTATAAAAAAAAACAAAAGATGTATTTTTGCCTCATATTATAGCACCCTGTATAGAATGATGAAACTTAACGCAGCGCTTTTTCTTTACAACCAGAGCGAATAAATAACAATATTTATACTTTCAATAAAAAAGTTAAATAAAGATATAGTCAGCAATATTATTAAGAATTAATTAAACATTAATTACCGCAAGCTTTGTACTGTTTGTTACATATGAGAGCGTATGGTTGCGGGCAACCGTGACCCGGTTTTCACCTAGTTTTTATGTAATAATGAAATATTGTAACATTTACTACATGTATTGTTTCAAGTACATAATACTGAAATCATAATAAAAGAATGATTAAAATAAAAAATATGAATCTGAGAATAAAATAATTCTTGTCATATAAAATTGATGCTGTAGTAGCGCAGAATGGTGTCTGACCGTAAATGTGACGGTTGTGGGTTCGATTACCATTTAGTTTAATATTTTTTGCTTCTTTAGTATATTATGTTGAAATTCTTCCTAATAATTATTTTTTGGCGGTTGTATAATATCATATTAAAAGATGTTGCTAGTATCTCTACAGGCTTACGTACAACAACGGATGTGAAGAAAAGGTTCTCGTTTCCGTTGATTACTTCCTTTCCACTTTATGTGATACATTGATAACGTTTTCAATTGTATATTTCCTCACAAAGCGTTATTTATTGAATTCTTTGCATATTTATTGTATGACAGAGGTTGTAAGTTTAAATTTAATAGAGAAAATATTTCAAAATGAGTGTGAAATTAGTGATTTTTTTACGTATATAACGTAAAAAGTAAACGTGGATAGTGCTATAGTGGATAGTGTATTGATGTTTAGTGAAGTTGAACCCTATCCGTTTGATTTTAAACGTAATTTTAATGATCTTGTTTGATTACTCATATAAAAAAAAAGCGTTGAGTTCGACCACTTAATATGTATTCTCTCAAATTTGAGCGGATAACGGTTCTTAACTCTAGGTTCTATCACGTAAAGTGTGATGAATGAGAGTAAAAAAGATGTTTCGTGCGTATATTTGTGCTCCATATTTAAGTATTCCTCAAGTCAAATGTTATATTTTTGGGTTTTTTAACAAAAATATGTATGTTCTACATAGTATAATATAAAAACTGGTCGACCACCGAGGACTCCGTACTAATTTCAGGATTGTAAGTCAACGTTGAATCTGATTTTTAAAAGTTGACAAACCTAAATTTGCAAGGTGCATGCACCAATTTGACACCTACGTACAACAAAATTGGATTGGATTAGGTGTTGAGAAGCGGAAGTCAACGCCGCTCTTTATCTCGTAACTAGAACTAGTAAAAATTATGAATTCCTCCAAGTGATGACGTCAAATGATAACATTAATATATCCTATTTTTACTGCATACAAAATGAACAATTTCAATACTTACTGTTATTTTAAAAATTGACATTGCACTGCGCTCAAAACAATTATTGGTACAACGAAAATCAACCGCTGTGTAAACACAAAATATCCAGGGATTATTAAATCGAGACACAATAAAAAAATATGAAAATGTATGGAAAATACATTTTTTTCTAGAAGAATTGTTGAAATTATAATAGGGTTGTTAACAAATAATCCCATTAACAAGTAATCGGCTTTCCATCCGCTCGAGTGTTCCAATCATTGATTCTATCGACTTTCATTGAAATATAATGCTCTATGTTATAATTTGTAAATACTGTGCGTTTTGTATGGTTTTGTTCATAATTATTTTCAGTATTTATATGACGTCAAAGAATTATATGTCTCCTATAGATGAGTATTGTGAATTTAACTCTCAATCGTTTGTAAAATATTTTATATTAATTTTGTACAGTTTGAACTGGCCATGGGTTCGATCCATGACCATTCAAACTGTAAAAACATCCCTATTAGAATAAATTATTTAAATTTTTACGTTCTGAACACAAAGCCCGGCGTTGAGTTACACCATTTAATATATAGTGTCTCATTTTGGGTGCAATTAGAGGACGAGGTACGATGTGTAAGAACAGTAAGTTGTTTGCCTACGCTGAACAAGCTGATAATAAAACTGGTTTTTATAAATAAATAATTTTACGTATAAGGCCTTTATATAAGTTGTTATAGTAATCCACAGATTCTGCGGATTATACAACGTTTGGTGTTGGCATCTTTTTCTCCTTTTCGTAACTTCGAAAATCTTACAAATTAGTAAATTTTATTATTTACGTCTTCTACTGTATTATGCGTACATTAAAGAGAGACACTAGAACGTAACCAATATTTTTATACGTCTCTCATATTGTAACTGATATCCCAAACACCTTTGAAAATATGAAATAAAAAAATAAATAAATCAGCTTCACGCTGTATCCCGCACACAGCAGGGTAGGCAGAGGGTACCTAGTGTTAAAACACTCCGTTCCCCACTTTCTGCCGAATTCTGGAAGCATTGCGTGTTGAGTGGCAGAACTCAACGCCGCGCTTGGTCTCGACACCAGAGCGAAGAAATGGAAATATAAATTACGGTAAATATTTTATCTCCTCGAATGGGGATCGAACCCACAACCAGTCGGTTTTACAGTCACACTTCGTGCCGCTGCGCCACGACCGATTTATTTAATAAATTATGCCTTGGCTCTTGATGTGTCTAGTGGTAAGAACCGTTTATTGTTGTGATCGTGAAGAACCCAAAATCTTTTAGAGATTCAGAGGTAACAGTGTTAAGAATTTTATTTACGCCATTAGAAGGTATCGTTGAAATATTTGCCATCAGAAGTTTATTCAAATAACAAAACCTCGACAATATAACATTGTCATAACTCGAAGCTCTTCTGAGGAAAAGCCAAGAGCGCGTCCTATTTTCCTCTCCACTATAACTGCGAACTAGTTATAATAAAAAGAAGAAAGAGTATGGGCACCGCCCCGCGCCCACACCGTGAATTCCTACCAGACTGTGGCTACAACAGTCTTATTGAACTCTCTGCCACGTTTGTGTGTGATCAGTCTGAAGGTACTTGTTACGCTCGTTTATATTAAGATTGTATTATTTGGTGGTTCACGATGTTGTGATTTGTGAGATCAATCATAAGTCATTGGAACAAACGTACTACCGCAAAACGGCCAATATTTCAAATAAATGCATGGCAGACACCCCACAGACTCGAGAGTCTCGAACCGTAGGCAGACACTACTACATACATACACCAGAGTTCCAGGACATAAAATAGCACCACACACCCGTATGAGACGGTCGGACACTACTTGCATACACCGGAGCTGGGACATAAAATAGCATCACACACCTACTAGTTGTATACCAAGTAGTAGAAGTGGTATACAATATATCAATGGCTAACGCCATACAAGCATAGCTTACGTATCGCGAGCGTACTGCGAGACGGCATTACCACGACATAGTTAACGTCGGTATAACAGTTCTCATAAGCCCATCACGTCAGCCTGCGCGACGTCAAGCAACATTTAATATTATAATAATGTTCAAAGATTACTTTGATCCACAATATATGTCGCCCCTACACATATATTGCCTTTATAAGATATTCGATCTTAAAAGATCGTGCCATCGTAAGCTTCGAATTATCATATTATATTTATTGTACATTTGGTACGAGTCTTTATGCGCATCATATTTATTTGTGTACCGTAGTACTTAAGAGTTCGACTTGATCGCTGCCTTCCAACCACTACCCACTATACATATGGAATGACGGTCGCAACACTCGGGACGATAATACATGAACTCGTCTCGATTAATATGGTATTAAAAAACATAGTTTGTATTATTCATAATTAACTATGTTATTTATGTATATTGCCATGCATATTTAAATTTTTTTATTTATTTATTTTAAACTTATATTCAAGGTATATACTGTAACAATATCTCCGTGAACCCATAGTGATGCATCAGCTCATCATCTGAATGTATAAATAAATGTACTAGTTTTAAATTTAAATAAATATCCATTCCCTCGAGTGGGGACCGAACCCACAACTAGTCGGATTTACAGTCACACACTTTTACCCCTGCGCCACGAATGACCTCATGTTAAATTTCACTTCATGTCCACTTTATAATTATAATGAAAAGAAATAATACTAATAATCTCCTTTTACACTCAAATACACAACATTAGTGGATATTTTCATATCAAAAATAAAAATTGAAAAACAAACATATAATTGAATAAAAATATATAGATTTTTATTTACACTTGGATTTATGTTTCCATATATTCTGATATGTTCGTGTCGCGTGTAATTAATCATATTTATAACGTCCAAGGCTAAGGCCAACCGACGGCGTGAGTGAAACATGATAGTAAAATGTTTACAAATGTTGCTTGACTTAAAAAATCTTGTATATATTTGTATACAATATTTTGACTGGGGCATCAAAATATCAAGATTCCAGCACGTCCATTGAGTTCCGCTATTCAACATGAAATGTATAATACCAGCGGCACAGCAGGGTAAGCAGAGGGAACCGGTTGCTAAGACACTCCGTTCCCTACTTTCTGTCGAATTCTGGAGGCATTGCGTGGTGAGTGGCAGAACTTAATGCCGCGCTTTGCCTCGACCTCAGAGCAGAGAAATAGAAACATAAATTTAAGTAAATATTTCAAATCCTGGAGTGGCGATCGAACCAACAACCAGTCGGTTTTACAGTCACATTTTGTGCCCCTGTGCCACGACGGGCCTCAAATAAAATATATTGAGATACTTCAAAAACAATGATATATATGAAAGAATAATTTCAACCCAGGAAGAAACTCCCTTAATAGGCATAATATTCAATTTTAATACCACGTAGCACCGCTACCAAAGTGCTACGAGTCTACGACGCTACGAGATATGAATGCTTTATACGTCGTAAAATAATGCTTGAAATGTAAAAATATGGCACTTGTAACTTATTACTTTTCGAAATATTCATAATTTATATCTGTACTAATTTTATAAAGCGAAAGAGTATGTCTTTGCATTGGTTGAACGTGCTTATCTCAACAAATACAGGTTTGAATAGAAAAAAATATACATTTTGGATCAGAGATACTTCAGGCACTGAGAATATATAAACAATTTTTAGTTAAATCCGTTTGAACACGTGGGCAAAGGCAGTACAAGCTAGTTCTAAAATATTTCTAATATAACATATAAAGTTTGCAATGAAGCAAAAGCTGCTTAAAGCCGAATATATACTACAACCTAATACAATATTGGGTACGATTCATAACATCGAAAAATGTCCAGAAAATTTCTTACAGTATATATGATTTACAATTATAATTATAAATCAAAAATTTTACAACTGCTCTTAGAATAATAAATACGAGTTAATTAATAAAATAAAAAAATACATATTCGCAATAACGCGACTGTCGCGTCATGGCGCAGGGGCACAAGAGTGTGATTGAAAAGTGGGGATCGTAGTGCTTTAACACTATATTGGCTCTGCCTACCTTGTTGTTTCTTCATTAACTTTTATTCATTAACTTTTAAATAAAAAATAAAAAAAAAATAGTTCCGCGACAGCTCAATATACAATGTTTCGAAAATTGGGTGGTGCCTACCGTACTATACAAAATTACATATAATAATACAACTACACACTACCTTCATTATCATCGACATATATCTCACTCACTACAAAAAATAACAATAAAATACAATATACTTTAAATCGCAAAGCAAAAAAGCTACTTTACAGCCGGAACCGTAACCCCTCTTTAAAACAATTACAGGTAATATTACCGGATATCACGTGACTATCGATGGTCGTGGAAGACACACCTCTATATAGCGACCCATTAAATGGACCATTCAAAGTGAACATAACGTCCAAGTTATAGTGGACCTAATGTGCTAATTGCTCACACGACCGGTTACTACCGAGTGTCACGAGACTGAAAACGCCCTGGTAAAATCGTTAAATCTGACTGTCCTTTTTTATGTGGTGTAGTAGATTTATAGGTTTCTTTTTCTTTTAATATTATTTTTTGTCATTGAATAATTATGTAACAGGACCAAACTATTTTTTTCTGTTTTAAGTTAAAATAAATTATATATTTGACTAAATGTTGTTCTATGCTTAACTCATCACCGAAAGATTTTCATGTAATTTATATCCCGCACACGGCAAGGTAGGCAGAGGAAACCTAATGTTAAGACATTCCGTTCCCCACTTTCTGCTGAATTCTGAAGGCAGTGCGCGTTAAGTGGCAGAATTCAACGTCACGCATTTGCCTCGACACCAGAGCAAAGAAATGGAAATATAAATTTAAGAAAATATTTCATCTCCTCGAGATGTAATTTATATAGAAAAATATTTTTAAATGCTCGTTTGTGACACATTTTTATTTAACAATAAAATATTTTCTCTCGATGCACGTACGATGTCAATACAGGTCCGATGTGCTACGAGAGACGATGCGGGCCGTTTGAATCGAACTGGCGTCAGCACTCATACTCGTATATGTCAGTGTTGCCTTTCGAAATTTCATTATTTAGCCCCCGACACTGTGTCCGGCGTCGTGACATTGTACCACGTCCGTGACGGGACAACCAATGGAAAAGTAAAGCTTGCCATCCAGGTAGAAGATAAGAATTTATATATTTTTTTCAAATAAAATATTTTGGGTAATTGTAAAATATATCAAAGAAAGTAAGTATTGTGATGTTTATTGCATGTCGTATTAAGATATAGGTATAACATTCGAAAACAGAAAAGAAGAACATTTAACTCCAGGAAATTGGGAGCGTAGCGTGACATGAAAATCGCTTAATGTCGCGATGCAAAGAAATATTCCTTCTTGTTTTAGATATAAGAGCAATTATTTTAACGAATTCTTTTATTTTATTGTAATAGTAACATTTATATTTTATCATTTTGAATTACATATATATAATAATCCTTTTGAATTACATATATATAATAATCCTTTTGAATTACATATATATAATACATATATATAATAACCGTAAAGTCATCATGATGTAACCGTCGTGGTGCAGCAGTGTAGAGTTTGAATGAAACGGTCGTAACTTCGATTCTTGCTACACGGGGGAACGAAATACCTTCAAACTAGGTTTACTCTACATTCTTGCTATATGTACGATACTTTTACTATTTATCATTAGGCTTTACCTGTAGAGAAAAAGAATAATCTCATCAAAGCTCTTAAAATGATAAATAAAAAAATATATATTTCAAAGATCCATTCAGCACAATTTCGTCGCATAGACATAAAAAAAATATCCAATATTCAAAACATGCCGACTTACAAAAAATATATCCGTAAAAAATATACAAAACAAAAAATATATACTATAATTATAACTTATTTTATATTTACGTGAAAATATTTATAAAAAAATTAAAATAATAAATTGAATAGTTTTGTGATTGTAATGGGTGGGCGGTAGGGCGGTAGGGCGGCATGGGCACAGTGCAGGTGGCGTGATCGCATACCGTAATTGAATGTCGCGAATGGTCGAGCTTCTTATAAAATATAAAATGGTACAATTTTTCTATCGGATCGCTCGCTACATGAGTGTACACATTATAAAGCAGGCTTAGAAATAGCTTGTAAAGAACATATATTGCAAATAATAGAGTCGGTGAAATTACCCGCTTTTGAAGTGGCTCTAAGAGTTTCAATAGACGACTATTAATCTGGACTTTGCTGTGGTATACCACACAACCGTAATACCTATAGGTAGATTTATTATATAATAATAGTTATGCTAGAAGTCTAAAATGAATTGTCCATTCTCTCGAGCGAGAATCTTACAACCATCGCATTTACTGTCAGATATTATGCTGATTAACCAAAATAGCTTCAAAAAATATAATCTATGTATGGTCTTTAAGTATTATAATATTATAAGTAACAATAAAATAAAATAATTTATTCTGTTTCCTGCAGTGTTTTTATGAATACTTATATTTCAAAGTGAAGTGGAACCCTCATTTGTCATTCTCAGAACGACTCAGCTGCTTCTTACGGTTAAGAAGGTTAGACAGTTAACTGAGATTGATACTCCGTGATTAGTATACTGTTGTTATTTTAAAATAAATTATTGTATTTAATAACAAAAATATTTTATATTTATATAAGAATGATGGGGATATATCTTTTAATTTTTCTATAAATTATATAATCGAAAATATAATATGCTCTATTAAAAATATAACATGGTAGCGCTTAATTTTGCTATTTGAATAACTAACTAAATGTATGATAATATAAATATTTATTTAGGGAAGTTAAGAATAGATAATTTAAATATTTATTTAGAGGAGTAAGTACAGTACAGTATAATTAAGTACCTGGTGTCTCTACCTTTTGTTTTATAAAAAAATAAATAAATAAAAACCCTCCAAAACTGTCACAATTACCTGAAAAACCATTCGTCTGGTAAAAGATCACTTGACAGTCTTCTATTGAAAAGTAAAAAGCACTTTGATATCTTTATCTTCTTTGCTTCACAAAAAAAGGTTGAGAGGCAATTAATAAATCGTTTGTTTTATCATAATTAACGTTTCTTAGAATTTGTCAAAGACGACGCTAATTAATCTTTCATTGGGCTTCGGTCACAATGGTCACTTTAAATTATTTTAACGAAAAAATCTTAAAAAAGAAATACTTAAGAAGGAGAATGCTTAATACTTTTTTACAAAAAAAAAAAAAAATTAACAAAATATTTTTGTGGCAAAGGTAACAAAATTATTTAGTTTTTATTTAAAATGTTATTTTCTAATATGTTAAACCTTTAATTTGTCAAATTATATAATGAAATACTTATTCTATACTTATTCTCGTTTTTAGTTGAATAATATTATTTAAAATAAGTGAACTCTCCTTTTTTATATAACAATTTTAGTAACATTTTGATTTAGCTCTACGCTATATCTGGACACACATAGCAGGAGGGAAAAAGGAACCTTATCACTGTAATAATATAGGTACATAAATAATAGCATATAACAATGAATTACTAAAATACCACTTTATGTCACAAAGCTCCACTAACGAGAGAGCTTTCAGTATTGAACTTTGAGCTTTGTAAGTATCATATCTTAATATTCCTAAATTAACACCCAGTTACGTTTAGTTACGTAGATTATACGTAACGTCGCGGGCTGTTCGTTAGAGCGTATTACTGATGCATCGTCGAGAACGCTACTCTAATTATATTTGTATAGTAAGATATGTTGGCATTGCTGGGATTTATCATATTTTGTCTTAGGATTTGTTCTTTTGTTAGATCTTAGAACTGATGCTAGGATTAGTCTTATAAAATTTCACTCAGTTTATATAAATAAATGTTATGAATAAAAATGTTTTTTGAAGGAATATTAAGTTCGTTTTTTCAGAAATTTTTTATCGTTTAGAAATCAGAATATAGGTATTAGTTACTTTTGTACATCAAATTTAATTTTTTTATCAATTATCATTTTTGAATCGGAGTAACAATAAATTTCCTCTGGTAACATTGATATGTCGAAAAAACTTAAATAAATGTAAATTAAAAAAATTAAAGAATAATTATGTATACTAATATTATTATTGTTATTATTATTATTGAATATTAAACATTTTGGCTGTGCATTCATATAACAGTTGTAATTCGACCGCAAAGCTGCGGTCGCACCGCCGCGTGCTCTCGACGTTACTTACTGGATATGTATGACTTTTGGACTTATATTGTTGGTGTTTTCGGAACTACTACTGATTATTAATAAGTTTCACAGTTTCTTGGTGCTGAATAATTATTAATAATTAATAAATAACTTTTATTTTCGTTATTATTATAAATATTGAATATTTTTCTTTCTGTAATATGTTTAAAAGTAAATCTACCGCTACTCATATATTTAAAACTAAACGACAAATTTAAAAGTAGGTTTTACTAGCAGACAGCCTTTTATTTAACATAACCTGTGAACATCAAAAATTTGTAATTTAATATCTTAAAAACCATATTCTTTTACAGTGTATCCATCAAAACAGAAAAAAATTAAATATGTAACTATTGTTACTACTACTGTCCCTGAAAACTGTTTTTATTTAAAGTCTATTATTATTTATGAGAAATACACCTTGCAAAAAATTCAAACAGAATTAAAGTGTCTATTCATGGAATTACTCTATCCACTCTTTATATGATAAAAATAAACAATTTAAGTTAAAAAATATACCCAGACATAGAGAGCTTTATTAATTAAAAGCTTATCCCAACTTTTATATTATGAAAGCTAGAAAATAGTACTTAATTTAGTTCTGAGCCCACTCTAACTGTATAAAACTGTAAGAAAATTTTATTTTATGGAAATTTTACTGCGGGAAGACGATATGGTTGTCTCGTAAAAGAAAATTTTCTCTCTTATTTTCATGTTGCCATACGACTCGTTTATTTAGTGGTATCTCAATAAATCAGCTTCACGCTGTATCCCGCACACAGCAGGGTAGGCAGAGGGAACTTAGTGAAAGACACTCCGTTCCCCACTTTCTGCCGAATTCTGGAGGCATTGCGTGTTAAGTGGCAGAACTCAACGCCGCGCTTGTCTTCGACACCAGAGCGAAGAAATGGAAATATAAATTTAAGTAAATATTTCATCTCCTCGAGTGGGGATCGAACCCACAACCAGTCGGTTTTACAGCCACACTTTGTGCCGCTGCGCCACGACCGGCCTCTCTTTATTTATTTATTTTATTTATCTCAATAAATGAGGCCAGTCGTGGCGCAGGGTCGAAAGCGTGGAACTGTAAATAAAACTGTAAGTGCAAGAGGTTGTAGGTTTGATTCCTACTGGAGGAAACTATTTTTTTTTTATTTCTTCGCTCTGGTAACGAGGCAAAGCGCAGCGTTAAGGTTCTCAATTCAACACGTTATGCCTCCAGAAACCGGCGTAAAAGTAGGCAACACAACTGTCTTAATGGAAACGGAGTGGACACTATCAAAACTAGTAGGTTCTCTGATATTTCCTGTCTACCTTGTAATTTGGGGGATACAGCGTGATGCTAAAAAAATCACAATAAAAACGTCTTTCTGTCAATGCGATGCTTGTGTGTTTAATTCCTCCACATAGAAAGATTTTATTTTATCGCTTTGGTAACAAGACAAAGTGGGACGTTTTGGCATTTACTAAGGTGGATGTTTTGCGTCCATTTTTAAATAAATTATATATTGAGTGTAACTTATTGCTTTATTTCTTATTTACTAGACTGAGGGATACCACTTTATTATTTGTGTTTTATCATGAAATAAAACATATCGCATTTTAAATCAAAATCTGTTTTAATAATGTAATAAAATTGGCAAATTTGCTTACTTATTATAACACGCCTATTCTCAACTACTAGCATGAATTATGAAATTAATTGAATAGTCCATTTCACTAAGGTTTTCAACCTTTTCTTGATCAAGGACCTCTTTTATATCGTTCGTGGCCTCAACCCAGACATTCACACGAAATGCTTCCAAAATTCGGAGGAACGTGTTGAACTGAAGTATCTTAATGAGAACGAAGTGTCTTACACTAGGTTCTCGTGTTTACTCTGCTTAACCTGCTATATTCGGGATACAGAGTGAAACTATAAAGCATAATATAAAATCACTTTAATCGTTTCTATGTTACTCACCTCATTCACTCACCTGTGTCTGTAGTTAGAGTTAGTTCAAGCAACGCAATTTATTTATTCAATTTGGTCATGCGGACGAAGCCACAGGTAGAAGCTAGTGTTAAATATATATATTGAAAAATCAAAACTAGTTTAAAAATTATTCAAGCATGCAAAGCAATGTAAAAGGGTAGTTGTTAAACAAAATACTGGTTTAAAATAATCGATCGGAGTAATGATAGGTCAGTGCCGTTACAAGCACCGGCTCCGACACGACACGCTGAGTTATTCGTGTATTATACGCGATATTGTGGATATTCGTGTTCATAATATAATTGAAAATAGGTTATTGGTAGTACGCTTTCAATTTTCATATTTGATTTCGTTATAGTACAATGGAAGTCACAATTGTTGCAAAGTGTTGTTGTGTGTGACTTCATATTCTTTTTAGGTTCACGCTGTACCCCGCACATCAGTATAGGCTGAATTCTGGAGGCATTGCGTATTGGGTGGCAGAACTCAACACTGCGCCTTCAGTGTTTATAATTTAATATTTATTTATAATTTTTAAAGATGAAAAAAATGGGGCCAGTGGCGCAGGGGTATAAAGTGTGACTGTAAAACCGACTGGTTGTGGGTTTGATCCCCAATCAAGGAGATGAAATATTAACTTAAATTTATATTTCCATTTCTCCGCTATGAAGGCAAGGCAAAACGCGGCGTTAAGTTCTGAAATTCAACACGAAATGCCTCTAGAGTTCGGCAAAAAGTGGGGAACGGAGTGTCTTAACACCCTGCCTACCTCTGCCTACCCTGTTGTGTGCGGGATACAGCTTGAAGCTGATGAAACAAGAAAATACTTGTGAAAGTTAATATTAACCACCACCCAAGTACATTAGCCAATTCACGGCCTCAATAACCATAAGAAAACTGGCAAAAAATGCAAACACTTATGTAAATATGTATAAAAATCGATTTAAATCTACATTTAAATCGATTTTTAAAACTACGACTACCGTAGTGTAAACTTTTTACTGTTTCATGATTTGAATACATTTTTTAACGTGTTTCCATTTGAGCTGCGCCTATGGAACTATCAGAGATTATTCTGTCCTATTACTAGTAGTTCTTAAAATTACTTTTGAAAAAAAAAATAACCAGTATTTTTTTTCGCTACAAGTTTTTGATAAAATTTTGTTTATTTTGAAACGATTTTTCTGTTTATATTATTTCCCAGATTTTAAAGAAGATAGATTTAAAATATAATATTATACATAAGGCCTACTATTGACCTATATTGAAAAAAACAGTGTCAACAGTTGGACCAATTTTCTTCAAGAATCCGATTTTTTCATAAATTCTTAAATATTGGTGGAACCACTGAAAATCGCCACATACACGGGACAAAACATACACGGGAGTGAGTGAGAGTTGGATACGTACTGAGGTCTTCTACCTATAGACAACCGTTGTTCCGTTGATTGCTTTACACCCTGTAAATACCTATTGGTATGTATAACAATATTAATAATATATTTATTTTGTTACAGGTAATTTTTTAATAACTTTGCGATTGAGAAGTTGAAATGAAGGTACAGATTATAAATTAAACAAAATGCAAAAACATATAGTTTTTATATTATTATTCTTTAAATTGAATTTTATATAGTGGCAGTATAGAAATCCTAAAAATTTAAAATAAATCTGGAAATGAATTCGAACCTCCACCATCACTAGAATTTAAGGCCTTCGTACTGCAGTGGCACAGCGTCGTACTGTAAACGCGACGGTTGTGTGTTTGATGACCATTTTGATCAGCTATTTTCATTCCCCTCCTCTGGTAGACAAAGTTGAGTTGAGTTTCGCTGCTGAAAATACATGTCTCCTCGAGTAAAAATAAGAGAACGTACTTTAACACTGCTTGAGAAAAACCTTAAAAATACTAATAAAGGCTAATATAACAGCTTTTTCTACCGCGGCTTCACGCCTTTTCCTGTTTAGCAGGGCAGGTGGAGGCAATATAGGCACTCCGTTGAGACGCTCTGTATGGAGGCAGTCGTTGCGCAATGGCACAGCATCCGACTTTATAATTTACACGCGACAACCGTGAGTTCAATGTCACTCAGAAAAATGATTATTTTAAAGCCATTTACATTTCCTTACTCTAATAGAAAAAAAATATTATTTAAATTCACTGTTAACGTGACAGGTTGTAGGTTCTATTACCATTTGAATAAATCAAATATTTTATATTTGCAATTGGTAATGAGGCGCGGTGTTGACTTTTTTCACGCAACACGCAGAATTTAGCGGAAGCTGGGCAACGGAAGTGGTTTAATAGGAACGGAGTGTCTTAACACCAGGTTCTAAGGCTCTCTCTACCTATATATATTATGTGCGTGATGCAAACCCAAGATTATCGATAAACGATTAAAAAGTAATTTCCCAAAACTTCAAAGATTAAATATAATTTTAAACATACATACAGCATTGGTAAAAAAAAAGAAATACCGACGATTAGTAAAAAAGTTCAACAATTTCTAAGTATCATCAAAACCGTAGTCCAATTAACGCGCGGTTAATTAAGCTGACGACGCATTAACGATCCTTATCTCGTCCCTCATAGAAATATTAGCGCTACTCAAAGTACATAAAACACTGACTGACACTCGTAGATTTTTATATTTTTTTGGTATATTTTAAAAGTTCCTTGCGTTACTATTTTTTTTATGATAGCAAATACATATCTTCATAGTTTGCCAAAATCTCCTCTTTGTGGGAGATAGGAGGTTGTACAGTATTTGGTGTGGTTGACAATCAATAAATAATATGCTATTTTCCACCCAAATTTTGAGACATTTAATGTTGAGAGGCGGATCTCAACGCCGTACTGTCTTGTGCGTTTCACGCACAACGTACGCCACGGCGCCATGACGTTCACTATAATCTCAAAATATACTTAGCCGATGCAGAAATAATAAATCTTTGACCTTTAACATAGCAAATACTAACAAGTTCAATTTTTCAACTGTAGAAGCAACTTCTATAAAATAACTTTTTATTATTGAAGTGTTCGGACAAGAATTTATAATGTAAATTCAGAAAATTACATACTGCAGTACCGTAGTCGAACTCAAATTCGTGTCGTACTTTATGACTGCCGTTTAGAATTCTTAACTTTATATTTAAAAATGGATGTAGATTATTCGATTTAGTTAGATATAATGTTGAATTTCAAGCACATGTTAGTGATAAATACAGATCGGAGTGTTCTATCACTAATCTAGCCAATAACATAGAAAAAACTTGAATTTTTTCCAACTTGGTCTTCGGGCACTCTAAACCCAACTCGCAGCCAATTTTCGAAGTATTACGAGTTCAGTGGCGGAACTAAGCCCTGCGTTTTTTGACAGGAGCTGGGAAAGGAAAGAAAACTAATTTTACTATATCCTGTAAAAAATATTGAAAAATATTGAATAATGTGTTATTAGTAAAAACTGGAAGCATTTTTATTGAAAGTAATCTATTCTGCATTTAGTTATTTAAATTAAAAGCTTAACAAAAAAAAAAACATTTTCAAACGTTTGTGTTGAAATATATATTAGTTAAAAATAAATCAAAAAAATTAGCTTCACGCTGTATCCCGCACACTGCAGGGTAGGCAGAGGGAACGTAGTGAATGACACTCCGTTCCCCACTTTCTGCCGAATTCCGGAGACATTGCGTGATAAGTGGCAGAACTCAACGCCGCGCTTTGCCTCGACACCAGAGCGAAGAAATGGAAATATAAATTTAAGTAAATATTTCATCTCCTCGAGTGGGGATCGAACCCACAACCAGTCGGTTTACAGTCCTTACACCTTGTGCCGCTGCGCCACGACCGGCCTCTATATATTAGTTCTATAGCAAATATAATAATGGACTCGAAGCTATGAAATAAACTTATAATTGATGTTACATTGTATCTGAAATAACTATTTTTAATATCAACACTCACTTCCAATCAGGATGTTAACTTAAATATTTTTTGTGTGGTATGAAATGCTAATGAAAAAAAGCCCTATTACCAGTATTACCATTAAATATTATTACCATTAACCGTAAAAATAATCACGTAATAAATATACTAAAGCAGGTCGATTTGAATAGAGAAATCCCTCTGTTTCACAGTCGATTAAAAATGACAGTAAAAAAAAATGAATGTCAGTTATACAGGTAAGCTACAATATAATATTAACAAGATCCAAACTAGCAATATGGGATTGGGTTTATTAATAAATCATTGGTATGATTCACTAGCAACCTACGATCTATCTTCAAAGTTCCTAGATCCTTGAATTGTTTGTATTACTACAGAAAACGACTTGACTATTCTCCACTGAACTGTCTAGGTATTGACAGTTTTATTATAAATTGATGTATTATCTAATATATTGTAAAAATTACAATAGAATCAATCTTACCTAGTTCCATAATTTTATGCAATGGATGTGGATGCGATTCTCATGTGAAGGATGTTTTAAATTTAAGTTAAATACTGGCATATCTCATATGTATATTTCACATGCAGAAGGCGGGAAACGGAGTGTCTTAACACTATGTTCCTTCCACCTTCCACCGTCTCACCTTTAAAGAGAAAATAGATGGGCTGCCGAAGGAGACTATTCCACAGTAATGTGGAAACCGCACAGTCCGCACAGTTATGTAGTGCCACTTAAGGAAATTCAACCCACAACCGTTGCATTCACAGTGGCACTCTAATAATTCTACGCACCGCCGACCTCATTTCCATTTTAGTACTTTCTACTACATTCTTAATATTGTTCTAAGCATAGCTTTCCTTAAAGAAAAGTAAGGTTATTGCTGTTATAAGTTTGAGGAAAACTAAACGTCCGTAATAGTTGAATTTCCTACACAATATCTTTTCAGTTCCTACTTTATGGTATTTAAGGCGCAACACAGCGTCGTCAATATTCGTCAACGTCGCTTTGTCAGAACAAAGTTCAATGACAGATTTCAAGAAGCCTTCAATATTAGAACAAAGGGCTATACGATATTATACTTTTCGCCTGTTATAAGCTGATTTATTTCATCACATATACTTGAGGTCGGTGGTGGCGCAAGGGCAAAAGCGTGTAACTGTGTCGGTTCGATTGCCATTAGAGGAAATAAAACATTTAATATTTTCATTGTTTTCATTCTGGTGTTATGCTTTCAGAGCTCCTAACAATATGTTGCCTTTCCCTACTTTGCTGTGTGCGGGATATAGCGTGAAGCTGAATAAATATATTTTTCAACACCCACACACATAAAATAATCTATAAAAAAGAACTATCTATAGAGTTTTACATACGAACAGCTACTGTCATTCCATGCATATATCAACAATAAAATTTGATGGGGAAAGGCAAAAAATAGAATGTAGATAGAGGTATGCCCTGCCTTGACTTGTATCACAAGACTCCCCGATTTATAGCACTTCGATATCGAAAATACTCTGCCAGTCTCTGTAGATGACAGTTTATGTGAAATATTTTGTTATATTCGATTTGGTATTTCTATTATAAGACGTGATTCTTCGTAGAGCATTATTGTGACTGTAAGCGCGATATTTTTTCGATCCATAATAAATTGCGTATTCTATTTAATTATTGGTAGACAAAGCGAGGCGTTGAGTTCCGCCACTCAATTCATAGTATCTCGAAAATTGGGTGCAAAATGTGAAACGATGTAATTTACCATTGGACATTTACTGCGCGCCATGTTGGGAATACTGATATATATATATGTATATATATATATATATATATATATATATGTATATATATATATATATATATATATATATATGTGTGTGTGTGTGTGTGTGTGTGTGTCTGTATGTAGGAAACAAAAACTATAGCTGCTTAAAACATAATAATTTCTTTATTAACTTGAAAAATTATTAAAAGGTTGCACTATTTCTAATTGATGTTTCTCCAGTACCTAGTATGTCTATGTAGTTTCCTCCAAATCTTAAGACGGACATAGCCGTTCGAAACTTTCATAGTTTACAGTTTCGGGTAGTCGGTAGTTCATCCCGCTGTTAGCTTAACAAGTAGATTTGCTAAAATGCATGTTGATAAATATTTCTTTAGGTTTGAAATGGTATTTGTGGTAAGTATTCAATATGTTTATAAATTAAACTAATATTAGTAATATATGAAACGAATATATGAACGTGCCGAAATTTGAAGCCACATCAATACTTTGAAAATATAAAAAAAATATTATAATTTCACATTTTTTCTGCATTTTTATGAGATAGCAAATTGATTTTTTTATTATTTTCTTCACTGTTGGTTATATTAATACCAAATTTAATTAACTTAAATATAAAAAAAAACACTAATATTAAATTTAATAAAAACAAGAAGAAATTAATTAATTTAATTGGAGGCAAGGACTTTTAAAAATATAGAATTTTAACATTATTTATTTGAGTATATATAACAAATGAAAGTCAAATTGACAACCAGCCTGTATACTCAACTGATTCACGGTGATGTCAATTATCATATAAAGTATTTTTTCCCTTTCAGTTTCAATATATTTAAATTTTGTCACATTTTTTTTGTGATATCTAGTTCTATAGAGCATTAAAGTTCAGCGTCTGATGTCTGATGGCTGTGGGTTCGATTATTACTCAACAAAATGAATTATATTATTTCAAAAAAAAAATTCTGCCAATGCATCTGACACTCAATGGGATCGGAAAGCGGAGAACGCAGTATCTTAAAGCTGGACTCTCTCTTTCTGCCTACAAGTGAAATATACATGTATCTAAAAATCTAGTTATGTAGAGGTATACAGTACTCTCACAATATAGGGACATGTGTATTCAACAGTCGTTACAGAATCACGCCGTTAGTTATTTGCTATACAAATAAATACTCAGCTATCATCTAACGGCGGCGATAAGGAGGCTGTCTGCTCCCACGTACGAGATATCAACTCACATGCAATGGGTTTTGTGTTCATAAAATTTTATAAACGGCATTCACCACAAATTTATAAAATATAAGTGGAGATTTCATTTTGGCGTGTGATTATTATTAGTGTTTTACACTTTTCTCCTGTATAATAGTATAGATAAAAGGAGCGTAGTGTCAAGACATTTCCATCTACGCACTCCACTACTACATTTGAGAAATTGCCTGGCGGTATTGAACATCCCGCTTTGCCTGTTAGCAGGGCGAGAAACTGAATATAATTCATTTCCAGTTTCAGATATAAATATTTTAAATATTATATTCGTGCCTACTAAATATATATACTTAAACTATATACAATTTATAGTCTATTATTGGAATATACGAAAATTGCACAAGTCTCATTCCTAAATCAAGTCATTTGAACGTAGTTCTAACTACTAAGGAAGGACTCATAAAATAAGAAATAGTCCGGTATCGATAGTACGATTTATGAAGCCTTTATAGTGGTTATATTGTTTTTTTCCTTAACAGCCGATTTGTAAATATAAATACTGTAAGGCTTTTACAAACAGGCAGGTACAAATAAAATATATAATTTATTTATATTTATATTGAATTCATTTTCTACTTATGTTGTATATATTTGTAGAGTAGATGACTATATTGAAGTTTTTTTTTATTTTGATATCGTATATAATTGTAAAATATATATTATTTACCTACCCACAAGTCAATAAATCGCTTAACGTATATAGCGTAATGTAATATACGAGTATATATAGTCTTCCCCAATCAATGGAATATCCAACATAAAATTATTTTTAACTTCATCATCATCATCATCGTCCACTATTGGAAATAGGCTCTTCCCAATTCCCGCCACCACATTCGATCTTCAGTTCTTCATACCCTTCCGCTTCCTGCCAACCTGGGAAGGGGTCGTCCCACTGGAGACGTTTTGTTCGGAGCCTCCACTCTAAGACATGTCTAGAGCGGCCGTCAGCTCTATGACATATATGCCCCGTCCATTGCCACTTCAACTTACCAATTCTTTGAACTCTGACGGTAAATCTGGTTTTGTTCTCACCTCGGTTTTTATTTGCAAGAAAATTATCTGCCAAGGGAAGTTAGTATTTCAAATAACTTTTTGCTCAGGAACTATAGAAAGAGAACGCTGCATGCAAAGAGAACTCGATTTTATTATTGATCTGCTGGACAATGCTTTGCTAAGTTCACAGACATTGTTTTGAAGACATTCTTTAAAGCTTTAGTAAATAGTTTCGGAGATATAACAAGCTTCAGAGTTACTGGTCTTGTCTGGATTTGAACAGTAATAGAAGCGGTTTTATATAAACATTTTAAAATCTCTATCACATCTATACAACCAAACGACTTAACAATGCTGCAGAGAATCAAGAACAGCCCAGAGCGTGACACAGAGGGCGATTATATTCGGTATTCTGTATAGCCTGTCGTAGCTTGTGAATGTGGTCCACGGTACAGTAGCCTTATCGAAACCTCGCCTTAATATGACTCTTGAGAACAGCTTATAGACATACTCAGAAGTGCTATAAGTCTAAGAGATTTATCATTCTTTTTGAAGAACAAATGACCACACTTCTAGACTATGCCTCCGGGGTTGTACCCTTGTTTAAGACAATACGTCCATCATCTCTTATGAGTTCCGTGATAATACCGTCCTCCTCAGTCTTTCTCAATACCAATTGTGCCGTGTGTCGACGTGGGAGAATAAGCCTGGATTACTTTTAGAGAATATCTTTTAGTGAATTTGAGCATGAGGTGTGCTACCCGAGTGGACTGACTGTGGAAGTCATTGCTAAAGATAACTTTGTTAACCAATACGCTAGCTAACTCCGCCTCTCGATAGTGGAGTAGGTGGCTCAATTCAAGGTTACGGTGTCCTCTCCCCGTCTTCTGACTAATTAATTCCTACACTAAGTAATTCCTGAAATGGGCGCATACAATTGAAATTTTTCTATAATATTTTTCTATAGTACATAAATGAACGTTATTAAACTTTTCTTAACATATAATATAATTGTAACTTTTAAAATCCACAATTGGGGACTTTTATAAATGTAATTGAATGTACAACAACGATTTTAATTTTTCTTGTCTATTTATTTGTTTGTCTGTGCAGTTCTACGCGCTAATCTCGAAAACGGCTTTCACACTTAAATTTAATTTTCACAATTCTATTTTAGCCAGTTTTCCTTAACGTCTAACTTAACGTGTTGGTTTTATTTCAATTGGTTCATAAGTAAAAAGTAGTGATGTCGATATAAAATAAAGTATTTAAAGTTATAATCTTATTAGATTATGAAGGTAATATCGCTCGCAGCTCCGCCCACTCATTGTAGAAAATATAAAATAAATAGTTACTAGTATAGAAAAATAAATACTTAGAAAAATAACCCAGAAACGAAGAGAGCAGTTGGAAATATAATTTAAAGTGGATCTCTGAGTTTTTAACACTGGCTAGAGAGTGTTCCCGAACATTTCAACTCGCAGCACTCCATCACTATCAAGATGTTATTGTTTTCCAAAGTTTACAGAGCGAACTTTTTACTGTAGTAGTTTAGACAATGAAAAACTACTACATATATCTTTTGGATCTTTCATATGTGG
Organism: Heliconius sara; assembly: GCA_917862395.2. Classification (NCBI taxonomy): domain Eukaryota; kingdom Metazoa; phylum Arthropoda; class Insecta; order Lepidoptera; family Nymphalidae; genus Heliconius; species Heliconius sara. The sequence continues at coordinate 7,365,910 of OU860780.1, read as the reverse complement.
AATTTTATTTTGCAATAGCAATCTTTCCTTACATAAATGTATGGAAAGATTGCTATTGCAAATTTTCAGTTTTTTTTCTATATCAATATAACATTTTAAATGTAATACTAATTTGTATTTTACTGATTAAATTTATATGAGTTCAAAATTTTTAATTCTTATATTTTAACAAAACTATTGCTTTTTTATTAAATTTGGAAAAAAGTCTAGTATCGGGAATAAAATATCTTTCCACTCTACCAAGCATGGATGTATGGTACGTGCTCTACGTAGGCACAGTAACGAAAATATTTTTAAACCTAAATATTTCATCATGTGAGATCTAAATTCATCACGGACAGTCATGCGCCATTTGCGCTACCTTCGCATTAGTACACTAGGTACACGTACGATTGCTTTTTTTTGTTCCATATCTCAAAGGAAAATAACAGAACCAAAGGGTAAAAGGAACCTATTGTTAACACTCCTCTCCCCCATTTTCACGTGTCATGAACAGAGCGAGGAGATTAAGACATTATATAATTTACTACCACGAGTGGGAATCGAACCCAAAGCCGTCGCGTTTTTAGTCATACATTTTTTCCACTGTGTCAAAGAGCAATGCGAATACCTCAATAAATATTTAACACATATAATAAATACAGCATTGAAATATGATTATAGTAAAAGCACTTTCTATTAATTCTCCTCCTCTCATTACAATCACGTACAATTATTTACAAAACCCATTAAAATCATGAATATTTTGCAAGCAAATGAACAATCAGCCCTACATTATGCATAATCTCATCGTAATTATAATATCAAATGATAATGAAATCTGTAAAGTTTAGAATCAGAAAGCGAATGGAACTCGTAACACTAAGAAATGCATAATTAGAATCCACAATTCCGATATGAATAATGAATTTGAGATTCTTTTGAGTTGTGAAGCTCAGCTTTATTGGGGCTGATAAAAGTTTGGGGTACCTCAGCTACGATTTACCCAAAGCTTTTAGTTGGTTTTAAGTCGAAATTTTAAGGCTTTCTAATGTTCAGGTAAGGATTGTTCTGGTGTTACGATTCGGTCGTTATTTTTCGATGTTCAAGGTTAAATTTGATTATATTTTAACGATATATTACGGCCATGGGTACTTAGTGGTACAGAGTCTCTAAATGTATATTCGGCGGTTGTTGGTTCGATTCCCACTCTCAAGTATTTATTATGATTATTTCTTTTATAACCGTGTCTACAAACCGCGACATTAAACTACTCAACACGCAATATCGTGAAAATGAAGTTGAAAGTGAAGAATTTGTGAAAGTGGAGTATTGTTATACTATGTTCCATGTGCTCGTCTTTATTCTAAATACAGCGTCAATCCAAAGAGAACTAGTATTTAAAAGATATTAAAATTGTGTGATGAAATAAAGAAAAAACATGTAAAAAAATTATAGAAAAATAAAGATTCTGAAAATTTACACTTTACGGATATCTCCAAGTAGGAGGTAATTAATAAAGTAAAAGAATAATATTAGCTAAATAATATATATATTTTAGCTAATATTACTTTTTTACTTTATTAATTCTATGTTATGAACGCGAGGTTTTTGGCCTTGTATTTCACAGAAATGTGGTTTATTCTTCATACGTTAGTAATGTGTTATATTAAAAATTTTTACCAAATGCCTACATATTTGTTTTTGTTTTTTATAATTCTATAAAAAAACGATATTACGTAGGAATTTAATCAATAAAAATTATTGAACTGAACATTGAAGGCATTTCATATCAAATATATGTTTATATAAATGGTAAATATATTATAGAAATGGTCCGGATTCATTTAATTTGTATAAAGTTTTAATTGTTCTATTTAACATTTCTAGTACATAATTAGTTAGGCAAGGAGAATCAAGTGTTAAGAATTTTTTACCCAGGTTTTTCTTACGTTTTTTAGCCAGACTTGGGACTTTGTATATTGAGTGGTAATACCGTCACATTTAATGTTACTTAAACGGGAAAAAATCTAATAATTTAAACATAATCATTCCCTGATTGAAATCGAATATACAACTATTCACACTCGGACACGGTGTCACGATCACGTGCTGCTTATTTTCAAATAAAAGGTCACCGCTAGCCTCTAAATAAATTTGTTACTGTAGATTATAAAATAATTTAGCCCATATTGAATTATTGCTTAACTTCAACTTTAACACTTCGGATTTCAAGCAGACTAATTTATGGGTGCCTTTTATTTTGTTCCACGTTTTATTAGGAACATACAACAATGCTGTGTTTTTAAAGCTCTGTATGAAAGCTATTGTGCTGGTCACATTTTTGAAAATAATAGTTGGCGCTATACTCATATGGGTAGGCCAAAGTATGTTCAATTTTTTTATAAAGCAAAGGCGAAGTAACTGACTGTAAAATAGATGATTGTGTGTTCGATTCAAATTCGAGGTGATGATTTTTTTTAATAGGGTATATAACATATTGTGCTACTGAGTAGACAAAGCTCAACTTTTTACATTATTAAATAAAAAAATATTCAAGAAAAAATAAATAAAGCGCTTTCAGGTGTTCAGGTTGAGCTTTGTCAGTGTCAGATATATTAAGTACTAGTATCAGTTTGCTGCTCTGCTGCGGACTAAAATCTTTGCTAACATTGTCAAAAATTTATCTAGAATCTTTAGTCGCAAGCCATCTATCAATCAGTCACTCACTATATGGATTCAATGTATTTATACAATGTAATTCAAGCTGTAAATATACATCACAACAACTTTGTTTACTATCGCAAGTCTCTGGCGTATCCATAGTTCACAATATATGTGAAAATGAAACAGTTTACTCCAAAGCATAAAACAAAAAACTTACGAAAGGACCGACGTGAGCCCTGGGAGACCGTATCGGAATTTCAAAACGTAATTATTACCAAATACGCATGCGATCATAACACTGCCTGTTCTGATATTTACGTAGGCACTGATTATACAGCTACCTATAAGCGGGGATCCTATTTTGTTGGGAAAGAGGTAAACTAACAAGTAAAATACCTGGCGGGGCCTGTCAGACCGCACGTCAGTACCTAAAAGTTTAACAAATTACGACTTATAACACAAATACTTTAAAATAAGTTAAAAGCGGTTTCTTACAAATTTATTTAAAATACGAGCTTTATACATACACATATAATTAATAATTCCAACTACACCCAATTAAAACAGCACGCTTCGTCAACAATAGCCCACAACCAATCTATCAAATATTTATTTATTTCAAATATTTCAGTAAGTATTGTATTAAAACAATACGTTGCTAACACGCGCCAGTGTTTTCATATGAAACACCGCATTATTATGAACAAAACCACAGAATAATTATCAAATTATGAAACGTTGCAATAACACAGCGTTAAGGCACAATTATTTTAGTATTAGATGTGCGCAGTGGATGATATTCGTATTTGCGTATGAAGCATACATTTTATAGATGCTGAATTTTTGCACTCAATTCTCTTTATCCAACATGTGTATTTAGTAGAGGGAATTTAGGGCAATTTTTACAGAATATAAAGAAAAGGTTAAAAGAAAACAAAATATCATAAAGATATCATCATCATCATCATCATCATCAGCATTGGCACTATAACTATGATATAGTATATATTTATTAAGATGTTCTTTCATACGAAGGAAAGATTTTTTTTTTAAATTAAGGACCCTCCGTTCCCGACAATTTTCGAGACTTTGAGTGTTAAGTGTCAGAACTCAACGTCACACTGCGCTCTGTTACCAGAGCAAGAAAACGGCAACAATTAATTCTTCCAACTGAAAATCAAACCTATAACCCTCGCATCACAGTCGGTCGCTGCGAAACTCCGGCTTCTACAGATTCATATACACAACCGTTATATAAAGTAGCGTTTTATCCTGCTATATTCCAGTCCACGTTATAAACTGATAAGGCAACAAAAGGCAAAGTAATTTCAGAGACAAGTTAACGTGTAATATATTTTTGTGGCATTGTTCATAGAATCCTTTGTCTAGGACGTCGTTAATCATTGTCACTAGACGATAAGCGATGTGATGACCGGAGCTGAGCGCTGCTGTAGCTCTACACTGTACAGTAGCCACTCGGAAATAATGAATGAAATGTGAAAATTGAATTTTGAATACAATACGAAGCTGGATTGCTTATATCAGTCACATAAGAAATTTAAAAAAAGAACAGTTTCACATTGTATTCTGCATATAGTAGTCGAAAGGTTTCTAGTGTTAAGACACTTTGTTCTTTTTTTTCGAGTTGATTGTTGTTGATGGTGGTGGATGGAAACGCCGCGTTGCTGTTAGAGCGAAAAATTTAAAATATGAATATAAATAATAATTCAATCCCACGAGTAGGGATAGCGCCCACAACCGTCGCGTTACAATCATATCCTTATCCTCATATCTTTATCCTCCCACCACGACTGCCTCTTAATTTTAATTTTTTTTATTAATTCCACAAAATTTATAATAATGGAGAGAAGAAAGAATAAAAATCCAGTGATTGACATAACACAGGCGATAAGTAAGAATAAATAGTTTTTGTGAGTACTTCGGCATCGTCCATCAATCTGACGCGTCGATAAGCGGATCAACACTACCCACGGACCAATATGTAACATTCGCCATTCTTTGAAAGTTACTTCATTGTAATATTATAACTATAGAATTATTTAGTTCTTACTGTAGATTTTTTTGTTGGAAAGATCTTATTGAAGTTGCTGTGTTATGAGTAAAAAAAACAATAGTGATGTCAGTCGTGGCACAGGGCGCAAACGTGTGTGAATGTAAACGCGACCGGTTGTGGATTTGGTCTCCCATCCGAGGCAATGAAATATTTATTTAAATTTATAATCATTTCAATTAATTTCATTTATCCGCTCTGGTACAGCGCGGCAAAGCGGCAAAGCGCGGAGATCCGCCACTCAACACTGAATGTCTCTGCCTACCGTGCTGTGTGCGGGATACAGCGTGAAGCTGGTTTAATTTGATTTAGTAAGTAAAAGTAAAGCATTGAGTTGCGTTGCCGAATTTGCAATATTTCCAATGCTAGACATAATTGAACAATAATGTTTCATCTTTTTAATTCATTCTATTTAATTATTTATATTTCGTCCAGTTCCCATTAAGTTTTATGAGTGGCAAACTCAATGCTGTGTTTTGTCTTGTTATCAGAGAGGAAATGAAAATAATAAATTCCTCCAATTTGTAATCGAACCCACGGGAAAACCTTCCCGTGAGACACTGAGCCGCGCCGTCGTACTCCGATGGTCTCATAGGACAACCTACCGTCTCAAAATATATTATATAAAAATCGTACTAAGCATCGTCGAAATGCTAAAGCACAACCAAATTTACTCTCAACTGAAATAGGTTACCACATTCTCAAATATTATCATTTGATAAATAAACTAAGACGCGTTTTCGGGTCTCAATTATTATTTCATTACAGCGAGTATTATTACATTATACAGTGGTTACGTTTTAAGGATATCCTGGCGCAGTGGCATAAGCATATGAGTTTGAGGAAGTTTATATATATATATATATATATATATATATATATATATATATATATATATATATATATATATATATATATATATATATATATATATATGTGTGTTTTCATTTCCTCACTGTGATAACTAAACAATTGCAGCGTGACTTTCTAAACTTAACATGCAATCTTTTAAAAAATCGGCAAATATCGGCTCCCCTGTTTCATGCGAGATACAGCGTGAAGCTACAAAAAGATCTATGATATATCTAAAAAAATTATCTTTCGGTATATCACAGATTTATATCTTTCGTTTATTTGTACAAGTGAAGTATTTACATTCACACTGCTTGCCAAATTTTATTTTGACTAGGTTGTCTAAGGTACTGTAGATATAGTAAGTAGTAGTATATATATTTAATTTCAGGTTGGCTTCTGAACAAGATCTTGAGTAAAAGGATTTTGACCAACGGACAGACAGACGGGCAGATGGGTAACAACAGAGTGTTCCTATATCAGGAATATAGGTTTATAAAAGTTTCGTTTTTTCCTTTCTGGGTATGCATATCTAATTAAAATAAAATATAAATTTTAGTTAACTTAACAGTAAATAAATTAAGTTAACAGTAAATAAATAAGTATCTTTGTCCAAAACGGATACATCAATTTAGAGTAGTAGTAGTATTGTACTAGTGAAGTTCTATTAAATTGGTTTTAATCTTTTTTGATATAGATCAGTGGGACTGATGGATAGTCTCATTCAAACAAATCCACTATTAACTAATCAAGTCTTATTTATGTTTTATTTATTAGGAAGTTACTTGTATAATATAAATATTTTAAATCATGTAAAATGTGTTAGGATATGGAGTGTTTACCTCAATCTGTACTTATTTACTCTGGTCCTGTACTTTTCGCACTCCAAATAAAAAAATAAAAAATAACATTCTAGTAGCAAAAACTTTTGAGACAAGCTCACTAGCATTCCTGTTTACCCCACAAGTTACTATTGAGGAACAGGAAAAAAATAGAAAATCCCATCCAAAAATATTCCAACACACATTTAATAAAGTAAAAACGCCCATATTGCCATAATAAACCCAACCCTAGTAGATGTAATCGAGACGACCCAATAAAAAACATTTTCGATTTGCCAGCAATTAATTACGGAGTAAATTTCCAGACTGCAATACCGCTTACCTTTATTGTTTTGTGATCGATGGCTCCAGTGACAAGAACAAATGGATCAGATATTCTATAAACATTTGTTTGATATCGAATTGTAATTTGTAGATAAGATGTGATGATTGAACGGTTTCTTGATATAACGGATTAGTTGTGATGTTTGATGGTTTGGTAATGTTATTGAAGGTTTTTGCTCTCACCTGTGTTTTGCTTCATACGAGTATAACAAACGGGAAGCTTAACTCTTTTTTCTGCATATGCAAAAAACATAAGTGTTAAGACACACAGTTCCTCATATTCCACCATATTTTTGAAACATTAGGTATCGAAAGGCGTTATTCAATGCCACGATTGCCTTTGGGGTGAAATTAGAATGTACCAAAAATTTATTAGTTACTTACCTTATATTGATTTATGTGAGTCAACGATAACGATATGAATACGAAACATTTCTGTATTAAGTTAATTTTGTTCGTGGATATTGGTCATAAGATTCTATTTGCCACAAGGTTGAGAAAATGCGTAAAAGTAAAAAAAAATTTATAATCTATATATGTATACAAAATTCCTCCATTATTAAGTGACAGACAGATGTTTGTCTGTCGCACAGACGAAACTACTGGACTAGTAAGTTGAAATTTCCCTTCTTAAGCGAACAGGAAAAATAAGATTACATTAAGTTACTGACTCAGCATGCAAAAAGCTAAATAACAATTCTTGTTTATTTATTTCTTATTTTTTATTCATTATTTGGAGTGAATTTGTGAAAATGTAACCAAAACGATATAAATGTCCTCCAGAGAAATCTTTGGAGGCAAGATATGTCAACCTGTTTCAAAGCTGTTAACATTTCATTTTCCATTGTTTTTATGTGGTGAATACATTTTTTTCTTTTATTCGACTAGGTCAAAGTAAGCATATTATAAAATAAATTTCGAAGTACTTATTAATCTATGTGTAGTGAATATTTTATCGAAATTCGAGAGGCCGTCGATTGTGGACCATCGCGTCGTGGCGCAGGTGCAAAATGGTATAAATAGTGCGCATTGGTAAGTGCGACAGTTATGGATTCGATTTCCAACCAGAGGGTTTAAATATTTAATATTTACATTTCTTCGCTCTGGTGGGTGAGGATTTAGCAAAAAACTACAAAAATATTGAAATTGGAAATATTTTGTTATTTCAAATAGTGTCAAGATACTACGTCTTTTAGACTCGATCCTACAAAACATAAATCCTCCAAATTAGAATTAAATCTATCATCATCTCAGTCAGCTTACATTTATCACTCAATTTACAGTTCGACGACGGCCTCGGGTTAGTACAGATTCTTGTTACAAATTTACCACATTTTTTTATATACATGTTAGATCTGTTCCTTGTATCAAAGTTTTTCGATAAAACATTTTACGAATCTCAAGCAGTCAATACTATTTAAAGCATTGACTGATTGAGTTTCAAATAAAATTGAATTAATTTCTGCCAATCAACACACAAGATCTTGAAATTTAAAAAATTAAGTACAGGGTCTTAAAATTGTAAAGTTCCTAAGCTAATTTAACCTAACTTATACTTAATAATCGCAAAATCTGTAGCTCAAACCAATCCAAGATCTACTTATTTTACATATTTCTGGTGGGACAGCAGATACTCTAAACAGTCAATAGAAATTTTATTCATTACCAACATAGATAAACTATATCATAAACAATAATATTCATAACATACCTGGACAACCCAGGTATTCTTTACATTGCCGAGATATTGTATAGAAAATCGACTTGCACATATTGCCAGTCACATACATATTTCAATCTATCAATAGTTAATAAGAGACACAGTATATTTCTCAAGAATGGATTTCAAACATAAATCAGGGAGACGCTTTTGTTACATGACGTATTGTCGTTGTGACAGTCAACCATGTCAAATATTAGTATTGATTATACGCCACTGATGAAATATCTTCTCCACGGTTTTTATAGTCTCGTGAATGATAGCTCGTTATTTTAGAAATTTATAACTGGACTTTTAAATGAATTGAAGATTTTTACAATAACACAGCGTCGTTTGTAAAATGCGACGATTATGGGTTTGGCAATTTCTTTTTGAGAGAATGATTAAAAATGTATAAATTATGTTCATTTCTTCTCAGATTCTTCTTACCTAAAATGCCTATACGAAGTTGAATACAACACACATTATCTTAGTGATTGGATGTTATTTTTATGTATTAAGATTAAACACATAATAATAGTCATATTCTATTCAAAATCTTTTAAAATTCGCAGAAAGGAACACATAATTAAATAATTTTCTCCAATCTAAATTAAAAATACCTACAAAACACCGCGTCCCGCCCTCTGACACCTGCACTTGAGCATCCGCAACAATCTTGATTGTTCAAAATCTCAGCGTGTTCCTTTGATAAGATTTATGTTCTGCTGTTGACACTTAATTTTGTCCGCGTTTAGTTCGTGACGCCGATTTCAAGTTTCCTGTGTAGAGCTTTTTGAAATTTTATTTGCTACAGATTTTTTTTTCTTTTTTTAACGCTATATCGCAAATATAAAAAGGTAGGCAAAGGGCTCTAATTTAATGTTAAGACATACCATCTCAACATATCGAATAATTTTCGAGATATGAATACCGATTGAAATACTTCATTGCTCCTAGGGAGAATTAAACCTGTAGCCGCGTTTACAGTCAGACGCTATGCGCCACAGTTTCTTCTACGATGTTCTTAAATTGTTTTTATTGTTTATTATATATAGATATGGTATACAAGGTATACTACTATCATACAAAAGTTCAAGCGTTTTCATTTTTGCGTTTGTCTTTTTGTACCTTTTCATTTAGTAGGTTTCACCTATTCACCATAAAAGAAATCATATGAAATAATGTCAATGTAGTTGGTTGGTAAGAATAATTCTAATTATATTCGCGTAGTTCTTTACTTTTATCCTAGAATAATGTTGTACTTTCTTATTATGTGCAATGAAATAATATAAAAGGTCTTAATAAGTCTTTACCATTATCAGTCATTGAATAAATGATAGATCTATTGATACGAATTAACTTGCTATCAATTAACATGAACTTATACTTTTTTTAATTGTCTCATATTTTAGTTATCTATTAAAAATTAAAATCATCTTCACGCTGTATCCCGTACACAGCAGGGTAGGCAAAGGGAACCTAGTGTTAAGACACTCCGTTCCTTACTTTCTACCTAATTCTGGAGGCATTGCGTGTTAAGTGGCAGAACTTAACGCTCGGAATCAGAGTGAAAGTGCGCTTGCCGTTTACTTGCAGTAGCTTTGCTTGCAGTACTTTACTTAAGTACTTAGCGTCTACCTAAATACCGTACCTATACCTAAATATTTTTTTAAAATACAACAAATTTGGCGAGCAAAATTCCGTTCAACGGCCGTAAGTCAAGGTTTGAGTTCCGCAAAGGACGCCGTCCGCATAAGCATCCACATAGTGATTGTAAATTTTTAGGAACAAGGTAACCTCTTCTCTACCCACCCGGTGTCTCTGTAAAAGCCAGTAAGAATAACAGCATTAACCTCATATACGAAATAATACAACGACAAAATCAAATAAATTCCCATAAAACTTAAATTACTTAATGTGGCCGTCGTATCGCAGTGGCACAAGCGTGTGACTTTAAAGCGTGACGGTTATGGGTTCAGTTCCCATTCGGGGAAAAGAATTATAATTTATTAATACTTTTATTTCTTCACTTCGGTAACAAGGCAAAGTGTGGTGTTGCCTGCAAAATTCGGCGGAAAGTAGGGAATGGAGTGTCTTAACACTAGGTTCCCCTGCCGACCTTGCTGAGTGCATGCGGGATACAGCGTGGGGCTGATTAATTTTTGATTTTTTATTAACTTAAAATATGTATGTACGTTTTGATAGATGATTCGTTGTCATCTTATGGGTAGTGTCGTGATCAAATTTTCATCGCCCGTAATTAACTATTTAACTTAACTGTTACGTTTCAACAAAGTAACGCAAATAGAAACACGTTGTATTAGGTTTCTCTCAGTGAGATCATGTGGTACCCAAATGTCAAGTTTTCTTGTACCCAGACTTTCATAAATGACGTAAAACTGTTTTATGATTAACATTTTTTCTTCAACAATGTCGTAGCTACTAATATGTCGGACTTGCTCCACTTTCTCAAAGATGACACTGATTTTATCTGTGACAGGACGTCCAACGAAAGCCTTAATTTGTCACACTGACATTTCCAGACTTGAAACACTTAAACCACATTTGTGCTACTCTTACTGATACCGCATTAGGTTTGTAAACCGCACAAATTTTATTCGCGGCGTTCGTCGTATTTTTACCTTTTTTGTAATAAAACTTTGAAATGTACCGAATTTCTTCGCCGCATACGTTCATTTTGCTTGCCTGAAAAATAATTGAAAAATGGCGAGAACTAGTTTTTTTTATTTATTATATTTTCAGAATGTCGCATTTAATAGTATTAAAACCAGCCAGTTACATTCAGTACAGCCAAAAAGGCTTAATTACTAATAATACATTCAAAATACGAAAATACACGAGGGCCGCCAGTAATACCAATAAACCAAAATTAAATCTTTTAAATTAAATTTTTGCCGTGTGATCCCGGCCTAAAATAGGATCATCCTGGTACTGGTGATGTCGTAAGAGGCGACTAAAGTACGTGTGGTAGAGTCACGTCGCCAGCAATGGCAACACGCATGGGCAGACTCGACCGGATCATTACCACCCCCGGCATTTGAAACCGGCGTGAAGTAGTGGCTTTACGCCACTGCCGGGCCCCGGCGCCCAACCCGTCTTAAAGGCCGGCAACGCACCTGTAGCTCCTCTGGGGTTGCACGGGGTCGTGGGCGGCGGTAATCACTTACCATCAGGTGACCCGCACGCTCGTTTGCCGTGTCTTTTCCATAAAAAAAAAAAAAAAAAAACATCTTATTCCGACTGTATTTACACTTATAGTACAAGTAAAATAACATTTATTTTTTTCAGTTATGTTCATACTGACAGATGGAACTCAAACCCACTTTGTCTACCAATTAAATAAAAATAAATGACATATAAACATTCCTTCGAATCGGGATCGAACTCGTAACTATAGCGATTACAGTCAAACTTGCACTGCGCGACGACGGCCTTATTAAATGAACGTTTATACTCCATATAAAGTATTCTTATTCTATTAAAGAGGAGGTGTAAAGCCTTACAATGTGCAACAGAAATACTCACTTAAAGAGATTCGCAAAAACTTACTCAAGGTTTTATTTCTCAACTCCATGTTGTTTGTAACTTTCTCGATTGTTTCTTAAATTTTATTCACATTTCAACGTGTGTGGTACAGCTAGACGATACGAGTCTAGTAATTATGACTTAAACCTTCCTCCTACTTAGGACAATAAAATTAAACCTGTTTTTTTTCATATATCTTTAAATTAAAAATAATAATAATAATAATCTTAAGCGTTTATGTTAGATCAGCCGTTTTCATTCTAATGACATTAGGAATAATTAGGAATTCTTGAAAAATGAACAAAAATATATATCCTTCTATTACAAAAAAAACACATACTCGTTGCTAACTAGCATCTTGTAACGTCAGTCAAGTGCTGCACAAGGCTCTACGTACTCTAGGCACAAATTTCTCGGTACCAACCTTTACGTAAATCCCCAATAGTTGAAACTCCTATCATCGATCTTCAAAATTTCTGAAAGTCATAGTGTTAATACTCAGGTAAGTTCGGCTGAGTCTGTCCTTGTCTTTTATGAGTCTCAATAAGTTTCACTAATGGTTTTTTAATATTGTGTCTTCTATTCCCACTTGATAAGAAGTGGTCACCTGTACATTCTCGGTCACTCGCCTTTTGGCTGTCCGAATTTTGATCTGGGTATGAGATTTTCCGGTCCTACTTTACTTTTGCCTTCGTTATTTGACGATGCTTGTGACAAATCTTTATCCGATAGTATGGCATCTTGTTGAAGCTCTTGGAACCAAAGCTGTCCATCATGTCTTGTAAGACATTCTAAATCAAAATATAAGGATTTATAAAATATCAATAAATTTATAAAAAGAGTTTTAATACTATAGTAAAATAACAACAAAAGCAGCACGTACTTTTGCTAATTTTACAAATTTAGAAAAGTAAATAGAAATTCAACTTTGAATAATTTACTTCTCTAATCTCAGGGACCAAGTTGGTACCAAAACTGTGGAACGTCTTAGCAGTGCTGTTATATAGAGAAGTATTTGCGAGGGACCTAAATTGAGGCAGGTACTATAAATCGCAATACGCATCGATAGCGGTTAAGAAAATTAGATGTTTTTTTTTTTCGATCAACCCCGTCTCACAGACATACACGTCACCAATGGTGGGTTAAGGTTTATTAAGGCTGTCATCAGTTATGGGTTTGGAATTCCTATCAGGGTAGTATATATTTTGATTTCATCTCTCTGGTAACAAATTAAATACAGCTTCTAGTTCTGTGGCTCTTCATGGTTTCAAAAATTGGCTGGTAATTGATGAAGACACTATATATAGTAGTTTTATATAGTTCAACGGAACGGAGTGTCTTTCACTACGTTCCCTCTGCCTACCCTGCATTGTGCGGGATACAGCGTGAAGCTGTTTTTTTTTTTTTATATAGTTCAATCAAATGAAATTACCTGTATGATAACCTGTACAAGTCCTAATTACAATGTAGGCGTGGATCCTGTCATATTCGGAATGGTTACATAAAGATTTAATATGTTCTTAGCAAAGTGCGATTAACACTTTGAAATGCTATGAATTTATAATATTTTCATTTATTAATTTATTCTAGACGGGTATTTGAAAACAGCATTGAGGACCCAGATCAGTTATACTGTTGCATTTTATACTTTTTTTGGTTAAAAATTATTTGCTTACTAACAGTCGCGCCGCAGTAGAATAGCCTCTGACTATAGGTGCATGGGTAGTGAGTTGATATTTTCACATTTTTTTATCGAAAATGGCACTACATCATACAATATAATGGGCATATTATGGTAAATATTATCTAATATTAACTTGCAAAGAGTCTTTGATATCAGAATACAAGCCTTCGCTTATTATTCGCGTATTGCATATTTTACAGTTTTAAAATGTTATTCTACACTTAGGAAAGAATAATACTTTTTTAGAAAATACATTTTTTTAACGGTACGGTACATTTTTAGCGGTATTTAACCCGCACCTCTTGGAAACAGTCCAAAATTTTTTTTTGTAGATTTACCATATATACTGCTTATAGCAGAGTAGACAGAGAACTTATTATTAAGGCACTCACCACGATGGCCTTTCATTTTAAATATCTAGTTAAAATAATATAATTCCTACCTCAAAATTGCTTCTCACTCAAAAATTCCAAACACAACAAAACAAGAACAAAATCAACGTCCCACCTCCCAATGTTGTCGTACGCTATTCGCGAATTCCACAAACTTATATAGGCATATTAAAACAAGGCCGGCGGCTGTCAAACATACGAGCCGTAGAAAGTTTGAGTATTATGTGAGCAATTAGTATATTAAAGGCTGTTTGCTACAGTTACCGACGAAATTTCATAACCTAATGGTGTCTCTGGTACGGATTACAGAAAAGTCGTGGCGTTCATTAATTTGTGTAATGGAACTTTGTGTTTTGTAGGCTATTTGCTTTTTCTTGACAAAGATCTAAGGATGTAGGAAAGAAAAAGAAATTATAATATACTTTTTCAGGTTCTGGCTATTTACCGCATCTAGGGTAGGGTAGGCAGACAGATTTTGGAGATATTGCTGGTAGAGTGGTGACACTCTACATCGGAATCTAACATATTACCGAGACAAGGAAATGGATATAATTAAATAGTAATCAAATCCACAACCATCGCGTTGACAATCTAACGATGTAGCGCTGCGCCATGACGATTCTATAATATTATAAGTACTAATAAATAAATATTTTTATAATGATTACGCTATTATTATCACTGCTCAAAAATTATATGTAATAAGTAAAATAAAAATTAAAGGGTTAGTTTTTATTTTCTTTTCAAAATATGTAAATTTGATACAGATATTATAATATAAGTATTTGTTTATGTAACAACCTTCTAGGTTTAGTTCAACATAAAACAAAAATATTAAGGCAAGGAGTATGAAAATAACTTTCATAATAATATACGACCCGCCCCCGCCTTCGACGAGCGAGAATCGGACCTACAACATTTTCGTACAAATACACAATGTCCCAATACACCACAACGGGCCCCAACGACTATTATAGTATGGCAAAAAGAAATTAATCATTACATAATGATCTACTGTCTTCATACTTCAGACTATAAATTACAAACTTTGTTCCGTTATCGAGCAAGTTGTTTTACGACAACCGTTAATAGCGGCCAACAACAGGCGTTTAAGTATTTAAACATGTTGATATTCAACCAAACTAAATGGATTGAGATGATACTAAGAATTATCAAGACTATCTATCTATCTAGAGTTATTCTCTGTAACGGATGTCTAGAGTCTAGATAGTCTCGATCTAGAGATAACTCTAGATCGAGTCAGAAATCTAATCTCTAAAAAATCTATTCTCGTGTCAGAAACTTGAATGATGGTTGGAATGTTTTAAATTATATTATATGTTTATATGAGCAAACCAATTTTTAGAGATAATTAGTGATGTGATACTCTTTAAAATTTAAATAATAAACTATCTCGTTGAATAATGGAAACATCATTATGACGTCAAATTTTAAAAATCAAAACAAAAGCATTTTTGAATCGTTACTTTTTACTATTTGGTTAGATCTATAAAATAAATACCTAAAAAGATAGTGAAGAACATTTTCAATTATCACTAAAACATCTCTGATAATCCACAAAATAAACAAAAATACATAAACAGATAAAAACAGTTTTATAGGCTTAAATATACAGGCAAACGCTGTAGTAAAATTATTTTAGAACAAAGCTGTCTCGCTACTAAATTAACAATAGGCATTCCATTGTTTTCGTTGATTAAGCCAATTTAATAATATTAATTATTCAAAAGCACGGACGAGTTACAGAAGCTCGGACCGTAAATATCATTAGAGACAAATTATACAAAAATTGTTGCTCTAATTTCATTAAAATGTTCAAAATATGGTATCATATTTTAGACAATACTCGCTTTATGTAATTTTGAATTGTTAAATATTGATTATTTTTAATTACAAATTTATATTACTATTCTATTTATATTAGAAAATTACGTACTTTAGAACTTTATAAACATAACAAACCGTTAGGGAGTTTTAAAAGGCCCAAATATATAGAACTATTTCCAACAAAGAATTTATACTATTTATATACAGATTTTTTTGGTCAAGCAAAATCAAGTGTTTCAATATTTTTAGAGTATCAGTCAACAGTGAGGATAGAAAAATATTTTTAAAAGTATATAAAAATTTGACTTGTTCTCCTGCCTTTGGAAGCCGTCTAAGCACCTTGACCACTACGCACATACCATACGTTCTTATCAAGCTACGTCGAAATTCTTATACGTTCTTAATAATAATAATAATAATAATAATAAAATAGCTTTATTTATTCCACAAAAGAAAAGTACACATTATTTGCATGACAAAAAGCTTTATAAATATACTAAATACTTATAATAAATTACACTAACTGTTTCTAATTGTGTAGGCTACAACTTTATATATTTATACACTTTTATATATAATATATTTATTTTAATGTGTTTATGTGTTTATTTTAACTCCTTATTATTAATTGTTATTTATTTATTTATTTTTTTTAATTATGTGGATCCCCTCCGGGTAAAAGCCTCCCCCCATACGTTCTTACAAAATGAAATTACCAAAAAGTGTTTTGTATAACTTAAAGATCCAATACAAAAATTTTCTTAGAATACCCTAAAACCTATAGGTATGTAAGCGTATCAATAAATAGAATTTAGTGATAATACTAATAATAATATACAAAAAGTTCCTTTTGTATACAACAAAAGCTCACCAGTGCTTTTCAATCAATTCTACCAATCAGTGGGTAATTGATTCCATTACAAGTAAACACGCGTCTAATGGAAGACTTTCTGCCCATTACTATAACAATATACTGGCTGAGCTTAAGGAGCTTTAGCTACTATTTTGGTTTGCTAAAAGGTACCTACTTGAGATGGTTAAAATCAATTGTTATGTTAATATTTGAATATACTCTTAAATGTTTTGAGTTCAATTATTACTTAGTAAGGAATTGTAAAATTAATTCTTCGATTTTGCTAGAGTAAGGTCACTCAAAATCGATTCCTCGGAGAGCATGTAGCATTTTATTTCTGTACATTGAGTCAAAATTTTTACTTCACTATATTGACTCTCGGTTTCACTTTACGCTGTATCCGGAAAATCAGGGTGCGCTCGCTTCCTTAACTGGTAACAATTATAAGTATAAATATTTATCCAATTTTCGAGATATTCCGTGTTGAAATATAAAGATCGCGGTGTGCATTGTGACCAGAATAAGGAAAACACAATAATTTATTCCACCGAGTGAGATCGAACTCACAACCGTAGCATTTACAGTCAGGCGAAGTGCCGATGCCGCTGCACCCCAGGAATAGCCTCTCTAATAATCTCTCCTTTTAAATATGAATATCATGAGAACAATTATAAAGGAAACTCGCGAAACAGTTATTAATATTAAAGTAAGAATCGTTCAGGAAAATATTTTTTATTATTTGTTTATTATACAGTATATTGTTAAATTGTGCTTAAGCACGCAGTTGCTGGAAAAATCTAGCTTAGTTTTTACCTAGATCTATATTCTGAGCTAAACATTTAAAGCCACCTATATACTTTATGATAGTTATTGCAAAGGTAATGACTTAATTCTGCAATTTAATTGATACTAAAATTTTATTTGTATAAAGCTATAACAATAAGTTTATGAGGTTTTAAACGTCGCGTGCGCATGGCATCTTATTGTGTAGAATAAATGATCGAATAGCTTGACGGCATCTATAACTATATATTTTTTGCAGACACTCCGTTTACTATGTTCCGCTCTCAGGAGTGACGGAACTCAAGACCATATTCCACGCCATATCTGGTTAACAGAGCAAGATTAAAAAGTTTCACTTAGTGGGAATCGAACCTATAATCATTTTGTTTACAGCCAGACGTAGAAAAACAAACATAAATAAAATATTTTTTTTTATACAAGTACAACATAATATTTTTCGCTAACTCGCAAACACTCAATGGGCACCTAATGACAAGAATGCTGTGTGCCATTAACAAGATAATAATATAGGCGACGTGGAAGCGATATAAGGGAAGGGAAGGAAAAGGAAAGGGTTGCTGATTGCCTCGCTATGACGATGGGATAATCCACCGCTTTATGTAGATTTTAATCACAATACATCCTCTCACCTAATCTTAGATCGATGGGTTGGATTGAGAGATGTGGTTTTATATTTTTTTCTTTTTTTCTATTAACACATCCATTGATATTAAATACTGTAGAGGTGTAGTGGTACATCGTGTGACTGTTAATGGTTGTAGACTCGATTCCCACTCATATATGTATTATATTATTCTGAGAGATTTAATATAATGCTACGTAGCAGTAACTTATACTGTGTGCAACAAACAGCTATCTTCGTGATTTATCCCTAGCGGAGCAGTAGGAGAAAACAGAGCGTCATACGCTACTATCTCTGCGTACTTCTTCTTCAAATAGAAATATTAATATTGTAAGAGTAAATTATAATTTTAGAGGCCATCGTAGGACGTGTGACCGTGAGGGCGAATGCGCATTCGTCCCCTTTTGACGGAATAGTCATTTCCCCGTTCTGCTACGATAAAGTGCCGATTTGAATACCACCACTATCCTCGCAATGTCTAAGATACTCCGTTCGCATTAAGAGACTTCTATTACACACTTTCTGCTAAATTCTGGAGGCATTGCGTGTTGAGTGGCGGAAATAAGCGCCGATCTTTGCCTTGTTACCAGAGCAAGGAAAAGGCCTTAAATGCTTATCTTAAAAAAAAATTAAAAAAAGATTATTTTAGCCAAAATTCGAATCCAAGTCACCATCAATTTCCAATTCCTCTAAACCAAATATAGCTAGTGTAGCTAGCTACATATTATATGAAACGTAACTAAGTATATGAAAAGCACTCCAAGTTAGTTAAGAGTCTAATCACATTATAGTGAACAGGGTGCCTTCACACAATGACCCCCACTCAAGAGCGGCGCGTGATGAATGATGATATATAATCTCTTAAAGTATCAAACTTGCGCTCGTAGGGTTATCAGAGTACATTGTTGTGTGGTAAGTTATATTTTGTGTTTATGTAAATAAGGTTTGTGTGCATTTTTGTGTATTAAATCGGTAGTTTGGTGACATTTACTATTGTCGTTTGAATATGTTTTTAAAATTTTAATATTCTTGTGGAGTACAGACGAGCATCCTGTACTTTGGTAGGATTATAACATATGCTAAATTTCATATTATAAGATTTTGTTTGGTTTGCCGTGTTAGTATGTGTCTTAGTGTTGTGAAATTCTGCAAGTTTTGATGACAATGAATCAATATAAAAAAAAACGATATTGTTATTAATACAAAATGACCGCCGCAAAAAATTTTACGGTTGACATTTTTTTGTAAAACCGAGCTATTATAAATATAAATTATTGATTTATATATGATAGCTATACAAAAAATTTTTTTTGGTAGCCCTAACAGACCCAGTGCTGAGCTTGATGTGACATCACGTTGCGCTTTTATAACCTAAGGTATGATTACTCAGCAAGACTCCTATGAACACTATAGCTAGCATGGTTTGGTCAAGTAAACATATTTTCTGCATGTGTACATGAGTTTAAAAATTTTCTTTAAATATATATTAAAACTGTTTAAACCGGCTCAATGTGATTTGTACACGCGAACCAAGGGTCCTGTACCATTATCAAAGTCGCCAAAAAATCACGTTTATTATATGGGAACCCCTTTAAATATTTGTTATTCTGTTTTTAGTATTTTTGGTAGGTTACAGTTCACAGCAGTTGTAAACATTTTAGTTACATAAATCGACGAGTAGAGTCGAAGAAAATACACTAGTCTTCACATTGAAAATTCGTAAAAATATTTCATTTTACTTTCATCAATTCTGTATAAAATATAATTTTGTTTCAACAATGGTTACCTTGAGTGTTGATTTTGAATTGCTCATCTTATTGTAAGAATAACAAAAGAAAATTATTGAATAACTTGTACCTTCTCTGTATCGAATTCAATTAGGTACGCTTATTATTTAAGCTCTTCTATTTATCATTTGCGATGTGGCACAGTAGTGGCGTCATTTTAATTTGAGGTAGTGTTTGGTTCTAATAAAATAGTCTATATTGTATTATGTGGTTCCTCTTTAAAATCTGTGAGTGTACAATCAACCATGCTATTTCGTCTTACTTTCCGATTTGGTACTAATTCCAAATATAATATGGAAACATCTTTGTTTCTCTACACAATAAAAAATAAATTATTGAAATCAAAATCTCTCTTATCTCAGGAACAACTGCTTCGTATTGAATAATTATTTTAAATAGTCCGTATATCGAGGAAGGCTATTATTACATCACGCTAATCATTTCCATGTAAACTATCTACTGTAGCTGAACAAATAGTTGATCGTAGCTGATCATATAACGAGGCTGAAGCAGAAGCGAGCTTGTATCTCTATATGAGAAATCATTGAACTAAAAAAAATGATATACATATGCGTATACCATAATTAATATGGCACTCGATAAAATTGTCTTATATTTTTTTTGTTTTAGTGGGAATTTAACTCACAAACAGCGATAGCACAGTGTCAGAATTAAAAGATATTTTTTTCTAGCATCCTATTTGTATAATATAATATTATAAAAATGAAAATTTTAGAGGCCAACAATCCATCTGTTTGTTACTTTTTCACGCAAAAACTATTGAAATAATTTTGATGAAACTTGCCAATATCCGCTTATACATCGCTTGGGTATGATACAACAGTAAGCGGACGAAGCATTGCATAAGTTACTAGTATCTTATACAATATTTAATCATTTAATACATACAAGTAAACACTTTAAATGAATTTTAACCGTACTGACAATCTTCATCGCTGGGAGTTTTGTCTTTAAGCCTGGGATTTTCTAAATCCGCTTGTGCCATATACTTGTGTGATGGGGATTTGTGTATCGGTTTCAATTTATGAAAATGCAAGACTTGCTTCGAGATATATGTGTATCTACAATCTACATACTATATATATATATATATATATATATATATATATATATATATATATATATATATATATATATATATATATATATATATATATATATATATATTACGAGCATTATCTGCTCTTATATTATGCACTTTCTGTTATATCTCATTTTAGTTTTAGCTTCATGTTGGGTGCAGCATATAATGGTAGGCAGTGGGAAACTAGTATTAAGACACTGATAACCTAATTTTAAGACACTGTTTCCCACTTTCCTCTTAATTTTGAAGACATAGCGTTACGTTAAGTCAACCGATATGGAATCTGCATATGGGCATATGCAGGTCGAGTATATGATTTCCCTCGTACACTTCACCGAACTCCTTATACATAACCTTTAGTAGTCTTATTAATAACTGTTGTCTAAAGTTGTTGTTTTCTTAGGTAAAGTGGTTCTATCTGATTTCCCGAAAAGATGTCTTAAATTATTCTGCCTTATCAAAATAATGAGCTCCATCTAAATGATAATTTATATCTTACATCATATAATAATATGGCTTAGTTTTTAAAAATAGGTAAAAATGATAACATCAGAACAGAACCATTAAATAAAGAAATACCCTACTCAATAAGTAATGTAGTACAAAGTCTATTACGAGAACCATCAAAGGACGAGGTTCGATTGGAATGGTGATGGAGATGGCAGATCGATTGGGGCTATTTCATACATAATTTAGCGGTAATATTATCGTTGAGGTTAGTTTCGTATCAAGTTATAAGCTTAAAGCGTTTTTAATACAATATATTTTTAAGAAACGAATTTAATTTTTAAAACGTACGCACTGGAACTTGAACCTACCGCATCTAGGTCCAAGTACTCTGTCAAGTCACCACTAAACTAGCTAGCTACCACTAAGCCGTTATAAAGGTCTCAATCAATTACTTAGTAAACTGAAGTTAAAACAAAAGGTAAAGCGGTGTTTTGATTTTATTTGGTAATTAATATGATAGATAGATGCTACAATTTATGTATAATTTATCTATCACTGTTCAAATGAAACTGTGTTAACCGTGTTTTTTTTTGTAAAATAACTAGAAAGCTTAGCTTCTGTTCTTACAACGATGAACGAGGAATTCATGAAATGCTAAGTGTTCTTTAAGTTTACTACGTAAGTATTTGTTACATATTTTATACTTGCATAAATTACGAGAACTGCAACTAAATATACCTATATTAAAAATTCAAATGCTACAGGAACTGGATGATTAATCCTGCAAGGACTTAAGTAGCTTCGAGATTTTTGTTTTATCGCTTGATCTTATAAATGAAGCCCATATTAAAGGAACATAAAGCATATTTACCCGCCTATTAACTCTGAACGTACAGAACTGTGCATCATTTGACGAATAATTTTTATGACAAAAGCATGACTTGTTATAATCCAATTCGAATACAATCACAGAAGTAGTCCTATTGTGGCCATAATATTTATTTTAGTCATTTTGTTTTTTTACTTCACGCTTGATTCAGCCCATCATTAGGTGAGCAGAAGAAATTTAGTATTAATATACCTTGACGAATTTGAGAATCATTGTGTTTTGCTTGATGGATCTCAACGGTATGGTTTGTTTGTTTATAGGTTAAAGCTGGGAAAAGAAAATAGTTTTAATTCCTCTGTGTGGAGAACCCACAACCATTACAGCGAAGTACTGTCCTATCGTATCACAAGATGATACAAAATAACGACATGTTTTCAATTAACATTTAAGAATATCTTAGCTATTTGAGTTAAAATTAAATTAAAAGAGTAGGAATATTGAACATCCAAAGGCATTGTCAATACAGGTCCCTGCTTATAAAATATTCGTCGATCTTGAACAGCATTGTTATAAAATCTTAAGCCGACGCCGTTAGGTCTTTTAAAGCTTAAGAAAGTTACGCTATTGCGACATCTTCATGAATAAATTATTTTAACTTGCTCCAATTTCTAAAGGTAATACTACGATGTTAGTTTAGATAGGACTTTAGTTTAATATTATAATTTTTAGGGTTCCGTAACTCAAAAGGTAAAAACGGAATCCTTATATAGTCCGTCTGTCTAGACCATTTATCTCGAGATCACACATAGGAATCAAAGGTAACTAACAACTAAATTAAAATTATATATTTATGTCTCAGGTCTGTTAAAGTACAGAAATTAAAATTAAGCTTCTAAGTCAACGGAATCAAATGATACAAGCATTAATGTATCGATTTTGCTGCATTTTGTATGAAATTCGCCACGTAATCAAAACCTTATAGTACACTACTGGTGAACCTACAATTATGAAATAAGACACGAAGTGTCAAATGTATGAAATTTGAAAAGACATTTCGTAGCAAAAATATAACAAACTTATATTTGAAATTCGTTTCATAAAAAACAAGTACATATGCCCGTAAATTTAAATTTGTCAACGTTTATAAGTTGTATTTACTTATACTTACAATTTTCCTGCAACCTTGCAAGTAAAGGAAGCTTCAGTGAGCGAGTGTGACTCGCACCTAATCGGTTTTTTTTTTTAATTTATTTGCTCTTAGATGTCTTCTATTGAAAGTTTCATCTTTAAGATCAAATTTAATATTTATAACATTTATGTATAATATAAAAATAATTAATAAATATAAACTTTTATAACGTTCAAACGGTTTTACGATACCTATAAAGTATTTTGTCCGCACACAATTTTCAATAATACAACAATATTTATAATCGAGGTCAAACTTTCCATTAAGAGTTGAACCGGCCAACAATAGGGCGCGATGAAAATAAAAAATAAGCGCTAGCCTTGTTTCTTCGTAATAAAAGTTAGCACGCATCCTAAACGCCTTATACATTTTAATGCTACTTTTTTGGGATGAGCCGCCGTGACAGAACACCTATACGTGACACTTGTGTGTCCGAATTGCCCTGAGTATACGTGTTTGCTTTTGTATTATTTTAAGTAGTTTTTTTTTGGATTTTGAATGTATATTTTGAATTTCTGTTCATTATCTTGAGTGACTGTTCATTATCTGAGAATACTCTTTTGTTATTTATTCATTAAGAGACAAAGGATAGATAATATAATTAGATTTTAAGAAAATATATGGCATGTAGGTAAGTTAAGGAGTATAGGGGAAAAATAGGGAAGGATTCCTTGAAATTCTAGTGAACCGGATTTTCTATTTCACGTCTTATTTATCCATGCAAATTTAACTGCGAGTGATGATCACTTTTTTATATATTTTTGAAAGATATGTTCTAAGATGAATTATGTAAGATGATGTAGAATATAGTATTTATAAGCTATTAAATTAAACTAACTAATGCAGCAGCAAGATAGTCAGAGGGATCCCAGTGATCAGACACCCCGTTCCTCATTTCGCCGAATTCATCATGCATTGCATGCTGAGTGGCGGAGCTCAACGCAGCGCTTTTGCCTCGACACCAGAGCGAAGAAATGGAAATATACATTTAAATAAATGTTTTATTTCTTCGAGTGGGAATCGAACCCACAATCAGTCACGCTTGCAGTCACACATTGTGCCTCTGCGCCACGACTGACCTTATTAATAATATGACCAAACCACCTGAAACACACCTAAAATTTTCAAAACCAACACCGTTATCAGTTTGTAAACGCAATAAATAAAGACGAGCACACATTTATAACAAGTATCAAGCAATTCCTGTGGAGTGAAGGCGTGCAAATGTTTCGAAGGCAATAAATCTCGCGGCGGAAGCTGACGGCATGAATCATAGGGTTCGAGGGCACTTGGCAAGTAGGTTGAGAGAGATGAGTACTATGAGACACGAGTGGTGGCAGTTCATTTCTAGCGGGTCTATTATTGGATCTACGTATAAGGCTTACTTGATGGTAATCATTTTAAGGTATAATATATAGAAGATATATAGTAGTACAATATGGTAGGAGAATGTTTTTTACACGTTAACTTGGATTAGGATTGGTATTTATCAAATTTTTAGTTTAAATTTGAAAATTATAGATTTTTTTTTTTGTAATTATTTTTTTTACTTGTAAAAAAAGAAAAATTAAAAAAGTAGAAAATAAAACTAGTTTAAAAAATAGTGACCAAGCAATACTGTGTTTCAAAAATACGGCAGTAAATAAAGTTATATTAAACAGTTTTTCAAATTTCAATGTTTTACTTTGCTAACTTTTTGTTTAATTGGTTTCGTTTTTCTGTTAACGTGGTGTAAGCCAAAAGAAAAACAAACTAAAATAACATTATAATAATCAAGAAACTTAGTCGTCACCCGCGGCTTTGTTGGCGTGGGCTTTAATTGTATGTTAAAATAAATAAATAGAAAAAAAAAATCCCGTTCACCAAGAAATTTCAGAAATCGAGTTAGTGACCTCCCATACTCAAGAACTTATACAAGTAAAATTCTAGCTTTCTAACTACTGTAGTTTATTCTGTGCTTTGTCTATTAGTCTTAGAAATGGAAGAGTTTTATATACATATGCAAATTATTTGTTATGTACTCTTTATTTATTATAGCTATAAAAGTACAAAAAAAAAATCAAATTAAATTTTTTTTCTAAACTATTCAAAATTTATTTATGAGCTAAGGATTTTATCACAGAATAGGAAGAGGAAGCCTAAAGCTATTTATTTACTACTTCACAGCAATTTACTTTGAATCGCGAGTGGAGTGGAGTGAGCTCAAAGGATGGATCGGTGCAGGTCGTGATTGCGAAGCGCCGTCGACTGGCGATAATGAATCAAATTTGTATCTAACTTCTTTAAATGTTACTATCTTTTTATCTTAATACTAGATTTATATATAGATTTTTCCTAAGGCTTCGCTATGTTCAAATGTGAATAGCAGTTTTTGGGCAGGGAAAAATGTCCAAGGCATCTTTGACTGCCTTAATACTGTTTGGGTGGGTAACATTGAATCTATTTACTATCGTTATGAAGCCTCTTACCGGTTAAGGCGCAAGGGCTCAAGCGTGCAATTGTTAAACCGATAGGTTGGGGGTTTGATTTCTACTCCGTAGTGCCTTAGTAAGAACGGAATGTCCTACATTAGGTCCCCAGGTTCCCTCTGTCTACCCCGCTTTGTGCGGGATACAATGTGAAGAAAAAAAACGTTATTTCTGTTTGATCTCCCGGGTAGCAGATAGTATTCATAAAAAAAAATACATTTTGTGACCTAGTAATCCACTCCAAATCAACTCTCTCTTTACATAACAATAACGGGCCAAGCCTTTGATATCGCCAACACAGTATTGTCAATTATCCAACACCTGTCGTTGGCATTCACCATTTTATTCTCCACAAATAATGAATCAAAGCTTCGAACGATCAAACGTATGTCACATATTAAATTATTCAAAAGAATATTGTAATATTCGCTAGTGTTCGCTTGTGACAGACGTGGCTCTGTCATTTTTGTGAATCAGATATATATTATAGAGGAGGGAGATATTGTACTGGTATGTAAAATTTGTATATAGGTATCAAAATCATATGCCTTCATATTGGATGTTTACTGATTTTTTGTCAAAATCATGTATATGCCTTTATATTGGATGCTTATCGACTTTTTGTGTCAGTCTATGTGTGTCATTTTTACGAATTCTTAAATCAAATAATGGAAAACAATTCAAATCCATAGCTTTTGTTACTACAGAAAATTCATTATATAAAAATAGATATATATTATACAATGTAAACAGGCCCAATATTATATGAAGGTAAACACGTACACGGATATATTACCTTCAAAATTTCTAGCGAAAGTGTTTCCTCGAATCATTCCATCAAAGCTTAATATTAATACGTAATTCAGAAGAAAGAAGACATGTTGCCATAAAAGGTCAAAGAGCCTCGGGGGATGAACGAGGTGTCATGTATAAATTTGCAATTCGGCAAGCCTCTAAGTACTACAACGCTTATTTTATAAACAAATATAAAACACGGTGCATGAACGTAGGTATGTTAAATAATGAAAAATTTTGAGCTTTTAAATTTCTTTTTTTTAGTCCCACGCTGTATTCTGCACAAAACGAGATGGGCAGAGAGAACCTGAGAACCTAGTGTTAAGATATTCCGTTTTATTAAGGTACTTGCTTTCCTCACTTTCTGCTAAATTCTGGAGGTATCGACAGAACTCAAAACCGCGCTTTGCCTCGTTACCAGAGCTAGGAAATAAATATAATTCATTCCTTCATATCCAACTTCAATCATACTTACAGTCTAACGTTGTGCTGCTGCACTACAACGGCCTCAATTTTTATACTTATGAATGAGCTATTTGAAAAATATTATGAAATTTAAAAAAATAAAAACAAATGTGATCAAAATGAGTTATTTCGTATTTAATGATTTAAATCGCTATATAAATATATAAATTGTGCCGAATATAATAGGATAAAATGTCGCCATATTGCAATGTTCCCTAAAGAATAAACAAAACATGTAAGTAAAACAGAAGTAATATAGTAAATTATTTTTATAATATATATAAAAAATTAAACGAAGCGAGGATTTTTTATTACATTTTTTTATAATTTTTATATCTTTTCTAAATAGTATTTTCTTTTCTGAGTGTGGAATAACACCTTAAAAATGTAAAAAATATGATAAAATGTATGAATTAAAAAACATATAGAACATCATGATATAAACCCAATCTTAAATTGCAAGTATCAAAGTTACCACTACTAAGTTGTTACTATCAATATAAAGTAAAGTAAAACTATATTAACTAAAACAACAGCTGTTTTCTTGAATTGGTTCATATTTTAATTTTAAATGTACTATCTGTACATTTACTACTAATTACTGTAATTAAAATAATGAAGTTTTTAGAATAAAAAGTAATGCAAATTAATAAATAAATAATTGTGTAGATGAAGCGAGCGAAGCCTCGATCCAGTCGCTAGTTATCAATACAAAATATTCAACCAAGTAGAAAGAACTTCTCGAATTGATTAAACAAATTCTATGCTCAATTCTCATTATAGCAACAAATCAAGTATCATATTCAATTGACATCACAGCGAATGATTTCTATAATTTAATTTAGCCAATTGTAAACATTAGTAGGTGTCCCCTAAGCCCTTTACGGAATGGCAGTCATAGCGTTGACGGATAAAAGAGCAAACACACGTATCCTCCGATTTATAGCGTACATTCTATTTTTATGGGCCCGGCGTCACATTCACGTATTGTTTTGAGTGAATGCCAGTTCGGCTTTACAATTTTCATTGGCGTACAATATTTTTGGAGCTTGGTTTTTAGTTAAACCTGTTATTTCTTCTCGCATCGCTGCTGGGTTTTATTGGTCTTGGTCGGTTTTGTTTTAATTTTTTAAAAGGTGCATTTGGATAAACAAAAACAGCATCTATCTAATGGTTATCAGAGAGATAAAATCAGCTTCACGCTGTATCCCACGCACGCACGCAAGAGGGTTGGCAGAGGAGGAACCTAGTGCGTGTTGAGTGGTAGAACTCAACACCGGGACACAAAATTTGAGATTATTGTTGGCTCTTTGTGAAAGTTGAAAGAAATTGTTTAGAAAATTGTATCTTTAATTCAATCCACAATCGATACATATTCTTAGGCAGCGATCGGCTTCAAACTTAATATGTTAAGTGCTTATTTACTTAAAATAATGCCCAACAATTAGAATTTTGTATTGAAAATATTATAATAATCAAAGTTAAGACATCACGCCCAAAAACAAAATCCCCAATCACAAATTTAATACGAAACTGGTTAAACGTAGGAGAGAGTCAAGAAGATCATTTGTTTAAGGCAGCGTCGTCACGTCGACGCTTAAGGCAGCTGCTAAGGGGATGTACCAAATTGACGAAGGGCAGGGCTCATCGTTTTGCGACTGAAGGCGAGTACGCTGTTTAGAATACGCGATGAGATGAAAAACAAGTTTTGAAAATATTAGAAAAATAAAGTAGATTTCATTGTATTTGTTACTACTGTTAGGTATCACTGTTGCTAAAAGATAGATATATTATGTATTTATTTTTTGTAAAGAAAGTTTTGTTTTTGTCACTCCGTTCCCCATTTTTATTCAATTTTCAAAATATACCTTTTTAGTGGCGGAACTCAACACCGCGCTTGACCTTCTTACCAAAGTGAGGCTAACTTAACTTAACTTAGCTTCACGCTTTATCCCTAGCGGGGTAGTCAGAGAGAACGGAGCGCCAAACACTACGGTCTCTACATACCTCTTTCGCCTCGTCCACTGTCATCAACCTCTTCATACATGCCCTCCGGGGGATCCTCATGCTTTTTACGTGACCTTCCTCCAGTATCTTTGATACTGTGTTTTCGAAGGTCAAGGTCTCCCCCTACCTCTCCTACCACTTACTTTACCATTTAAAAAGTTTTCCATTATACATCTTTAAACTCACATAAACAACAGCAACTTTTTGCGGGCCACGATTAGTTTAAGAATTCCGGACACTCTGTGAAAATAAAAAAAGAGCAATAAACTTTTCCCATACTCAGCTCATACGAGAAAATATTTTCCCATACAACAATGTTCCAAGCCAGCTGAAAAAGTCACGCGTGGATGCTTTATCATCGCTAATGTTGTGTCACATCCTTCACCCGACTGCTCCTCACGCACGTTTGTCCCGCGATCTGATAACAGCCTAAATTTACAAACAATTCAAATTTTCTTTTGTACTTATTATCAAATGGTTGGTCATTTATGTACGTTGAATGATGTATTCTGGAAAAATATGCTTTTGAATATTTGATTTGTTATATGGATAATGTGTTGGTATTTTACAAAATTAATCAGTGTCGAATATAAAATATATGTATCTTATATCAATGAGTTTGCAATTCCTTGCTTTTATAAGAACATTAAGTGCAGCGTTGAGTTTCGCCACTCAATACATAAAGAGAGGAAAGCAGATATTGGAGTTTTTCAAACCCTACTTTGTTATATTCAAGTTGTCGAGATCTCTTCTATATTGTATGTAAGAACGGATATCACCAAAATTTGAGATAGCGCACCAGTTCATTATCCCAGAGCGAGATAATAAAAATAAATAAATTAAAAAAAAAAAAACTAAGCTAGGAACCCACAACCATCGCGTTACAATAAGGCGCTATCTCGATGCACCACAAGTACTTCAATATAGTAAAAATATACCGTATTAAGTCACTACCAATGGACGAAAGAAAAGACAATTTTTAGTAATCTTAACCGTACATAAAAATCATCCGAAACGAAAAGATCCAAAGAGTTCTCCACGTTCCACCGATGTTTAATAGAACATTATTAAAATATTCACGTAACAATCTAATATCGAGTCGAATTCCAATTTTTAATTAAAACTTTAGCAATGTAGACTAATTTGAAACAATTAATATACTTCACCTCATTTCGGAAAGCGCTTTGTGGATTATATTAATATATTCAGAAAGGATCGCTAAGAAAGTTACTTACATAGTTGTCAGAAGTGGTCTTCGTAAAGTCATTATGAGGATTGAATTCTACATGACAATAATTCTCTCCAAGATTGCGGCGTATGAATAATTTTGATTAAATTACTTTTATACTCACATGTGAAGTGGTTTTAATGATCCCGAAGGTTACAAGCTCACATCTGATATGACTTTTTTATCCTCATATTATTAGGGCTTATAATTTGTATACAAGTGACGTAAAGATAGCCAAGCGAAATTTATTATTTACCTAGATACGTCAAAAGAAGGTAAGAAAGTATATTGTGTAATCAAATTAATAACAATTTTTGTAGTAGCATAAGCTAAATAAAGTTTTAAAACTACGCCAGCAAACGATAATTTCGTTTACTTTATAATATTTATTATAACATTGTACTCCAAAACAGTTTATCACTCGAAAATTCAACCTGTTCAAGTGATACGACCTCTCCCAGATACAAATAGAGGAAACTGTGTTAGAATATGCTAATTAAATGAATAAGCATCCATGATAAATACGAGAAGCAACAGACGTTGATTGAACATTCCTACAAAGTTGAGGGCGATCGATCACACCCTAGCGCTACGTACGAACTTCGATGTGCGTCAAATAACGTGATGGTGACAATGCTATCGACGAACTTCGCCCAAATTGTATATGTGGATCTATTATTTTAAAATCTATTGTTTTGTATAGTAAATTAATTATTATAATGTTTTAGTTGATATATAAATTTTATTATCGGTGATATATTGATGTTCAAACAATTTTTAAACAAAACAGGCTTCTTAGTGATATGTTGTGTCAAATTTATACTATTTCTCTTTAGTACGCGGCGGAACTCAACGCCGCGCTTTGTGTCGACACCAGAGCAAAGAAATGCAAATATAAATGTAAATAAATATTTCATTTCCTCGCGTGGGGATCGAACAGTCGATTTAGCAGATTATTAATATAATTAAAATTAAATTACGTATTATATAATAGTCGCTTAAGATTATTTTCAATTTGTGACCCTTTTTTGATTTTCCATTGTTTCAGATAATCATTAATTTCATATCGATAGCACCTTTACAATTGATAATACAAAGTAGAATAGTTCTAAGAGCAATGCCTTAACTCAATCTATTCCGACAGATGAATGATATAGAGTGACATTTGATATATCGCAGCTTCCAAACGACAAACGATGTAACAATAAACGACAATATTGGATAATGGAGATGGTGTAAAACGACCCATACTCAATGTTATTGTGCAAATATATTGCACAATATGTACATATATTAGAAATATTGGAAGCAATTGGAAAATTTCACACATAATCATCTTTTTGTGCAATAAAAAGAAGAATTGCACTTTTGTAATATATTATCAATGTGTATAATTTGGTACAATTATATGAAAATATGCATATTATCTTATTATCGCCTTTCTTACGCGTGTCGGCGATTTATCGCATATAAATAAATTTTGGTCAAAATAAATGCTCTTTCTTTTTCAGTAACGAATTCAACAAATAGTTTTATTTTACAACAGTCTGTATTTTCAGTATATAAAAAAAGTAAATTGAATGATAAATCACTACACTTTTAATAGTTTTTGTTGAGTGAATATTATTTGTTAAATATATTTAAATATATTAATATATTTTATTTTATTTATTTATTTTTAATTTTAAATACAATCAACATATAATAAATTATTTATTTTTCTTCTATCAAGTTTACATACTTCTGACTGGGACATCTTTTTTGTTTTAACAAAAAGTTCTAAACTCACATTCGGTTCGCGATCCAACCTCAACTTGCACAAAAAGCAAGTGTTTCACCCGTCACTTTTATAAGTGGCTCAAACAATACACATGAAAATAAAAGCCCTGCGATGAGTGGTACCGTAATTCGGTATATTTCATCGTTGTAATCAGTTTTATGATTATACACTCGTTTCTTTTTGTGCCTTGCCTTTTGAATTCTCTACGCTATTGTAGAATTATGGGTCGTGTGAGGATCTGATTTATGTGAAGGACCAGATTTTACCTTTGTTTGTTTTAACGGAACGTTGCATTTTACCTGATAAACCATGTGTTATGCTTCCGTGGAAAATTTTTGTTTAAATACAAGTTACATGTTGTCCCTATTTCGGCGGGACGTGCTGTTTCCTCGCAGTGATAAAGTGTCTACAGTACTTTTAGAAATATTAGTTCGTAAAAGATATATTGTTAATATTTTTTTTATGATTTAATTATTTTAAGCAATATCTACAACTTGTAACGATTAAATTTGGACCTTAACTTTATTTTGAGGCCGGTCGTGGCGCAGGGGCACAAAGTGTGACTGTAAAACCGACTGTTTGTGGGTACGATCCCCATTTGAGGAGATGAGATATTTACTTTCCATTTCTTCGTTCTGGTGTCGAGGCAAAGCGCGGCATTGAATTTTGCCACTTAACACGCAATGCCTCTAGAATTCGGCAGAAAGTAGAAACGAAGTGTCTTAACACTAGGTTCGCTCTGCCTACTCTGCAGCGCGTGGGATACAGCGTGAAGCTGATTATGATTTGATTTTATGATTTTGATTTGCGTATAAGCCGAAGATTACCGCCATAAACAAAAACATCAATGTATTTAAAAATTAAAATTTTTGAAAGCATTCGGAGATATAAAAATACCTTTTTCAAAATTGGAGCAAAATGTTTCTAATGGAGATTATCATCGTTTCTTTTCTCACTTCGGAGTCGTTAATTATTAACGAGCTTATGAAATTTCTTTCGTAATAAAATATGAAATATTGTATTTTGGAAATCTTTACAATTTATTGTTATTCGACATTATACTATAGGAACACTGCTACATGGCGTCAAAAAAAAGAGTTTATTTAGCAACATTTTTTTTATTTTTAGTTATATCCCAAGCCCTAGTGTTCAGGCACTCTGTTTCTCCACAACATATATTTGTACGAAATACGTTAAAGGTATATAAAAAGAAATAATATTAAGGTATTTTTAAACATTTTTAAAGTGTTATTCCACACTTAGGAAAGAACCCGAGTCTCCTCGAAATCGACCTGGTCGGAATCCAGGAGGCGCGGGTTCGTCTCGCTACTTTCAATTTTTTATACGTTTTCTAAATAAGTATTATTATTTAGCTGTTTTTGACATTTATATAATAAAAATTGTAAACTCGTCCAAGCTTTCAACCATGGTGACATGTGGTTTGACGCGGAGTTATCGATATACGGAGTTTCGAAATATGCCCGTCCCGCGCAAACGTTCTGCATCTCGAACGCGCGTTTGTGACAGCCAGCATAACTGCGAATATTTTGTTTTCTTTTTCTCAAATTGTGGTAATATTTTTATTTTATTTATGTTGAGATATATTTTGTGATAATATAATTTCCGTATAACTGGTTAGAGAGCAGAGAACGAAGTGAATTATAACTCTGTGTGTGTTTTTTTTTACCTTCCTGGTGGATCTTTGATATAGCAGGGTAAGCAGAGACATTTAAGACACGTCGTTCCACACTGCCGTCCCAATTTCTCAGATATTGCATTTTGAATGTCGGATTTCAACGCCGCTCTTTGTCTTTTTACCAGAGTGAGAAAATGAAAATATTTCAGTCACCGAGTGGGAATAAAACTCACAAGCACCGCGTTACAATCAATAATACTGTAAATAATTTACTAAAAACGAATAAAGTAGACAATGTACACGATTTTGTTCGAAAGATAACAATACAGAGATCGGATTTCACTAAGCCTGATATAAAATATATGAATATAACAAACGAAACCATAAATCGATAACAACTTGTCACTAAACTTTTTAACATCAAACGTTTAGTCAAGACCTCTCGAATATACTAGTACTCTCCTTACTCAACTAGGTCAAATAGTTAAATTAGTTTTTTGTTCCAGTTTCGATGTGAGAGGCAAGCACTTATCAGAGGCCCGACATTGGTCTGCTCCAGAGGTGTTTGGTCCTCGAGCGCATTTCTCAACGTCGCCTCCCCCCGCGTCACTCCTCGTGAGAGATGTCAAGAGGCGAGACGAGGGCGTGTACAGATGTCGTGTGGACTTCAGGAACACGCAAACTACTAGCTTTAGATATAATCTTACTGTTGTTGGTGAGTATGAATTGGTACTTGGATGTGTTGTGTTATTTTGTTGCCTAGACTTTAATAAACTTAGCTATAAATATTTCAAAATGATATAACAAAGTAAATGGAAAGCAATAATATATAAAATTAGTTGATTTCTACACAGACGCCGATTGAAAGAAAATGCCTAATAAAAAACTTAGTGGTTTTCTTTAAAGTTGATTTGAATGACTATCACTGAGTTTTCAAAATATTACATAACACATAGA
This sequence comes from Heliconius sara, assembly GCA_917862395.2. Taxonomy (NCBI): domain Eukaryota; kingdom Metazoa; phylum Arthropoda; class Insecta; order Lepidoptera; family Nymphalidae; genus Heliconius; species Heliconius sara. The sequence goes on along the minus strand of OU860780.1, from coordinate 7,331,028 downwards.
AGGAATCAATTGATTTTTTTTTTTGGATAAATTAACTTTTATTTCCTCTAGTTAATCTAAGGAAAAAATATTTAAATTATATAGATTAATTACTTATAACAATGTGCTTAATGTGCAATGCTTGGATAGACGCGTCACAAGCTGAACACTTAGGCCTATCCTGCCTCTCTATCGTTTGTGCTCTCGCTTGCACAGTTGGCGTTAAGGGATTAGGCATAACGTTAGTTAGTTCCAATTGAACGATGAGACAAAGCCGCAAACAAACGCTAGATACTTCCTAACGACCTTTTACTTTTTGAAATCAGTGAATAAAAATAACTTTTTTTATAAATTTTTATAACAATTTCCTTTTAGCATTCACAAAGATTTATTCTGCTGAATAAATTAATCGAAGTGAAAAGATAGCTATTGCTAAGTTTAAAAGAGTATCATGACCTTATGAAATGCCATGCAAATGCTAATAGCCAGCTCCTAGCACCTGAACGTGATAAGTGCAGATAAATGTCAAAAAGGGGGAAGTGATGGGCGTAAAAATATTATTATTATGTATAACGGAAGAGTTTATCTTGCGTTATTGAATATCTGACGGTTAGAACGCTGAAATTTGGTCTTGGGGGAGTGTAAGGGAACATTAAAAGAGGAATTTCCAAAATTCCAACATGAAGGAGAAAATGCGGAATTTCTCTTTTTACATCATAGCCTGTAGTATCTTTTTGGCATTGCTCTAACAGAAAAAAAAGCAAAGAAGTAATAAATAAATAAATAATTGATTAAATAAGAAATATATTTTAAGCTTATAATTTTTTTTATCAGCTTCACACTGTATCCCGTACACAACAGCGTAGGCAGGTGGAACCAGGTGTTAAGACTCATATTGCATATTATAAACATTGTCTGTTGAGTGCGGAACTCAACGCCGCGCTTTTCCGCGACACTAGAGCAAAGAAATGGAAATTTAAATTTAAATAAATATTTAATTACATTGAATGGAGATCGAACCTACAACCAGCAGCGTTTACCTGGACCTCAACTTAAGAGATAGATATATAAAACTGGGAGCAGACGGTTTTATGGTTTGTGAGGTTATAAAGATTATATTACCTAATTAATGATTTTCTAAATGATAACACATCTTGCCTTTGAAATGGAAGGCTCGCTCAGGTCTGTTCAAAGGTACCTATCGTAGTTACTGAAAATAAGTGTGAATCTGTTAACCATTGATTTTAAAGATAAATCTCCCACTGGGTTCCTTCTCAGGTTTGAGGCATTTTATTAGGCTAACCATTTGTGAATAACTTAGTAATTAAAAATAAATGTACATTATGTAACTTTTTATTTTAAATAAAATTATTTGATTTTGAGTTAACAAGAAAATAAAAAAAAATGTTTAAAGTATCAATTTATGAATTTTAAATTTATAAATTCAATATTAAAACGAAGAAAAGCTTTCAGGAGTTTTCATCTGTATTTAACATAAATTAATTCGGTCTTTCATCTGCGGCCGGCACTACTTATAAGAAATTGAAACTAACCACTTCGTTCAATAAAAGTCAATTTCAATTAATTTTCTAAAGTAACAACGTTGCTACTTTAACTATTAATTGGTAAAATAAAAAGAAGCTTAAACTATTTCTTCTTTATTTTACCTAATGGCAGTGGAATTTCTTATTTGTTTATCATTTGTTAAATTTATACTAAGCGTGATACATCTCAAGAATTAAGACACTACGTTTCCCTTTTTCCACTCAATTTTCAAGACATTGTATGTAGTTAAATTGGGAAAATAACACAGTATTTTTTCTTATTCTAAAAAATCATAAAAACCCAATCAAAATAAATCAGCCTCACGCTATATCCCGCATATAGCAGGGTAGGCAGAGGGAACCTAGTGTTAAGACACTCCGTTCCCCGCTTTCAGCCGAATTCTGTAGCAGAACTCAATGCCGCGCTTTGCCTCGATAACAGAGCGAAGAAATGGAAATATTAATTTAAATAAGACACACTTTGTACCCCTGCGCCACGACTGGCCTCATAAAATCGAGATAATTTATTCCTCCGAGTGATTTTGAACGCACAATTGTAGTGCTTACGCTGACGCTGTGTCGCTGCACCACGACAAGTTCCGTACCTGTTTGCTACCAACTTCTAAAACATTAAAGAATCTCACGAATATATTTATAATAATGTATATTCACGCAACAAAATATAATTTAAAAATATGCAACGATGGTTTTACAACATACATATTTAAATCTATAAGAATACGAATAGATAATATGTTAAATTGTGACAATTATGAAAGTAATTGTGTTTAGTTAAATAAAATTAATGTAGCTGTACTATATATTATTATCTAATCTATTTTATTGATTTACGCCACTCAATACGCAATACATTCGGCGGAAAGTGGGGAACAAAAGGGTTTAATGGGAATGGAGTGTCTTAACTAGGTTATTAGGTTCCTTTGGCCTACATAGTTTGTTCGGAATACAGCGTGAAGGTTAAAAAAGTTAGTACCTACCAAGTTAATTGAAATCAGCTAATATACAGTATTTAATTTAGATTTTACGATAGTATTTAATAGAGTACAATTAGGGTTACAGAATAAGCAAGTGTATTGCCTGTAAACGCGAATGATTCAGCCACTCAACACACAATGGTGTAGACTATTTACTAAACTTACAATTAAATTTCAAATGAAAAATTTTAAACAACGTAAAGTGTTCAAGACTTTTAATCTAAAATAAGTAAATGACTTAATCTCGATTAAAGCTTTCATAATCTCAGTCAAATACCTTGCAACTTGTATAAGATTTTCTGAGTCTCAGCTTCTCCACTATATCGTGTATACGTACTATGTAGTCAGTTTGCGAGTAATTGAATGCTCGGTAACATACCCTCGAAGGTATAATAAGATCTTTTGTTTGCTTATTATTTGTTAAATCTGTTAAGGTTTAGAATTTTCTCGGTTTTTATATCTTCACGCAGTACTTCCTTACTTGTGGCGGGATAGGTAGACAGAATTTAGTGTTGAGGCACTCCGTTATTAACGCACTGCCCAGTTTGTTTTGCGTATTGAAGCGAAACCCAACGCCGCGCTTTTGTCTTTTTACGAGAACAAGGAAACGAATATAATATAAATAATATTAGGTCCTCCCGAGTATAATCTCAATTAATTATACCAACTAAAACAATTAAAATACAAAAACACTATAATTTAATTACAATCTCGAATTCTAAAATACGTTTTATTATAATGAAAAAATGTACTTTAACATAATATATATTTTCAATTTTAAAGAGTCACCGTCAGAATCTAGAGGTAGTTACATTAAGTAATCAGAAGAATAAAAGCCACTTCTTTGTAGCTTTAGGAACATTACAGTGTATTGTGTATAATTTTGCGCGATGCGAAAAGCACGGCAATATTCTAATGCGTTCCACCACTTTAGTTAAGTGATTAGTTTTTGCTACAGGTACTCTGGCGTTTCTTGAGAAAATATATTTAGAAATTGTATTGTTTAAATGTTGGTAATGATTAATAAATGTTTCTTTATCGTGATCTGTGCCGTGTGATCCCGGCCTAGACTACGATCATCCTGTAGTACTGATGGTATCGTAAGAGGCGACTAAAGTACGTGTGGTAGAGTCACGTCACCAGCATTGCCAACACGCATGGGCAGACTCGACTGGATCATTACCACCCCCGGCATTTAAAACCGTCGTGAAGTAGTGGCTTTATGCCACTGCGTTTCGCATCAGGTAATGCCGGGCCCCGACGCTCAACCCATCTTAAAGACCGGCAACGCACCTGTAACTCCTCTGGTGTTGCATGGGGTCTTAGGCGGTGGTAGTCACTTACCATCAGGTGACCCGAACGCTCGTTTGCCGTGTCTCTTCCATAAAAAAAAAGATTATTAAGCGACTCGTCTATCTAATTGTGTCGGTCAATATTTCTAGAAATATATTTGTCACCACTTAACAAGTAAGGCTTGAAAATGATGAGCGTGGGAAAAGGAGTGCCTTAACACTAGGTTCCTTCTAAACATTATGCTATATGCAGGATACAGCGTGAAGCTAAAATAATTTTGATAAAATTATCCAACCGCACTATAGAAATCAAATTGGTATCATCTAACATAATTGCTAAATACAAAAATGCTAAGCGAATATTAAAATACTGCGCCATTTCATTAAATCACGATTTTATTTTTCCCATCATTTCCAAACACACAAGACTAAAAGAGCAATCAATAAGCCCACGTGAATATGATCATCAGCACTGAATAAATTAACGATCGAATTTCAAAATTCATCATTGAAATTGGTTTTTAATTCGACGATCACTTTTAGCATTTTTATTGGTACCATAAATTCGTATTATGTCATTGCATTGGTGGTATTAATGAGTTACCCGATTCAGTTCCCTACGGCCGCGTGTAATTACGCCGTGGACATCGCCCGCATTAATTGGATAGGTCCTGGTACAAAACCAAATTCACGCTCAGTATTGAAACATGATCACTCACTTTACACGCCTCTCTCGTTAAGTTTAAAATTCATCTCCCGTTACCTCGTAAAGATCTCGTACAGATTCTTAACAACTTACGCTTGGTTTCCCATCGTCTGAATGCGGACGGTGTGTCAAAAGTTGATTGATTTGAATCGAGTTGGAAACTTAAAAGTACTTTGGACCGCCATCAAAGATGCCGGTAGCGGCTCGGCATCTGATTAGCGCTTTGTTGTCTTTCCATTACGGCTGTTCTATTGGACGCCTCTATTCGATGTAATGCGGATCTCGTATCGCATTATAAAGTGATTTAACAAATATCCAATTTAGATTAAATTTTCAATTTTAATGCTTAAACGCTCATTTTAGATTAACTTTTCAATTTAAAATAAGTAAAGTACTATGTGTAATATCGAAATTTATTTCACAAGGCTTAGTACATTTCGTTTATAACGAAACAGCACCGGCCAAAGGCAAAGTTTGCATATAAATAATTTATAATAACATTTATGTCAAGTTTTTGAATGCTTTACAATATAATTTTATTTATAACAGTACATTTTTCACTTTAACTTGAGATTTCTACAGTTAAGTTGTGCATTTTAGATTTCATGAAAATAAAATCGCTCTGCTAACTTTGTTAAATTAGGATTTGCTTTGTAATCGCGTTATAAATGCGTACTCACCGTACCATAAATAGTCTCGCTCCTTTGTGAATTCAAAAAATAACTTTTTATACATAGAAAATCCATCAAAGCATAGAAGTCACTACTGAAAAAGATTTCGTAATCGGATTCGAAAGACCAAAGGGAACGTATAATTCATTTGTGAGTTAACGCATTTATTTATCTTTGAACTAACAGATGAATTCACACTATTTTTGCTCGCAGTCAATGGCTCGGCTCGGAATTAGAGAGTAAAGTTAGATTGGACGAGGCCACAGTGTCGAATGTAAAACCCAATTGGGCTTTCATGCTTTAAACGGGGCCCACCGAAATAACCCTACACGGTGCGGCCGAGAGCCCATGGCGAGAGGACGTGGTTCACGCGATAGTCGACCTACTGCCTCCACAGTTAAGGACACCAGCTTCGCGGGGGGGATGTTGGCAGCAGTGTGGGAACAGATTAATGGTAATCGAACGGAGCTGTTAGCAATCACCTGCACAGTATCGGGCTGATTAATTGCATTCAGGGATCTTCCCATATTATTGTTTATCGTATCCGTTTTAATGTAACACAATCAGCTCGGGATTAGTGCGATTGATTCCGGAGTTAGTTATGTTTGGAATAACGGTTAATTTGTGCATTTGGAGTATTTGCGTATTGATATTTGTTTGATTTTTAATTACATAATTATTTGAATATTTTATAAGTGGTACGTTTTTTCTAATTCCTTGTTTTATAAAGTCCATATGTGTATTGTCCAATTATAAAAGAATAAATCAGCTCAAAATATAATCACAGGACTATTATTTTTTTTACATTTTTAGCGTGTTATTGTACACTTATAATAGAATAATACTTTATTAGAAAACATACAAAAAATTGAAAACCTGAACCCAAAGCGCTCTGCCACTTGCCACCAAGCCATATATATTTTTATATTAATTCTAACACGTTTCTTACAACTTGTCTTCAAAATTTAATACCCTCAATTTCATTTATGTGGATGATGAAATTGGCTTTAAACTTCCAAAACATCTAGTAGGGCGAAGAAATCTCGGGACGAACGATTCTCAAGAAAAAGTACTCAAATGCGGGAAGTTCAAGCCACATTCGCGTTTCCCCGCTTTAGTTTCTACCAAAGTTGTAGCAGGAAACAAACAAAACTAAATAGTTATTTCTGTACGAGATTCACACCTCGTCATCTTGTGATTTCTTTTTCTGAATAAACTTTAGATTTTCTCGTTCAGAACAATTGCCAGCAAATTGATAATTTTGAACTTTTAAGATTCCTTTGATATTGTGTAAAAAGGTTATTGCTATATGAATAAACAGAGATATAAGAACATTTATATCAAATTACGGATGTACAAAGATCTAATAAAGTTAATGAAAGTTATAATATTATTAGACTATTATTTACATTAACCTTATATTTAAGAGGCCGTCTGTGATATAGCGTGTGACTTAAACGCATTGGTTGTGAGTTCGATTCCTGCTCCTTGGAATGAATTATGTTTGTTTCTTAGTTCTAGTTTCGAGGATACCGATATGATCGATAACGATATGGTCGTTGAATTTCTCTCTCAACTCAATACGCAATGGTTTGAAAATTGAGCGCTAAGTGCCTACTCCTTTATACGCAGGTCACAATATGATAGTTTTTCCTTTTACTTCATTTATTTTTATCTTGATTACTATATATTTTAATAGTATTATTTTATTTCAGTGCCACCAGAGAAGCCAGTTGTGGTAGACAGGTGGGGTCGAGTGATAAACGCCACGACTCTCGGTCCCCACGAGGAGGGCGACGATGTCCTCCTCACCTGCCGAGTACTTGGAGGTAATATATAAAATGTTTTTCTTATGATGCTATTTTTCAACTTCATTCAATATCTCTCGCATCCTACACGGTGGGACACTCTATTTCCATTAAGACACTTCTGTTCCTCAATTTCCGCCAAAAGTTGTATATAAAAAATTGGCAGCAAATTGTGTAGATATAGAGTGCTGGGTCATTCTCCATAACACGCACAAGAAATGTATAAAGATAAGAAAATATCTACATTTTCCACTTAAAAATATTTCATTGCTAGGTACATTGAGACCGTCGTGGCGCGGGGGCACAAGCGTGAAACTGTAAACGCGATGCTTGTGGGTTCGATTCCCGTTCAAATAAAATATTTAACATTTAGATATTTTTTTAATGAAATATTTAATTTAAAAAAAAAAAAAAATATTTGCTCATTCTGATAACGAAGCAAAGCGTGGCGTTGAGTGCTATTATTCAACAGGTAATGTCTCAAAAATGTGGCGGTGTGTGAGGAACGAAGTGTCTTAATTCTAGATTCCTTCTGGCTACCCTGCTATATGGGGAATATAATATGCTTTTCTTCTAGATTCATGCTGTATCCCGCATGTAGCAGGGTAGGCAGAGAGAGCCTTGTGTCGAGACACACTTATCACTTTCCGCCGAAATCTGGAGGCAATGTGTGTTGAGTGCCTACCTTGAGTGCCTCAACGCCGTACTTTGCCTCGATACCAGAGCGAAGAAATAAAAATATCAAATATTTAATTTCCACGAATGGAAATCGAACTCACAAACTGCCGTCACGCGCTTGCTCCCCTGCTCCACGAATGGCCTCACTTAAATATGCTTTTAATTTTAAATTTATAAAACAATTTGCAAATATGTTTTAAATATAAAAGTATTCAAAATTTCAAGCTGAGTAAATTTTTATGAAACTCTTTTTAATGAAGTTATCGATTAATTATGCTCTAACGGTTGGCTAAGTGTAATTTTTTCCATATATATTTTTCCAACTAAACATGCATAATGTCACAATGTCTGGAATTAAGGCACAAAACGGATAATGTCTTGACACCAGCTTACCTCTACCAGTTGTGATCTCTAAATGAAAATAAATTAAATTTCCTTTATATAGGCAACATAATCTTCCTGCTGTGACACCAATTTTTTTAATGCAATGAGCACCAAACGCTACGGTCTCTACATTCATACTTCTTCCGCTTCTTCCACTGTCATCAACCTTTTCATGCATGCCCTCCTCCTGCTTCCTGAGGTCCTCATGTTGCTTTATTTCTTTCAAATACCCGAACCTTTGTCACATTCCGGACCATTATTTTCACACTCTTCTTTAAGAGTTTACTGTAATTTAAATTAAATTCATTCTGTACTGTATCAAATTCAGACTGTAATTTAAATTCATTTATTTTATTTAATACAATAAAAGCAAAAGGTTATGAAAATGAGGTCCTCGTAAAGTAGAGGCACAGCGATTAACTATAAATGACGGTTGTGGGTTTGATTTCTACTCGGGGTAAAGGTTAATGTCCTCGCTTTGGTAACAAGACAAAACGGCGTTAATTTACACCACCGAACGCGCAATGTCTTGAAAAATGGGTGGTGCGTGGAAAACGGAGCGTCTTCACAGCAGGTTATCTCAACCATGCTACTATAAAAATCTGGCGTTAATAATTTAAAAACAAAGAAGTTATCAAATCACATCCCAAAAGATAAATAAGAACATGGCATATGACATCCAAGAATCCAATCGCCAGCCGTGGTGCAGGGGCACCAGCGCGTAACTGAACACGCCACAGTTTGTGGGATCGATTTTCTCTCTAGGAAATTGTCAAATCAAAGCGCAGCGTTGAGTTCCGCTACACAACATGAAATGTCTCCACGAGTATTAATACTAGGTTCCTCCTACAACCTAAAAAAAACCTAAACCTAATAAAAAAAACATCCAATAATCGTCTAACGCAACACAACATAATAACAAAAATGTATCTGATAATCGCAGTGCAAATGAAACCGCATCATGCGGCAAAATGGGACCGAGGCAACATGTTTAGTGTAGTATAATCAAGTGATGAATTAACATTTCTGTTTCGTTAGATAGCATTGAATTATTCATGAGATTGGCTTCGCTACAAACGGGCCTTCATAGTTGCCGGCGGGCGGCCGTTCGATGTGATATGATAAATTTTAAAAATTTATGATGAAAAATTTACATGAGAATTTGCATGGTTGGGTAAAACAGTTTTATTGGTTTTAGTCTAAACAAATTATTATTTTATTTGTTTAGCTTCACGCTGTATATATAAGGCACATTTATCACAGAGGCAGGGCAGAGGAAACATAGTGTTAAAACACTCCGTTCCACATCCTGTTTTGAGTGGCGGATTTTAATGCCGCGCCTTATTTTTTATCAGATCTAAGCAGTGAAAATAATGAATTCCCCCGTTTTAGAATCAACTGGTAACAGCAGCATAGATTTAAAATCGGGGTAATAGATTTTTGTAGGTCCTGGTTTTGGTAAGACAAATCGCGGCATTGAGTTCCGCCCCTATGCAGATACTATTGTTCGCAATACAGATGCTAATTGACGTTCAACGTTATTTCTTACATTACCTGCTCCTTATATATAAATTTATTTTATCTATAAAATATGGCATGCTTCTTAAAAGTTTATTAAGATACACCAAATCACTGAGCACATGACTATTTTTACAAAGCCCAGAGAAAACTAAACCATTCATAAATTCATGAAACCAGGTGTAGCACCAGCTTTATTTGTCTCACGTTGATTAAGATCAAATAGATGTGTTGTGTAACACCAAGTTATTCTGTAACATTAGGAGGCATGAGAGAATATACTAAATTAAACATAAATGGAATAATTTGGTACATCAAAGTTTTTTTTTTCTCCTAAAATATATGTGTTTCTTATAAATATAAAGGACTTACGCTATAAAGGCCAGTCGCGGCTCACGTACGGCTATAAATGCGATAGGTGGTAAGTTCGATTTCCACTCAGGGATATAAAATATAATCCTGAAAGAAGCGCGTAGGACTCAACAAACTCATTAATTTTATAATATAAGTATATAATATTAGTATTCCTGTATTCCAAAACACTACCTATTATGATATTTAAAATGAGATATAGTATAGTATAGTAGTATTTCCAAATTGTATTCTTGAAACCTGAACTTGTGAATTTTTCTTTAGACAGTCCTCAGGGCACTCACCACAGACACTGGAACGCTTTTAACAGATAAAACATCATGGAGTAGCTATATACTATTGAGAGGGCACAGTTCAGTGCGATCGCGATCAATCTTACAGAAGAAGAGAGCACCTTAAATTATAGTGACAATAAAAATATAGGTTTTGAGTATAATACAACTTGATTTTAGTTAGTAAAGGAATAAGTTTGCGTCACTTTATTGTAAATATTATGTAGTAATGTAATAAAAAAATTCTTAATTACATATTTCCATTTTTTGTTAGCTTTTTTCTGTTTTATATTATTACCAAATTTAACTTATTGTATGAATCCAATGAAAATGATTTTAAATTAATGCCACACAATTAAAGTAAAGTACTAACTCAAAATCACACTGTCTGAATTAGACAAAATTGAATCAGAACTGATTTCATCTGATCATAGCGAGTGAACCAAATCTGAGGAGATAAAAGAATTTGCATAATCGAGAAATTGATTGAAGCGTATTTTTTCTAAAACACCCTGAAAAAAAAGATTCAATGACTGTGGGGCAGATGCCTTTCTAATGACGGGGGCTTACTTTGGCCCGTTTAGGACAAACGTTAGGGGCTGCCTGTTGCTCGCCTCATCGGAACCTTCACTTGGACAGAATATTCATGTTGTAATTTCGCTACTAAATCCCTCAGGAAGATGTCACATTGATGTCTAGAGATATAGTACAATGTTGACTTACGTCTTATTTCTTTATTTAATCAAAATAAAAAATTATATTATTAAATTATAGAAAGCGACGCAGCTCTCGATAAGAACGTGTGACTTAGTGGTCTGAGCGCTTGAACTGGACTTGGCTGGAGTCCTGCTACGTTCAAATCTTTACACCTTTTCTAAATTTGTTTTACCTGTAGTATGAAATGACACCTAAAAATAGTAAAAACGTAAGAATTTTCGTATGCCACAAACAAAATAATAATGTATTCTAGAAGAACATAGTACTTTTATAGTGGCCAAGTTCTTAGTGTACAACAGCAAAACCACTATTACTTAGTTTCCGGCAGAAACACCTGATTGAATAAAATATCAACAACGATTTCATTATTTCAGCGCCGTGTTTGCGCTAACGCCGAAATCTAATTTAAATAAGCACTGTTGTTGTTTATCAGGTTGGAAAATTGACATTTCAAGGAAAATAGTATTTATTTATAAGGAAATAAGAGTAAATTTCCATTGAGTGTCTCCAGAGTAAAATTAGGCCGGAGCTGGAGAACGCTAGTGACCTGCTTTATTCGCAATTATGAAAAGGCGAAACTAGACCGCTTTTTGCAAATCGATTTTGTTTAAGTATTGAGAATCTTAAAAAATAAATACAATTAACGAGAGAAAGACAGATATAAGTGATTTTTATATACAAACGAAACTGATAAATGATTTTATATATTTCATAATACATTTATCCTAACATACAATAATTAAATATGTTATTTTGATTGATTTTTATAATATATTCAAATAAAAAAAGCTTAAGTTCACGCTCGTTTATCCATTAACTCGAAGGAAAAATAACATAACATTTAAAATTTGGCTAATTTGCTTATTTATTTCAAGTGAAAATTATACGTACATACCGTCCAAGATAGACGATTATAGTCCATTTTGGAGAAGGCCTTCATCCGAAGACGGGTTTTTGGGAATCAATAAAAAAATGGTTAAATTAAATTATTAAGTTTATTTAGTATAATATCGAAAGAATATGTAATTCTAAGATGGATCAGTGGTAATTTTTACTGTGTCATAGAAATATAATATAAAAATATTAAGCTAACGTTCAAACAGCCTTTTTTTATTGTTATTATTTAGCACTACAGACACTTGGTCCGTGGCCTTTTTTACTTTATTGTTATATCTAGTTTCCTTGTCAAATATATTAATTACATTATTGTTTACGTACAATTAATATCTATAATAAGAAAATATTATTATATTATTTTACAAAATTTTACTCAAACAGCCTTCAGGCTATACTTTCACTCCCCAAGTATGCAGGTGTCTATTTAAAGATTATTTACTTTGTTGCCTTCATCACAAAAACTCTCGTTACGTTCATTGTTTCGTTTTTTACATGTTTCAGATTTTACGTTAGGGGCTGCCTGTTGCTCGCCTCATCGGAACCTTCACTTGGACAGAATATTCATGTTGTAATTTCGCTACTAAATCCCTCAGGAAGATGTCACATTGATGTCTAGAGATATAGTACAATGTTGACTTACGTCTTATTTCTTTATTTAATCAAAATAAAAAATTATATTATTAAATTATAGAAAGCGACGCAGCTCTCGATAAGAACGTGTGGCTTAGTGGTCTGAGCGCTTGAACTGGACTTGGCTGGAGTCCTGCTACGTTCAAATCTTTACACCTTTTCTAAATTTGTTTTACCTGTAGTATGAAATGACACCTAAAAATAGTAAAAACGTAAGAATTTTCGTATGCCACAAACAAAATAATAATGTATTCTAGAAGAACATAGTACTTTTATAGTGGCCAAGTTCTTAGTGTACAACAGCAAAACCACTATTACTTAGTTTCCGGCAGAAACACCTGATTGAATAAAATATCAACAACGATTTCATTATTTCAGCGCCGTGTTTGCGCTAACGCCGAAATCTAATTTAAATAAGCACTGTTGTTGTTTATCAGGTTGGAAAATTGACATTTCAAGGAAAATAGTATTTATTTATAAGGAAATAAGAGTAAATTTCCATTGAGTGTCTCCAGAGTAAAATTAGGCCGGAGCTGGAGAACGCTAGTGACCTGCTTTATTCGCAATTATGAAAAGGCGAAACTAGACCGCTTTTTGCAAATCGATTTTGTTTAAGTATTGAGAATCTTAAAAAATAAATACAATTAACGAGAGAAAGACAGATATAAGTGATTTTTATATACAAACGAAACTGATAAATGATTTTATATATTTCATAATACATTTATCCTAACATACAATAATTAAATATGTTATTTTGATTGATTTTTATAATATATTCAAATAAAAAAAGCTTAAGTTCACGCTCGTTTATCCATTAACTCGAAGGAAAAATAACATAACATTTAAAATTTGGCTAATTTACTTATTTATTACAAGTGAAAATTATACGTACATACCGTCCAAGATAGACGATTATAGTCCATTTTGGAGAAGGCCTTCTCCCGAAGACGGGGTTTTGGGAATCAATAAAAAAATGGTTAAATTAAATTATTAAGTTTATTTAGTATAATATCGAAAGAATATGTAATTCTAAGATGGACCAGTGGTAATTTTTACTGTGTCATAGAAATATAATATAAAAATATTAAGCTAACGTTCAAACAGCCTTTTTTTATTGTTATTACTTAGCACTACAGACACTTGGTCCGTATCCTTTTTTACTTTATTATTATATCTAGTTTCCTTGTCAAATATTTTAATTACATTATTGTTTACGTACAATTAATACCTATAATAAGAAAATGTTTTCTTTCACTCTCAAAGTATGCAGGTGTCTATTTAAAGATTATTTACTTTGTTGCCTTCATCACAAAAACTCTCATTACGTTCATTGTTTCGTTTTTTACATGTTTCAGATTTTTCCTAACCAAATATTAAATAAGAATGTAATAAAATAAAATAAGTTAGTATATAATCTGGAAGCTTTCATAAAATTGATAATATTTCTGTTTAACTTTACGTTTCTAACGTGGGCTAGTTACAATAGTAAAAATATTTTTAAAAAAATCAACATAAACCTCTTCCGTTACTGATTATTTGATAGATTAGATAGTTGAAATTTGACATGTATGTAGCTTAAAGAGACTTAGAGGCCAATCGTGGTGCAGGGACATATAAGTATACGCGACTTTAAACGCGACTAGTTGTGAGTTCGATTTCCTGTGGAGGAAATGGAATATTTAATATTTTCATTTAGCCGTTCTAGTAGCAATTCAAAGCGACGCTTAAATTTGCGCCACTCACCACTCAATGTCTCCAGAATTTGGTAAAAAGTGGGGAACGGAATTAAAAAAAATTAAATCAGCTTCACGCTGTATCCCGCTCACAGCAGGGTAGGCAGAGGGAACCTTATGTTAAGACACCCAGTTCCCGATTTTCCGCCAAGTTCTGCATTCATTGCTTACTGAGTGACGGAACTCAACGCATATACATTTAAATATATATTTTATAAAATTTCCTCTTGTGGGGATCGGCCAACAACCCGTCGCTTTAACAGTCACATTTTGTGCCTCTGGGCCACGACTGGCCGAGGCACGGAAGTGTTTTTACTTAACTAAGTTCTTAGGTTCCCTCTGCCTATCGTTCTATGTGTGGAATACAGCATGAAGCTTAAACAACACAAACAAAATTGGACAAGATTTCTCGAAATTCCTACGGAAATGGAAAAACTACATTATCCACTTACCTCTTTACGTCCACGTAAACAAAGCTGTGGATGATGACTAGTAAAATATAAAATCAATTACATTATTAAATAATTTTTTTTAAATATATAGCTTCACGCTTTTTTTTTAAATATATAGTTCCTAAAATAATTACATAGGTATTAAATTTAAAATATGAATCTATATTACCATGTGCAACAAAATCAATTTATTAGACACGTTCCACTTTACCACAAATATGTGAAATTCTTTCATTAAATTATTCATTGCAATTTCTGTATCGACATATATAATTGATTACAATGTCGAAAAAATTGTAAATATAAACTAAATTTTACTAAAATTGTACACAGAATTTCAACATAACCAAGTCTTAATTTAGGCGGACCTAAATAGCTGAGAGAACCGCAAACGTAGCCAGGTACAGAGTAATTAAGTATGAATATCCTTTCTCCTCGGAAAATAGACGTTCGCTTAGTGGTCTATTTAAATATAAAATTCATTGCACTGTGGCCCTTATATAACTCTTGTTGACAGGTTGTAGTTTGTTTCGGAATTTTCTAGTCGGGCCTATTCTGCTTCCTATTGGACGTAAAAATATTATTAAACTAAACGTATATGGTGTTAAGATACTGCGATTTCTACTTTCTGCCAAAATTTTCGAGATATTGTAAAAAATCAAAACCACAACCATCGCGCTGTACGCTTAAAAGTTAAAACATACGAAGCTGATAATTTAATTCAGATCAATCAGATGGTATGATGGTAATTAAAGTAGTAGCGACCTAGATAGGTAGCGTATACTAAGTACCCGAGTACATAATATGTATGTACATTCTTTTAGATTTTATATATTTACGTATTAAGAAAACGTATAAAACGTAGCAGGATTTGAACCCATGCCTCTTTGGAAATCGTCCAAGTTTGGCCAACTAAACCATAAATTTTTATCGAGTTATATAGAAATTCTTATATGCTTGTTGCAATTTGTTTATGTTGTTAGCATCTCTGTAGGGAGATTTTTACAAATTTCCGCTAACTTTAGATAATTACTAAGAATTATCGTTTGGCAAGAGACAATACTATTTTTTAACATTTTTAAAGCGTTATTCCACACCTAGGAAAAAGTCACTTTGTGTGTCCTTGGAGGTGGAAATTAGTATTAAATATTTAGGTCTATTGAAAATAGTATTAAATATTTAGGTCTATTGAAAATAGTATTAAATATTTAGGTCTATTGATTTTCATTTCAATTTTTATGTGTCGATTTTGTTGCACCTTGTATGAAATTTGCCGCGTTATCAAAACTAAGTACATCACGTATAGCTACATTAGTGAAATATGGCACGAAATGAGATCTTACAATACAAATAAATGAAAAATTTTAAAACTGAAAATTTATAAGTATTTTATAGACAAAAATAAAATAACAAACTTATATTTGTAACCAATTTCACACAAAATTAAAGTACACGCCCGCAGAGTTAAGTTTGTCAACTGTCAACACGGTACAATCGTGAAATTGATATGAAACTCACGGTGGGCGAGCCTGGACCGCACTAAACCGTTTATTTTATATTAGAAGCAATTGATATTAGTTTCAACTATTCATGAAGAGACATACATAAGATATATTTCATAAGTCATTTTCAAAAAAAAAACATATCTCAAAAAAAATATTAACTATTTATATAAAATAGGAAAACGAAAATTACAATCCTCAGAATTGGAATAGGTTACCTTCTTGTAATTATATTCGTAATTGCTTTAACAACGTTACCTGTAAAGTACTCGTATAAACGTCTTCTCGTAATTAGAATAGATCCAAGACACCCTACAAACTCATTAAAATTATTAACCCTGGCTTGGACTTAAAGAAGCGCTAGAAATTCAACCTTTTCGTTAATTTTGACTGTACTACTCGTTAGTGTTGAGTACAATCGTTGTTATACAATAATTACTTTGATTTTGTATTTGGTATACATTTTTAAAAACCTGACGTTTCGAGTACTTTATAGTAGTCCGTGGTCACGCGTAGATTTAGGTAGCATTCGTATGTCAGTTAACATAATAATTATGGACTGACATGGACTACTGTAAAGTGTTCGAAACGTCGCGTTTCTTAAATTGTATAATACTATTATGAAATCGCGTATATTATATATACGCGATCGCGTATATTATATAAATCGCGTATATTATATATACGCGATTTCATTTCATAATTATTTTTTATTTGAATTTATTAATTACGAAGTTCAAATCTCATTTAAGGAAATACTGATTTAAAAATAATATACTTAGCGGATTTGGGGAAACAATTTTTCTATTTCAGTGAGAAATATAACAAGAAATGATGTCTTACTAGGCACTTCTTATATAAAGATATTTTTCTAATTATTTTTTAATGAAAATTGTTATAGTTACATTACTTCCTGGAAAACACGGAAAAATAAAAACTACCTGTTCAAAAAATTCGTTTACTACATTCAAATAACTTCTTAACAGCAGCAAATTAAGCAATATAACCTAAAACGTAAAATCACAATTTAACTCAGAATCACTGTACCTCACCACATGCACTAAAAGCCCTCGTTGTGCCCCAGTTGGGGCTCATAAGTGAAGTCAGGAACAACAATTAGTATAATTATATGCACGTAAACAAACCACTTACAAGCTGGTTACCGTACGTAAGCCCCGGCTCCACTGCGTGCCTCATGAATACATGCATACCAGCCAACCGACAAGTAGACATTCCCAAATCCAAATTGAATCTATTGACACTCAGAATTAGATTGGACACACTTGCTCTTCGTATCCAGATAGTAATTTAATTTGAACAAAGTGTTGCAATGCATTTCTGAAATCGGTTTGGGTAAAGGGACGCTGCGACAGATGAAGTAAGTGCCGAACTGCATCGTATAGTAAATTGAAATAGTCTTAGATATTGCTAATAAAATAATTTACTAAGACGTTGTCTTGTTTTGTCGGTTAGAAATCTATGTATTGGAGTTTTATATTGAGTAGCATATTTGTATGTTAAATTGTATTTTTTGTCAATTTTTGAATGTATTTAAAATAATGGGATGGTCATTATGGTACAATTGTTACGTGATTATCTACGCCAACGATGTTTGCAGTTTTGTGCTTTTTCCCGCATAGCAGGGTAGAGGGATAAAGATATTAAGACACTTCCTGGTCCATTGTCTGGCTTTAAATCTCATCCTTGCTGGAAAGAAGCTGTTTATATAAAATCTTACTGAAAAAAAATATTATTCAGTTACATGAAAATTCTATATTTCAAAATCATATCTCGCGGAATAGGTTTATTAAAATATATATATTAAAAAAATACCATTATGTTTTCATTCAGCATCATCATGCCATCAGATTTATCTCATACGCCGATATTTCACTAACGTGAATAGTATGAAAGGCTTCATAGTTTAGTACGTGCTCTTTGCCGATTATACGAGTGAAGTGGAAAATGAGCGCAGAATAAATAAAACGGCATAGTTCATTACAAATTTAATTAATTAGAACCATACTCGACCTCCTTCTGAATTTTAAAAGCCACGTTTAGTTGACTCATACTCCTGTAGATTCGCAATTAATCTAGGAGCAAACTGTTTTAATAGACTTTTACATCACTTCATGTTTACATTTTATATTTTAGACTATTTTTATAAGAAATTTCGGGGAGCTTGTTTGATGTTTATCCTTGTTGTTTACTTTTTAAATATAAAGCGTCAAATTATGACTTAAAATTTCTTCTATTCCTATTATTGTTCTATTCATAAAGAAAATTGCATTATTGGTAGTAGAATTTGAATTTAAGAAACCAGAAAAGAAATATGTTAGAGGCCATGGAGCTACAGGGCAGTAGATTGATAGTAAATTTTATGGATATTAGTTCAATCTCCACTAGGACAATCATCATTATTGTCATCATCATCATCATACAGAGAACATTGACATATGTTTGTCCCTGTCTACCCAGCAACAGAGAAAAACGCCTCGAGAAACGTTTTTTAAGAGACCTTCGTAGAAAGTGGAGCAGTATCTGATTAATAAACTGGTTGTTTGAGGATTTGATCCTTCGCTAGTGGAATAAAAGTTACTTTCATTTGTGTTGCGCACTCTAAAGTTTATCTCTATTTTTGTATATGCATGATTAACTTGACCGATTCAAATTTTTGACCACAGGTCGTCCAGAGCCTTCAGTACGGTGGCTTGTGAATGGTGTGCTAGTCGACGAAGAATATGAACACAATACTGGTGATGTTATAGAGAATAGGCTTCTATGGCCAGCGATACGACGTGCTGACTACGCGGCCGTGTTTACTTGTCAAGCGGCCAATTCTCATTTAGTACCGCCGAAAGAAGTTTCACTGGTGCTCGATATGTTTTGTAAGTATATAATATATAGATTTTTTTTTTTAATTTCTTCATTAAGAAGTTGATGTATTTATAACAATATGCCATTTGGACAATATGTTATTTAGACCATTGGTCCAAGTTACTGTTAACAAAACTATAAAAACGTGTAATGATAAATAAAATTAACTGTAATAGAATACATACATACACAACAGAAAAAAATACACTTAAGAAATTAAAGATAATATACAAAAATAATAGTACAAGCGTAATACTAATAGTAATATATTTTTATTCACAGTACGACCATTAACAGTTGAGATCAAAAAACCATCGGAAATCGGCGAAGGGGGATATCTAACAGCGGAAAGACGGTACGAAGTGGCGTGTGAGTCAGCAGGTAGCAGACCCCCCGCAGCAATCACGTGGTACAAGGGGAAAAGGCAGCTTAAAAGAATAACTGTAAGTAATTACTAGTACTTAGAGTAAATTTCAATACTTTTATTGGAGGATTGATTATTTTTGGTATACACAAAGTGTTTTTATCTTCACTACTTTAAATGAAAGTACAGTTTTAAGTACTCTATAAATACATAGTACAATTAAAACTAAAGAGATTTTTCCAAAAATGATTCTTAAGAATGACACACTCAGACATTATCTTATCAAAGCGAAAACATCGTACACGCCTCATTCACGAAATCGAGTCGTAGGTATTGTCGAGTATCGAGTAATAGGTGATTTATAATACAAAATATGTGATTTCGGTAGTATAAAAATTTGAAATGAAAATAATAATCCTACGTCTAGCCTGTTGAGGAATCTTGATATTTTTTTTTAGGTATGGGTTTGATATATTTCATCCTATATGCTGCTCCCGTAAAAGAAGCGCAGACGCTTCCACTCTGTATATTGTTTTGTAAATATGAAAAACCTTTTTGGTTTTTTTTTTAAATTGAATTGTTTCTCGTACAAGAACATTTGTAAAATGTAAAAGTAAAGTATTTATATGTATTCTGTTTATAAATATCTAACCTGATATTATTTCTTAGCTTAAAATTCATATATTTTTTTGTAATCTAGTGATGATTTTAAATGATATAATAAAATAACCAAATAATACGTCGTGGCGCAGCGGCAAATGTGTGTGACTCTAAACGTAAAGGTTGTGGATTCGTTGCACTGAAACCAAACTCCCCTTCCTAACTTGTTGAGTGTATAAAAAAATAATAAAAGATAAAACAACACGCAAATACGTTGTCTTATTTCAACTCTTTTATTTAGAAATTAAACACATATTGATGTGTGAAATGTTAAACCTCTATTTTTGTCTAACAAAAACGTGAAGCGTAAAGCCAAACATAGCGTATTCAATTTGCTAAATATATATATATATATATATATATATATATATATATATATATATATATATATATATATATATATATATATATATATATATATGTTTCGATGTTTGAATTTGGTATAACTCTACAGATATTCGGTTACCCTACTTTCCATATTATATGGAATATTTTTTCTTAGAAAACTTCCAAATTTATTCGAAATAGTAATAATTATTATTGATAATAATTATTATTATCATATATAGTTTAATCTAAGCTAAGAGATTTTTTTATAAATTCACAATTCTGTATTCCACATATGGCAGAATGACATAACGCTAAAACAATCCGCTTCATACTTGACGCCCAGTATTGAGGAATTGCGCGTTGAGTGACAGAACACAACGCAGTGTTTTGACTTATTGCCAGATCTGGGAAACAAAAATAATTCACTACTCGAGTGGGAATTGAACCTACAACCATAGTAGCATTTACGGCCACTCACTACTCACTCACAGGACGCTAAGATGTTTTTATTATTATAAATACATAGTGTTTATGTATTGCATGTACTATTAGACTATTGACTGTATCCGGATATCCAAATCAATCTGGTCTACCTTCCTGTAATCATAATAACGGCACTGCATTGTATAGGCAAATTAATAGCACACGCTCCAGGCTCGTCTCCAAGAGGCAACCCAATTTGCCTTACATTGTGATTTGTACTATCTGAACCTAATAAAGTTTATTTCAGCTTTGTATAATTTTACCGATAACGTATTATTTCCTACATAAAGTGTAGTGTGAGCTGTTTTCATAATTAATACTCAGAGATTTAATTAAATATTTGGCTTATAAAATTGGTTTAAATATTTTCTTTAAACAATAAATGGCTTATAGATACTAATTATTATTTCTTAGTTTGGCTATGTTCATAAGAATGCTTTCAAAGCGCGGCGCAGAATTCTGCATTTAAACACGTAATTCTAATCCGCAATTGCGTGAGGAACGGAATGTCATAATACTAGATTCACACCCTGCACTAAAGAAGTAATAGAATTTTCATAGTTGCTATCATTACTAAATTTAATAGATTTATTCGTTACTGCACTTCATATTGTATTGAAATATACGTATACTTAGATTTATATAACTCCTGAGTAAAGCGAGAGCGAGCAGCTTGCATAATAGAAACCTATTAAAGCTTAATGAAACTAGAATTTTCAGTGACAAAGTCGAACCAGTCTAAGGCGTTTATTCCATAAAACGTCAATTAGCGTTCAAATAGTATTAAATCGTTAGTCTTATATAGATCTACGTCACTTTAATATTATGTTAATGAATAATTGACTTTTATGAGTGTTTTAGGGGATATCCTTTTGCTTTTATCATTGCAAGATTAGAAAAACGAAAATATATTTAAAAAAAAATCTTTTTTTTACATATATTCAATATTTTCATACTTCAATAAGGATCAAATCATGAGCTATAATAGTGCATATCGGTATATAAGAATAGTGCATATCGGTCAAGTATATTACACTATTACGTAGTCTCTTTATTAAGCTTAATTATTCTTATTTCACTAGTCTCGAGGACACAATGCGGCTTTGAGTTTCCCCCCCTCAATTTACAAACCCCACTCAATTTACAATCCCAATTTTTTCCAAATTTACAAAAAAAAATAGAAAAAACTGGGAACACATTGTCTCAACACTAGGTTCTTCTACTCTGATACCCTATACCCTCTATAAATGCGTGAAGCTATTCTAAGTATATTGTTATTACATGTTATCTCATGAACTTACTCCCTAAGTTAATCCACCCAAGCCATCACCACGATGAGTAAATTACCACATCGTGATACATCGACTCATTTCCATCAGCCATGCACGTCGAACAGATGACGAAGATGTAATATACTTACTTACTACTCATACTTATAGAGTATTAAATAACCCAATAGTAGTACTTAGTTACTTGTATATACTCCTAGTATAGTATAAAACAATTGGCACAAGGCCAGTGGTCAGGGATATATTTCATATCGACACATTCAATCTTTTTAGTGAGGCATTAAATTCTGTAATCGGAGCTAACTTAGATTCGATACATACGAATGCAGTGTATTGAGGTGCAGTGGGACAGTTTGAATTTGATGTGAGTTTGACTCCTTCTGGGGGGATTAAATTATTTTCATCTCCTCGTTCTTATCAGATAAAGCGCGGCGTTGAGTTTTGCCACACAATAAGCAATGTGTTTTAATTAAAATTGATAGAAAATGCGAAGCAGATCGTGTAAAACACTAAGTACAGTAGACACAGGAAGTATCTATCCTGCTTATAAGTAAAATATGAAGCATATATTTATTTAGTATTATACATTTTAATACTTTTAGAAACCCGACGTTCCGAACACTTTATAGTAGTCCGTGGTCACATGGTCCGTAAACTGAGGTGGAATTCGTCATCATCAAACTACCGCTACCTACTCCGGTACTGCCCTGGACTCTTGCAGAAAAAGCTGACTGTATCTTGGCCTTCTGGTTGAGTTCCCAGATTTGAGATTTCAAAGATTTTATAAGTTACTTTATTGACATTAGGATGTTTTTGTATTTCAATAACCTCGCGGATTACTCTATGAATATATCTGTTTTCCTTAGAAAGGATTCGGGGTTTATCAAACCTAATGTAATGGCTAGGCTTAATCACAATTTGCTCACCCATAGCTGACTTCAATACATGCCTATTCTTTATATCGGAGATGTGTTCCTTCAAGTGATGGTAGTTTGATAAAATAATTCTGTCAACTGACAGACGAATGCTACCTCAGTCTATCCGTGACCACGGACTACTGCAAAGTGATCTTAATGTCGAGTTTCCAAAAATGTATAATCCTTAAAAGCAGAGGGTACCTAGCATTAAGACTCTCCGTCTTATATATTATTTCTGTATCAGAAGATACAGATTTATCATCAGTAAATCTTTTTATAAACTAGTTAGTCATCCTCCATTTATTTAATTTTTTAATATTATCGCATTTACTAGCTTATATTTATTCTAATATTAAAGAAAACTATGTTATATTCTAACTTCGACTGACAAAAATTATAGAAAGAATTTCGTTTTCGGTAGTTCATTTATAGTGAAAGGCTTTAGGCTATTACATCACGATAATTGTTTGGATGGTAGCCACAATGCCTCCGATAAGAATCAACTCGATCAATAGAATGTCTCATATAATATGATGCACAACTCTTAGTTATTCAGTATGACCAGCCAGTAGGGGTGAAACCGCAGCAAAAAACCAAAAAGCGGTACTTTATGTATGGTAAACTATATAATTAGCTGCATCTCACTGATCGCACACATAGTGAAACTTCATAAAGTCTAAACAAACTGATCGTCGTCGTCGTCGTCGTCTCCTAAATTTGCATATCGTTGGACTGCATTCATTAAACGCTGTGCCAAGTTTTATAGGAACTTTGAACTGTCGATAGACGATATTATCGATTAAACTTTACTTCGTTTTTATTTATTTATTGATTTCATTCATTTGTTGTCGTTCATTTGTTCTTCCGATAAATTGGATCGGAAAGCTTTGAGTGTCGTAACGCAAAGCAAAAATTAAGCGCGCAAAAAAGTAATACTACTTTCTCGATTGATACCATAAGTTCAAATTTTTTCAAATTTCTGTAGATAATAAAGTAGATGGCGAAGCAAGAAACTACCGTACCTTTTCATTTTCTAGAACCATTTTGGCGTATTTCCTGCGTCTTTTTTTGAATCTGGAGAGATTTAGAGCTCTTCAATTATCGTCTTCTAGTTAAACTATAAGCACATACCAGAAGCTCAAAATTCGAAACTACTTATATTTCTGAAGTTATGCGAAAACAAAGTCACTTTCACTTTTTCGACACTGACTCATTCACTCGCTGATTATAAAAATATATACTTCCCATAGATCTAGAGACTGAAATTTGGTAAGATTTAATGTCTACATAAAAAGAAAACTATTAAAAATAGGAATATCGAGTACCTGGAGATCCTGATGGAAAACTGTTAGATCCCAGCTAAAATATTATACGTGGTACTATTCTTTTGATGTTACAAAAATTTAAGGTCTAGTGTATCTGAGAAAGAACCCTAAGAGCTCGTCTTAATTTGAGATCACTATGAATAACGCCTTAACAGGCTCGTCTAAATTGATAAATATCGCCTTAACCAAAGTAATTCAGTGGGATGAGCCTCTTCTATTGATGTACATAAATGAAAACCTAATAGCCCATTATCCCACGCGATGTCTGATTTAGCTGTCACTCATTGCTATTTTGATCTATTCTATAGGTACTAAGAGCTTTACTAAACTAATCAAATAAAAACCTGCTTTCTGCAAAAATAAGTGACATCCCAAAAACATCATGTAAAAAACTCAATAAAGCTATTTGTTTCTCTGTAATAAAGTAATAATATCTATAGGTAAAGCCCAGCAAAGTCTAAAGTCCCTTACTACGATTTTTTTTATTAATATATTTTAATTTTATGTGACTTGGCCCTTCACTTGTATATATCATATAGTATATAACATCTGATAAAAGTTCCACTATTTAGCTCTGGGCTTCATCATCAAACCAGCTCGATGATAGTATATTATTAGTGCTAGTAGAACTAGAAAGTTTGATGATGATATGATTATTACAAGTCAACCTAATAAAGCAGTTAGGTATCGCTCAGTAAAAGGATTTCAAAAATAAAGATAATAGTATGCTCTATATTGTTGTTATTTTTGGTATATGCAAATATGATAATCTCCTCTGCTTTTTTGTCTGTTTTGTTAAAAACAATGATTTTCGATCTTTCGTTGTTGTTTAAAAGTGGAAAGTTTCTTTGTCCACTCCAAGAATAGATATTAATTTAATACTTGTATAACATTTTTATAACTAAACCCCTTTATTACAAAGCTTTTATATGATTCAAGAAGAAAATATCACGATGCCTACAACCAAAGACCAGCATTTTAACTTCTAAAGGAATTTCGCTGTTAATTCTAAAATTCAACCAACATTGTTGAGGAAGTTAAAACTTAAATTAATTATAGCCCGCGTTTTCTAATCAAAAAATGATTGTACTTAAACCCTACAGACGTTGCTGTTAGCGTCGCACGACTGAAACCAATTACCGTGTCTAGAAGACTCGCTCTAACCACACTGACTTGTAATAAGGGAGGTATAAGAAACACTTTCTTTGTACTGTTTAACGGGTAAATTGATTTTGAAAAAGAAAAGTACTGAGTTCTGCTTCTTTCCAGTTTGTTGGGGCCTCGATTGTGGAAAATTGTATTCGCATAAACTATCTTTTAATAAACAAGCTCGATGAATAAATGAAAGATATGATATATAGTGTTTTTTATTATAGGGATATATTGATATAAGATCTGAGAAGACATATCTTATACAAAAATGAATAAAAATTTTCTAGTCTATTTTGATTACGCTACGAAGAAATGATATTAAGAAAATAAATCAATATGTAAAAAATATTTATATTTTTTTTTAGCTTCAGGCTTTATACCGCATGTAGCAGGATAGGCAGACATTACCTCGTGTCAAGACAACTATTCTACACTTACAGCTTTAAGACATTAAGAGTTGGGTTGCGGAACTCAACGCCGCGCTTGCTATTGTTATCAAAGCGAGAAAAAGAAAATAATTCATTTTCCTTGGTGGGAATAAATTTGCAATCAGGTTTACAGTCAGACGTTACTGCTCCGCCACGACGATCTCAATACGAAAATTTAAGATTTTTCAAAATATCACAATACAAAATATTTATTTCTGCTATTTCTATTAAAGCTATTATAATTCCACGTAAATCGTCCATTCTGTTCAACTTTCGACACTTATTTATCCATTTCTTGTATCCAACGGACTATAACTCCTAACGGCTAACGCCACTGGCTATATATTGTATACGTTTTATGCGTGATTGATTCTGAAAAGGTCCTCCCCAGATGATTGATGCGACGCGACGTTTGCGCCGCTTTGCTATTTTTAGAAATATAAATCTTCTTTATAGCTGAAAAACCAATCGTGGCGCGGCGGTTCACTTTCTGAATATGAACGAGGCAGTTGTGGGTTCAATTTTCCACTCAGTAAGTGGAGTATTTTCATTTCATCGCTTTGGCAATAAAGCATAGCGTGGCGTTGAATTTCGCCGCTCAACGCGCAATGTCTAGAAGATTCGGCTCGGCTGGTGGGGAACGGAGTGTATTAACACTAGCTACCCTGCTATAAGTGGGATACAGCTTGCAGCTATATTTTTTTATTGCTAAATATTAGATAAACATAAGAAATTACTCATACACCCTGGCCGCAGATTTATTCCTTTGAATTGTAGTACATATTCTATTTTTATATATATATATATAAATAAATAAATTTCTTTATCAAAAATATAATTTGACGAGTTGAATCTTTCTAAAAAAAAATATCACAATTTATAATATATTTACGTATATTCCTGTTTAGTTTTCGATATTTAGTTAGCCATACCAACACACCAAAATCCAATTTGCTTGCAAACTTCGCTACCACCACAAATACACAAATACAAACTAATCGAAACAGCCTTTTGTTTTGCCGGTTAAAAACTAATCAAAGTGTGGTTTACGTGCAAAAATGATTGCGGCTGCGGCGGCGGCGTGACACATTTCACATCAGAGTGCAGTTAGCGCGGAACCAATTACCCTGCTCATTGAAAAGTTGCCGCCCGCAATAACTTCCAAGTAAAAACAATAAGAGTACCTTCCCGCCTTCCTACGCCAGCAAGGTAGGAGGCAACCTTTGTTTTAAAAATCTGAATGTTTAACACTAAACAAGAATTCAAAGGCCTTTGTGCCATTTTATTACTTTGTTCCATTTTTCTGTTCTTTTTGTTGCATGCTACAAGATATTAAATGTTTTGCATCCGCGCCGTGAGTCGTGACTTGTGACAGTTGATTGAATGTTTTTCTTTTGTTTTATTGGTATTTCGTATTGTTTATATTATATTCTTTTTCTCTATTTACGTTTAAAAATCTTAATCATTTTTTTTCCATCCGATGTAGATATTTCTGATGCCCATATAATGTGCCGTAATATTTACTGCATGACTGACACAGAGAACACACAGCCGAAACTACGCGGAGTAGAACAATGAAATGTGATATGGAATTGAGTTACGTACAGACGATTAAACGTCATTATATTATAACCATATAATAAAAAAAAATCGAATTCGGTCCTTTTCAACCAAATGAATTCTTCAGCTTTATAATGCTAGAACCTACGTATATCTTAAAATAGTAAAATACCTTCTTAATATTGTATGCAACGTTATTATAAGCCAATTAGACAATCTAATAATATTTCAGAGTAGAATCAACGGTAATTCGATAAGTGCTCCCTGGGGCGTCGTTGCCCGGTAACCGGCCGATAGTCCGTGACGGCCATCGATCCTGAACGGTGCAGCTATGCATTAAATGCAGAAGATTTTCTTAGAACTCGACGAAATCTGATTAAAATGCTACGTCGTTCTCGTTTTATATGGAATGGTCTGATAGGATGTTCTTTTAATATGTAGGTTTCTGGATGGTTGAATATTTATTTAATTTAAAATATGAAAATAAGAAAATAAGTAAGGCAGTCATGGCGCAGTGGCACAAACTTGTGGCTGTAAGCGCGAAGTAAGATGTGTGAGCTCGATCTCATTCGGAAGTGTGAATTATTTAATATTTTATTTCCTCGTTTTAGTAACAAGACAAAAAGGTGGCGTTGAGACTCGCCACTTTACACGCAATGTTTCGAAAATTCGGCAAAAAGTTTGGAACAGTATTTCTTAATACTAGATTTCCTCTGCTTACTGCTGCTGCTGCAGAAGCTAAAATAAAAAAGTTGGCCTAGCAGCAAAACGTGAACATCAAAATAAACTATTTATAAATTAAGTTACTACGCAAAACAAGCCAAATAAAAATGTAAATATTTATATGAACCTTGAGCCAAACTAAAAATAACCCCTTGATACTATATTATATTGCTTCTTTCATAAATATTTGATCAGGAAATACTTTGCTGGTATCGTTCTATTATGATATTACGATATCGGATTTGTAAGAACTATATATAATGTTATACTCGTGCTTTAAATTGGGAAAAATGAACTGGCAATTTTCCATGGACGTTTGGATAATAATCTGCTATTAACTTTGGAATGGATTTGCGGGCCGATTCTTAAGTTGTTTTTTTTTTGTGTTAAAAAAAAATATAAGGTTATTTTTCACTTGGGAAATGGATTATTTTCTTATTATTACTTTATAAAGACAAAACGTGAATATCTCAAATTCTAGCGAGAAGCGGACAACGTAGTGTCTTGATACTAAGTTCTTAAGCTTATTTGGAACTATTGAATCAATATTATTTTTATATTCTCGCTTTAATATATTGGTCTACGCCCTGCTATATGCGGGATACAGCGTTTGTCTAATTAAATTACATGACCAATACTTATAATATTATTTTAATACTTTGGAGGAATGATGCAAAAAAAAAACACTCGCTTTAATATATTGGTCTACGCCCTGCTATATGCGTGAAGCTAAAAGAGCGTGAAGATAAAAAAAATCATTACTGTTGGATATCGGCTATAATAAATTAACCTAACAGTATATAGGTACACAAGGAAGCAAACACACCATGTTTACTATGGCACGTCTACTTTTAGTAATTTGTACGATAATATATCAAATATTTATTATCGTATCAGCAATATATTATATGATTTCACCGGTTACCCTCATATTGATTTAGTTGTGATTTTATTATTTTTATACTGTAGAAATATTTATTTCTTTACTGTAGATATATTGAGGCCAGTCGTGGCACATGGGCACAGAGTGTGACTGTAGAATCGACTGGTTGTGGGTTCGACCCGCACTCGAGGATACAAAATATTTATTTACATTTATATTTTCATTCCTTTGCTCTGGTGTCGAGGCAAAGTGCAGCGTTGAGTCCCGCCACTCAAGACGGAATGCTTCCAGAACTCGGCGGAAAGTAGGGAACGGTATGTCTTAACACTAGGTTTCCTCTGCCTATCGTATATATTATACTCTATAATTTTACTCTATCTTATTTATTAAATTACTTCCAATATTCAAAGATAATAGCATCCGTGTAGTAAACAAGCCTGATATTAAAATTACGAATTTTTCGCTTGAGTGATAACGAACGATCAAACGCGTTTAGAAATAGACGCCTCGATGACTTCAGCATATAAAGATATAATAAGTTGTGGTTGTTGGGATAATATGCATTACTTATTAGGAAATAAAGAATATACGCCCTTTTTTTGGTTACATTTCTCCCTCATATTGCAAGCAGCATAGTGCTTTGTCTAACTAAATTACATGACCAATACCTATAATATTATTTTAATACTTTGCAGGAACGATGCAAAGAAATACTAAGATTTATCATTAAATACATATAGCACTCCATTTCTTGCACACGTCTTAATTTTCGTGACATTGTAAATTGAGCGGCGAAACTCAACGCTGTGTTTTGGTAACAGTTTGAATGAGGAAATTAAATAATAAATTCACTTCATTCCCCCGATCGAACCCACAGCCATTTCATTTACCTCCATGCTCTGCACCACTGCGCCACAACGGCCTCAATGTCAAAATTAATTTTCGTAAAACATAACTTATAAGTCGTTACACAAATCAATATATACTCATATGCTCTTACACGCCACAAAGTATTTGATGGTATGCTCGGCTGACTACCCTCAACCACTCAGATGAATAATCTTATACATGTATGTAGAATAATTCGGCTTTACATTACTAATAATAGAGCGCAATGATTTCAGATAGAATTCAGAATTTAGGGAGAGTTAAGGGAGCAGAGAAGGATGATCATATAAGTAATTACGAAACGCAAAGCTCTTTATTGGCGAAAATGTAAACCTATTACGTTGAAAAGAAGTCCGTTCTTACTAAGCATTAGCCGCATTTCTTTTTTTGCGGTGGTAACCGAGCTTTATACATGGCAACTTGCGGTAGCTACATATTTTTGTAATTTTAAAATAGGTGGTGGTGGTTACGTACATAAATGTGACAACTTATTGATACATCGCCCCGATTTTGATTATTGTGTCAAGCTTAAGTTGAATGTATTTGTTGAAAAGCGTTATTTTTGACAAAAAAAACACAAGAAAGAATTTTTAAAAATTATTACACACCTTAGAACCGCTTATGTTGGTAGAAAAGTAAAAGATTGTTTTGCGAGAGAAAAAAGCAACTTCTAAGTTCCCGTGACGAGCTAAATCACCGACCTAAGTAAGTAGATCCGATATAACGTCTTATCGGACTCGGGGGACATAAAAAACTTTTACATTCGATTCTATACCCATAAAGTTTTTACGTTGCTATAGACTAATATGGTGCTGTATAAGTTAAAGATATCTTAATATCTGTGTCGTGAAAATAAATTATGAAAATGATTTGTTTGCTTCACCCTCTATAAAAGGTCTACTTTAGCAATGGGAAAGTGAAAAAAAAATATATTAAAAAGGTATTGAAGTTATAAAGATATATATAAAATAACAAAGAAGGTGCTATCAGTCAAAAACGGAATAATTTATCACTAGAATCTCTTTCTCCTTGAATTATATGGATATAGATAACATTAATAATACACAATATCCTATTTACGTATTACCCTTATCTAATTGGTCCACTCTGGTATTTCATTTTGTTGGTTTTTTTAATAACACCGTGCTTGTACATGATAATATTATTTTGCACCAAATTGGTTTCTTTTGATCTGGCATATTTGCATTCTACATCTAGTAAAGGAATTTAATATAAAAGAAGGAATTGTTGATGACTTTCATACTGTCAGTGAATTAAACTGTGAAGGGGAAATTACGAAATCTTTTATGAGATACAAGGAAAAAAACCGTATTCAGTAGAATTTGAGGCGATTCGCGATAATCATTATTGTGACAACTTTCCTCGTTACCCAAATCCGAGAAACTTCAGAAAACGGTGCGAAACGTTGAATAACTAAATGATAAAAATGTTTATAAAAGTAGTTAAATATCTAAGAAACGTAGAAGATCGTATCGTTATTTGACACTCGTTGGCATCACCAAGCTTGGTAGGCAGAGGGAAGCTGGTGTTAAAACATTCTGTTCCCCACGCAACACTTTATTTTGGACTTATTTTAGTACAATTTTTTATCACTTCTATAAAAGTAAAGTAAAGTAATATAATATCTATAGTAAAAAATGCATGGTTTACATTGGCGGAATAGTTCGATTTAATTTTTTTGAGTGGAAATTGAACCTACAATATTTTTCGCTTATAGTCACACGCTTGTGCTGATGCACCACGACTGGCTTCAATAAAAACAATTATATCACAGAATGTTTTTAGTATATATTAAAATTAAATGCAAATTCTAGATATAGAACAGGATAACACATTTTTGATATATGATGACGTACAGCATAATCATGAAAAAGCAAAACGAAATACATATACAAATGTACACATAACAAATTATATTTGCATATTGCATTTAAATTTGCGAAAAGGAAACTGAGAACTAGAACTGTGCACAAAGTAATTTCGGTTGTTTTGGTAAAACATCCAGTTATCCACGATGAAGGGAGCTAAAACAAAATTCGTGTACGTATTCCTCTGTTATATCCCCCTTTTGCGAACAACTTCAAATAAAAACTTGCGCTACTTTCATGAAGTTGCAATTTTGAAAATGCATTTTTGAGACAAATTTTCGTCGAAGTTCCCAGTTAATTCACAAACGCAATAGCTTATTTATCAAGAACTTAAAATATTTTGTGCTGAACACGTCCTTTGCAACGTAAATTGCGAAAATTTAAGAGTAGCGCATTTTTTTTGTCAATATTAACGTTTTTAAAAGAGGACGATTTACAATTACAATTATCTTTAACCTTTTTTTATAAATCAAAATAATATTACGATGTTAGAATTTTTTTTGAATGAATGGTACAAGGCGTAAGGCCTACTAAATAGTTAAAAATATTCTTAAACACAACTTTTAAGATACCTGACCTACATATTTAATACGAACATAATCCTTAGCGAGATTTGAACCTACTCTTATTACATCAATTCATAATATTCAGATCTAATATTCAAATCTACAATATTTATCTTCAGCTATAAAAGTCAATTCTTACTAGTGTGTGTAGCAGAATTCATCTAGATAAATCCCAATAACCGTTACTGCCCATCGTGGCGCTGTCACAAACAATTTCGTACTATCTGTGACTTTGAGATATCTCGGAAAAGATTTCGAACTTGCACGGCAAGGCGGTCCATTCAGACGTGACGTTTGATCTCAGCGATCTGATAGACCTCGATTGGGGTCAAGGGCCATTCAACCACTGATCATATAAATTAATTTTAGAAAACCACTTGTACACTTCTAATATATTATTACTTCAACAATGTTATTTTAATTATAAATTTTGATTGGATAATCAATTTTTCTGCCGAATTATTAAGGTATTGTGTTGCATAGTGGATAAGAACACCGCGCTTTGTATCATTACCAGAGCGAAGAGACGAAAATATTTAATATTTCATCCCCCGAGTGGGAATCGAATCTACAACCGTCGCATGGCGAATGCGTAATCGCTTGCAACTATAAAAATGACAAAAGAATAAAGAAACAAAAAGATCAATAAAGAAGCCAATATTAACATCCATAACCAACCTCCTAAAAACGCGGTTTACAAGCCTAGCTCCTCACTAGTCGTCGGTGTGAATTGAATTATTCAGTTGATGCTCAACGGAAATCACTTTTTATAGAACTCAATACGATTTGCTCGTTACTTTCATTCTCCGCTTGAGAATATTTTTATTCAAGTTTTTATGTAATATTTTACGAATGCTATTGTAGTGTCTGATTAGAATAAGAAGAATACGTAACTTTAATTTTGTTATTGATGTTGGTCCTTTTGGGTTTTTAAAGGTAAAAAGGAAGTGATAGAGGATTTGTTTTCTGCTCTCCTTTGCGGTATGCTTAATTTGAAATCTTACTTAGGTAATCCGCCTAAATTGAAAAATCAGCTTCACGCTGTTTTTCGTATACCAGGGTACGTAGGGGGAACCTAGTATTAAGATACATGCCTAGCTTAAATTATTACCATTTTCTCGCTTTTTATCAATACAAAGCACAAAGTTGAGTTCCGCCACTCAACAGGCACTGTCTCAAAAATAGGGCAGAAAGTAGGTAACGGGGTGTGGTAATACAATGCTCCCGCTACCCACCCTATTTTATGCGAGACACGGCATGAAATGAAATAAAATTATTTATATGGTAGTTTTTTATTATTTGTAACATTTGTTATAAATTATTAAAAATCGGGAAAGAAGACAATTTTGATTGCAAAATGTCAATATTAGTAAATCTGTAATAAAATGAAAATACCATTTTTTTTTTATTTTTTCCCCCAAGTTTCTTATTTTTTTTTTATTTTAACTAGAACATGTAATTAATGTTATATTTATTGTATAAATATATTACTGATAATTCAGTTCAGTTCATTCAAAAAGACAGAAGAAAGCAAGAAGGTTAAAACCACGAACAAAATGTGCAATAGAGAAACTTTTTTGCCCTATTTTAATTTCTTCCGACGCTTAAATAACGCACTTTAGATTTTCCTTTGGACTTTGGAAATACAATGAAAATATTATCATATTTTCTAATTAAATGCTTTAATTGAGATAATGAAAAAAATACAAATCAAAAAATTGTCGTAGGTGACTTAATAAATACAAGATTTACCAGGCGACAACTTTTTATAATTAATATGTTTTTTACTTTTATATAAACTTTAACTTGAATTAATATATAATATATACTATTGCAGTTGTACAAACAATATGATCAAATAATTGGGTTAACCAATAATTAAGTCGAGATTTAAGAATTGATATCGAGTTAATCAATTTCCTTCCTTTGTAGAAAAAAATAATACCGATTCGTAATATTGTATTTTATATCAAAAAAACCATTATACTTCATCCAATGTCCGCTGAGAGATAGTGGACTAGGACAGCGTCTGTAAACGGAACGTTTGTGGGTTCAATTCTCCTTATTGCTGCTTTGATAATACTCCCTTCGTACGTACTAGTTTAATAAGTGTTTTTCTTTCTTACATATATAATAATATTTGAAAATATTAAAATTTTAGGAGGAATTTAGTTAAGACTCTCCGTTCCGTTCCCCACTAGCTCGTAGCGCACGATCAAGTTGCGAGACATGGTGAGTGTCAGAATTCAATAGTGCCTTTTGCCTCGTTACCAGAGCGAGGATAATGAAAATATTAAATATTTCATTTTCTAGAATGCGATTTGAACTTGCAATTGGTCTCATATACCTATGGTTACCTAACCACCTGTAATCAACTGAATTATGCAAAGCTGTAAAAAAAACTACTATAAATGAGAAAATGTCTAGAACGATGAAAAAGAAGATTAAAAGAATATTTCATAACGGCGTAGCATAACGGTGCCGTAAGTAAGTGGCTACTATAGCGCCTGGGATAGGGTTATTGTTCCCCAGGACTTTATGTTCAACCACTTAAATAGTCATAAAAGCAACGTAATTGAAGTTTTAATTAATTTCAAAGTTTTCCACGGAGAAAATATAATTTATTAAGAAATTGAGAGAATTAATGATGACCGTTACGTCCACAGGTCAAGGTAATTTTAATCTAATTGTTCTTTTGATAGGTATTATCACTAAATATATTAAAATGTAGATAAAAATAATAAATTTTATCAAAATATTCACAAAATATAACATAATATTTTTTGTGTATATTGTGTATTTTTGTACCGAAGGTCTCCAGCGTTATTATATTAACATAGACATAGTAGATATTGGGTTGGCTTAAACCATTTTAAACGTCGATTAAGCAATGAAACTAGTTTAATTAATTTCTTTACTAAAATTATTTTTATGTGAAGGAAAAATTTAAAAGCTATTAATGCCAATGCAACATTACAAAATGTATATAAAAATATATATCCAAATTATAAGCGAAATTCACATGATCCATTTTGTGTAGTCTTGTTCTTAGTTTGCTTGAAGTATTTACCCGAAATAAATATAGGCCACGGCCGTCTTAATGTTTTCAATTCTATAGAAGTAGGTACACAACTCGAAAGTTGGAAGACATTGTCTTTATAATAATTTAGAGAAAAATATTTGAACATTGTTGTATTGTTTGTATGAGTTCAAAATTAAAATGTAAAATGTGTTTTTATTTATTGTTTGAATTTTTATTTGATGTTGTCGTATAATATTCAGTAAGTAACTGACATAGTAAGATGAGAAAGATTGTAGGTTTAAAATCTGGATGAATCAGTCTTTATTTAAAAAGAAAAATAGCTGATGAATAGCCCAAATTTGAGCTACTTATTAATATCAGCTATTCTAAGATACGTGAAGATGGTTAAAATAACAAAATTTCAATGTTCATGGACACAAAGATGCATTAAAATTATTGTAATAAATAATTAAATAATATAAGTTATATATTTAGTTAAATTAATATATTATGTGTGATCGAGGTGTAGGATTGATTGAGGACGTTGTGTCCTGGTTTAAAACCAG
The DNA here is from genome assembly GCA_917862395.2 of Heliconius sara. Lineage (NCBI taxonomy): Eukaryota > Metazoa > Arthropoda > Insecta > Lepidoptera > Nymphalidae > Heliconius > Heliconius sara. Next base: position 7,294,953 of record OU860780.1, on the reverse strand, counting down.
CATCACTAGCTGCATCTCATTGATACAGTAACTTTGCATTACCTAAACTTATGTGAAATTTGTCATGGAACATATTGTTCTAAAATTGAAGATCAATCTGCACTAATATATACTTATAATTTAGAAATAATATCATCATAATATAATTATATATATCTCGCGATCAAAATAGTTATTGGTATATTATAGCCAAATTATACAAAATTAACATAATTACATAAATGTATGCCTGCACGTTATTCTGATGTATAAGCAATATTACTGTATAGTTAAATCTAAATCCATTCAGTAGTTTTTGCGTGAAATTGAAATAAACTTTCATATTTATAATATTACTAGGACTAGAGAACTAATTGATGTGTATAATACGCGTTGCTATTGTGACGTGTTTCCCATTTTAAGCAATAATGTTACATATTCTGAAACGTATAATAGTGTGTGTGTGGATGTTATGGTTATCTTATTTATTGAAACTTGGGAAATATGTTTAGTTAAGAGTATTGCTACAGGTAACAGGGTTAACGGAACCTTAGCTGCATTGATGAGACGGCGAAACGTCAGCACAGCTGGCCGTACACAATTCAGTGTTGATACCGACGTTGTCATACGGCAGCGAAACGTGGGTACTACAGAAGAATAATGAAAGAAAGATGAATGCTGTGGAGATGCGATCTCTTCGTAGGATATGCGAAGTCAGCTTAGCTGATCGAATCCGCAATGAAGAGGTACACAGAATGGCAGGAACTAGCGAGGATGTCACGGTGAGATTGAAGAAGAACGTGCTCAGCCGGTTTGGGCACGTCGAACGAATAAGTGATGAAAGAATGGCAAAAAAGATGGAAAAGTACCTCTCTTGGTAGGGGGAGACCTCGGTTGACTTTCGAAAATTCAGTATCAAAAATACTGCATGAAGGTCAGTAAAAAGCATGAGGACCCCTCAGAGGGCATGTTTGACCTCTGAGGGGTCCTCATGCTTTTTCCTCGTCCACTACCATTAACGTCTTCATACATGAAGAGGTTGATGATAGTGGACGAGGCGAAAGAGGTATGTAGAGACCGTAGCGTTTGGCGATTCGTTGTCTCTGAATACCCCGCTAGCGATAAAGCAAGAAGCTAAGGTAAGTTAATTAATTGAATGTATTTTGTGGATTATTTAAGAAAATATTAGCTTTCTGCATTTCTTCTCCTGCGGCGTTGAGTTCCGCTACTCAACACGCAATGTCATCTAACCTCAAATTCGGCGGAAAGTGGAACGGAAGTATGTCAATTGGATATAACGGAGCGTCTTAACACTATTTTCCCTCGTAACTAAAAAAAGTTATAAGCAAAACAACTGTACAAGTATAAATGGAAAAAAAATATTAAATAAATGTAACGGCCTAAATATATTCTATTTACAGAAATATACAGACGACTCTATATTTAGATACGTTTTGAGTATTAAAAGTTAAATATATTCCTCAGAAATCCTTTTAATTCGAATAATTAACGATGATAGAAGTCTATTACTATTGGGCTTAAAAGTCTATGAAATCGTCGAGTCTAAGCATGAATTACGTAAAAAACACAGCTATATCCGGATCAAAGTTTTAATGTAAGCAGTTATGAAGAAAAAAAATTAAGCTACCTATATAAGGTTATACAGGATTTCAGGTTCATATATTGTGTATAGCAAGCAGGGAAAACCTAATGTTAAGACACTCCGTAGCCCTCTTAACGAAACGCCAAACTCTGAATGCATTTTGAGTGGCAAAACTCACCGCCGCGCTTCGCCTCTACACCAGAGTGAAGAAATGGAAATGAAAAAAAATTATATAAACTTTTCATCGCCTCGAGTGGGAGTCGAACCCACAACCAGTTGGTTTTTGTGTGCTTTGTGCCGCTGTGCCATACACTGGCCTCTGCATATAGTCGTGTGACAGTTCCATAAGTGCGCGACTGTTAACACGATGGATTCCCACTCGGGAAAATAAAATATTAAATATTTTCATTTCCTCGTTCTGGCAACGAGGCAAATTGTGGCGTTGAGTGCCGCTATTCGACACACAATTCAGCGGAAAGTGGGGATCGAAAGTGTCTTAACATTAGATACTTAGGTTCCCTATGTTTGTTTTGTTTTCCAACTCTTGTGAAATAAAACATGGCACATACTGTTGAATTGAAATTTAACGCATATTCGATTATATAGATTTCCTGCTATAGTCCAGAGGTACGCATCTCGAAGCTGGAAAAAAAATCAAATTTTATATAATAATTTCAATGTAATTTATTTTAAATCCACATATCTTAGAATTTAAACACTATTCTATTTAAGATATAATGTTACCATTGAAGTTTTACATATAATATCGATCGATTGAGTAAAGGTAAATCAAAAAAAATATATATTACAATACAATTTTTTATATTGTAACCATTGATTCTCATGACCAGTACAGCAATTTACATCTAAAGCGTACACATGTGGCGCTGTAACACTCACAGCAGGTTTATGATGCATTTCTCTTATAAACATAGTAACCAATTTTAGACTTAAAGCGTTTGTAAATACGATTGGTTTTTGTACTTGCCTAGTACTCGCGGAACACCTCCAACGTATAATATGAATAAAGTTATCTCTCCCCTTGCGAAGACTTTATAACACCGCTCTACCAAATTGTATGCGGATTAATGTTGCCCAAAAATTATGGAAGGAAAATTTTGATATTGAACCTAATTTTGTATTTTTTCACATCTTATTTATGATTAAATATATTTATGATTCAATATATATTTAAATATATGTTTATTGCGGAAAGTGAGGAACGGAAATAACTTGATATTTCCTCTGCCTAACACGCACATAGCAGGATGTTGTGTGATACAGCGTGAAGCAAAACAAAATATCTGAATAGAGCTATTGTGATAAGGTGCGACTGCGTTTAATGGTAAACATGTGTTCAATCCTCATTGGATTGAATAGAAGGAAAGAATACATGAATAAATAATTTGCATATGCTAGCTCTAGTAAGATAAAAGGCATTGACTTCTGCCACTCGACATTTCGAATTCAGGTGGAAAACGGAGGACGCAGTATTCCGACACTACTTCTCTTTGCCTATTGCAAGTTATGAAAATAGTGGGTGGTATATGGGGGCATCAAGCAAGGGTCATAAAGTCCACATAATTTAAGTAACAGGCGGCAAATTATTGTTTACTTATAAAATTCATTTATACTAAACATCAAATGATAAAAAGATTAAACTCTTAAAACTATTATAAATAAGATCTGAATAGCTTAAAGATTACAAGAAAACTGTATTTAATAGCGCCTGTTTAAATACTGTCGCTTTGACTCCGGTAGCTGATTTGGTAACAAAGAGACTCCCGCATTAAAGGATAGCCTGGAAGTGGGAACCGTTTGAGCTGTAAACAGTTTGCCAATCTCTTCTAAAGAAACATCGCCAAACAGAATGGGTTAATTCCAATACATTTAGAATGTTCCGAATCGAATTGAGTAGGCTTCAGCCCTCGACTGATATGGCTAGTTTGCTTAAGTAGTGACGGCGATGTGAAATTTAAGTGAGATTTAGGTCTTTTACTTATATCACTAACATAATAAATAAAGCCGAGGCCAGCCGTGGCGCAGGGACACAAAGTGTGACCGTAAAATCGAATAGCTCTCTCACTTTGCACTCGAGAAAATTTAATTAATAAATTTATATGTTCATTTCTTCGCACTGGTATAGAGTAAACTCGGCGTTGAGTTCCGCCTCTCACGCAATACCACCAGAATTGGGCGGAAAGTGGGGAACAAAGTGTCTTAACATTAAGTTCCCTCTGCCTACCCCGCTGTATGCGGGATAAATCGTGAAGCTGATCTTTATTTGTCATATAAAGTACTTACTGAAAATAAGTGAGAATTGAACATCCTGCTCTTTACGCATTAAATTTGCTAATAACGTTTTAAAAATACAAAAATGTTATCGTTCTTATGCCGCCCCTAAAACGTAATAAAACAAATTACCGTTAAGAACACATCTTTTTTGATATTTACCAAGCACCAATCCCTTACTTCCAAATCTCCAGATTTCACTTAGAACATTTACATTTTAATAAGGATAATTCTGTAATCTTGAATGGGATGACATCAAAGGTATGACGCGGGTGGATGCATAAATAACGCGCCGCTCGTCGCCCGTGGGACCAGTTTTTCTGGCGTGAATCATGTCCCACTTCACATTTTAACTCCTAGAGAATTATCTGACTACTTCTCTTTCCCTTGACGCTGGAGTCAAATAAATCTATTCATACATTGTTCTGTTATAGATTTTTTTTTCTCTTGAAATTAGACAAAATGAATGTAGAGTTCAGATTCTGTCTGTTTTCTGTTCATTTTTAGTAAAATTTTCGTTGACGAAGTGCGGCGTTAAGTTAAATACGAAAGTCTAAAACGCCGCGCTACGTTGTATTAGATTAGATGAATAAAACTAATATAACGTTCCATACAATGCTCAGGAGTGCAATAAGTAGGTACTCTGGATTTTGTCGTCAACGTCACGCTTATTTGCTTTAGAATGCAGCGTAAGCATAGGGAACCGAGAATTAAGGAGTGCCGTTCTCCAAGTCTTGCCCAATTTTTCAAATATTGCTTATTAGGTGGCAAAAATCAACGCGCCGTTCTCAAAACAAACAGTATTGATATAGCGAGTAACGTCTTAACGTCTACAAAATTATATAAACAAATTTATAAATACTCCAGAAATTATTCAAGATACAAAACATTTCTAACAACGACGTAATATTAAGGTGTATGCTGCAAAAAATTGGACATCCTAATATAAACGCCATCAGTAAACATCTATTGAAATCAACGGAAAATGAACTCTACCATTTTGTTATAGGGTAACCTTTTCTTCACAGCTTTCAAGTTTGCTTGGCTCGTCAAAGTACGAGATTAGATCCGTAGAGCCAACATGAGGACATTTTACCTAACTTTGGAGCAGAGGATGCAGCACATACATATTTTTTGTTAGAATTACTGTAAGACTTGGCAGTGAAACTTGGCAAGTCACGCTTAGATAGTAGCTTTAATGAATCTGATCTTGTTTATAACGTTCTGTAGCCTTACTATGTAACATGCTCAGCGAGAATTTCTGTGACACTTGTTCATTATTGTTTCTCTATGTTTTGTGGTATACAGAAAGGATCTGAAGGAAGTTAAAGTGAAGTAGTTTTTTTTACTTAATTCTGATATATATATATATATATATCTTCAGTTTCGGTCTTGTCTAAAAAAATTATGCCTAAATAAAATTTTTCTCAAGCTGGTTGTGCACATAATTATGTATAAAAAGATTTTTATTTCATGATATCTGATAAAGAGTGTCCTCCATCACAATCTATGCGTGACCACGGATACCTATAGAATTATACAATATTAAAACGATAAAATACAAGTTTAAAATTGACATAATTGAAAACTATAATTAAAATATTACTAAATCATATGCGAACTTGCATACTTTTTTTTCATTACTAATTTTATCTAATAATAATAGCACAAAATTATTTTTATTTAAATTTAGACTAACACTAACATCTCTCATATGCATTTACTATTAATTATAATTAGTTCTAAGAGTAAAAGGTTTAATGGAGCACAAAACAAAATCAATGTTTTCAATGATATTGGATGGAGAGAAAAAAGTATTCTCATTAAGTAATTAAATACGGTTGCGGCAATCGTTAGCCTGATGCTGAGAGCCATCTCGCTAATGGATTAGAGGAAGCTCTAGATCATTCTTCGACTTTTGAATTGAACTAAGTGGGTTCTTTTATATATACAAACGATACAGATTGCGTTGTAAAATTCTAGGTATTTTGAAATTATTTTTTTAATATGTCTGAATTGAAGACGTCGTGGCGTAGGGGCACAATAATCTTACAATATCCGTTCTTGGTTCTAGAATATCTGTTCGTAGTTAGACACCCTCAAATGCCCAAAGCAACGCCAAATGCGTTGGTTGGCGGTCAGAATGCAGGAGCTCTAATGGAAATCTACAAAACCCTGCGTTGAATTTCGCCACTTAGCACCCAATGCCTCCAGAATTCGGCGGAAAGTAGGGAACGGAGTGTTCTAACACTTGACAACAACTTATAAAAATAAAACTTAATTATATATAGTATAATATCCTTTTAGTACTTAAGTAGATGTAAAGTAAATAATGATAATTTATTTCGCAAAATTTTCAACTAATTCATTTCAATCTAATTAAGATTCCTTACAAAGTTCTTGTAATTTTTTGGTCTTTGTAATATAACAATGAATATATATTTTTAAATTTATTAAGATGGTATACTATTTTAAGAGCTAGGTATATAATATGACACCAGCAGGATAGGTATCAGGTCACCGCAGTAACCTCAAACCAAGAACTCGACGTTCCAGCATAGCGCCAAAATAATATTTAAATTATAGAAAAGGCATTTCAGAGCGTTTCTAACCGTAACTATTTAGTATTTGTGACGGTTGTAGACCCAATTTCCCCGCAAATAACAATAGGTATTTTGAGAATATAATTTAATCTTCTTTATAATAAAAAAAAATAAATTGAGCTTATTTATATATGTAAAGGGCAACCGTGGCGCAGGGGCACAAAGTGTGACTGTAAAACCGACTGGTGGTGGGTTCGATCCCCACTCGAGGAGATATTTACTTAAATTTATAGTACCATTTCTTGGCTCTGGCGTCGAGGCTAAGCGCGGCGTTGAGTTCTTCTGCTCTGCGCTGCTTTCTGTTCTGCTATATGCGAAAAACAGCGTGAAGCTAAAAAAAGGACTTTTTTATCTATCTTATATATTAAATTTACATATAAACGTTATTTTACGTTCATTCATTATAAAATTACAATTAAATTAAATTTTGACAATAGCAATACAATTAAATTATTTGTAATACAATTAACAATATTCGTAAAACAATTGTCAATATCAATTTTTATTATATATTTTTGAGTCAGGTTGTCATTTTGACAAAGACCTCCTCATCATCATGCATAATATAGATCTAACAAAATCTCTATAAAATCTATTACCAAAAGACTTGCTTATGATAAAACCTCATCAAAGCTTATAGTATGAAAGCTATATTAACCCTCACTCATAAGGAACATAATATATTTGTCGATACACAGTACACGCCACATTATATAGAGATGCCCGAAGATAATGGCCACTGTAAGCGATACAAGTGTCGAACTGAACAAACAGAACGTACGAAGTTTGAAGAAACCTCGTAACAAAGGGCGTCGGCTATAGAATAAAGGAGTTTATAGCGAAACAACTTATTTATGTTTCGCCTATTCATGTACCGCCTATTCATGTACCGACAAGTTTGGTTGTTTTAGGTCTTGGTACTAGAAATGTGAGCTTTATATGAGTTAGGATATATAAAATTGCTAAAATTTCGTTTTAAGGTCTTTAGGTTCTGTATTTGTCTTTTGCATATTCTTCAACAAAGAGTTAAGACGCTTCCTTTATATTTCATAAACAGATTTGGTAGGTCAACAGTTAAATCAAAAGTCATAAGGTCATGTAGCTGATTTTAAAACGTAATGTAATTTAAGATACAATTTAAAATAAAATCTATGTATTTAGTTTCTATATTTTTATTATTTTAATGACATGGATTCATTTCTATGCAAATTTTGTAACAAACCAAACTAATATGCAAATCAGTCATCACGTTCATGTTCCAGCGTCAACTTATTCACTTAACACCCTATTGATAAGTATTTTTGTATGTATATACTAATATAATCGTTTATTATTATTATTGTATCTTCAGATTTACAATGTATCCCACACAAAGCAGAGAAGGTAGAAAGAACCTGAAGACCTAACGTTCAGACACTCCGTTCCCATTAATACAATTTCAATCGACTTCTGGAAGTACTGCGTATTGACCGACAACCTGTTACGATTACAGTCACACGCTTATGCCCCTGCGCCACGACTGGCCTCGTTATTATTGTTATTATAGTGATTTCTTAGAAATAAATCTGATGAAATATTCGACAGTGTTGACTAATGAAAAGTCTCATAGTTCTCAAATTCTTACCTATTTTTCTATTCAAGTTCCGATACTTGATGGCTCAAAATTACATTTATTGTATGGTTACTTTTAGATTATAGTAGTTCCACCATATTCGTATACTTGACATAAGGGTAAACAAAAAATAATTTACATATTGAATTATTTTCTTATATAAAATTTCATTTTAATGTTAAACTCACATTTCATTTAAAAGTAGAAGTCACACTGAAGTGCAGTTTAATGTTGATGCTGATATCGTTATTATAGTAAATTTAATGCCCAAATCTATTGAAACATTTGGTTTAATGTTTTGGACAGTGGAATAGTGTAGTTGGGAACATCAATGGTGCTCTGGGGAAATCTGAGGCCGGTCTAACTTGTCAAGACGACAGATGCGCCCGACTTCAGCACTTCACTTCAGTACTTCTATACAAGAAGTTTGCTTCTCATTGTCCTATTCTGAAGAGGTACTCTAGATGTAATTAAAAATGGTAATGGATTTCTAAAGCTGGTGTAAGATTTTTGTCAAAAATTTAATATATTTTAGTGTTTCAGTTTCAGTTTGAAATATATTTTTCTGCGGAAGCGTAATAAAAAGCATTAAAAAAAATCTCTCACTATTTTGTACCATTCGTTCGGATTATCGTGACCAGCTTGTTGCTGCTTAGTCCTTTTTAGTTTCTCATAACGGTAATGTCTGGTTTTAGATTATTAAAATAATAGTGTCCATACTGTAGTATGAATACTATATGACATCTCAATCTAATAGATAATAATTGTTTTGTCGAATTGTGTTCCGCATCATATGAAGTCTACTCCAGAAAGGTTCAAGTATACATAAATGAGAAAATGTAAATATATATATGTATATATTTCTGTAAACCAAGCCTACTAGATTTTTTTTCATAGTGCCATTCATATTACAGCCTTATTATCTATATTTTATTTATACCTTTCATTACCTTTTATTATCTATATTAGGGAGATTGTGCAAAAATGCCGCCAATTTGTTGCAACGGCTATGTTGGACACACAAGCTAACACGATAAGTCAAACAAAAGCCTGAAACAATTAATATTTCCAATGAATTTCAATTTCTTTTTCCAATCGAACCTACAAATATCATTTGACACACTTTTCGCGCCACAATGGTGAGATAGCATAGAATGAGTTTTAATACTCACCAGTAACTTATCCTGACAAAGTTAATTCGAAGATAACTAACGTCGTTGCACATCGTAAGCTCTTTAGTTCAACTTGTCAAACGCCGACACGAAGCAAGCATTTCTTATAGCAAAATTTAAACTTGGTTCATTTTAGATGGCACTTTGAATGTAACAAAAAGTGCTTGAATAACAATAAGGGACGCCTGGTTGTGAACAACTTTGTATTTAGCTGTGAAATTTTGCTGTTCTTAAGAACATGCAATAATTGAATTCATTTGTGTGTATTTCGTTTGGTTAGTATAAGAAATTTTATAAATAGAGCGAGAGGCGATCATATTTAGATTAAATACTAATTTATACAATACGATCTGTCTTGTTATTTTCTTTTGTTTTCCGTTTATCTGTTTGTCGGTCTATCAAGACATTTTGAAGTATGAAAAGGTAGATGGCATAAAAACCAGCGTGAGCTGATAAAAATTCTAACGATTTTTATTGTTTGCTTGATGTCCTGCACGTAGCACCTTGGGAACCTAGTGGGACCACAAGGGCCTCCAGTCAATTGGAAAGTAATTTTGTGTGTCTGTGACGTAATCACGGCAAAAACACTTATCCGATTGTGATACAATGTAATATAGAGATACTTGAGGATTTAAGGATGAACATAAACTAATTTTTTCCAGGAATTTCTTTGTTTTAAAAAAGAAAAGTGGGCTGCCAAAAATGGACTTCCTGGACGATTACATTGCGTGCGCTGGCTCAACCTTATAATACATAAAAACAATGTCCTACAAAAAAATTGTCTTTTAAAAAACCTAAATTCCAAAGATGGTCACTGAATGTTGAGCCATAATAACCACTTTATTCTATTTAATCTAATTTTAAATTTATCTGGTTATTATTAATTAATTTTCTATAATTTGGTACTAATCTTTATCAAAATGAAGAATATAATAGTCACCATTGGTATTTCAGCTAGAATAAATGTGTACTTTACTATACATAATTATAATAATTATTTTATGAGATGTCATAGATTCAAACTAACCTAGCCTACCAGCCGCACGTAATGACCGACCCGAACGCGCAGACGACGTTGACGGCTATGTCAATTTTTATAAATTTTCGATCTACTACTAACGTTTATAGATTCTTTCTTGTTTGTTATTATTTCATATTTTTGGTTCGTTCTATTCGGTTATTCTTGTAGATTCGTTAGATTTTTTAATTTCTTGATAAGTTTCAGTATTTTGTGTAAAGTTAAAGATTTAGTAACATGATATAGATAGAATACCATAATAAAACATATTCTGGTATTTCAAATCGTTTTACTTTTAATTTTGATACCTTTGAATGTTTATTTTAGGTTTATAATATTCATAATACAATTAGTTTTGTTTTCAATTTTTTTCCCTTAATGACTATTAATTCTAATATAAATACTTTAGTTCAGATTGGAATAAATAATAATTAATGATGTGGTTTTTTTTGTTCATTTCAATTACTCAAGTTTTTATTTATCTAGCTAGCTTATCGCTAGCTCATGTGATTCAGTTTTTTCTTAAAATATAAATTTTATTTAATTTACTGAGTCTAGTAGTCTAGTCATTATTTTTTTTTCGGCTTATTATAATTATTCAGACTTAAATTTTCTTACTTATACCTAATCAGCTTCACGCTGTATCCCGCACACAGCAGGGTACGCAGAGGGAACCTAGTGTTAAGACTCTCCGTTCCCCACTTTCCGCCAAGTTTTCTTCTCTTACTTATACATATGCTAAAAAATAAAAAAAAATATATAATATATGATTTTTTTATATATTATATAAAATAAATATTTGTATACTTCAAGCGGGCGAACCCGCGTGGCTCCGCTAGTATCTTATATCGGGATAATAATTAGTTACTATATTGTTCTTATTATTGTCAACAGTCCTCAAGTAGTAAGTTCCAATCATGCTAAGATTAAAGTTAAATAAAGATAGTAAAATAAGAGAAAAAATAAATAAATTTTATAATACTATTATTCAAATGAAAAGTTTGTTTAGTTGAAATATTTTTATGTTGGATAGTCCATTTATGGAAGACTTTCAGGATATATCCGGCAATGTTGCGGTGTGCAAATCTACTGTACCTGCTGTCAGAGTTGCCCTGGACAGATAGAATGGACTTTTATTTTAAAATTAGTTATTTTTAATTAAAAAGCGGACTAAAGTTAATCGCTAGCGGTACAAATATTTAACAAAACATACTCGTATATCAAAATATCTTTAAAATGCAACGTGTAATTCAATTTTATTATACTAAACTTTAATACACTAAATTCGTATGATATTTAGAATTTCAGTAACATTTTGCGGCTACGAGCAGGAGTCAGTCCTGCGAGTCCTCGGGAATTTCTACTCTAGTTAATCTCTAAGAACTGACGGTGCATTCGGGGTTCTAGCACATTAGCGACGGAACGCTTTTTTAGTTTGCGATAAAACCATTAAAAACTGTCCACGTTTCAGTTTTTGTGGGAAGAATTTTTTACGCTAGCTCATGTGATTCAATTTTTAATTCAATTATTTGGATATGGTTTTTAATTTACCCATATTACTTTTAGATAGTAACTTTTAGTATGATTTGGAGGCGCCAATTATTTATAAAAGATAAAAGATGAAAAGATGCTTAGGTAACAAGACAAAGCGCAGCGTTGAGCTCCGCATTATACACGTAATGTATCGAAAATTGGACAAAGTGAGCAACGGAATGTCTTATCATTACGTTACCTCTGCCTATCCTGTTATGCAGGAAAAAATATGAAGTATTTATTTGCTATAAATTTTAAAAGTTCAATTTTTAAAAATAACTTGTGGAGTGTAAATAAGAAGGCGTCGACGAGAACCGACTTAGTAGAGTTAATTAAATCAATATCTTCGACTAGCTAGGAACATGCTGCTTTGACATAATTAAACATTTTATATTGCTCTCTAAGTTGAAACCAAGTGTTATTTATTTATTATAGAAAAACGAACAGCATTTTTAAAAGAAGAAATTAATATTATTTTTGTTATTATGTTCTGTAAAGAAAAAAAGTTAAGTTCTGGTTCTTAATAGTGGCATAAAGGAATAGTATCTGATTGCAAATGCAACGATTGCTGGTTCAATTCCCACTTATATTTCATTTTGTGAAAAGCTAACAAAATATATAAATTTCTGTTAAGTCTGAGATTTGAAACCAGAACTCCTGTATCAACAACCAAGTTGCTGGCTGGTTCGCACAGTCACCAAGACATACAACGACTATAACAAGAACAGCTCTGAAAACTAACAAACACTTAACAGACTGCTATTCCCGCTCCCGGCGCGGAGACTTCGTCTATTATTTAGTCCGGTGTCAGTGGCCTCCATTATTTTCTTTGTCAGTATAATTAGGCTGTACATTCTTTTAGTAGAATTTACTTTCAACTTTGTTTCAGCTGTATTTAACAAGGTATAAATAGTAAAAGTATAACTGTATCATGAATTCATAGTTTAATGTGTAGTTCGTGTAGTAAAAGTCTCTCTGCATTTCGTCTTCTTACCAAATGAAAATAATTATTTTTCAAACTCACAATCGTTTCATTTACAATTTACAGAATTATCATGTATTTTATACAATATCAAATATATTGCTTGAAATTACTAAAAGTTATTCAAAAAAAAAAAAATTTGAAAAGATTTTTTCACAAGGCAGAAGTACTAAATAAACTGCCTCTAAATTATATTTTAAAAAGTAGGTACCTACAGCTACAAGCTACCGTAATACTGTTATTTAAACTTCAATTAAGGAATACTATAAGACAATTTCAAATTTACGTAAATAGCTGATTTCGAATAAGTTACAAAGATGTCGTGGAAAGGGACGTCTATTGATCATTTATTAGGTTTCTTTTTGTTGTCTCCTGTGAGGGCTCCATAAGCCCTCGGATTTCAATAAATGATTTATCTTTTCGTCTTTATAATTAAGCAACATGATATTTGCCTATTTTAAATTGCTCAAAACTTTACTAAGGATTTATTGTAATATTTTCTCTATTATTAGTATTCTTAACATTTTATTGATCCAATAATCTTTAAATAAAAAAAATGAAGTCATACAAAATTATTAAATACATTTAACAAATAATCTATATATATGGTATAGATCTTTAATTATATTAAAGATCAATACCAAAGAACTTCATTTACATATGAGTAAAAACCCGCCTAGTGCAAGTATGACGTGTACGAAGAGTTCTGTACCATTACCTATAAAATCATGATTGTTGTATTGAAGCTCCCTTGAATATTTATTTTATTTGTTTGTTTGTTACTTGTCGTTATAGCAGCAACAGAAACATATCGTTTGTGAAAATTTCAACTGTTTTACTATCACAGTTCATGAGATTACACCCTGACGACAGACGTACAATCAAACGGAGAGATAGCAAGGCTTTAAAGGTTAAACGAAACCCTTTTATTAATGATAGCTTTTGGGTTCAAAATCAAAAAAATAACAAAGCACGGAGAAGGAGTGTTTTAACACTAAGTTTCCTCCGCCTATACTGCAGGATTTAGCGTGAAAATTTCCACAATCCTACAAAACGAAAACAACTTTTCAATTTCACATTCAATATTTAGTTTTAAATCACATTTTAAAGTAAAAAGGGAAGTAATTCACCGAGCAATTCAAAAAGAGATGTGTCCGACATCTTCAACGATACGTTCAATCGCTCCAATGTGAAACGATATTTCAAGCGCATTACTGCGAGACCCGTATTCTACGGCCGACAATAAAGTTAATTTCGCAAACTAAACACTTTGCCCTCCTCTAGCACCCTTCACTCCCCCTGCCACCCCCGATAGCCTCGTATGGGTCATCGGGCTGCACTGCATAGATCTGAACTACGAATAAGCCTTTGTTGATATAAGAAAACTTCATACCTCGTTTGCTTTCGTCCTTTGCTTGTTTTATATTTGATTTAGAACTTTTATGAGAGAAAATCTTTTTAAATTTTATTGGCTCATTTTGTATTTTATAAGTAGTTATGCTACTAAGCTATTAATAGACTTAAATATTTAACACAAACGTTGGTATGCAGTGATGGAAGTAGGAAGTAGCGGTATCAAAAAGCCACAAGTTTTAAGTAGGCCTAGCAAGGTAGCAAGGCAGGCGCGGCGCAAGGGGCGTCCCGCGGGGAGTCCTTGCCGCATCTCAAACCCACCCACCCTATTAAGGCCCGTTCTTTGTGCGAATTAAAACCCTCTGATATTTATTTAAACGTTTCCCCCTTTCGTTACTATTTTTAAAATTTTCATTATTCCTTTTAACTCTTTCGTCACCGCGGCCCCGTTTAATTAGGATGGTCTTATTTTATTTTGATGTCGTTTCGGTATTGCAATTTGTACGAGCTTTAAGAGTAGCGACCTTTGGTACTGATAAAGGCTAGGATCGACGACCAGAGATGGAGTTGTTACGGCCTATTCATGGACTTTCTGTTGAGGAGATATTAAACGCAATAGGAATTGAATTGTAGGAAGGTTTTTGTTTTTAGTTATTTTTTAACACCAATAAATATATAACTTACTTATGGTATAAAGGTTTATTATGTATTTAAAAAATATTAATCTAAAATACTAAATTTGTATATTATAAATTTATATAATTTTTTTTTATCCCAGATAGATTTAAAATAATAAAAGTCAAAAATATATATAATTTAACACTTTGGAACATTATTTTCTTGTGTAGCATTATGCTGTATCAAACATATCACACACATTCCGTTCCCACCGCTCAATCTTTGAGGTCATTGTGAATTAAATACCAGAACAGACACTGCGCCGCTGCTTGTTTTTTTTTTTTTTTTATAGAAACCTAATTTATTTATATTACCAAATATACTTTTTGATTTCCGCCAATACTTTTTAACAAGAAGGTTCAATATTTTCTCCAGTAATTACTCGCTCACAGTAACTTTGAATGCTGTATTTGAATATAAATTTCTCACTGATGTTTCTTGGAGCAGAATATTTCGAATATAACTTTGTGTTTTGAATCAAATGTAATTTATAATAATTTATATATTTTGGAGTCACGTCGTAACTTCCTCGCTTTACTTTTTCCTGTATACATGTAAAATTATAGTTATTTATGTATAGATAGATATAGGAGAATGTGATTTTAATTATAGCTTCACGGTGTAGGTGTAGCAGTATAGGCAGTGGGAAACTGAGAACTTAATGTTAAGATTCACTCCCAAGAACACCACTCCTCCACTTTCGGCTGAAATCTGGAGGAATTTTATGTTGAGTGACGGAATTCATCGCCTCGACACAAGAGCGAAGAAATATAATTATTAAATATTTCATTTCCTCGAGTGGAAATCGAACCCATAATCTGTCGAGTTTCTCTTCATTTAGGCGATATAAAGCTTTATATTCTCTCCAAATGAAACCTAAATTAAAAATTCATCTACATAACGTTATTTACAAGTATACATTGTCCAACAATGTATCGATGCAAAATGAATATCCTTAAAAAAGTGTATAACCCTACATACTGCATCCACTTCTCACTGTCCATACAAAAGGAGAAGCGCATCGCATTAGCCGGTAACGAGAGCGGCAAGAGCGCAGTGACTCGAGTGTCCTCAAGATGCGGCCAAATAAGCCGGACGAGGCACTTGCTGGGGCTGATCAAAAGATTCGTGATGAGATATAAATGTATGTATGTATGATACATACGACATGTTAGAACACATACCTCTTAAACGTGTAGTTTAGATATACTAAACATTGGATTACGATAGGCAATGGCTGTGTGCCCATATATCATATCATATTTCAGATATATTTCAATATATCTGATATGATATATGATATGATTTCAAAACGTAATTTTTTCGAAAAGTCACAGGTTTGACTCCTGCTATTGAATTTTTATAAAGTTCTTATTATTTGCCTTAAAATATCTTAAAAATATCGTACAATTAATATTTAGTAGTAAATATTTAAATATGTATGTAAAAATGGTAATTAATTTTATTTACATGATTGAAGTGAAAAAATATGAATTTGAAGTTTTAAACGAATTTTTAAGTTTCGAAGGAGGTTGAGGTTGAGTTGAGGTTGAGACCCTACATGTATAGATATTTTGGTGCAAGTAACTCAGATTAAAAATATACGTATCTATTTTGAAATAATCTATTTAATATTTTTCACTGTAATAAAAAAAAAACTTTGTTGCTGAAAAGAGCAAATGTAAATAATTTTTATTTATCCACCTAGAGAAAATAGCTGTCATTCTGTCAGTTCAGTCAGTCTGTATGTATGTTTGAACGCGTAAATATCAGCAACTACTATACTATTCCACGTGAAAAAAAAAAACATTTTTGTGTTGGATAGATAACTGATCTAGTAAGGCTATACATAGACTATATCTGTGAGTGGCTATGGCACGTTGATCATTTTCATGTAATTCACTCAACCTACCAGACCACAGAAGCACCAACATACGATATAAAATGAGACAAACATAACAATTAAGTAGTTCTCTGACTACACGAGCAAAGCCACGCCTTAAAGCTAGTCATATAATAAGACTAATATTGACTCGTACAGTCTAAGTAATATTTACGATCGCTGGGATTTATTTGTTTTGCTATTTGTCCACCGCTTCTACTCAGATTATTTCTTTCAAACACACTTCAATTCTGAGATGAGTTTAAAACGTGCCTTCCATTGTGATGAGATTGCGATGGAAGCTTCTGGAAGAGTATAAAATCAAAAATGTTATATTGAAATTTTTTGTGTATGTTGATTTTGTTTAAAGGAAGAAGAATATTATTGTTTGACTTTTCAAAGAAGCTTCTATGAAGATCTAGTGTGAAAACATTTCGTTCTTCACTTTCCGCTTACTATATTGCGGGTTGAGAGGACACAAGGCCGCGCTGAGTACTCCGTGATGAGTGGTCTCAATTTTCTAAAGCGGTGAATGAAAATAGTTCATTCCCTGTGATAAAAAATGGTTGTGGGTCTGATGTCCACTTGAAGAATTATTAAATTTAAATTATTTTCACTGTCTCGCTTTGGTAGGCATAGCACTGCGCACTAGCGTTGCACTAGCGTTTAATACTGCTTTACAATACGCAATGACTTGAATATTCGGCAGTGTGCAAGGAACGGAGTGTCTTATCACTCTCTGCCAAACTAAGCGTGGAATAAAAAATATTTCCTTTCATATTCACATAAATAATACCAATTAGTGAAGCCCATATTTTACTTTTGGAATGGAGCTTGACTCTAAGGAATGTTAGAACTCGAGGCGCTAGAGAAAAATATATAGTCTTAAAGACAGTTATTATCACTTAACCTGCTAACGTAACTTGATAAGAGCATTATATTGAGGTCGTCGTGGCGCATCGACACAACATCTAACTGTAAGCTCAACGGTTGTGGGTTCGATTGTCACTCCGACACAGAGTGGCGGTTAAATTCATTTAACAAATAATGTCTCATGTTCAAGTGGAAAAAAATAAATTAATTTTTAACAAAAAAACCGACTTCAAACCATAAACTAAAAAGTAAAAAAAGCAAGTTAAACAAACTTTAAGCTTGACACCGACTTTAAAATTATAACACCTTTCTTTAATTCTTTTTGTTCAACAAAATCAAAGTACGTTTTATTTTATGTTAAGTAAATTTATTTCTTACTTAAAAATTATTTTGTTTTACGAGTTTAAGTGCTGGGTAGACTTTAAATGGATGCTTCTCGAAGGAGTAGGTAGTAGTTGTCATATGTAAAACTTCAATCTTAATTAGATATTATATTTGTGCGGCATTTTGGCATATTGACAACAATATGCATAAAAAATATTAGGGTAAATTTAGAACCTCTCCCTCTCTTTAAATTGCTTAAAAATGAGAATAAATAACCTTCATTTTTTGAAATTGGTTGAAAAGAAACGCTACGATTCAGCAATCCCATTTCTGATGAAATTTAAACCGTGGTTCGCTATTACTAACAATGTTTTTCCTAGTTACTATTATAGTAAAAGTAGGTATTACAACTACGTAGGCTATCTAAGGTGATCATCACATCAGTTTCACGTCATCAAATTTGTGAAATTGTGCTTTCCGAAGGCAAACACACGAGTCATTGTAAAAATACCCAAATCTTTTTAAGTGTGCCTATGAAATTTAAAATGTTCCCTCGATTTCTCCAGAGTCCCTCATCAAATTTGATAATTCTTTTTCTTGGGAGGGCCCAAATAAAAAAGAATTATCCAAATTGATTCAGGCGTCTTTGAATAATCGGTGAATATACATAAACAAAAGATTCCTTTTTCTTTTTCTCTCTCTTTAGAAGTCAGTGAAGAATTATGTAGGAGATAAATAATATGTAAATATTTTTTTAATATTTACTATTTCTTAAAGAAAACTGAAATAAAGTTATATATACATATAAATTGACGTGAAATCAAAAATCGACAAATTAACAATAAATGGACTAGACTCGAAACTTTTACCTTGTACAATTAAATATGACAAGCTAAATTATTATTTATTTCTAAAAGAAAATAAAAGAAAGATGATTTTCCCAAAAAAAATACCAACAGACTGAAGTATTTCATTCACTAACACTCACGAGCTTAACAAAGCATCGGAATTTAATATCCCCACCAAGGCAAGGCAGGGCTATATATCAACAGTTTCTTTTAAAACGCTCCAGACAAGAAATGAAGTGTTACAAATAGAGAGAAAGATGTTGTACGTACAAAACAACGTATTGTCGTCTAGGATCATTTATTTATCCGAACGACCAGGGTCAGAAGAGCTAAGGTTATTTTTTATTATTTGATGAGTATTTTTGTTAACTTTTTCTAGATATATTTTTTTTCTGTTATTTCAGATATATTTAGAGTAAAACATTATTATTTCTAGAGTTATTCATAGAGCCCAGATATTTGGATTTCTTTTTAGTTTTACACTAAATCCCTTATAGCATGGTAGGCAGAGGGTAACTGAAAACCTAGTGTTAAGATACTATCGTTTGCCAAGCTGTTTGCCTTGATACGAGAATAAAGAAATGAAAATAATAAATATTTCATTTTCTCGAGTGGGAGTCGAAACCGCCACTTGTCTCGTGACCATGACTGACCTCATATTTAGATTTTCTTTTTACATAACGATCTAAATAACTCTGAGAACTCTACTATGTTACCAGTAACGTTGGACACTCCTTTTTCTCTGGCTACCCCGCTAAGATTAAGTTAGATATATATATAAAATAGTGTTTTATACTGAATAAGGTGCCAAATTTCGATTTTAATCAACTTATGTTATCAAAACTCCCCTTCCCCTCCCAGTATATAAACTATAACAATAGAAACACCTGCCCACTAACAACGTTCCACATTCCTGCACTACAGAGTTCTAACAACAAGTCGCGTTTCTAACAATTTATTAATTGTTCGGATGTTCAGAACTTATATTATATTTAATAGAATTACTACCTACCTTGAAATTTACTCATATTGAGGATATAGTTTTGTGGTAGATTATTTTTTGTTTTGTGTGAGTTAGTTGTTTTCGTTATTATTATAGATATATATTTTTTTAAATGATTTGTGTGTGTATGTGTTTTTTTAATAATGATTTACAAATATGTTATTTATCATACATTTTTTCTAAACATTATTCATATTATAATATGTTTTCGTGATATTATGTGTTGAGTAAAGAACATTTTAACGAGATGTAAGAAACTTTTTTAACGAAAACGAAGAAACGAAAATAAATTAAATGTAATAGATTCGCCAAGTGAGAATCGATCTCGTAACCATCGTGTTTACAAAGTTGTAGTCCAATTCTATCTCATTGTGGTTTAAACGAACTTCATCTACAATATGCTTTTAACAAAATTATTCCTATCTATACTTTTAATTTCACTTTACTTCACACTGTATCTCGCAGAAGGAACAAGGTAGTAAGAGTTAACCTGGAAACCCAGTGTTAAGGCATTCCGTTTCCTTTGAGACAGTTCCTTTTCCCACTTTTAGCCGAATTCTGTAGGCACTACGTGTTGAGTGGCGAAACTTAACGCCGGCCTTGTCGCGCTTTGTGATACAAGAGCTAGGAAACGAACACATTAAATATTTCATTCCCCAAGTGAGAATCGAACCCACAATTGTCGCGTTAATAGTTGCACTTGAGCTCCAGCGCCAGAACAATCTCACAAATAATTTCAATCATATATATAACTTAATAAATTACATTAATTTAAATAAAATCCTAAATTTACATCAAAAAGCGCTGGTGTCAACACCAAAACCACCTTGGTGAAAGCTTCAGCACTACAAGTTTTCAGCAAAAAGTTTACCCAAACTTCCAAACTAGGAACACGTACCGACCAAATGTGCGCTGCAGTCAGTATTTCATTTAGTACATTTTAAATTAGGGCAGGTAGGTAGTGTCACGTCCACGCCGAATGACTTCAGAGCGCAACACTCAACGGGAATGAAATGTTTTCACGTGAATACTTGTTTTTAACCGCTTTGCTTGGTTTGGAGGTGATATGTCGATCAGTGTCGTTTAAAGTTGCAATTTTAAAAAGTTTATTTGATGTAAATATTTAATAAAATATATTTTTTAAAGAGTTTTTAAAGAGAGTCGGCCATGGCAATCCTCTCCCCATTTTCCACACATTTTAGAGATGCCTTGCGTGTTGAGTGGCGGAATTTATCGCTTCGTTAGGAGAGTCACAAAATGAAAAAAAAAAAATATCTAACTTTCTCGAGTTTACGGTTGTACATTTTACCACAACATGACGGACTTCAATTTTTGGTATCATAGCTTTAGCTTGTGATACTTCTATAAGCATAATATTATAATAAACATAATCATATATTTGAAAGTTGATGTTGTTAAAAACACCAGTCTTCATATAGAAGTTAATCTAACTTGTTAGTACAACGCAGTTTTCAGAGTAACTTCCAGTTAGTAGGTCGGTGTATATTCTCTGAGCTAAAGCTAAAGTGGCACATAAGTTATTCTGTGTGGGCGTGAGGTCACCTGACATGGAATAATGCAGTAAATTAAATATTGGAACCTAGAGTGCAATTTTGTTTGTAAATATTATAAAGTTAAATGAGATCGTCGTGTCGCAGTGGGACACGTATGACTTGTAATTCGATGGCTGTGTGTTCGATGCTCGACCGGGGAAAGGAAAAATCGGCCGCTTGACATGCAATATCTCAAAATTGGGTGCAAAAGGAGATCGGAGAGTCAGGATTTCTCGGTTCACTCTACTATGTGGCACATCACAAGTATATGCCTGTTATTATAAGATAGTGAAGTCTTCTGTCAGGTCCCCTTTAGTTATGTTTAAATCGTTAGATGTAAGATCCCTTACACTTTGGGACTTGAGATACGTACATACATATATGAATTATCTTGCGCCTCGTAGACTTCAACATTTATAGAAAGCTTATATATATAGCTATATAAATATTTATAAACACTTTGCTAGCTCTAAATCTGCAAATAATATGTTACCCTGACAAAATTCACCGCAGTGAGTAGAATTGTGTGACTGAGTTACGCATTCTGGATGCGTAGTAAAGTTACGCAAGAATTTTTTCCTTCCTTTTTTTAATTGAAATATTTAAAAAAAAACAGGACTTAAATCGGTGTTGTATAAATTTCGAATTAATTGGCGAGAAGTTCATCAAAACGTTCACATTTAAAACAATCAACACAAATTATTCACGTATATTTATTGAGTTCCGTTTAATTATTTCACAAGCAAGTTTACCTTTTACTGTATTGTTTTGTGAAAAGTTTGCCATTTTTTTTCATATTATATTAACACAGAGTTACATCTTTTTTTCTTCATTTTATCATAGACAATTAACCTTATTAAATGCGGAATCCAGCGTGTATTTGTAAAAGAAATATGAAAATCTATCCTCCAAGTGCAAAACGAACTGACAATAATTTACCATGTGTGTACCCTGTCCCACAGCGCCAGGTCGGTGTTTTTGTACATTTTATATATAAATCGTAAGCAAATAAGAATAACATTTTACTAAAGAATGCATGCGAGTAGCGGCGCGAGCAACGCATTGGAGCTTGAAACACGGCAGGACTGAGCACAGGCGCATCTTGTTAGATTCGATTTGAACATACAAATGTACTTTTTGCCATACTATGTTATAAAGTAATTAAATATATAAATAATAACATATTTTAAGAATAAGCTTCAAATGTTCTGACCGCAACTCTGACGGTTGTGAGTTCGATTTTAACTCGGAGGAATTATTTTTACTTCCTCAAAGAATAAATTATTTTCATTTCCTTACTCTGGTAATAAGACAATGGGCGGCATGGGTTCCACCACTCAACTCTGGAAACTTTGTAGAAATAGTTTTTTTTTACTTTACACTCTCATAATAAAGCAAGGTTGGCAGAGGCAACCTGGGAACCTAGTGTCAAAATACTCCGTTTCCATTAAGACACTTCCGCCATCCTTTGCCTCATTACCATGGCGAGGAAATGAAAATGAATATATTAAATATACGCATTTACAGTCGTTCGCTTTTGCTCCTCTGCAACGACGACGACCTCTTCTATGAGTGATATAAAATATTTTTTTTTCTCCTTGTGGAAAAAAAGGCAGACCATCAAAATAAAAAGCAAGAAAACCAAGAAAATAATTAAAAGTAATTTTAAAATTTTACTCCTAAAGTCAAAGTGACGCAGCGAAGCTTGTAACCTCACCTCGGAGATACCATCGAGCTCTTTGTTACGAAATAAATTAATTAAGTAATTAGCTTCATTGAAAGTTAGTGACTTCTCTTGACTTTGTCTGAGTGGATTCGATATTACGAGCCCTTTTATTTGATTGCTAATATGAAAGAAAAAACAGCACTTATTACTATTGAAATTGACAAAAATAGTTTTTCTTCATTTAAAAAAAATCAGCTTCACGCTGTTTCCCTCACACACCAGTTCCTCACTTTCCGCTGAATTTTTCGAGGCATTGCGTGTTAAGTGGCGGAACTCAACGCCGGGCTTTTGCTTTCGTGCCAGAACGAAGAAATGAAAATATTAAGAAATAATAATTCCGAACTTACAACCGTTGCATTTGTCACACTCTTGTACCCCTGGGCCATAACGGCCTCATCGGCCTTTTTCTTATTTATTTTCCAATATTATTATTATTATTATTGTAATCAGCATCTATAATACGTTACGTTCTTTAAAAAATATAACAAATGATTTAAGTGGAAAGTGGGGAACAGAGTGTCTTAACACTAGGTTCCCTCTGATTAACCTTCTACATGTGGAAGACAGCGTGAAGCTGATTTAATTTTAAATGTTAATCAAGTGTAAGTACCATAAGAAATGTATAATAAAAATAAATTAATGTTTCGTTAAAAAAGCTACAGCTACAAATCTGTCTGTCTAGAACTGAATAAGAGACAATATAATCCGATGTAAAATGCATACATACGTACATACGATATGCTACAGTAGTACAGGTGCATTTGCCACTTTGATAGCCAAATAAGATGGTAATCTTATATGACTAGAGAAAGATCAGGTGCAGAACGACTTTGCAGCTTCTGTTTAAAATGTTGACAGAATAACTTGGTACGAAGCGAGTAAGATAGAGCGATACATTTTTTTATTTATAGTAATGTAGACAAAGAATCTAGTGTCAAGACTCTCCGTTATCCATTTTTAGCCTGAATTTGAGAATTTTAAGCGGTGGAACTTAACACGCTTCATTATGCCGGACGGTGAAAATGAAATTAATTTGAACATAATAATTGTACGAGTGGGAATCGAAACTACAACCGCCGAGCTTAGAATAGACTATCCCATTATATTTCGCATACCAGGCAACTTTCAACATTAACTTCCTTTCTCCATATTACCTTACATATTATAATTACATGAAAATTCTAACAAGTTGAGAACCTAATACCACGTGTTAGACATTCGGTGCTACGGTACACATGTCCGCCCTGTAAGGCGGGCGGAAGCGGAGGATTTACGCGACGCTCGTAAGATGCTAGACGACACAATTATGCATAAGCTCCGCGAATATAATGGAACACCTTGTTGTTTGTTTTGACATTCAGAAAATTAACAAATAAATGCTAATTAAAGTATAAGCAAAGTTCTTTTATAAATATTCATTTAAAATTAAACTATGACTGGAGGTGACTTAATCCGTAATGATATCGAAGAATCGATTTTCTATACAGTTATTATAAAGCTGGAGAATTTGTTTGGTTGAGCGCGCAAATCACCAGAACTGCTGATTCAAATTAAAAAATATATTTGAAATTTTATTTGTCGAGGAAGACGAGATCACGTTATGTGAAATTTTCATGAGGGTTATTGCACTTGCGGTCAAACTTATCGACCGCACTTAAATTGTCTGAATTTGTCGTGTTGTCCTCTTAGATAATTACATTTGATCAGTAAAGAAACTATAGATAGAAAAAACTAGTTTTTTTTGCTGTATCTCGTATGTAGCAGAGTATGCAGAGGGAGTCTAGTGTTAATACACTCCGCTGCCCACTTTCCGCCGAATTCTAAAGGCATTGTGTATTAATTGGCAAAATTCAACGCCGCGCTTTGCCTCGACACCAGAGCAAAGAAATGAAAATATTAAATATTTATTTCCTAGAGTGAGGATCAAAACCCACAACCTGTCGCGATTACAGTCACACGTTTGTGTCCCTGCGCCACGACTGACAAAAGTTACACAATTTATGATTTTTGTTATTAATAAGCCTAGGCGCAGTCATACTATATATTATGAACAGAAAAATATGTTAAACTCAAAACAAATGAAATAATTTATATATCGTCAAATATATTTCGTATAGCTTTAAAAAATGGGTATAATAATACATCTAAACAAACGATTTTATACCCGCCAAGTGAACGTTCGATAATTTACAACGTATGTTAGCGCTTGGCGTTTGTGATGTATCGACGCGACGTGCCACTGTGCCCGCGTGGTACCCACCGTACTGAGAACGAGCTTAGAGAATACAACTTTTACATCTTGGAGTGCAACGCCATCCATTATTAAACGGAGCGGTTGAGGGCAGGTGTAAAATATTTTGTAAGGCTATTCTTTCAGGCTTACTCAACTTTCTTATTGATTAGGGTTAGCAGGGAGAATAGTGCTAAGACACTCACGATTAATTAATTTAGCCCAAATTTTCTAGTACTGAGGTGATGGTATGTATAAAAGTAATGGTTTTACTGCAATCTACTAAGTGAAAGCTTGGTTTGGACAAAGTATGTTCAATTTTTTTTCTTTTTTCAATTTCCATTTATGTCTAATGGTTCCCCTCTGCCTATCCAACTATGTACAATATTCAGGGGGCACGTGAAGCTACATAATAATATTTCTTAACAAAAATGAAACAACTTCAATCAGATCATATATTCAGAACCTTACCAAACTCTCATCAAACTACCCTTGGAGTGTATTCTTTCCAATAAAAAAAGAATAATCGAAATCGGTGTGTGGAGTAATTGAATTATTCGTCGTACTTAATATAAATTTAAGATTAACGTGATATTTAAGACTTACATTGTCAGAAATGGACCAAATTGAGGTAGGACCAGCTTTCAAATAAAAAAGAATCATCAAAATCGCTTCACCCAGTCAAAAGTTCTGAGGTAACCAACATAAAAAAGTACTGTCGAATTGAAAACGTTCTCCTTACGGAAGTCGGTTAAAAATGGTACATTTATATTTTTGAAATTGTTCCGTTAGTATAATAAAATTCGCGAATAAGTTAATTATATTTTTTTAATAACATTTCATGGATGGAAGAGGAATGGAGAAAAGAGTGTCTTAACACTATGTTTCCTCTGTGTGTATCCCATGATGCGAGATATAGTAATAATGTAAAAAAAAACAATTTATACATTTTTTTTATTATGTATTCACTTTAGCAATCACTTTTACATTTATTTAAAGCAATACATAGTAGTTTTTGATTTTTATACTGTTCAAAAAGACAAAGGGATTTAGTAATATTTATGATTTAACAAAATGTTATCGAAAAATCTGTAAGCTTACCATACGATTACAGAACGACGTTAATTCTGTTAATTTTTTTTATGTTTACATTCATATAGGTATAGAATATAAATTCCTATGGTGTGCCTGAATTCGACTGGTTTTTAGCATTTTTCCAAAGATTATTCTACACTTAGGAAAGAAACCAACTGATTTACTAGTAATTTTTCAATAGTTAATTAATGACACCATATTATTTGTCATTATATTGTCATCTTAGCTACGTAGAACTGCTAAATAAAATTGTAATACAATAACTAATGGGTTAAATTTAGTTTCGTGGATTTCTTTTACATATTTATTACATTACCTACAATAAAAGCGTGTTAAAATATAACAAAAACTCTAAAAACAGTCATTAAATATGGAAAGTTTACTCCAATGGTCTTGTCCGAAGGGAAACAGGGAGATACTTAACACGTATATCAAAAGCAACGTAATGAAACAGCAGCCACGGTCCGTGCGAAATGAAGAAGGATAATTTAAAACGTTATAAATCTTCATGAAACAGTCTTAATTAGACAATAAAATTTGCACTTGGACGGCTTGCGTTGCCCGTAACAGTGAACGCAACGTATCGGATTTAGCTTAAGTTAATTACTTTGAATCAAGTTAAAGACGCAGTTAATGATTATGGAACGACTTGGCTATTGGTGTTTCGTTATTACAATTGTTAACTGTACTTTTGATTAATTTTGATTTTATTTGTGTTTGGTTTTAATTGAAATCTGAATGATTAACGTCAATAGTCGATTACTTCCTGAAGAATCGTTTTGTATAACTTGAAAGTCTGAATTGCATTTACTGATACTGTTCTTCTTATTTTTTTTATTTTTTTTTATGGAAAAGACACGGCAAACGAGCGTGCGGGTCACCTGATGGTAAGTGATTACCGCCGCCCACGACCCCGTGCAACACCAGAGGAGCTACAGGTGCGTTGCCGGCCTTTAAGATGGGTTGAGCGTCGGGGCCCGGCATTAGCTGATGCGAAACGCAGTGGCAAAAAGCCACTACTTCACGACGGTTTTAAATGCCGGGGGTGGTAATGATCCGGTCGAGTCTGTCCATCCGTGTTGCCATTGCTGGCGACGTGACTCTACCACACGTACTTTAGTCGCCTCTTATGACACCACCAGTACCAGGATGATCCTATTCTAGGCCGGGATCACACGGCACAAAGACAGAGGTCTGACATCAATTTAGGGGACTCATAACTGATAAACTGGATGGATATTATTATTTTCGCAGTCAAGTTAATTCGACAAAATTAGTAAAGTTTCTGCCAGAAAGATGTTTTAAGATATATTTAATGAATGTAGTAAATAAAGGTACGAGATAGTGCTAGGAACTTACTACTATATTTATAAAAGATATGTTTGTAGTTTTATTTCTTGTTTTTTTTTACTTTCAAATTTGTATAAATAAAGTCATAATTAAATAACATACAAGAAATAAATTAAATCTCATGTAAGTGACTATAAAGTCTTTTTTGAGAAATAAATATCTTTAAACACAAATTACCATCTGATTCCAAGATACATATTAAGGCTACAAATTTGGTAATCCTCTACTAAACCGACCGAATACGAAGTGCAATCGTGTTTTAACTCATCGCAATCAGAGCACATTGACGTTGCGGCAAGTGTCGACTTCCGTGTGTTTCATCGAAATAGGAGAATATGTGTACGAATAGATACAAATACGTAGTACCCCTTCATATAAACTATCTTTCACAAAATTTATCTTCACCAATATGGCTCTAGCACTATAATATAATGTTTTAATGATTTTAAGCCTTAGAGCTCTTATATTTAATTAAAAATATTTTTCTTCGAAAATTTTAGTAAATGAGAGTAGTACTAATCGAAAAAGATCGACATATAGTAGAAAATTTTCCTATTACTTACAGATTTAAATGTATATATATATATATATATATATATATATATATATATATATATATATATATATATATAGTTTATAGATATAATATGAGAGCGTATTTTCAACTAATATAGGTACATAAATCACTATAACTCTTCTACTATTAATAGCCTCAGTCGGTTTACTTACGCTACGCTTTTTACTTAACACAATATTAACATAGATCGTGGGAAGTACTAATAAATTATGTTTGCTCATATAGAAGCGAGTACACACAAATTATCGGCCATCCTCAGGTGTCGTAGATACCAATTACGGTGTTTGTAGTGGAAGGACAAACAGTCTCAGGACTATCACAGCCTTGTAAACAAGTATCAAATGTCTAATAAGTAATCAATATTATTAATACGTATTTATTATTATCAAAAAAAATCAGCTTCACGCTGTATCCCGCGCACAGCAGGGTAGGCGAAGGGAACCTAGTGTTAAGACACTGCGTTCCCCACTTTCTACCGAATTCTGTAGGTATTGCCTGTTGAGTGGCAGAATTCAACGCCACGCTTGGCCTCGACACCAGAGCGAAAAAATGGAAATATAAATTTAAGTAAATATTTCTTCTCCTCGAGTGGAAATGGAACCCGCAACCAGTCGATTTTAAAGTTCGTCCCGTGCAGTATTTTTTATCAATAATAATAGATACTAAAAAAAGGCTTCACCTAGTGTTAAAAAATCCGAGTCTTCACTTTTCGCTCAATTTTCGAGACACTGCATGTCCAATGTCGTAACTCAACGTCACGCTGTGATGCACAAGAAAAACGAAATTTAGAACCTCCACCTACCAAATTGATAAAAGACCGAAACAATTCAAGACAGCGTAAACCAGGCAGCTGTTGACAGGCATTAATTCTTCAGAAGATTAGCTTATTTCGTCCAGTCGACCCGAAAGGCCTTTAAATAAATACGAACGTAATTAAAATACCTGCGACTCTGGGAATAACTTTCTCCTTATTAAAATTTGCATTCCGCTCTCTTTCATGGAGCGCTACTTATTTACTGTATTTTATTAGCGTTGGCCATCTGGTTTTCATTTTGTTTTAAATAAGATATTACGGACGCTGTATTATTATTGGATATTCTAGACGTTTTGTCGTTGTTTCTTCGAAATTTAGTTATTTATCACATTGTAATATGTTTTATATATTATAAAAAGATATATTATTTTTAACTGGTGGACAAAATTAACTTTGAGACTGTCTTGATGCAGTGGGACAGTGATTGGTTGTAAGCGCAATAGGTCAGATTCCCACTCGACGAAATAATTATATTTAAATCATTTTTATTTACCCACTCTGGTACACAAAGCGTGGGGTTGAGTACCGGTACTCAACAAATGGCGGAAATTAAAAAAGAACCTTAATTAGTTCCTCTGCTTACCTGGGTATGGGAGAGACGCTCATTCTGATGTCACTAAGTTTGTACGTAAGAGAATGCTCAGGAAAATGCACAGCAAAAGATACATTTTTTGCTGTATTCTTTTCGTTACAACGCCGTTCGGCGTGGTGGGTTATTAATTTTTTTTTTCAATTTCTCGAAGACAGGAATAGGCTGTTACTTTACTCAGTAGACAGTAAAGCCTGCAATGTTGCATAAGTTTAATCTAAGTCCTACAGCGACCACGATCATTGGATTTACTGAACTTTGAGCTTGGAGCTTCTTACTGAATTTAAATCACTTCAGATCTTACATTGAATTTCATTTGCTAAATCAATAATCCCTAGATAATTGAAATTTGAATTTAATGGAATCACAGTTGCGTACCTTGAATGTATTTCGAGTTCCACTCAAAATAATATTTGTTTGATTAATATTCTATAATATATTAATAGTTTGTAACTAGATAAAATATGTTATTTTCTTGCTATTAGTAACAAGTTAAGTTTAAGGGTAAGGTCAGCTACTCAATACGCAATGCTTATAAAAATCAACAGATAGTTTAGAATCGAATGTCTTAGCATTGACTCGTACTCGACTTGAAAATACTTACAACTAGTATACAACTGAAAAGTTTGTTAACTCTCTAACTCACTAATCTCAGAAACTACTGGATCAAATTAAAAATAATAATGAATTATCTATTAAACAAGGATTTAGGTAATCTTCATCAGAATTGCCGTCTGAGTTATCTCGGGTACTTGGAATGTGTCATAGGTCACAATTCTTGATCATTACCATTTGACCACGACGGCTAATCTGTAGAGAAAATATGGGTTATTATAATTTTACATAAAAGTTTAGAGAGAAAGGAATTCTACAGTTTTAAGATCACTTTAGATTTAGTAAACGCTTTATCTCGCATATAGCAGGGTAGGTAGAGGGAGCCAAGTGTTAGAACACTCCGTCATCCACTTTCTGCATTCTGTTTTCTTCATTCCTTTTTCGAAGCATTGCGTGTTGGGTGACGGAACTGAACGCCGGGCATTCGCCTTGGTGCAAAAGCAAGAGAGCGAAGAAATGAAAACATTAATAAATAATAATACATTTCCGAAAGTGGGGAAAGAACCCACAACAGTCGCGTTATATTCTCAACCTTGTGCCCCTGCGCGACAACGGTCTCTAGTTAATCGATTTTAATAATAAAAACATATATATAAGACTTCAAAATAATATAATTTCTACGTTATTGCACAATGTAAATAAACATCTGGCATTTTCAATTGTTTACAAAAATTTTGACGTCGAGCAAGCGAGCTGATAACAACGCGCCATTCGTATGAAAAACGATTTCTACTCTAATTCGGAGTTGTTTTCTTTCGCGAGCTCGGGTATCCAAACATCTTGGGATATTGACGAGAAAATTGTTTTCGAAAAACAAATAATCTTTAGACGTCTGTGCTCTGTGCTTGCTCTTTCTTGTGTTCATTTGAAATGGAAAGACGGAACACTTTGAATGTTCTTCTGGTCTTGATACAAGTATTTGTATATACGGGAGATAGTTAGGTGTAAGCAAATATTTTTAGTACGTACCTTTTGAGTAGGAAATAGCGTAACTGTAAGCATGATAGTTATGAGTTTGATTCCCATGCAAGTAACGTTTTTTTTTTCACTTTACCGCTTTGGTAAAATATAATTCTGCCTTGAGCCTTCCGGTACTCTACATATAATGTCTCAAATTTTGGCAGACTGTGGGAAGCGAAGTGCTCTGACACCAAGTCCAAGATTTGAACCCGTTTACAGTAAGAGACAGTCCTACTGCGCTACGACAGCCTCAATAGTAAATTATTAATTAATCTATTAGTCCCGATGACTTGTCAAGAAACAACATTGTGATTGTGATCACTTCCGCCGTTCATATTAATTAGCTTTGGTCGTATCAAATTGAAAACGGCAACGATCATTTAACATTATTAAGTTAAAAGGTGTCAGTAGAAATCCGTAGTTGGTAAGTTATTTGCTTTGTGGCTGATTAAAGCGTACTGCGGACGCCGGACACCCATCACGGCGCTCGGACAATTTAAAATGCAATTAACATCCCAAATTGTCGCTAATTAAACGGAGATATTCTGTAATAGCCTCCCTCGCCCTCGCCCTCGCGCCACGCCGTAATCCGTAACAACGTTACCTCTCGGCCCTCTCGAATACTGGAATTCTGAATCCTAGTGATTCATGTTTGCTTATGATCAAAAAATCAAAGGTAGTTTACGCTGGAAATGAAAACAGAGTGAAATCTCAATTAGGAATGTATCGTGTTTAGTATTATTTTAATGTACAGCGAAGGATGATGATAATCGGTCGATTCGGCTTTCATAATTCGGTCCTGGCCTCGCGCCAGCCAGCTAATAAGCTCCGCGCACTCCACATATTTACCTAGAGACTTTGGGAACACGAGCTTAGCTTACGTTAGTATATCTCATAAAAGTTACCCCACTAAGGAACTTAAACATTATGAATTTCTAAAAGTTTCATAAAACGACATCTTTGTGGAATTTTATATTCCCTGTAAGATTTTCTATCTTTTTACATAAATTTTGTGGAATAATTACTTGGGGGTTTTGTTTTGTTTATTTATAATAGTAGTAAGTTTACTTATAATAATAGTAATAGTATGGATCATTCCTACTGCTGTGAACTCTGTACATCTTTTTCACATCGCCTACTGTAATCAACCTCTTTATAAATAAAAATAAATCAGCTTCACGCTGTATCCCGCACAGCAGGGAACCTAGTGTTAAGACAGTCGTTCCCCGGGGAACCTCCTTATATCCTCCTTATTTTTCGTTATAAATTAATTGCATATAGATAAAACATTCACGATCAATACCAAATAATATGTCAATACTTATAGTATTGATTGATATTATTTGGTATTAATAATATAATATAATATATATTCTGGTCGTGGCGCAGCGGCACAAAGTATGCCTGTAAAACCGACTGGTAGTGGGTTCGATCCCCAGTCGAGGAGATGAAATATTAACTTAAATTTATAATTCCATTTCTTCGCTATGGTGTCGAGGCTAAGCGCGGCGTCGAGTTCTGCCACTCAACACGCAATGCCTCTAAAATTCTGCAGAAAGAGGGGAACGGAGTGTCTTTCACTAAGGTTCCCTCTGCCTACCCTGCTGTGTGCGGGATACAGCATGAAGATGATTTATTTTATTTATTTATTTATTTATTTACTATAAGTATATAACCGATACGAAAATTACTCTACGAGAAATTCCTCAATCAGTTCCCTTCAAAACTTCATAAGGTGTAATCAAAGCTTACATAACCTAGTACGGAGGTCGCATATTGCCTTTGTACCGAGACTCGACTGCGACGTAATTCCTCAGGTTTATGAATATGCCTTGCTTCCTTCTAGTTGTATGGAAATAGTGCATTTAGTGTGTTATCTGTGTAGTTGCATACATTGTGCTATTTTTCACTTAGCTGATTGGATCTTGTATTTTTTTTCTTAGTGTTTAAGTGGAACGACTTTAAGTTATATATTCTATATATGAATACCATTATTTTGGATTATTTGACTAAGGATGAGGCCAGTCATGGCGCAGGGGCACAAAGTGTAACTGTAAAATCGACTGGTGGTGGGTTCGATCCCCACTCGAGGGCATGAAATATTTATTTACATTTATATTTTCATTTCTTCACTCTGGTGTCGAGGCAAAGCGCGGCGTTGAGTTCCGCCACTCAACACGCAATGCATCCAGAACTCGGCGGAATGTGGGGAAAGGAGTATATTAACACTAGGTACCAGGTACTAAGAATAATTCTTTTTTCTTTATATCAGTATATAAAATGAATAAATTTGAAATAAAAAATATGTTAAATACCAGTGTATTTAACATATTTTTTATTTCAAACAAATTTCGGCCATAAGCACCACTAATCTTTCCAAACCCAAAACACATCCCAAATAAAGAAATGTTTGAAACGAAGCGATTACTCCAATATTTTTACGTACACACATACATACATAATACGTACATACAAATTCAAATGCTAAAAATTTCGCATGTAA